>CAJVGC010000589.1:31604470-32001315 GCA_910822075.1 Senecio squalidus
TTATGAAATGATTATGGTACCGTATGGTATAAATATGAATATTTTATCGAAAGGTTTTGTATACATCAAATATATTTTGAAATATCTTTTCAAAAGGACTTATCTTCAAAACTTATCTTTTGGGTCAAAACTTATTGAAAATCTTTATACTAATATGTTTTCATTTACTATTGCGAATAATTCACCAACTTTATGTTGACGTCGTATTTTAACGCTTTTCAGGGATTTGAGGTTACTCTATTTTGATGCTATGCTTGCTTGGCTACTTGGGACTTTTTGCTGGAATTTATTTTGTTATTGTAATTCCTTAGTATCCCAAACTCTGTAGCCGTATTTTGATAATTTTCGGATGATTGTAATAAGTATTTTACTTCAACTCTTTTATCTATGTTGATGATGTTTGGTTTATTTATGTTTGATGTAACCTTTGAATCTCTGATACCGTATACACTGCGCACCTCGGTTCCGCCATTCTATGCGGGGTGTGACACTTCAAATTATGATACATTTTATCGGCACCGGGATGAATCGAGTATCGAGTATTATGAGCTTCTTTCATCACAAGATTACGAAGATCATCGATTGAAGGTATCCAAAGACGATCGTTGAAATAATGAAGACCGTTTGGTTTGATGATTAATTGCTTTTCAATGCCACAACCCAATTCACTAGCCAAGTTTCCACCATTGATTATCTTTGTTGCGCAATACCGATTAACGAATGAAGATCCGAAAGAACACAAATACTGTAGACTTTTGAATAAGGTTTACGACTCAAGGCGTCGGCAACAACGTTAGCCTTTCCAGGATGATATTTAATCTCACAGTCGTAATCATTAAGCAATTCAATCCATCTACGTTGCCTCATGTTTAGATCTTTTTGATTGAATAGATGCTGAAGACTATGGTGATCCGTGTAAACAATACACTTCGTACCAAAGAGATAATGTCTCCACAACTTTAGAGCGAAGATAACCGCTCCAAGTTCGAGATCATGAACGATATAATTGACTTCGTGCTTCTTCAATTGTCTCGATGCATAAGCTATAACTTTTCCTCGTTGCATTAACACACAACCAAGACCATTTCCCGATGCATCACAATATACCACGAAATCTTCGGTTCCATCAGGAAGACTAAGAACAGGAGCTTTACAAAGTTTGTCTTAAGAATGTGAAATGCTGATTCTTGATCATCTCCCCAAACAAACTTCTCAGTTTTATGAGTAAGCTTCGTCAAAGGAATAGCGATCTTTGAGAAGTTTTCGATGAAACGACGATAATAGCCTGCCAACCCAAGAAAAGATCGAATCTCAGAAGGATTAGTTGGAATAGGCCAGTTACGAATGGCCTCGATCTTAGTGGGATCAACGTGTATTCCCTTCGCATCAACTACATGACCCAAAAATTTAACTTCCTTGAGCCAAAATTCGCACTTCGAGAATTTAGCATAAAGCTTTTCTTTCTTGAGGAGTTCTAGAGCAAGTCGCAAATGAGTTTCATGCTCGGCTTTGGATTTTGAATAAATGAGAATATCATCGATAAAGACTATGAAGAATTTGTCGAGGTATGGTTTACAAACGCGATTCATTAGATCCATGAAAACAGCAGGTGCGTTTGTGAGTCCAAATGGCATAACCATAAACTCGAAATGACCATAGCGAGTTCGGAAGGCAGTTTTAGGAATGTCTTCTTCGGCTACTCTAAGTTGATGATAGCCCGAACGAAGGTCTATCTTAGAGAAACAAGTAGCACCTTGCAATTGATCAAACAAGTCGTCGATTCGAGGTAAAGGATAACGATTCTTGATGGTAAGTTTGTTAAGTTCACGGTAATCGATGCACATCCGAAACGAACCATCTTTCTTCTTTACAAATAAAATAGGAGCACCCCAAGGAGAAGAACTAGGGCGAATAAAACCCTTGTCGGTTAGTTCTTGCAATTGGCTTGAAAGCTCTTGCATTTCCGAAGGAGCGAGACGATAAGGAGCTTTGGCAATAGGAGTTGCATTAGGAATGAGATCAATACGGAATTCCACTTGTCGTACAGGAGGTAATCCAGATACGTCTTCGGGAAAGACTTCGGGGAAATCCCGAATGATGGGAATATCTTCAAGTTTGAGCGTTTCTTTCCTTGTATCAATGATGTGAGCTAGAAACGCAGGATAACATGGAAGATCCTTCTTATGCTTACGCAAGTAGCTATAAGCTTGCGTACATGACATGAGTTTAAGTCCCTTTGATTTTGTTTCACCACAAACCGTAAGAATACTACCATCAGCACAAGGAATACGAATAGATTTATCAAAGCAAATGATCTCGGCATGATGTCGGGATAACCAATCCATCCCTACGATAACGTCGAAACTACCCAAATTCATAGGCACTAAATCTATAGCGAAATCACGATTCCCTAGACTTAAGGTACAATCATTCAAAATAGAACTTAGTTTAAGAACCTTGCCATTGGCTACTTCGACACTAAGGGGATCATGCAACTTATTTCTTTTCAAAGCAAGCAAAGGTTCAAATTGGGTAGAGATAAAGCTACGATCGGCACCCGAATCAAATAAAATGGAAGCATAAATACCATTGATGAGAAACGTACCATTAACAACTTCATTGTTGGCTTGAGCTTGTTGAGCATTAATGACAAAAGCTCGTCCACGACCAGCGGGTTGTTGTTGAATTGGTTGAACAAGTGGTGGCTGATTTTGCTGAGCGGGTGGAGGGTTTCCTTGACGATAAGGGCAATCACGAATAAAATGATTAGGATCGCCGCAACCAAAACACCCAAATCTCGGCATATGAGCTTGGATAGGAACAGGAGGAGGAGCAAAGGTATTGATTGTCATGGGCACAACTACATTTTGCCCAACCCTACAATACTGAGCAAAGTGACCAAAATTGTTGCACTTGGTGCACACTCTACAAGGTTTGCCTGCAGGATGATGATAGTTGCAACGGTTGCAAAGAGGGAAATTTTCGGTATAGGGTTTAGTATTTCCAGGAGCTTGATGAGTAGGGGCAGTGATTACAGTTTGTTTGGTGGGTTCAACAACAGCGAAGGCTTTAGATTTATCCCCCTTCTTCTTCTTTCTAGATGACTTATCAGATTTCTTCGGTTCACTATCCTCCTTTCTCTTACCTTTACTAGAACGAACCAAAGTACCATCCTTAACATGATCATCGTTAATAGTAGCGGCTAGACGCACGGCTTCCTCTACCGTTGTCGGTCTACTACTACGAACACTGTCTCGAATAGTTGTTGGAAGACCACTTACATACTTATCGATTGCCATGGATACGGGAGTCACAAGACGAGGTACCAATAAGCTTAGTTCATGGAAACGCGTAGTGTACTCCGCGTTGTTTCCTCCAATTTGTTTCAAATTCCAGAATTCCTCATCCAACTTCTTAAGTTCGCTTTGCGGACAAAATTCTTCGGTCATAATCTGTCTGAATAAGGCCCAATCCATTTCATGAGCTACCTCCATGCCACGAGTCATTTTCTCTTGGTTCCACCAAGTAAGAGCACGACCAAAAGACACTATCAGCGTATTTCACATGGAGATGAACAGGGGTTTCAGCTATTGAGAAAATGCTTTCAATCTTTTCAAACCACTGCAGCAAAGCGGTTGCACCATCGTTACCTACAAACTTAGGAGGATTGCAAGTAGTGAAGTTCTTAAGCGATGCTCCACCATGATTGCCAACGGGAGCTTGTGCAGGAGTTTGAGTAGCTTGAAACTGTTGGATGGCTCGCGGAATCGCATTAGCCATTTGGCGAGAAACCATGGCTGCGAGACGGCGTTGGTTGTTGCGTTGACGGTTGGCAGCGTTGTTCAACATGCTGAAAATAAGAATGAATAAAGATTAGACTTTAACGAGTAACGATAATTGACTGGGCGTACGCTTAACAATGACCAACGAATGATTTAACGAATGATTAACAGGTAATTAACGAATGAGTAATGAATAATTAACGGATGATTAACGAATGATTAACGAATGATTAACGAATGATCAACGAATGATTTTTGATTCACGTATGATTAACGTATCCGTATCACTCACGTATAATGTTTAAAGAAATCATAAAATAATGAATAAATACGTATAAATACGAATAAAATTGATTTTTGAGGGTTACGGTTAAATCCGTAGAAATTCTCGACATATCAAGAATACCAACTCCAAAGAATCATATCGTGACCTAGGAGAGGATGACTCTCGTTCAAATTTCCCAGTTTGGTATACGTAATTGTAACGAGATACCGCTCTAGACAAAAATTGAACTACCGATCTTCCAAACCTTACAGCCTTATAACATGAACTTTTAGAATTTTAATTCAAGACGAGAAGGGAAAAACATTTCATTATTAAAGATTTGGTTTAAGTGTCGCGCTTTGGCCTAGGAGAGGAGTGTTCGTCGAGAGTTTACGAACCAGTATCGTTAACGCTCTCTCGATTAGTCACATCCAAACCTTACAGTTACTACGCAAACAAGTACTAAATCTTCAATAAGGTTTAAAATATATATATAGTATTTATAATTTTTGAAAACGACGAATGAAGAATCTCTCAAAAGAAGTTAGTAAGAGGAACACAAAAATTAGTTAAAAACAATTTTTATGATGCATGAACACACGAGGACGTGTGTGGGGTAGCTTATAGACTAGGTCGTTTTCTAACCACCTAATTCCCTATAAACACGAGCTCTGATACCAACTGTAACACCCCGGCTAAAGCGGAATACACCAGAGGCATTACAATTTGTTCTTAACTCGTGTTCCTCTATTAGGTTATAATAGACACATTTAATGGTTTAAATGAATGCATTAAAGATGAATAAATGTTTTACAGAAAAGTAACCGAAAAACGACAAAAGACTTAAATTATTCATTAATGTCATTAACTAGGTCCAAGCTCTTATGTTTTCTTCAAGCAAACTTATCCATTTCCTGTATCATGTAAAAAGTAAACGTCAATACAAAAGTATTGGTGAATAAACAAGTTTAAGACACGAGTATAAAGTATTAAAAAGATTACGTAATAAAGAGTATAAAAGTAATATAAATGAATATGTAAAATGTAGTATAAAAGAATGTATAATAAAAGAATATATAAAGATTGTATATTGAAAGCAAGTATAATATGTGTATAATGGCATAACACGCGTTTGTATCAAGTCTGATGTATATCATATATGATCAAAGTCACATAGGGTCCGGTCGAGGGCCTCGACATTCACAGTAACACGTCGGAATGTCTAATAACGGCCAATAGATCTATCACGTTTCCCGTTTAGTATATACATATAATGAATGATTGATTGTTTGAATGTTTGATTTATCGTGTGTGCATCCCATAATGATTGTGTCACTTGATTCATACCAATGTTTGCCATAATACGAAAATATAGTATCAAATATGAATATAAGTACATATAAACATAAATGACTTTACGAATGAATATAATAAGAATGACTTTTATGAATGAATACCAATATGAATGAATTACGATGAATATAATACAAAAAGTATACATATAAACATGATTATAAGTGAGTATATAAACATGAATATAAGTTTTAATATGAATATAAGTATGAATCTCAATATGAATATAAGTCTGAATATACACATAAATATAAGTATGAATATAAACGTAAATATGAATATGAATCACCATATTACTATAAGTATGAATATAGACATAAAATATAAATGTGAACATAAGTATGAATTAAACATAAAAGTATGAATATAAGTATGAATATGAATGTCATGATACAACCCAAAGATTTATATAATAAAAAGGGCATCGAGTTTACTCACATGATTAAATACGGAGGTAGATACGGATACTAGATTATGAATACGAAATACGTTGAAAGGAACACCAAACTTGCCTTTACAAATCTAGAAATAAGAATAAATATGAATAAGAATATATCATGAAATTAGAGTTTTCTAGATTAGAGTTTGAATAGACAAGATTAATAAGATGATGATGGTAAGCTTGAGTAACATAAAAGATAAACATGATTATGGATTATTATGATGAAAAAAAATAATAGAATTGGGAACCTTTACAATCGATTATGGGAGGCTTGAAGTTTCGATTATGGAGCTTTGTGTTGGTTCGATTTTTGACAAGAAGACACCAATTTATAGAGTTTGAAATGTGATAAAGAAAGGTCAAAATGTAACTCCCCTAATAATCAACTCCAAATTTAATTATTGTAGGTTACAAAAAGAAATGGTTAAAGAGGTGTTTAAAGCCATAAATAAGAAATGTGTAACTATTAGTCTACCACATTTGACCAAACTTGAAGGCTAAGAACAAGGAAAATGTTTGGAAGGTTTAAAGTATTTTCAATGAATGCAAACATACATACATACATACATAGTTCCTTGCATGCATGTATTAATTAAACTACTTGTCTTAACACATTACTAGAATTACTTGCATTTATATAAGTCCATGTGTATTAAACACATTTTAGTGTACATTAATGTACACATGCAAGATAACACATTAATAATGTTACATGATATAATAAACAAGGTTTAAATAGAATTAAGATAACCCAAATATACATAACTCAAATCGAACTTTTATAAATCGTCAAATGTATACAATTACAAAGTCCGAATTAAAGTTACAAGTCAAATATCGGGTCGGATTCGGGCACGGTGTTACATGGCAACCCCTTCGTGCTTTGTTGAAGAAACAACATATCGTCTCTTCTTGCACTTGTATAAGTCGCTTGTTGTTGTGATACGAGTGTTTCTTTTTTTGTTTTGGCGACCTCTTTTTTTGTTCTTGTAATTTTTCTTAACTGTGCCGCGATCACTCCACAAAACGCCGACGACGAAGATGATTGTGCCTTTTCGGATGCGTCGGATGATTCTTTTCTTTTACTTCCTCTTTGTTTTCCGCGAGGTCGTTCTTGTTGATCATCCGCGAAAATATCATCCGAAATATCCACATCTTCAAGGTTGACGGTGGCGACTGGAGTATCCATTTTGGTAAAAGAACGCCATGAGCTATGTTCTCTCCAAACTTCCCACGCCCCCATATGCCTAAAACTAACACCCTTCATCTCAAAGAACATTTGACGAGCCGCCTCTATAACCTTCGAATCGTCGGTCCCGCTAGCCCGAAGTCGTAAAGCCTCCGAATGGTGGCCTATAAAATTCTTTACCGAGACACTCATCGCCGTGAACTTTCTATTGAGGGACTCCTTGTTTCTCTCCACAAACTCTTGCCCCTTGGCTTGTTCGTTGTAACCCGCAACGATCCGTCTCCAAAATGTTGTGTCGGGTTGGGCGTTGCCGATCTCGGAATTTTCAGAAACGTGACACCACATTTTTGCAAAAAGGACCTCCTTGGGCGCCGACTATGCCACCTTTTTGCACACCTTTTTCTTCTTGGGATTAGATGTGGAGGGTCGTCGCGTTTCTTGGACCACGTCTTCGGTTTCTTGAACGATTTCTTGGGTTTCCTGAACTCGGCTTTGTGATTGTGTAGGTGGTAACTGTGTTTGTTGGGGGGAAAATTGGGATTGTTGGGGAAAATATTTGTTGTTGGGGAAAATATTGTGATTGTTGTTGCATTAAAAGTTGTGAATGCATTAATAATTGATCGGGATTGAACATTGCTTGAGGTGGTTGTGATGCTTGGTGGGCTAAAAATGTGTTTAGAATTTGTTGTTGTTGTTGTTGGGAATTGGTATTTGGGGTGATAATAGGACGTTTGGTGTATTGTGGTAGTTTGCGAAACCGGAGGGTGTTTGTGATTGTGGCGTCGTAGGTGTGTTTGTGTTTGTTTGGGGAGCGTTTGAAGACGATGAAGACATTTTGAGATTGAGATTATGGTATGAGATTAAGATAGAATGAGATTGAGAGAAGGTGTGATTTTTTGCTTAAAATGTGAATGTATTTATAGGTGAAATTGTGGGAAATATATATATATATATATATAAACCAACGGTTGTATTTTTGACCTTTGGTATTTAAATTTTTTTTTTTTTTATTCGACCGTTGGTAAAAAAAAAAAAAACAAGTCTCACAACTAGCCGTTGTCACCACAACGGTCGCTCACAACGACACCCACAACGACGAAGGCCGGTGTGATAACAATATCACACGGTGTTCCGCTCGTTGTGGGTGTCACAACGAGTCCACCCTGGGTGCTCTTATACCCTTAGAGTTATCACGATTGACTATTAAAAGTCAAATGATAACATAACCGATCCACTTACAAAAAACTTAAGCATGTAATTGGTTCACAAGGTCGTCTAGAGAAATGAGACTAAAACCCTTAATTGAATGGATGTGTTTATTTGAAGGAAAACCTAATCTAGTTGAATAAAGATCCCAATACGGTACAACAACTACTATCAATTGGAATTGGCCAGATCATTTACATCGACACCATAATAAGTTTCGTTGGTAAATTAAATAGATTATTTATTCTCAAATTCTCTGAAGGTTCTAGAAACTATGTTGAGTTTCTTCAAATATAGATCGTGCAAACCAATATATTTAAATACTTTTGTTTGAGTTTTTCTAGAAATCTACGGTGACGACCCAAATTTATAAATGTTGCTAAGTATACAATAAGGAATGGAAAGGTAGATGGCATATAAACAAGGTGTTCGGTTAAGGATCAAGTGGTTTGTTCAAAGAGCTTTCATGCATGTCTTCATTCGGTGTGTTGGAAAGTAATGGTGAAATCATTCATGTAAATAAGTTGGACGCACCTTCATCATTTTGGTCATAACTTTTTCATACGAACTCCGTTTCGAATGATTCAAATTGAGAAGAATCTAAATAACGAGTGCAAAAATATTGTTTTTAACGAAATGTCTTTTGGAGAGATCTAAACGGTGTATATCCATGTAGGATAACATAATATATCATATACAACTATAGCGAGAAAGTTATATGCCATATAGCCGATCAAACATATTATTGTAAATTCGACTTTAGGGTTTAATTTCAGTTTGTTTGGATCCCTAGCCGCGGGTAATGTTCGATCATCCAGTTGTTTATCTTTTCGTTTCTCTAGTTTATGGATTTAATTATAATGGTGTAATGCACACTTTTATAATTTGATTTCCAGAGTTCATAAAATCAATTGATTATATTTAATCTTTTATTATATGTGTTGGATTGATTGTGGCTATTGTTTCCTAATATCCGTTCAATTAGGGTTTTGGTTAACTGAGGGTTTAGCTAATTCAAGTAGGTTTCATACAAGGTTATACGTTGGGTGATTGCTATTGTGTAATTGATGTCCTCTATTGATTATTCATTTGTTTTGGATTGCTAAGCGGAGTACATTAGTATCAAAACCAAATGTAATGACAAAACGGGTTTTTCGAGAATCAAGATTTGTTTTAACTTTTGAACATTTACATTACTTATATTGAAATATTATTGGTTGTTTGTTATTGTTCAAAAGGACTATTCATAATAATACATTGATTTTTTTTATAAAAAATATAAGTAATTGGAACAAATAAATAAATAATATTTTATAGAAAAGTTGTTGCTTATCTATTAAGGTATTTTGTTTGTAACAAACTAAGTTATTTTCTTCGAAAGTTCAAGATGTGTTAAGAGGGTATCACCCGGTTTTCCTTTTAAACACATTATAATTTTTTCTTTACCTATTTGTGTTCTTCAGAAGAAAATTCCATAATTTTATTACGACCAAATTTACTTAGTGCGTTGTTTCCAAGTATTCAAATTTTTAAATCAAACAACGACACATACTTTTGAAGTGGTAAAATACTAAAATGTATTGGTTTGATATATCATGCATGTGTTCTTAATTGGAATTTTGACTTTCGGAGTTTTAAGGATCGGTTTTCTTAATCAAACTAGCAGATCGGTCAAAAGCGACAGAAATGAAATTGTTCGCGTAGGTAAAGTGTTTGGTAGTCGCTATACTTGAATTGTTCCCTTAAGTTGTTATTAGTTTTTTGAGGGAAAGATTGCACAGAGATGTAACGAACTTTGAACAAATTGCAATTGTATCTAAGGATTTTTTTTTTATTTTTTTTTTCAATAAAAAAAACCATAAACTTTAGATACGTTGTTATCAAATGAAATTTTGTTAGTTTTTTTATTTAACTTATTCTCAAATTTTTTTTTTATAGTTAGGTGTTATATATGTTATATAATCATCATATACAATGATTTAAGGAGGAAGAAGTAAATGAATACTTCCTATTCAATTGATATTTAGTGACATATGTTTTCATATTATTAAATATTGCGATCAAATGTCAAAAACTGACAAAATAAGACGTAAATTATTTTTTACATACAAATGTTAACGGAATGAAAGTTTATGTTTTTTTTTAAAAGCAAAGTTCGTTACAGATGATGTTAATTTGATCAAAATTCATTATATTTTTATGCAATTTTACCTTTTTAAGATACACATTTGTCGGGCACAAAACTCAAGTTTCGTCTAAACCATGTAAAAACCACATTATATGTAAAATAGCTTGTTTGGTTATAAAAGAAAACAGATATCATAGACCCGTTTAACAGTTTTGTTCCTTTTAGTTAAATATCATGAAATGACAATTCGAAGAATAACTTAAAGCAATAAGAGTGGGGTTTGGAATATCGTGTGGGCAATGCCAACTATGAGTTTATGACGTAATCTATAGAAATGGATCTTTGCAGATAACTAATAAGGCTTAAGGCTAATTTGGGCCTAGCCCACAAATAATAGGGAGTATGTCTTGAATTTTTTTGGTAAAAGTGGTTTGTCTTGAAATTCCTATTTTTTTGGAACACGAGTTGCTTCAAAAAATTTGATTCTTAGCGACGGAGTTTGTTGTCTGCTTGTCTTCTCCCACTTTGTAAATTCTTATGATCCAATAATAATTAGATTTTTATTGGTTAACTTTGACAGAAAAAAAAGGAGTCATGTCTTGAATTCTTTTTTTTTTCCGGAATATTTAGTTGTTAAGTATAACCTCGGAGCTATGTCAAGTATTTCTTATTGATGATGATTGTTGCCTTGCTAAATCTTAACCAAAATTCTAACATGAACCACTAATGCATTTTAATTTTTAACCAACAAAACCCAAATTTCAATCTCAACTTCTTATAAACTATGATCAAGCGTACTTATTTAAATTTTGCAATCAACTGTAATCAGGAATTTTTATAATGAACATTCTTGTTAATCTGACCGTAAGCGGAGTCGGGCCCTGACCTAGAGTTTGTGGGTCCGACTCCCGTAAAGAAACAAAAAATGTGAATAATTGTGTGATTGATGTACTAGGTTGGGTGCAAATGAGCCGTGTTTTTTTAGGACCGTTTCACGTCTCATAAACTGTTGAGCTAATGCATCGCTGAAGTCATAAACTAAAACAACCAACAGTTTAAAACCAAACTTCATAAACACCAAAGTAACGTTTCTAGGAGTTTAATACATATGTCATAACTACACATGCAACTACTTAGTATGCATAAGATGGTAAGAACCCATGTGATGCATCAAATGTACAACTATTTTTACCATTTTTTTTACTTGTTGCTTTGCATCCAGCCATCTGATCTGGACTGACTTACTTCATATATATAAAACCACACATGTAAAAGAATATTCAACCATGTGTTTTCAAATGTGTAAGACAAGAACAGAACCTTTACATTTCAAGAATCAAGTGGAAAGTACGATAAACCATCTACCAACGTGATCGAGATCCATATCTGATTGGCTTATCGAGTCCCTTAAACCAGAAAGATCAACATAAAAACTTATACTCAAAGATACATTCTCATATATTGGCTGTATTACCTGCAACATAACATCACTATATGAGTCTTACCTTCGATTTATTTGTTTACTGCTAGGAACATCTATTTTCATATGTTGTACTTTTCGTTATTCTTTTCGAATAAAACCTACATATATTTTGTATTTGTTGTTCGACAAACAACCGTTTGTATACATACTAGTAAACTCAACATCTACATATTAATTTCTAAGCTAATAAAGTATTTAACATGACATTGAATTAATTATTGTAAAATTGTTATATTTAAGTAAGTATATAATTACTTTAGAAACCTTACCTTTATTCTGTTCTCTGGGCAAAGATTCAAGTGACGTTTATTTTCTAAACAGGAAAGAGACATTGGGCCGACAACCTTTCGGCATATGAATCAATAAAATAAACTGATGTTTCTCTCATAGTTTGATTATCTAAGAATTATAATACAATGTCTTTTATTATAAGTTTTTTTGAACAGAAAACATATTATTTTTAATATGTCCAAAACATATATAATAATAATAATAACAAATAATAATAATAATATATAGGTTTTTCGTAAACTTTTTTGTGATTTATAATAATAATAATAATAATAATAATAATAATAATAATAATAATAGTTAATTTATTTATTAAGTTAAATTAATACTATATTTTTCATTGATTTGCCGGATGACATTTATTTTTAAAATTTTGAAAAGTGCTCATTTATCTTCACATCATTACATAATTACGTTTACATGCATGTTCATACATGATAAGTTTTTTTTCTTTCTTTTTTTTAATTCTGTTCATACATGTTTAGTTTTTTATAATTCTTTTTATCTCTTTTAAGATGAACACTTTAAAGTTGTTCAAATGATTGAACTGAACTTTCTTTAATGATTTTGTTTTTAGAAATCTAATGACAGCATGTAGCTTATTATTTTGTTCATACATACAATGATGGGAATGTGTCGTTGGCCAGTAACTTATAGGAATTATTGCGATACTAAATATTTGTTTTTGAAGAAATAAACCCAAATTGAAGTGATATTGTCTTTTATTTAGATGTCAAAGCACGCTTTAACTGGATTTTGAGAAAAAATAAGATAAAAATTTGGCAAGCTTCATATAGCGCGCGGTGAGCCGGTGATAAAAGTAATTTTGGAGTTACAAGAAACACCCAATTCAATTTATTCAATTACCTAAAGAAACACACAATTCACGAAAATCATCAATACATGAGTATGTTTATAGTAGTTTAAAGTTATTGATTTTGTATTTTCAAAATTAATATTAGAAAATTATTGTATCCAAATAGATTTAGCAACAAACATAAAGATTATTTGTTAATTTTTGCTGAATCAATTGTTTAACTTTTTGTTAGTAAAGCCTATTTTTCTTGTAGTTACATTCAACTTATATCCGCAAGAAAAATTACTCTTTTTGACGACGTCAACTTCTTTCTTTTCTTCAGATTTCAACTAGAGATATGTAGTCTTAGTGGAATTGGATGAATTGGTATTGTAACCATATTCAGTTCACAATATATCATTGTAGTTTTTTCCTTTTTCTATGTTTTAATCAAATTGCCGGTCACAAAAAGAAAAATATGTATTGAAAGATTATTTATGTAACATCCGTCCCACATCGGTTGGAGAGGGGAACGAATCCTTCTTTATAAGGGGTTGATACCTCTTCTAGTATGACGCGTTTTGGCACGAGCTACGTGTCAGAGCAAATCCGTGCACCGGTGAGCAAAGCGGACAATATCACGCTACGGGTGTGCTTGGGCTGTTACAATTTATGCCGACATTTAGATTCTATGGCACTATAGAAACGAGGAACCTTCTCAACCAAAAAATTAAGGTGCTCACCAATAACAAAACCTCATGTTTTATGGATCTCCAGTAGGGTTAGAAAGCACCATTTTTAATTGTATACAATCGGTTTGTAATCGAAACATAGCTCAATCTTCAACATAGTTAAAAAAAAAGTCCTAACTTGCTAGTGTGCAAATTCTATTGAATCCCATGCCGTTTAAAAACAACTTTGTTATAGATAATTAAATGTATAATTTTTATATAGAAAACGAGTAGAAACTCTACATTTCTAATTTCTAAGTATACACATTTGTTGGATAGATTCAAATTTTGAGATCAATCATCAGGTGGGTAAGATCATTAATAATTAAACATGAAAAAATCATCTTTGATTATGTTCTTTATAAGGGGTTGATACCTCTTCTAGTATGACGCGTTTTGGCACGAGCTACGTGTCAGAGCAAATCCGTGCACCGGTGAGCAAAGCGGACAATATCACGCTACGGGTGTGCTTGGGCTGTTACAATTTATGCCGACATTTAGATTCTATGGCACTATAGAAACGAGGAACCTTCTCAACCAAAAAATTAAGGTGCTCACCAATAACAAAACCTCATGTTTTATGGATCTCCAGTAGGGTTAGAAAGCACCATTTTTAATTGTATACAATCGGTTTGTAATCGAAACATAGCTCAATCTTCAACATAGTTAAAAAAAAAGTCCTAACTTGCTAGTGTGCAAATTCTATTGAATCCCATGCCGTTTAAAAACAACTTTGTTATAGATAATTAAATGTATAATTTTTATATAGAAAACGAGTAGAAACTCTACATTTCTAATTTCTAAGTATACACATTTGTTGGATAGTTATAAGTGCACAAATTATTAGAATTTTATATATATTTAACAACATAACATTCAAATTTTGAGATCAATCATCAGGTGGGTAAGATCATTAATAATTAAACATGAAAAAATCATCTTTGATTATGTTCCTTGAAATCTATCCTTTTTAAGAAAACATAAAATAATAGAAATTACATAACTTAAAAAATAAATAAAGAAGCAAGTGTGAAAAACCAAATTAAGATAACTTGAATCTACTTTTTAGAATATATATTATATATTATACTTATAGATTATAGATACATATATCTATATCTATATGATATATGATGTGTGTGTGAAGTATACATACAGTGGTGGGGAGGTTAGGAATACAAAGAATTGATATATAATAAAACTGAATAACTGATAAAAGAGGAAAAGCACAAAAAGATGGATTGATGAAAAGGAAAAGAAACACAAGACTAGACCAAGTGGGTCCTATCACCAATCCCAGCAACTCTTCCTGCTTTGACACGTCGGATAGCCCTTTTTACTTCACATGGCAAAAGCCTGGACCCACCTTCTTTTTCTATCAACTAGCCAATTTATCTCCCAATTTACCAAATTATTACTATCTAATTATAGTAACATATATCCTACACTTTACAAATTATTTCCTACAATATATGTTACATTTACATAAAGTTTATTGTAAAAAAAACTCTGCAAAATAGGTTTTGAACAATTAATACCTTCCTTGACATTTTACAACAACAATTACAATTTTAGATCAAAAGATCTTTTGAACCACAATCGTGAAGATGATAATTTGTACGCCATTGTATACTCCGGACTAGTGATAGTAAAACACTTTTGTGCCTACGAAAAAAAATGCCAATCGGTGATATACATGGATATAGAACATACATGTAAAAGACCTCTTTTGGTGAATCCACGAACATATTTTAATCATAGATAAAACCGCATCGTTTTAAGTCTTTGATAACCTTCATAGATGTCTTACCATCTTACATAACATGGCATAATACGAATCTCATTAAAAAGGTTGATAACTTGAGTCATATTGTCAAACAATACATGACATCGAAAAATAGGATCACATAGGAATAATTAAATCGGATTAAAGTCATATCATTATGTCTTGAATTAATAACAAATAAACGATAGATCTAAGTGTAAGATTTATTCCACAGTTACGTACGTGACACCTTCTTTAGCAACCGACTTGTATGCTAGTACACGTTTGTAATATTACAACCCTTGTCTAGCTCTTCCACAACCTTTGTCTAGCTTGCTTGTTTACACATTATGCCCAAACTACACCTCAGGTACGTGTTCGAACAAGTCTGACGAAACTCCTTTACGGCGTAAAGATTAAGTCTTTACGGCTTAAAGACCTTACGGCGTAAAGCTTTATGTCTTTACGGCGTAAACCTTTTTTTTTCGAAAACCGAAAGTCGAATGCCCCTATGAAGGGTTTCGGTCGACTAGAAAAGCTGGAAATTGATTAGGGATTAATCTTTAGTTGATTATTGTGTATATTGTGAATGAGGTTATTGTTTAATATGTAGGTAAACAATTACTTGACATACAAGTTGTATTATAATTAGAAAACCTTTTATAATTACATAATACATCATCATATTTATTAATTATTACAACTAACACTTAATTAATAATTAACAAATAATAAACGTATAGTCGAGTCTACATATCGATGCGTGTGTTCCCGTAGAATAACACATTTACAGACACATATTTATTTAAGTTTGTTCAAATACCAAAAATATACTCATGTTACTTTTGGGACGTACTTTTAATATTTACCAATGTTAGTTTTGCATATCCTTTCTCATTTACTATATATAACTTTGTGTCTTTTACAATCATTAAAAGTTTAAAACTATATATCTACAGTTGCATGAATTATTTATAATTCAAGAACTTAACCAAATTTAAATATCAATATGGTGTATATATTGTCGGTGGGTTGCCATTTCTGATAGCGGAGATATGAAAAAACTGGTAATGAACATGTGAAAGCGACGGTTATTGAACGCCGCCAAAACTCATTTATTCTACCATAATAGCGAATGGTTAGCTGCCACGTGGAGGTAGAAAATATATTCCAAGAAAAGATAATATCCAAGTATGGCATAAATTTGGGTAGGAATTGAAGAAGTGACGATTACATGAGGACAAATTTTTAAAGGTTTTCTTAACTTTATTTAAACTAAGACTTATATTTTTAAATTAAAAAAATATTTAAATAGTTGTACATGTTAAATAAAATTACAGTTTAAGATTATTATTAATTTTTATTATTTTAGAAAAAAAAGAAATTAGAAAAGCAATATAAACTTAAAAACAATGAAAAGGAAGTTAATTTTCTATGATACAAACTAGAAAATACCAAATTTTGCTTTTTCATACATAGTTACCGTAAGCTAAACTTTCATGCCCTTAAGCGTATTCTATAATCCTTCAAGGACACTCACTCATGGGATTTTCATTTATTACCTGTTAATTATTTGGTACTAATGTGCACAAAGTCTAATGATCCGAGGCTTGTCGTTCCACTTTCGATTAGTGTGTCTTTCTTGAAAACAAGCATGTCTCATGTTATTCCAAGCCGCAACAAATTATGTATAGGTCCTAGCATGCCACTCTTGTCGTTGTAATAACTTGTGGGCATTATATTTTTCATGTATACATGTACAACACTAACCTCTCAAATATGATGAAATAGACTTACATTTCGTTAAGGAATGAGTTGCCGCAAAAATGTTCATAGACTACATGTGTTCCATACTTCCATGATCCTTTATACATTTACTCAAGAATTACCTCACAACTTTTCTAAAACTTCATCTTCAGCCTGTTCAAGTGGCTATTTCTCAAGTTGTCAAGGGTATAGCAACTATAAACATCTCCCCACCTTAATGTTAGTAGATAATATGATACTTGAATATATTATTTTTAATATTTCACCGGGTTTTAATTATACATTATTTAATTTTTTTAACAACAAATTGGATTAGCATACTAGCAAGAGATTAGTAGCATTACATGTTATCGGAGGTAAGAAAATAACCTTGGTATCATCTTTTATATAGTAAGATATATTGATGAAAATACTTGCGCATGTTGTAAAGAGTATGTTGATATGAGAGTATGGCTTACAATCCGTTTCAGTGGATTCTCAACAACGGATAAATAAAATAAGGGTTTTGATAATAACCACCCTTAGAGTGATCTTTAACAACTAAATTCGTGCATAAATTGGTTATACAATAATTAATCAAGTGGTTATTCCTAAAATACTGGGATCGGTTTTTATAAGGTACAAAATAATAAAATATTATAATAACTTGTTAGAAACCAGACCTAGAGGTGGCCAATATCAAAATCCATACAATAAATGGATAGTTGATATGGATGATGAGTTTATCTTTTTATTAAACTTACCTTTAAGTTCATTATATCTCATAATGGCTAATACATTGGGTTTTTATATGTATGCAAACAATTTTTTGATCTACCTTATTGCAATGCGGATATATTTTCATAGGTTAATTACCCTTTTCATGTACAATGGATATATTTTTGCTTTCATTAAGTGGATATTAATTTAACTACATCCTTTGTATATTTAATCTATTGCAATGCCCACAAGAATATTAGGATTTTATCATATTCCTATTACAATTTTAATAAAATGTAAATATAATATCATTTTTAAGAGAGAGAGGGAGGAGGTAGAAGACTCACAAAAGAAAAAAAGCATCAAGGTGATGGAAAAACAAATTTATTTAAAGATAAAGTGTTCCCTACCCCATTTGCTTTTCCTCATCTTCTCTTTTTCTTCTTCTATCAAAACCCCCCAAACACCACCCCCTCCATTCCCTCCCTCTTCCTTCCTGCTCTCTCTCTTTAGATCTTCTTCTTCCTCCCTTAAGGTTGATCTCTCTCTCTCTCTCTCTCTCTCTCTCTCTCTCTCTCTCTCTCTCTCTCTCTTATATATATATGTATATATATATATATATATATATATATATATATATATATGTGTGTGCATTGCTAAAGTGTTTGATGACTAATTATTAATATCAACTTCTTGTGCAGTGTTTTCGATTCTCAAGGCTCGTGTCCCTTAACAAGCTAGGCAAATTTGTCTATACCTAGCACAGACACGTTACGAGAGCTAGTTACCCGGAAGAAGATCACGCTTTCAAGGGTTTGGGAGCAATATATCGTCGACGCACGTGCATAAATATATATACATAAATGGCACCAGTTTCATTGCCTCCTGGTTTCCGTTTTCATCCAACAGATGAAGAACTAGTCGCTTACTATCTCAAGAGGAAAATTAATGGGCGCAAAATCGAACTAGAAGTTATCCCTGAAGTTGATCTCTACAAGTGCGAACCCTGGGATTTACCAGGTATATTAATTATGTTCATATCTTCATGTGATGAACTCATAACACTTATCCTTCTTAGGTACCATTAACAAAATAAAAATAGCACTCTGGTGGAATTTTAGGTTGCTTTATGGTTTATTCAAGTATCACAAAATATTCCAAAACTATTCGTAATATATATGAAGTTTATATGGAAAATTAAAATAACAAACCCTAGCAATATGGGATTATTCTTAAAAAACATTTTTTGTTTATAAATATAACCTAGTTTTTATATATGAGTACATATCATATGCTTAGGTACTCATGACTTATAAAAACAAAATAACATTTATTCATTTGTTTATATTTCCACATTTCTATTACAAAATCACTTAAGAAAAAAGCATATACAATAAAAAGCAATATAAGCAATTGCATGAATAGTTTTTGTGTAAGGGAAATGATCACTAAATCAATATTCTTTTCAAAGGGTCTTTCATTTATATTCTTTAGATTTTATCTCTATTTTTTGTTGTTAAAGGCAAAAAATGAAAATTCTCCAATGTTCTTTACGCGTGCTTCAACTTTTGTTTATAATTAGGTCTATATATAAAAACCCATGAAAAAGCTTCATCATATATTTCAGTTTATTTTTAATTTTATTTCCATTTTTTATGGCATATGATTTGTTATATATGTAATATGTATATGGATACATATATATATATATATACATGTATGTATGTATAGATATATACAAGACCAGTCAAATATGATTGTAACTTTTAAGATAAAAACTGATTCTAAGATCATCTTGATGATTGTTCTTAAGGTGGCCCCTACACCTTTTAAACTCGTATAAGAACAAAATTGTAGTAATTAGCTGACAAGATTGAAGTCAAAAAGTAGATTAAAGAGGAAAGAACTTGACTAAGCTTACCTGTTGTTTCAAAGATAAATATGATTACTAACTTTTCCTTTCTTTATTAATTTTCTGACACCAAATCTAATTACTGAAATATTTTTATTTATAGAAATAATCTTGTTTATTCATGTTCCCATTTTTACATGCAGAATTTTATATTAAGTTTCTAGAAAACAAGGATCCAAAGATTATGTATCGATTAAAGTATTTGTGTGCATGGTTTTTGGATCTTCATCTTCGAATGATATTTTGTTGTTTATATCTCTTATGTTTCCGATCGTAAATATAGTAACATTTTTCTTTTTCATATTCGTCTTCAGGGAAATCGCTATTGCCAAGCAAAGATCTCGAGTGGTACTTCTTTAGTCCAAGAGATCGTAAGTACCCAAATGGATCAAGGACAAACCGAGCCACCAAAGGAGGATACTGGAAAGCAACGGGCAAGGACAGGAATGTGAACTCTCAATCACGAGCCGTGGGGATGAAGAAAACCCTAGTTTACTATAGAGGGAGAGCACCACATGGTGCTCGTAGCGACTGGGTTATGCACGAGTACCGCCTTGATGAGAGAGAATGTGAAAGTGAATCCGGGCTTAAGGTGAACCTTATTCATTATAACTTACTTGAATATTAGTATCATGCCAAATATTATTATAAAAGTAATTAACTCGGGGTATTTTTCTTTTTTGGGTTCTAAAAGTTGCAGGATGCTTATTCACTATGCCGTGTGTTTAAGAAGAGTTTGAATGCTCCAAAGACGACCGTAGGGGTACATTATGCTGCAACAGTTAGTGATCACTCATCAAGTATGGACCTTTATTCAGAGGGTGGAAGAGGTGGTGAAGATATGGAGACATGTAATTATCCAACACCATTGGCTTCATCTTCATCTAATATGAACCATGGATCACCATATATCTCAAGTGAAACAAGTGATGGGAGATGGATGCAATACTTATCGGAAGAAGCTTTCACTTTCCCAAATCCATCTTTCACCAACTGCGGGAATGCCTCATATCCACCATCTAAGGTACAAACTTAATTGTAATCCAAATTACTCATTCGATCACGCTAACACACATAATTAATCTTGGTTTCTTTCAAACCTGGTTGAACATAAACACAAAGTACAATAACTTGCCTATATATTAACCTTTTTTCTACCCATGCAAACATACTAAGTTAATATGTTATTAACTTTAGCATATGATATTTCCCCAATATTTGCTCAGGTTGATATACAATTAGAATGTGCAAGGCTGCAACAAAGGTTATCAATGCCTCCATTGCAGGTACAAGATCTCCCACCGCAAGGGGCTACTAGCTATGTCGGTTTGATGAATATGCCACAGACAAGCAGCGGCATGCACGAATTCACAAATCCAAACGGTGCTCAGCAGGACATATTGCAGGAAATCCTTTCAGTTGCTCAACTTTCTCAGGATCACATCAATCAGAACAACTGGGGTGGAGGTTATTCTGGTCATCATGAGGATGATTTCTCATTTCTCACTAATAATAATAGCAACCATCAAATCCAGGATATGGGATCCTTTAGGTTCGTGGGAGATGAACAAAATATGAGGTCTATTGAAGTTGGTGGTGTCGATGAACAACTTGGAACAGATAGAATGGTGGAGAATTTGAGATGGGTTGGCATGTCTAATAAAGATCTTGAGATGGTAATTATCATTCTTAATTAACCGTCACTAATTTTTTTAAAGAAAAAGACTTATTTATTAGTTCTCTTTATTTACTTAGAAATAATCAACATATATTTGGCCTAGTGGGATCCAAAGTATACCATCAACCAAGTGATTTCAGAACCCGTGAATTGACGTTAAGTTTGTTGACATTTACAGGCTTATTGGGAAGATTACAAGACCGTTCCAGTGCAAAATGTACCTAGTTTTAAGAGAGAGGAACATGAGATTCAAGGTACAAATGACTAAGGCTTGATTACTATTCAAAGAATTTATGTATAATTTACTAAGAAATTGAAAAACAGTTGCAGGAGAAAGCAGCCATCAAAGCAACATGGAAAACACAGAAGATCACTTCTCACTTGGGTTCACCACCGAGGATCACAACAACTCAAATGACAACTTCTTAGACGAAGGCGATCTAGACGACTTCACCACAACTCCAAGCTTTGAAATTTACGAGAAAACAAAACTTAGTCATGGGTTGATTGTTTCAACCCGACAGGTTTCAAAAACCTTCTTTCACCAAATTGTCCCTTCCCAAACCGTCAAGGTCCAACTGAACCCGGGAGGGATATACGATGAGGTCAATATATTTGCAGGTTCGACACCATCTGAGGTCATGACCACCAAGAAGACAATGACGCCATTTGTCAACTTGGTTTCCCTTCTCTTGATATGTTGTTTTTATCTTGAAGAACCAAATGAAGATGATGGTTATATGAAGTTAAAAAGTGATGACCATTCACATGTGAATCACAATCGAATGGAGGATGAAGGGGAGGAAAAGAATGAAGGATGGAGTGTTTCCAGTGTGGTTTTGGAGAAAGTGATATGGCCATGTGTGACTCTAGCTTTGGCATTTTCAACCATCTGGGTACATCATAATTACTAATTACAAGGGTTTTTTCAAATCTTTTTTTTTTACATTAATTGTTTCTAACCATACGGAGTGGACATGTTTACTGATAGGAAAAATATAACACTAAGCTTTCCCTGGATTTAACCTGGGGTTAGATTATAATATTTGTAATTTTCTTCACTTTTCATTTGATTATTCAAGGGAAGTGGTTATAGTTTATGTCAGGATCGATATGGTTGATATAAACCCAACACACGTTGAATGAAGATTTTGATGTATCAAAAAAGTTTAACAACAGATGTAAACACTTTGATATCACAAGTTTATTGATCAAACGAATATTGTTTACAAAAGTAAAAGAACAATAACGAATGTCAAATTGTAAGTCTCAATATATTAATCTTAATGAATGATCAATATACGTGTTTTTCTTAATACAAGAATCTATATATATATAGACCTTGAGGCTAACCTAGCTAATCTAGGAAACCACTTTACAATCACAATTGTATTATAACTACAATCACAGTTGCATTATAACTACATATGGTACAAATAAGCAAGAGATAATTACAAAATATTTAATAATTATCTAAACTACACATGTAGTAGTAACAATAGACGAGCAGTAGTAACTGTCTTCAACAGTAGTAACCATCAGTTTTCAGCAGCATTAACCAGTTACATGCAGTAGTAACTGGTATACATGCAGTATTAATCTTGGCACTAATAATGAGCAGTATTAATGAAATTAAACTTATTTAACAAACAGTTTAACCCCAACAATCCCCCCCCCCCCCCCCCCCCCCCCAAAAAAAAAAAAAAAAAACCTTGAACTTTTATTATAATTAAAGTACCAAGTTTCTTTACAAAACAATGATGATTACAAAAACTAGTCTTTACTGTTTCTCCTTTTAGCTTCTCTCTCTTCCTTCATCTTCAGCTGCTCTTCATTCCTTTGAAGTACCATCCTCCAGATCAAGTCATTGGCCATCTGTGAGGTTCTGAGAGCAAACAATCTTATGGTGATCATCTCATGTAGAGTGCTGAAATCCAAGTTATACTTCCTTTCAACTAAGTAGAACCTGATAACACCATGTCTTCTAATGATAGAATGTACTCCACTCCTTTCATACAAATACCATCTCATAACTGGATCATGTCCTCCTCCTCCTCTATGAAATACACTGCTATTCATTTCTTCATCAGGAGCAAACATTCCGTTGAACCAATCAAGTGTAAGATCTGTGCCAGAACATGAACCTCTGTTCTGTGAGTATTTTCTAACTCCAATTTCATACAGCCTCACAACATCTTGTCTTGAAAACTCTCTAATCATTATGTAGAAAGCAGGCATAGAGTACTTCTTATTATCAGCCCTTGTCACCACATAAGTTGTTCTATTCTCTCCTCCAACATACTCCCAATCTTGCATTCGTGTAGGTCGAACAAGAAAGTAACTTTTCCTTTTTGATGGAGACCTTGTGAGATGGGTTCATTGGTGGGTAGCCTTAGATTGTTGAAGCTTGAAACTTAGTTTAATGTTTACGTTGCGTACTTTACATTATTATACTATGTTGACGAGATTTTGAAGTAACACTGGTATAAGATGATGTTCACGTGCCTTTGGTTTACGAGGCACGTGCCTAATATATGTTTTAAAGACTTCTGCTGAAATACTTTGATATATTTAATGAGGGATTTGAAAAAAAATATTGTAAAGGCTGAATTTTGAAAACTAAGGTGTTACACACAGACCCAACATGTATCTTCCCATATCCTCTAGTCATTCATACTCCATTGTCACCATATCTAACTTGTGGTCCAGCTTCTTCCTTATAATCTAATAGGTAAGATTTGGTTCCAGTCATGTGCGTTGATGCTCCACAATTTAAGAATCATTTTGTGGAGTCATACACAAGTAAATGAGATCAAATAGTTCTTTTGGGGAACCCACTTTTGAGTGGGTTCAACATCAGTCTTTCATTTCTTTTAAATTTCAGTATAAGACACCCTTTTCCACTCAGCTTTAGGATTTTCATAATTTCATTTATTTATCTCTTTCATACAGGGCATGGAAGACTGACTTGTTTTGTGGAGCTGATCAAGACTTGAGATTGACTTGTGGATTTGAAACTGACCTTTTCTGAATCAAAGTTGATTTATGTTGTGGAGATATAGTGGATGATTTGTATCTACGTTTGTACATGTTTTTTGCAAAACACATCCTCATGTCCTCTTTCTCTTCAATTATAACAAGTTCTTTTTGGAGGTTTCCTTGGTCTGAGTGGATTGGGAGACTTATTTTTAACCAAAGACTTCACAATGTTGGTTAATTGCAAAAGTTGACTTCCTAATTGGTTTATTGATTTGATCTTTTTGACTGACTCTTTCGGTGTGGGTTTGTACTGATGTGCTTTGGAACTGACTTGAGTTTTGACAAGTGGTTTACTCAGTGCCTTTGATCTAACTTGATTAATTTGCAACATAGGTTTAGATTTTTGACAAACAGTCCGATTAGTTTGATCTTTACATAAAGTGTGAGACTGACTTGATTTTGAAGATTCACATTTGTTTGGATTTTGTGTGAGGACAGGTTTAACAAAAGCATTTGACATTTTAGTTTTGTTCCTTTTATATAAGTAAATGTGTTTGGAAGAATTTCAGGCTTAAAAATTATCTTTTCTCTTTCTGCCTCTTCTTCTTCCTTAGTCATATGTTTCTTTAGATTAAAATCTTCTCCTAACACAGCCTGAACTTGTCTAAGTACTTGTCGGCTCAAACAGTCTTCATTTTTCAATGAATAAATACACCAATATTTACAAATACTTTTATAATGTTGAGTTTCTTCCCTTAACTTATGATTTTCTTTTGCAAGATCATCAAAAGCTTCAGACTGTGCAATAAGCGTAACTTTACAACTATTCATTTCAGAAATTTCTTTATTTTTATCCTGTAAGACTTTCTCAAAAAAAATTATTTTATTTTCAAGTAAAGAAATTTCTTCTTGAGTTGTTTTGAAGTCAAGGTATATAAACTCAAACATTTAAGTTTTTGCTCATCTGTGTATATGTTAAAATTGTGTACCTTATAGAACCTTGATTTATCCCAGTCTGAGTTGCAACTTAGTCTCTCAGCGTCCTTGAGATCTTTGTCAAATTGTAAAGCTGGATTCTCAGACTCATCTTTTTCTTCATTAATGGCCATTAGACATTGATCAACCATTTCATCATCATCAGAAGAAAACTCCTCATCCAACCACACTTCAGCAAAGAGAGCTTTTTGTTCAGACTGAGGCTTTTGAGCCTTTGATTTGTTGCCATTCTTATACTTTAGATACTTCTTCTTGTATCTCTGAGCACTTTCATAAATTTCATCAATGTGGTAAGTCTGAGCATTCTTCACCTTACATTCAGCAACCATATGCCCAAAGTCACCACATTTAAAACATTTCACCTTCTTCAAGTCAAAAGGTTTCTTTCCCTTGTATACAGTTTGTTGTTCCAATTTCATAGTCAGCAAAGCAAGTTGATTCTTCAATTTCTTGACCTCATATTCAATATCAGAGTCTGAGTCTGATCCAGAGTCAGAATCATCTATGTTAGTTCCAGCTTTTGAATAAATTTCTTTATTCCTTTTACTTGTTGCAACTAATGCAGCTTCAGGGTCTCTAAAGGTTCTCCTCAGATTGATCTTCTTTCTTTCTTGAGTCTCTTCATGGTTTAATAGAAGTTCAAACAGTCCATGAAGTTTGTATGTAGACCATTTCTCAATTACCACTAATGAAGTGATAAATGATTCAAACTTGTTGGGAAGTATGTCAACAAATTTCTTGCATACTTCATCATCTGTCTTGTCTACACCAAGAGCTAACAGATCATTTAAAAGAATTTGGAACCTTGTGTGTATGTCTGCAAGTGACTCCTTTTCTTTCACATAAAAGTTCTCATAGTTTCTGATCAGATTGTTCAGTCTTAGAGAAGATCTGCTCAAACATTGCATTTCTCAGTATGCTTCTAGCCCTTGGATCTAGGTTAAAAAGTTATCTATCTAGATCTGACCATTGTGATTTGGCAGTTTGAATCCATTTGGCACGTTGAATGACTCTCACCCTCTTTTACCTATGGAATTTCTTTTCCAGGTATAATGGGACCTTCAGTTATTGTCCTCATCATTCCATCATGTATCCCAGACAGATGCCACTCAGCCTTAAGCTTCCAGTGTGCAAAATTATGTCCAGTAAAGATTGGCATACCTTTACCAGCCATTACAAGTGTTTAATTATGTGAAGATGATGAAGACATTTTTAGTAATTGAGATATCACTGTTTGATCGTTTAAGATTCATGAATATTAATAGATAAATCTTATTTGCTCTGATACCAGTTGTTAGGCCTGAGTGAGATCTCAATTACTAGATATTCAGTTTATCAGTTAATCTTATAAGATCGAATCAATAGCAAACCAGTAGTGAAATGTTAATTGTCACTCTTCATAAACACACAGTTCTTGTAAATAGATTATAGCGGAAATATAACTTTTAACAAGAGTTTGAATAACACTAAGTAGATTCAATCAAAAGCGTTAACTGAATACAAAGACTCAAGCTCTCTATTTATGCACAATCATAGAGAGTTTGATAAGTACGAATCTAAACATATCTCCTAACAAGATAGAAGATTTTGCCTAACTAACTTCCTTGTCTTTCGGCTCAAGTCACTTTCCGAGTCTGACTACTCAGACTCACAATCTCCATTCATGTAAACAAAAATTCAGTCGAATTTTAGATTCTTGAGAGCATCCTTGCTCTGATACCAATTGTTAGGTATGAGAATCAATGAACAAATGAAATGTGAACTAAAAGTCTTATATTCCATGTACACCCCTCACCTATTTATAGGCAAGGGGTGATTGTTCAAATAGTTACATTTTTTAACTTCTAGAAACCATATTAATACATTTTAAGTCCTACAAAAATGTAAAATAAACTATACTTTATGACAATTAAGGGTACGTAAAAAAATTTAAAACTAAAAAGGATTACAAAATATAATTTGTCCCCTAAAAGTTATGTTTAATAACTTATTAACAACTTGAAAATATTCAATAATATATCTCGTTTTTTCTAAAATCCACCACGAGTGATAAAAATAATCGTATCCCAAAATTAAAATTCTATCATATCTCAAAATTAAAGCTTGAAACTTAATATTAACGGACAACCATTTCATAAGATCTTTTTTTAAGACAAAATATACTTTTAGTCCTTTTTTGTTACAAATTCTTTTATGTACCCTCAATTATCATAATTTGAATTTTGTATTATCTTTTTTGACATTTTTTCTTTTAATTTAATTGAGCATACGTAGTTTAATAAAAAGCGAATCTTTTTAAATCGGATCTATTTACATGTTGCGTAGTAGTAGACTAGTACCAAATGTTTTTATATGTGAGTTGCTTCACTATAAAGTGTTCCAAAAGAAGATATTTTGTAGTAGTGATTGGCCTTAAAGGAGAAAAAACAAAAGATGTTCATATCACCAAAAATCTTGGTCCCGTAGTATTTAACTAGCTTATTCTAGTGGTTATGTTTTTTTGTCATAATACTCATATTTAAGTATTGACTAATAATTGCCATGAATGCATTATATATATTAAAAGTAGATGCGTGGATATATTAGTTTTAGAGAACGTGAAAAAAGAATAAGCAAAATAAAAACAAACAACAATGGGTTCAAAACATAAAGACAAACCTTTAATTTTCCAAAATAAAATAGATAACAGATCACGGGTCAGATATACACCAACTCACCCACTTCCCTTTGGCCTTCACCTTTGCCTGAGTCATATAATACTTATTAACCCATACCATGAAAATAAACACTTATTACTTCCATTGACATCACAACTCTCTTTCTCTTTTGATATTACATTCGTGAAGAAGGTAATTAACTTTCAATCTTACGTACAAAATGTTCCCATATATCGCGGTTTTATTGTCGGCATTGGGAGGTCTTTTGCTTCTTGGTAATGGAGGAATGGTGGAGGGTGTTTCGGTTAAAGTGGGTAACATTTCGAGGATAGAAGATTCTGCTTTTTATCATATATATTATGGTAATACCTTCAAAGTCATCAAGAACGATCTCGATGGCAAGAGCTATCTTCTCATTCAGGTATTAACCACAACTCATCATCGTTACGTAAAACGAAAGTATAAATGTTATTTAATCTTGTCTAATGAGATATTAACGTTTATATCAACATCATTTAAATCAAATTTTATAAGGCTATATGTGACATTTCATGATTTTGTTTTTGTTTAGTAGTCAAAGAGATGTGAAATATTTGCCCCACTTTGTCGGGTACTTCATCACGGGTTTTAAAACTTTCATCACCTCTAAAAGAATTATAAAGTCACGGGAGATTTTAATCCATAAACTTTAGTTCTAATAATGTAACTAATGAAGATTCTAAACTTTTTAAGTGAAATTACTATGAAAGTGAATATTTTCAGCATCAGAACTTATGTTACCTATATATTTATGGATTTTACTAATAGCAGCTTTTTGAGTTGTTATTAACAAATTATTATACGTTTTGTTTTCTTATACATTAACAAAACATCTTCTGTATTTAGGGAATCTCAAATTTATTACGAATGTACAACCAAATTATGCATATAATTAACTTTTAAAAACAGTTCATAGAATTGTCCTTATTCACCACGGTTTATTTATAATTTTTTGGGTTTTGTTAAAAAGTGATAAGCGAAAATTACCCACGTTATTTTCTTGTACGTAGACAAAAAAACACCGTCTCCATTTTTGTTGTTATTTTATACATTAACGGAGTACAAATTTTTAACTCTTGCAAGTTATGATTCAACCACTTGTTTGTTAGCTCATGCTTTCCGTGTCACATGCATATAATTCAAATAACAAAAATTATGAACATTGTTTTTTGGATGACAAATAACTCTCACACACACGTTTTAGATGAAGTTAAAAATACCCGGGACTTTTAATTCATGAGACACACTTGTTTACTTCATGTCATGTCCTAATTTAAACAAACATGGATAGATTAAAAAATTAAAATGTGGGAAAATCACAAATTTACTCCTGGTCGACACTCTTTATACAAAATTACTATTTGATCATTGAAAATTAACAAAATACTTTCGTTGAGCACTAAATTCTGAGTACGTTCAACATTATTTTGCGAAAGGACGGCTAGCGTATGACATTCTGAAAAATCGATTACACACATGCTATCATGGAACCACACACGGTCAAATTAGGCTTGGTCGAGCTGAAAGCGCAGGGATTGATACATTTTTTGAGATTTTTATTATTTGTATTATTATAGGATATATTGAACTCCTAGTTTATCTTTTTGAGATATCAGCAAAATTGTTTACCAGATACATATTATTGTTAACTGTTTTTAATTTGTGTACATTTTGATTTTCGTCGTAATATGTTATCTATAAAAAATGTGTTTATTTTTGTCTAAAAAATACACCTTTTTTATTACATAACATATTAAGATGAAAATTATATCAAATGTAGATAAAATATAATGATCTTAACCGTATATCTAGATTTGAATCAAAATTTTAGATTAAAAGTTAATTCAAAAAAAAAAAAATTGAAATATAATTTTTGACCAAAGAAACATGATCTCTTCTACGAATCAGCCGTGCTTTCATGGTTTACGAGTTGACTAGCCGCTTGTGTGCCTACGTAGCAAGTGTGTGGTCGGGCGTTTTTTTAGCGTTTTAAAGTGGGCCAACTTCGTGGGGGGAAAAAATATGGTTTGCATCCTGAATTTTGTGGTCAACGAGAGTATTTAGATGATTTTTATCGTCAAAGAATGATCTGGTATAAAGAGTGTGGACCATGAGTAGATTTGTGATTTTCCCTCAAATGTTTCATTTCAATGATTATGAAATAATTATGCAGAATAACTCAAAGATGGCAGCAAAGACCAAATACTGCACATCAAGGATCAAATCTTTTGTCATCCCATTGTCGAACTTCTCTTTGGATGTCAACTATTTTCCAGGTTCGTACGTTTTTAATATAATACATGCTTATATGACTGATACAATGTTAACACAAAAAAGATAGCATTTATATTACTGTTAATTACTTATAAGTTTTAATCTATACACTCTTCATTTATTGTTGTCTTGTTCTTGAATTTTTGCAGTTTCATTCTTTGAGGTGAGATTATGAGTTTGTTTGTAAGTTTTATCATTCTCGGTATGCAATTATAATTTGTTTATTGGTGTTCAATAACGACTTGACTCGTTATTTGAACGCATGAACTCCCTTGAACACCATTCTTTACACATTTACATGAAACGTAAAGAAATCTAATAATTTTTGTAGTGTACAGCTATGATTTCTGCTATTGTATGATGTACATGAAAAATAATTCATAACCTTTCTTGAACTATATAAGCATCTAGTTTGAGCTTGTACTTTAATCGTCAAGAACATGAACAGCTTCTAGGGCTCATGCCAAACATGAAAGGAGTTACAACAGATATGATAGCTTCTCCATGTCTGCTCAAACTGTACAATGACGGGCAAATGGAAATGCTCAACAGGAGTGAACCACAGCAATTTTCTCAGTTTACCGCACATTTCATGGGCTATAATGCCAATCAACAAACTCAATCATGCAATTACGTTAGTTTTGTCCCCACTGGCGAGCAGTCTCCTCTCCAAGTACTCCCTTTCTCTATCTCTTTAAGGGGGTGTTTCACATTACGTTGAGATGTAATAATAATCACCTTTTAGAATTAATGAAATTTAATCTGATTATCTTGCTAATGATGTTCCAGATAATCACTTTTAAAGTATCTGCACAAATTTATTAATTTTTGTCAGTTTACAAGCAAATCCTAAAAAATCGGAGTTTCTTAAACATTCAAGCAACTGATTATTTGATTATCACAGCTTCAAACAACAGAAATGCATCCAAAACCTATCTCTAGCAGACTAATTTGTACCGGTAATTAACATATTACATAAACACTCCCAAAACGAAATGTCAAACACCCCATAAATATTTTCCACTTTTAAGAGTTCCCCGTCTCTGTATTTCTCATGATTACCGGTTGTTGGATTGTTAAGAGGGCAGAGTGGATCAAGTATTTGGGACTTTTTGCAAACTTGGAAACCAGAGCAAATGAAATCTATGATGCTGTAAGTGCAAAACTGTAGCAGTGTTTGGTTTTCTTTATTATAATTATTTATTCTTATTATATTATAATCTATATTATATTAACAAGTCTCAAAATAATCGTTGATTCATAAGAGTCGTAGTTTGACAGATTCCACTGATCAGGGGTGGTGGTGCTTATTACATTTGATGATTATTGATGCTTTTGGTTATGCAGGTGAAAAAAAATTACATGTGCTTGGTTAATGTTGCAGCAAGCAAAAAGCTCAAACCAATAGTAGCGTGGATGGAGTTTAATGATGTACGTATACCTTGAAAAAAAAACTTTTACACTTGCGACACATGTGGTTCCCATATGCATCTCACCATATGTGTATCACATGTGTCGTTAATTACTTTCACTTTCATTCTGGTCTCAATGGTTTTAATCATTTTCCTGCATTTAATTTTCCTTATGTTGTTCGATGCACTATTGATTTTGGTCCCAATGAAAACAATGGGATCAGATGAGTCTTGAAGAAGTTAGAGCTTATCGAATCTTTCTCTTGGTGCAGGGTGCCTGGTCTTTCACAAAAGAATCATACAAGCTAAAGGTATGCTATTGCAAATTAACTATTAAAATAAAGGATATAAAAGTCGGTAGAATATGATATTTTGAATGATATTAAACAGTTATTATGCAATAGAAAAACAAGTGTCCTTATTTTGTGAGTAGTATTTATGTGTGCGTTTCTATGTCGATATTTGGTGTTTGTATATTGTAACGTCTTCCTAGTTTCTTTCAACATGTGAAACTAACATTTTGGTACTTGTTCAACAGTATATAGTAGATGCAGGTGGAGAGAACTTGGATGAGTCCATAAACAAATTAACATACAACACATCATCTATTGAAGAATTGGAACAATTCCATGCTATCTTATGCGTACGTTTCACTCGATTATATACAGATTCATCCTTTATACTTATACTTGGAACTTATTTTTTGCTAATATAGACCGTAGATGTAGTGATTGATGGAACAATAACTCAAAACCCGATGGGCTACAACTCAACCTTCTTTCTGCAAAGTCTCAAAATAGAGGATCAATCTTGTTTGGCTTTTCTTTCATATCCAAGTGTGTGGAGACACGATAAACGCCTATCAACTGATCTGGCTCTTGGTACGTTCTACTACCGCTTTTTAACTTTTTTTTATCAAGTATTCTAGCTTTCTAAAAGTAGCATCAAATTTTGAAGTATGTTTGATCTTCTAAACAAATTAATCAGAGGACATTTTCTCTCTGACCCACTAACGAGTAACGAGTAAATAAACAGTCTCTTTGTGAGCAATTGAATTTTTTTATTTGTTGAACGACAAAGACTCGTGTATATTTGGCCGTGTTTGAACTTGACCCCAAGGGTCAATGGGTCACCTTTGATGCTGTTGAGCCAATAACTTGTTGGTAGTTGACCCTTGAAATTATATTGATATTTCTTCATTTTGTTTCCAGATTGGTTCGATGGTGCAGTGTCTCAGCCACAAATAGTCCTCGCGGACTTAATAGAAGTTCTCTTTCCTACCGGAAATTATACAACTACTTACTTTAGAAACATTCTAAGGGTACTTGATATTTTTTTCTTGCAAACTGATATTGTACTGTATTTGAACTTACTATGTTTTGTACCTCCAAAATGCAGGATGAACCTGTTATAAGTCTTGGTCCCGATAGCTGCAATCGTGATACTTTAACTGCCATGGAGCCAACTATAGTACCATGCCCATAGATCGAATACAGATATTGGTTTAAGCATTTCTGAGATCTAATGACTTTTTTAACGGGAGTCTGGTACCTTGTTCTATTTTGTTTGTAACATTGTGGAGACTTGAATTATAGTAATTTGTTTCAACTCACAACAAACAAAGACAAGGACATACCTGTCTATTTGTTTATCCAATATCAGATTCATAGACAATTTGTGTAACATCTATTCTTATATATAATGAAGTAACTTTGCATTGACTATTTTAAATTGGTATAGCGTCAACTTGATAACTAGAACTGATTTGTTGTCGTATATAATGCAACAACACGTTCATGATTTTTGACGCATGTGAGTTGCTGTTAATTATCCCTTATATACAAAACCAGAGCGTATGACACTGTTCATATATAGCGCGTGAGACATACGACTTTCAAAGCGCGACAGTAATTTCTACGTAATGCAACACCATCTTCACGACATCTCTTCTAATTCTGCTGTGTTCCTAATTATCCGGTACAGCACCTGCACAACAGACTTATTGTTCTTTCTCCATCATAGATTTTGGATTCCATCTAATCATATACTTCTTCCTAAAGGAGATTGGGATTGATGGATCGGGTGAGTTGATGGGCTGGACTGAGTTGGAGGATTGGGCCGAGGAGTTGGACTGAGTGGATGAGGGAGATTGGGCCGAAGTGGTGGGGTCAGTGGTGTTAGGCGTTTGGACAGTGGAGTGACTAGGCGTGTTTGTGGTTTGGTAGTTTGTTGGCAGCGGAGCAGAAGAGGGTGGAGTATTGGGTACCCCATAGATGTAGGGGCGGTGAGGAGGTTTCGAGTAATATGTGAAGGTTCGGTGTCGAGAAAGGTGTATGGGGGCTGTTTTTGTGGTGTCATTGAGCCGTATAGAAAAATTGTTTCATCAAATGTGACATGTCAGGATAAAATAATTTTCTTTGTTTTGAGATCGAGACAACGGTAACCGCGGTGATTGTTTGGATATCCTAAGAATATGCAAGGGGTGGATCTCGGTTCTAGTTTGTGTGATGGAAAAAGGTGAGGGTAACAAACGCAACCGAAGACCTTTAAGCGAGTGTAGGGTGGTGTTGTTTGGAAGAGTTTGGTGAAGGGTATTTCATTGTTTATGGAAGTTGATGGTAAGAGGTTTAAAAGTTGAGTTGCCATATTCAAGGCTTCGAACCAATATTGAGGTGGGAGATTTGCTTGGAATAATAAGGTGCGGATAAGGTTATCAATTGTGCGTATCATTCGCTCGGATTTTTCATTTTGTTGTGAGGTTTTGGGGCAAGAGAAGCGAAATTGAATGTCATTTTTATCAAAAAGAGTATGAAGTGCATTGTTATCAAACTAACCCCCATGATCGCATTGAAAAGATTTTATGTCACATTTAAACTGGTTGTTAACATAAGCACGAAAATTAATAAACTTTGCAAAAGCATCACACTTACGTCGAAGAGGATAAACCCACAAAAAATTAGAATAATGATCAAGAAATAGAACATAATATTTGAATCCATTAACACTCGGAATTGGTGAAGTCCACAAGTCCGAGTGTACAATTTCAAAAACCGAATTAACAATAGAGTTTGAACGATAAAAGGGAAGTTTAATCTGCTTTCCTAATTGACAAGCATTGCAAAGCACATTTGACTTCGTTTTATTACAATTGATTAAACCGCTAGAAATAAGAGACCGCAACACGTCATCCCTGGGGTGACCGAGTCTTTGGTGCCACATTGAAGGAGTTGTAGACAAAAAAAGCAAAATGAGATAGGAGCTTCACGGGGTATAAGTCACCATGGCTATCACATCGGAGAAGTGTTTGGCGGGTTCGGTAATCCTTCACAGAAAAACCAAATTCGTCAAAATCAATTGAACATTTATTATCTTTTGTAAAGCGACGAACGGAAATTAGATTCTTTATGATATCGGGTGTGATTAGAATATTATGAAGATGGAGCTTTTTGTTAGGTGTTGGCAAATAGCTATGTCCCATGTTGGTTACGGGTATGGAGGACTTGTTACCAACTAAGATAGATGATATAGTGTTTTTATTAAGAATGTACTTGAGTTTACTTGCATCCGATGCAATGTAAGATGTAGCCCCGGTGTCCATGTACCATCCCGAATCACCAAGGTCCTGAAGATTCATGTAATTAAACGCTTGTGGGAGAGAGGTGTTTTGATCACTGTTACTGCTTTGCCCGGTTTCAAACGTGTTGTGATTCGGAGTTGGCCCAAGAATACCAGCCTGTTGGGCCTGCTGATTGGTGGCGATGATGTGGGCCTGTTGGGGCTGATTACCCAAGTTGTTGGGCTGCCTAAAACCGTGGCCACCAGTGGAGTTGTTTGGCCCCATATTCGGTTGTGAGGAATTCCCAGGAGTATAGTGAACAACAGTGTGTGGCGCCCCACCAGGTATTACATGGGAAAACTGTCTAGCATGTGGAGCTTGCATCGCTTGAGTAGTTTGAGACCCGTTCCATACGTAAAGAACCACTGTACGCTCATTGCCTCATGTCCCATTAGTGTTACCGTTACCGTAGTTATGAGCTGGATTACCCCCTCCCCTATTATTTGCGTTTCGTCCCCTGTTATCAACATTTCCATGCACAAAACGACACCGTGCACCGTAGTTGCATTGACCTTTTTGAAAATTCCTACAAATCTGCGGACCAGCGTTGTTGCGGTTGGGGTCGTTACCTGCATAGAGGATCGTGGGAGCTGCTGTCGTGTCCCTCGGTTGTGTGCGGAGTCGATTGAACCTCGACTCTTCCATTAGAAGCATGGACTCGACTTCTAGAAACGTAGGCATAGGTTTCTGATGACGAATGATTCCCGACACTTGCTCATATTTCTCCGAAAGACCATTCACGATGCTCATCACAAGGGTCCTTTGGCTCACTGGTGCATCGATATTCGCTAGGAGATCGGTTATGACCTTGATTTTGTGACAATATTCGGTGATAGTCATCTCTCTGAGTTGCATGGACCGGAGTTCCATTTCGAGTTCGTTTGCCCTAGCATCCTTATTGTCTTGGAATATACTTTCAATTTTCTGCCATATTTGACGAGCCGTATCGCCCCTCTTCATCACCGTTTGTAGGAGATTCGGTTTGATCGTGGTGTAAATCCACATCTTGACAAGAAAGTCAAGATTCTTCCACGGTTGATCGTTTTCTGCCGGTTTGACGGAGGTTCCGTCCAAGTGACCAAGGACTTCAAAACTTATGCTGTGGGTTTCAAAGAGCTCGCTCCATGAATCATAGTTGAGTTCATCGAGGTCGAGCATGAGTGGGACGTATGACTTGATGTTTGTCACACCGAAAGCTTTGATGTTTGCGTTTGCCATTGCTTTTGAATTAGGGTTTCTTTGTTTTGTTTTACCGCTGCAAGAAAGATGAAAACGAAGGAAAGAGAGGAGCGTGGGATAGTTATGGAATAGAGAGAATTAAGGAAGGGGATTAAGGAAAGAATTTTGAATGTGATAGGAAAGAGAGAGAGAGATATACGATTAGTTAGAGAGAAGGTAGGATCCTTTGTGGCTCTGATACCATAAAGGAGATTGAGATTGATTTCAAATGTTGTATGTATTCTCATTAATCACATACTCTTAAATAGAGTTTTGCAATACAATTAGGGTTAAGCCCAAAGACAAATATAAACATGGGCCTGAGAAAACATAATACGTAAATGATACAATGTACTCTTTAATACTTCCTACGATTCTTGAAAGTGTGTTTATACATCATTTCACATAATAACTACAGTTAACCTAATTTTGTTAGGATCAATCATCTACCAGCTTTCATGATTGAACTATTATTTATTTTGTTGAGGTCATAAAACATTACATAAACATAGTCTTTGTTTAGTTTTTGTATATTGCTCTTGCCCACCAAGTGTTTGTTAATAAGGTAAATTACATAAATCGTCCATGTGGTATGACCAAGTTGCTGATTTAGTCCCTATGGTGAGGAAACAAAACTTTTAACTCTTATGGTCTAAGCTTTTGCCCAAATTCGTCCATATCAGTTAGATTTAACAGACCTTCTGTTAAATATTTTTTTTAAATCAACACAAGTTTATTTATCAGTCTTTATCAATGTCAATTTCTAAAAAATGAGAATCACAACTTATCAATACAAAATTAATACAAATACCCGTTAAAATTTATATATAGTTAATAATTTATGTAATAACTACGCTAATAATAAATATTTAAATATTATATGTAAATAATTGGTTATTTATATAATTACTAATTTATGTAATAAATTAATTTTCAAAGATTTTGTAATAAGCTCCACCAACAAAAAAAAAAAGTAAAAAATAATAAAATAAAATAGAAATCGAGTTTAATAACTTATTTAATTAACAAACAATATCAGAAAACATTAAAAAATAACGTGTTCAGATATTTAAAAAGTGACTTAGATGTGTTATCAAGTTCTCATAAAAGTATTATTCTTATTTTAACATAACTTTATCCCACAATATTTTTTATCTCAATTAAAGTTGGTTATAGAAAAAAAAATGAAATACTAAACAAGAACACTATCATATCTTCATGTATGAGTTTTAAACATACGACCTATAAGTTTTAAAATATTTATCAATGTATTTCAATAACATTTTGATGTTATATATCTTATTTAATGATATATGCTCCCAATATCGTTATGATTTATGCATAATTTGATTATATCATGTCGAGAACACTATAATCCATAAAATGATAAATGGTACTTGTTTGACCCGGTCATCTCGACAATTTCCATACCTTTATTAAACATTCTCACGACACATACACAACGACATGATTAGATGACGTCAGATATGACAAATTTTAAACCTCTCATATTGAAGAAATCTATCCTCGTGAATTAAGTAGTTATTTTTGAAACACCATATTCGTGTTTTCTAAAGGAAAAATGGTTTTTTAGGTGGGACCTGCAAGTGAGGCAAGAATAAACTTGGATTCAAGTTTAATAAAAATAAGCAACATATGTAAAGCAAGTTGCATAGTTGGTCCTTATTCTTTTTACAGAGTTAATTAGTATGCTTCATTGAATTTGGTTTCACTAATAGGCTCACGGTTCGACTTTGATCGTTATGGCCCCAAACCGAAAACTGTGTCAATACTGTGGGTCTGTGGCCTTGCGTGTGGGACTGTTGGTCATCCACTTTCCTTCACAAGAACAATGTGGGCACACTTTAAGATTCACTTTTGCACCAGAAAACCCTACTTTAAAACACATTTCTCATATGCAAAAAAACATGAAACCTATGAAAAATCATGAATATCACCCCAAAAAGAATAAAACAAAAATGTTGCCGAGGATTTCACAAACTTTAATTACTTGATATCTTAAATGAACCTCAATGTCCTATACATACATGGTGAAGCCAGGCAAAGCCATATCAAAAATGAACCAAAAACGACTCGTTTTCACTATGTTACCTTTAATGGCTTCCGCTCTCCTCATTGTCATCTTCATCATCTTCAACATCTGCATAAAAACCCCGTATTTACTTTCACCAAACGTCCAAAACTATCCATCAACAAAGCAATTCAGCTTACTTATAGGAATCCTAACAAGAGCAGATAACTATGATCAACGCAATTTCCTTCGCCGCATTTATGGAATTCAGTCGTCTCCATTAGCCCAAATAGACATCAAGTTTGTATTTTGTAACCTCACAAAAGTAGAACAAAGAGTTCATATATCCCTAGAGATCCTCAGGTTCAACGACATTATCATTCTTAACTGTTCAGAAAACATGAACAGCGGAAAAACCTATACATACTTCTCTTCACTTCCTCAGATTTTATCCCAATCTTATGATTATGTCATGAAGGCAGACGATGATGTCTTTTTGCGACTTTTGCCATTGGCTTCATCGTTGATGCCACTTCCAAGATCGGATGTATACTATGGATTTGTGATTCCTTGTCAAAGTATGAATCCTTTTGTGTCGTATATGTCAGGAATGGGGTTTATCTTGTCATGGGACTTGGTAGAGTGGATTGCAAACTCGGATATTCCCAGAAACGACACTTATGGTCCAGAGGATAAACTGGTTGGAGGATGGTTAAATGCTGGCAAGAAAGCGAGAAACAGGTTTTCTAATAAGCCTGCCATGTATGATTATCCAGGCACAAATGGGAGATGTTCTCACGATCTTATTCCGGAGACAATAGCCGTTCACAGGCTCAAAAGATGGGATCAATGGCTTGCTGTGATTCGGTATTTTAATGTGACCAAAGAACTCGGGTCCTCTAAACTTTACCATGGTTTGGAGTTTTGATCACTTGATTTTCAAATTAAAGATGTTATTTTGGTTAAATGTTTATCTTGAAGAAGTGTAGTTCATTAGCATCATGGCCTCCCACACACTTTGGTGGGTTACTGAAACAATTTCTAAATAACTTAAAAGACGACACACAGAAAAGACGATCAAGACTAAGAATATAAAGATCTTTATTTTCAATAATCAGTTACATGTTAGCACTCGTAAAACAATTAATCGGCATTTTATCCCAATGTTATTTCTTATATAATGTATTTAAATGTACACAAATCCCTTTGTTATACTTGCAAATTGATCAAACGATTGAGCTACATGGTCTTGGAAAACAAAGGTTACGTAGTCACATGATCTTGAACTCATAAGGTGCATTGCCATCATTACTTTAAGCTCCAAACAGCCTACCATTATGCAAGAAAAAACACGTTTTCAGTTAAATACCATATTTTGTTAAAAAAAAAAAAAAGAGGGGGGGGGGGGGGGGGGGGGGGGGGGGGGGGGGGGGGGTTCTGATTTACCTCTGCAACATGGACTGTGTGCGTCTGTTAGAAAAAGAAAACAAAAACAAATCAATTAGTTGTCCAGATGTGAAATTTCAAGAAAAAATACCCGAGTTTATAGCTGTTTATCGGGAAAAGTTTAGATGACTTGCCTTGGTACTGGCTGTATTGCAAGTTTTGCCTTTGTAACTGGTGCAGCTGGTGGAACTTCATCACTCGCAATTGGCACAGTCCTAACCTGTGACATTCACATTCAAAAAGAAAATCTAAGAAACCCTTTCTCATCCGTTTTACTTGGAAATGATAAGGAAACATATGTACCAAGTTCTTGTAATGTAGATTGTAAAATAGTTCAATGTATCTTTGTTTCGCTTCTTTCTGTTCCTTGTTTAACCGCTTCCAAAACGTGTAAATGTTCCCCATGTTCAACACTTTATTTGCATAAATCTTCCATGTGTAGCTGAAAAATCCGAAACAACAACATCTAAATAATCAAGATTTAAAGCTCATTAAGTATCAAATCTTGAATAAAAATTTTATTACCATTCATATATACGCTTCAAACCACCTTCCGAAATAAGATTCCAGTATTCAGGGTCTTCTTTGCATTTCTGGAAAAAATCAGCAATCTTGTTGCTGGACACATCACCATAATTTGGATCAATCTGGAATCCAGAAACCCCGTCAACAATGATCTCAGCTGGACCTCCTTGATTGGTTGCAAAAGTCGGCAAACCACAATTCATTGCCTCAATAACCGTCAGCCCAAATGCTTCATATAAAGCGGGTTGTACAAACGCACCCTTTGAGTCAGCAATAAAACGGTAAAGCTCACTGTTCCTGTTTCGATCAGTTTGTGCTGCTATCCATCTTATTTGACCTTTAAGTTGGTACTTTTCTATCAATAAATGCATTTTCGTTATTTCTGCCATTTCTTCTCTATCTTTGGATTTTGAAGGATCAAAGAAACCGGCCACGATAACAAGATTAACGAGGCTTCTAAGCCTCTCGTTCTCTCCAAACCACTCGGTTAGTCCAGTGATGTTCTTCACGGTGTCAAGGCGGGCCATTGAGAAAATAATTGGTTTATTTTTGTCTTCTAGGTATCCACTGTTTAAATATCATATAAATATTCAAACACACAAAACTGTTATAAATATTCGTGTAAAATTTGAGGGAAAATGTTGTATAACTTACATGTGTTCATCATTTTCAACTTTACTAAAGAGAATTTCTTCAATGACAGGCCGGAATGAAGTGAATCGCTTCTCTGTTTCCGTGTATGGGAAATAGACGGTTTGATCAGCTCCTGGTGAAGCAATATTGAATTTAGGATCGAAGACGTTGATGCCTGAAACAACTCTATATAGTCCTGGAAGTGTAAAGGCTTCATGGCTTTCGTACTGGCCGGGTCTATCTTTACTGAAAACCAAACATTAAAAAGGCTCAAACCATCATGACATCCTTTATAATACAGATAAGTAATGTGGTTCTGCTTTTATATCAAACCTTCCCGCAATTTCTTGAAAAGTACTGGTGATGATGAAATCCGCTGAATTCATAGCAATCATGTCAGCGGTGAATTGACAAGAAAAGTGATATTTTGGGTCTAATTCCTTCCATTTCATGTCCGAATCTTCGTACTTGGTCTTCTCTAAAGCATGTGCAATCGTTCCCTGTAAATTCATGAAAACTTGACATTGTTATCATTTATACATAGAAACGTTCTAGCATTTTCTCAAACATTACATACCAACGTGGTTCCAAGTTTGTTAGCCATGAGAGATGCAACCAGATTTCCATCGGTATAGTTTCCAATGATAAGATCCGGTTTCCCTTCCATCATTTCAATGACTTTTTCACTTGCATCCTATTGGTTTTAGATCGAGTGATTAACTGAGCACAAAAATAAACACGGACATATAGTAAATTAGGTAGGGAAGCTTGCCTGAGTGAACTTTTCGAGGTATGGATAAATATCAAAACGAGACACCCATTTACGAAGAATTCCTTTTTCAGTCCTAAATGGGACTCTAATAATGTGTGAATGTTTTGTGTTTGTAACTGGTTCCAGCACCTGGTTACACTTACTCCCCTTAGCATCAGGAAGAAGTCGAGTGACCTATTTCCGATCAACAGCATTCTCAAATTAGTAAACATCAAAGATATTTAGTTTCGTTCTGTTATCCAGACATAAAAAAAAAACTATTTATCTCACCACTAGAATCTGAGGTTTGAAGGTGAGCCCTTGCTGTTTAATTCTAAGGAGTAATTCCTCTTCCAAAGCCACAACTTGATCCAAAACATAAACTACCTGCCCGCCAGTATCGGGCAAGCCAAGAACATTGGATTGACCAAAATACCCATGGATCGAGAATAACACTATGTTGAAAATGCTTGGAACCCGGCTAAAGAACTTCTCCAAGTTTACAGGGTCTGGTGCCTGAAAAACCTCCAATAGAAAAAGAATTGTTTCCCTCACTCGTTCTGCATTATCTCCCCATCCCTTCTCAAAACCCCATTCTTTAAACCTGTTAATATAATCGATTTATCTTTTAAGTTACATGAGTTCGAATAAAGTTATATAAATAAAAAAAATATTTGAGTAAATTTTTACCTGAGCTCAAAGCTTTGATAGGGTGTATCGTTGGGCAACGAAGAAAGGGAAGCGTGGGCTACTATTAGAGCACCTTGAAGCTTTGTAACAGTGTTTAGTGTATCGCTTATCATAAGTTTCTGCACATTTGATTTTTGAAAATGTTGAGAAACTAAGAAAATAATTTATTTATTTTTTTGGTAAAACGACATCTATTTGCATACTTCTCCTTGATGCTTTAGCAAGAGTAAGTAATCAACGAGCAGCTGTTGGCTTCCAGATTGTGCGTAAAGCTTAGAAGTAATAAACTTTGATGCAAAGTCAGCTCCATGTCCAATTGAAGAAGGTAAACTCATGGTAGGTAATTTGAAGTCCAATGATCCAAAGTCAATCTCCAATGCATTTTCATCATTAGCCCTGATACATTTGAACATTTTCAGCTTAGCGCTTCTTGTTCTGAAAAAAAGGCGTAATTACTAGATATTGCATACCATGTTTCATCAATAATCGTTTCCTTGAACTTTAAGTAATCTGTGGCAGTGATTCCATCGACCGAAAGATCATTAGAATTGACTTTAACAAACTCCCAAAATCCTGGATTCGGCCTTATAGCAAAGGCGACATAAGGAGGAACAACAGCTGCTTCCTGTTAGAATAAAATAAAATTCAAAACATTCGTTTTTAAAAATTCTACATACATATGTACATATAGGAATTGATTTATATATTTACCTGAGTTGTGCATAAGATGTAGCCGAGTAAGCCTTGCAAGACCTGATCCCTCTCGTCCTTGTCCTCAATGACACTCTCCATTTCTTGCATCAAATGGTGGAGTTTCATTGTCCGCTTTCCTATTTCTACATATTTAAGAAAGCATTTCTTCATATGATACCGGCTCTGCCTTAAGGCTTCTGGCATAGTCTCGGCTACTGATTCAGAACGATTCATAATCGAATATGAAATCGCCATGGTGAATTCTTGAAATGTTTAAGAGTAGATATATGCACACAAGAGAAGAAAACCTTGTGTTTTGATTTCGTTGGGACGAAACTTGTGGGATTTATAGGCAAATATATTAAGGAGATTACTTTGCTTATGGTTTTGTCAAGCATATGAATTGTTAGGAAGGAATTGTTTTTAGAAATGTATGTTTCAAAGAAATAATGGAGGGGTTTGTGAAAAGGAAGGAATTTTGTTGTGGAGGACAAGTGTTATTCCTTAGTTTCCTAGAGAGGACATAACTTCTAGTTATTGATTCTGGAATTCTATATTTTTTTGTGACAACTCGGAAATTCATTGTCAAGTTTTCTAGTACATTTAATTTGTTGATGTATCTCTTAATATTTTTCGGGTTATCCCGGTCATTCCGGTTTGAGAAATGATAAGCATGCTTAATTGGTATGCCTAATTATATACCTAATTCACACATAAGTTGTACCAAATGTATTCTATGATCTACACATTTTATCATTCCTCATTTGCAAAAAATTTCTTACAAACCTTTAACAATTTTTGCATTTACATTTACTTATACCTATACATTTTTTTATTTTATTAACAAAGCTTAATATATAACTGTCAATTAATCAGTTATTATTATTTACTAATAAAAGTGGGTAAATATCTTGTAACATTTTCGGAGTAACATCATGATTTTCATATTAATGGAATATATCAAATCGCACAACGTATAAAAAATACCCAACCTTCTCCGTATTCGTATTTTTTGTATTTTGTCGAATTTAATAAATAAAACTAACAAGAGTATAGTAGCAATAATTGTGTTAATGAGTGACCAATAAGATTAAAAATAAACTATAGTGATAAATTTGAGCTTAAGTAATCGGGTATGTGGGTTATTTAGGTTACCCAAATAGAAATAGAAATACCCATACTCGTACCTATAGAAGCTTTGGGTTATTCGGGTTTGACCCATTTAACTAGATCAGTGCCCATGTTGCAAAAACTATTAATCCGAATCGAAATCGGACATGACCTTGGAGTGAGTATGGGGACTAATTGGAGTACACATGAGACACATGAATCGAGATTCTTACCAAATTAGTACGATACAACCGTTTATATAGGTAACTTTTTATAAATTTTCTTTTTATAATAAAACATCACTGAATTCATCCTCCACCCATTGCTCCGTCGTTATCACCTACTAGCTCGAGACTCATGATACAAAGGTCAAGTTTGTTCACTCATTTACATCAGACATGAATTATAACTAAGCGGGTAAATTTAGTAACATGCATTTCGTTTTAATATAAATATCGAAACTATAATAGGAATCATGAAAAAAAAAAAAAAAAAAAACTGGAAAAAATGGTATCGCTGAAAAATAGTTGTCGAAAAACATCGTTGTCGAAAATTACCAAAGAGAAGATGATCCAGCATGCATCAAGTGAGATCTTCGTACTTTGGTATGTGAAAACGTGTTTTGATTATTATATTGATATTTTAGAAAGTGCATTTTATTCTTTTGACTATAATCATTGTTCAAAAATAGACTAGAAACATAAACATAACCCCTTAACACTTCAAACATATAAATAATAGTATTAGTTTACTAGAACATCAAAATATAGATATTATTAATTAGATTCACGCTTAGTCATTTTTTTTTCGCATTGTTGACTTAGCTTTGACCGATGTTCACCAATTTACCGATCTTATTCGATTTGACCAATGTTGATCGAGTTTTTTCCTTTGACATATATCGAGTCCGATTCTAGCTAATCCCCTAAGCCACTTTATGAGTTCTAACTATTTCTCGATTAATCGACCGACATATACAATTTTACAAACACTACTCACTACCCATCATCATTCTCCACATCCATGTTTTGTAACGAGTCTCCAACAGGATATACTTAAATAATTATATATAATTTTTATTTAAAAGATTATCGACAATCACCAAGTAGCATATATCGTGTATGATTAAGTATAACATACAAAATTCAAGTTGTTAAGACTTAACAACGAGGGAATGGGATGTGATGGAAAAAAGAAAAAGGATAAATTGTTTAGAAAAATATCAAAATTTAATTTTTGTAAGACAACTATAAGAAAAGTTATTAAAAAAAGAAAAGAAAAAAGGAACACGCTGAAGTCACGTGGTGTATTTTGTTTAGAGTAACGGCGGGGGAGGGTTTATGGAAAACCCTAGTTATCCTATCTCTATATAAACACACCCTTACAACACGTCTCAACAATTCAACCTCCTATCCGCCGTTTTCTTCAAATTAGTGGTTTTTTTCATAATACATATATATTTTTCTTGTATATTTTGGTTTTATAATTAATAAGTTGATGATGGAAATGATGATTATTTCCCCAGATGATCGAAGTTGAAATAACTGAGCGCTACTTTTTTATTTTTATCTTTTTAGAGAAAAATCCAAGCCAGAAATCTGATCCATCATCTTTTTATTTTTTACAACTTGAATTTAGCTAATAGCAATTGGAAGTGATGATTATTTCCCCAGATGATCGAACCTGAAATAACTGAGCGCTATTTTTTATAATTCTCTCTAACAGAGAATTCAAGCTAGAAATCTGATCCAATCTCTCTTCTATATATATATATATATATATATATATATATATATATATGATATGTATTTGGCAACATTTTTAGAGTCGCTAATACGTTTTATATTGAATAGCGTTATTTAGTGCTATTTGTTGCCTATATAAAGTATAGTGGACTGGTATTTGTCTCGAGTTTTACTTTTACAAAACTTGTGCAACCTTTAAACTTATACATTTTCGTTATGGAACTTATGGACTAGAAAACGAGTTTTAATTCAATTATAATATAATAGGTAGTTAGATGACAAAAATGATATGAAGATATAACATGTTACCCAACCTGAATTATTAAAAAAGCAATTAACTTAAAAACCATGTTGTAGTTGGTAAATAGGACCGGGTTTAATCGACTTAATAGGACTAGGGTTTAATTGAATTAATAGCTTTCTCATTGTCTATGTGAAAATTTTCAAAAATAAAATACTTCAAATAGACAAATACCATAAAATAGTTTATAGTTATAGTTGCTAACTACAATCAACGGTTTTTACCTAAAATTGTGATTGTTTTAATTTTGAGCTTTAATTGAAAAAAAGAAAAAGAAAATTATTTGAATAATGATTTCTTAGGGATTAGTCGACTAATAATATTATTAATCCTATATACCGATTAATTTATCGATTTGGTTAAATTCCTCCCCATAATTCCGTCTAGGGTTTAATCGTCGATTAATCCTAAGATTACTTCGATTTTTGCATCCTTGTTAGAAACATTAATGGTTATTCGATATAAATCCGACATTCATAGTGCAAAACCAGCAGTGCTCAACTATTCGCAGGCAAAATTTTTGTCACGTTTCAAATTGGGAAGTCTCGTTGTTTTAAGCTCAAAATCCTTAATGTACTAAAACTTGTTTCTCTGAACTGTGTTATCGATCTTGTTATATAGTGCCAGCCTGGTAGTCCACCTATTAAAGACCAAAAAACTTCTCGTAACAAATCCAGATGTAAAAAAATATCGAAAAAACAATGATTATTGTACATATGAACTAACGAGTTTTCATTTACAACATTGGTAACTTAAATTAAAAGTTTCATCTCTTTCAAATGTTAAAAATAACAAAGCAATAAACACCAAGATAGTATGTTAGCTTTTTGGCTCTGTTGATAATAGATTCGTAAAATCCCGCAGTGATCACAACGTCACAACTCCCACCTTAGGTCGTTAACTCGTTAGAGAACTGAAGTTTATATAGTATCAAAACGTTCTACAGCAGATATGTGATGATCATGAAATCGTACATGGCTGAAAACGAAGAACTATGTGGCAGTAAAAAGTAGTTGATCTTGGCATGGCATGGCACCGGAGCAACCACAAATCTTCAAAGGTTGCACAATCTGAAAATCTCATTTGTACAATGTTACAAGCAAAATTTCCACCGGCTGCTACTTGATCAATGGTTTTAAACCCACAAACAAACAAAATTGACACAACTTGACGTATCAGGTTCTTATGAAAGTTCATTTGCTACCTTTGTACAATGTGAAATACAATCATGTAGAATCAGTTTATACTTGAGCCTCCACCAAATCGCCAATTTCCATTTTTCCAACGACCTTAATACGTTTTTGGGCAAAGCTGCATTACCACCAACTTCATCATTAAGTAACCCGTTCACTTTAAGAAAGTCACAACTCTCACCTGTTAAACCCAACAATGCATTTTTCACCTCAGTAGCTGACTCAAACTCCTTATCCATAACGGATAACAATGACTTATCTTCTACAATTGACGTTGAAAAACTCTTCAAAACTAAACGACATTTCTTTGCTAACCACTCCATAACAATAATTTCATTTTCAGTTGATATAATCGAACCAGAATAAGAAAGGTGCCGTACTGATTTCTGTAGGTGTGTTGGTGTTGCCCATAACCGCATAGCAGCAAGCAGAGCAAAAGATGGTTTCCCGTTTTGGTGAATATATAATGAGTCTCCTGGCCATGAACATAAAGAATGAAGGTCAGAAGGTAAAGGAACATATGCTTTATCGTTTGGGTTTTCGTCTAATATGAAACCATAGTGTTCAAGAAGCTCCAGATTCGTGTATGTTCCATAGCTTAACAGAACCTGATCGCCTTTTCGGTAGTTTGTTCTAGCGTAAAAACAATAGGCGTCATATTCTTCTTCAAATACGCCATCTGTCAACCTAAGTGACTTCCCATTCAGCTGGACCCCATCTGTGAAATTTTCAGCAAGAACTTGCTCTTCCTCAGGTGCAGCGTAATTAAAAAAATCACCCACCGGACAAAAACAACCAGCAGCATCCCATGGAATATGCATCGTACGAGAAGATATCTTCACGCAACATAAACAAGAAAATGTGTCACACAACACAAATCAATATTTCAAATAGAAATCCAAATACACTTACAGACGCAGAAGCCCATATCCACGCCTTAAAACTCATATAATGCGGTTTAAACATAAGCTGTTCCATAACATGAACAGCTTGTTTCCACTCCATTTTTGTCTTCTCCAGAGCCTTCTCCGCAGCCCAAATCGCGTCATCCAACTGCAAATTACTTCCACCAATTCAAAACAACATATTCCAATCTCTTTACATATTCAAACATAAACAATAATATATATATATTCCCACTTGCAATGCTTGTATCTCAAACTGATCAAAACTCGCCAAAATATCATAGCTAGAAGGGAACTGCGTCAAATACGGATACCAGTTAGACCGCTTTCCCTTAGCCAATTCATTCAGCAATGCAACAGTCAGTATCTGCATTATAAAACATTTCTTAAATTCATTCATTTCACCGAAAACAACATAACTAATAACCAAATAAACTATACCTGAGTAGAAGAGAGTGAAGATTTGGAAACCGAAACGGAGAGATTAAGATCATTCAAAATTAGCGTTTGTGAGGTCATTAAAGCTGATTTTGGAACTTTGAGTATCAATTCGCCTTTTTTAAGATCACGTACTGCACCTAATCCTCTCCTAAAGATTTAATTTACCAAAAATACATAAACAAATTAAGTAAATTAGTACTCTCTCCGTCCAAAAAGACTGTCCACCTTTCAGGGGTGTTTGTTTGAGCTTATATAAGGGCTTATGAGCTTATATAATTTCGGCTTATGTTTCATAAGCCTGAATTTTATGGCTTATATAAGGGGCTTATGGGCTTATTAGTGTCCCATAATTATTGTTTGTTTCATATATGAAATATTAAATCATGTTAACTTTCTATTGTCCTTAATTTAAAACTTTAAAAGTAATCGTAAATGATGTCTTTAATGCTACATCTATTTTATTTCGACCGTTTTTGTGACGGAGTAAAGAAATTTGTGAATGGATTAAGAGATAAATTTATGTTACCCGCCGGAATTAGGGAAATGGGATATGGAAAGTGATTGGCCTAAACAAGACGGAGATTGAAGATTATGATTATTAACGGAGGAATCTGAGATACCGAGAGAATTAGCAAATTTGATGAAGTTTTTGAGCTCAGTTGCTGCTTCCTTCTCCGCCATCTCCGTCGCTGAAACCGCCGGAAACCACCGTGTGAGAGTAAGACGACAAGATGGTAAACAATTCGATTGAAAAGGTGGGCCGGCCTTTCAATAGCCCAACTCATGTCTTACATTGAGCCATTGAGGTATCTTATTTTTAGCTGACAAACTCGTTCGAGTCAAGCCGTTTATCGGGTACGACCTCTAGTCTAAAAACATAGCTTAAAACATATATTCGTCAAGCTCGAGCTTGTATGGCCGGCCTCGATCTCTTATTGAGTTTTCGAGCTTTATAGATGTATTATACAGATATTTTTTTTAACTATTTAAGCCAAATTTGTGCTTAATAAGCACATGTATATGTATTTGAAATGATTTTAGTAATATAATTTCTATATTAATATTTGAGTCGAGTTTGAGCTCAAATCCACTGATTTACATCTCTAAGTTTAAATCATACCCGGCTAGTTATGACTATGAAAGTTAGGCATGTTATTTTTGTGCTTAATATCTATTTAATAACATAATAATCGTGCTAACTTTAATCGCAAATGAGCCCCACATATGAAACGAACAACAAACAAATTAACAAACTCGGCTAGATCATGTCATCATGGTAGTTAAATGGTAAATATAATGAAGGATCTGAGCAAGTGCAATATGTGCGATCGTACAAGGCCTCCACTTTTTAAAGATCTCAAATTTTTAGACCGTGATAAGTATGACCTCCGTATATTTAATCCTCAACATAACTTTAAAAGATTTATTTACTCTTAGCCCAATATAAATTAAGCTTAGTACAAATTAAAATTGACACTAGCATTACTCGATTATAAGGTTTGATTATTTAAACTTACTATCATAAAGGCTTAAATCGAAGTTGTTCATGCTTTAGGATATGTCGGTATGAAACAATAATTTTCAAAAAGAATAGTCTAATATTTTAAAAAAATTGTGTTTAAAATGTATTTTTAATAATTAGGACTACCACAATTATTTGCCGTCCATACTACACAATTGAAATAATGAAATTTTGGTGTATGCATATCTGATGCACATTTATCAAGTAACAAAAAAGGTGCAAGATTCGATTGAATTGTTTTTGTAAAATGATGCAACATAACATGTCAATTCAACATTTGATAGTCTCACACATGTTATGACCATGAAAGTTAGGCATACTATTTTTGGTTATTGACGTTATGAGTGACGTCAAAACTAAAAGCTCAATTATTAAACACTTTTTAATCACCATCAATAGTTTGAATATAAGTTCGTCTCACACTCTTACACATATAATAACTAACAAGTGTCGAGGTAGTCCTACAAGCGCTGATATCCACGTGACCGGAATGTTAAAAAAAAATCCATGGTTCGGTGCTATGTGTCTCGATCGTCGTTGAAGAGGAGAGGTTTGAATTTGCGTTGATGTCAACACACATCAATATTAATTAGTAAACACTTCGGTTTAGGTTTATGTTAAAATAAAAATGATAAAGTACTTTAAAATCGATTAAAAAATATTTAAAAAAATATCAATATTTTTCGAAGAAATCGTCTTAATATAGTCTATAAAATATTTTTACCGAATAATAATAAAAATGATTGAAAAATAGTTGATGAATTTTTATTATTATTATTGATATTTTTGTTTTTCAAAAGACGCATTTCTTGAAAGATTTTTTTTTTAAAAGAATAAATAAATAATTTTTTGTCACAAAACAATTTCTAAGAGTTATATTAATGGAATTCTCAAAATTAGACTTTTCTTACTCCTTTTTTTTTATTGATTTTAAGGTGTCTTTATCGTTTTTAATATAAACTAGAGGATTTTCCGTGCGTTGCACGGGTTCGATGTAAATCTGTGGTACGAACATGAGTTAGATGTCACTGCGAACCACGAAAGTTGGCAGATTGTTCAGATACGGAAGCTAATCGAGCAATGCATGTTTCAGAAGCAATAGAATTAGAAATTACTTCAAACATATCTTCACCTGATTGGTCATCTTCTATACACAGCACAAAATGTGGAGTCGTTCCTTTTTCTTGCATTCTATTGAGCAGTCTGCCTTGCGGTTGGAGGTCTGCTGGTTTCCTCTGCTTCTATTGCGTCTGTGGTTGAGGTTTTTCTGTCGGTATTTGGGGTTGTGGGTGTGTATGGTGGTGGGGTTTTCTATGTGGCGATTCTGCTGTTGTTGGAGGTGTGTGTAGTTGTTTTGGGGTTGGAGCAATGGGCTGCGGTGGTGGTGATTGGTTAGGTAGCGGTTCTTTGTTGACGATTACGAAGTTTATGTTGCTAGGGGTAAGTAAAAAAGGAATTGAATGAAACATAAAACACCTCCACTTTCATCCTTTCAAATAAAATAAAAAAAAAACTGAAAACCAAATTTTATTCTTTCTTCATAATTTTCCAAAATCTTGTCTCAAATTTCCAAAATTTTACGCTGATCGGTTTTCATTTTCCCGGGAAATTCACCTTCTTTTTTCTCGGCAAAATATTTTTTCCGATCAGAATATCATCATCACTTTTTATTCATTTGATTTCAGATCTTTACCTGCTCTCCAGGATTTAAGCTCTCGCTATCGAGACTTTCATCATACTCAGTCAAAGGAAGACGGGATGATCCGAAGTTGGCCCATTCCATGTTAATAACCTGTACATATAATTAATCGGTAGTTAGCCATGCCAAAGTAAAAACTAAAAACTATTCCACATCTATATTTAGAGGAGGCCGTTTTAACCCATTCACTTAATGGGTCGAATCAGGTTATATTTTTATCTTTAACGGATAGAATAGATTAAAAAGAAATAGGTCAAAAGGGTAAAATTTGGATAGAAAGGTTTCGACTTGTACCACAAAAATGTCCTATTTTAAACCGTTACCCAACCCGTCTGAACCACCCATAATCAAACGAATAAAACTGAGAAACGCTTGTTTGAAAAATAGCAAAATGTCAAATATAGTCTTATAAGGTGTTGGTATTCTCTAACATTGACAACGGTCAGTGGATTAAAATTTAATTTGAAGTTGAAGAACTTGCCAATGGAGGAAAGCTAACAAATATAAAATCCGGAAAGGAATTATTTAAATAATAACGACCTGTATTGAGAAACGACAAAAGAATAAAAGACTTACTGCATCTTCAATATTGAAGCCTTTTGTCCATGCGACAAGGTCACAACCCTAGTTCACGTTGTGTGCCAGGGGGAAGTTTCATATCTCCACTTTCCGTAGCCACAAACTTTGCAAGCTCTCCGGCAATGAAATCAAATAAATCCTAAAAGACGAAACATAATCACATCAAATCTATTATCCAAATGTCGTTAGATTTACATATTTAATGAAAAAATAAATTAAAAATTAAGTGTACTCACTTCACATGTCCCGATCATAAGATTCGGAGAAATTGAGACTTCTTCAAGCATGCTCTCTGCAGGATGGACCGAAATTTTAAATATGGATGTCACTGGTTTTAACAATTATACTTATTCAACAGAATTTCATCATACCGATTTAAAGAATCGATAGCAGATCCTCATAATAACAAAACACACGAACCTTTTTGGCAGTCGTGCTGGTAATTGGTATGTGAAGCAGATCACAGAAGTCGAACAACCTATCCTTATTGTGCTTGTCAAGCTTTTCGTGCACTTTAGCTTTCTGTTTTTCCTGCAGTAAGAACAGAGATTTTTTTCCTGAAGATGGTATTTATGAAGCAACAACAATCATGATTCAACAGCCCCATAAGCTAGCATATAATTTAACTCCATTGTTATCCTGAACTGAATAAACAAATAGTATACTTACAACGGTATCATATTGAACGATTTGTCCTTTAATGAGCTTTGACATCATAAGGACTAATAAAAATACACAATAACCGTCCCTGTTTCAAATTAATACTCGTGAAGAATAAAAATAGCACCTGGCCTAATCTTGAAATAGATGATATTTGTTTAAAAATTGCACTCTCGATTTCCTTTGACAACGATAATCCAAGACGGGCAGCAATTCTCAAACCTCGAAGTATTCGAGCTGTATGGAACAACAAAAAAGATACATACTATAAATTCAGTGCAATTTAACTTTCTTTACCATATAACATATCAAAGGGACATGAACTAACCAGAGTCTTCCGTGAATGAAAGTTGGCCAGGTACTAATGTACGTAGCTAAAATCATATCATAATTTAATATCAACAATAAATTAGAAAAATAATAAATAAAAACTATACTAACCTTGAGTTCTTGAATATCCTTCATTCCTTCATTGTAATCATATACTTTTTGAATAAAGGGGTCAAAGAATAAGCTGTGTATATATTTTAAAGGGCAAAATCAACAATTAGATGAACCAAACAAAACATATACTGTAGCTAAAAAAAATAGCACCGAGAAGTACCTATTAATAGTAAAGTCTCGATGCATTGAGTTCTTCCAACGAATAAGGTCTAACTTATCAGAATGAAACTTATTTGAAAGTTTTGTGAAACAGAACATATCGAATGGATTTATAGACTTACTTAGCCTGAGACTTGCCCTTAGGAAGTAAGGTAGGATCTCTGTTAGCCTTAACCTTCCATGCTTCATTGATTTCCACCTATAAAATTCATATAATCAATTTAAAGCTTCGTAAAAACAGAGCTGAAGAATAGAGAAAGGGATCCGAGAACGCACCAGAAGACGAATCACATCCTCTGTAACTAACACAAACAATAACAAACTAAATGAAGGAGAATCACCATAGAGAAGTTTAACTCCACCTGAAAATCACAGAAACCAATTTCAAACAAAATCAGTATCAATCACAAACATGTAGACAAAACAGTTTGACAGGATTAAACCAAATTACCCATGAGTATTCCAGGGAGTCTAAGAGCCATCGGAAAAGACGGATTCAATATTTCTTCACTGCAAATTTAAAATTGTCAAAGTAAGTTCCATAATTATACCAAATTCAAAAACAATAAATTGAGGTTTAAATAATTAAGTTAAAATCAATGAAATCAAAACCAGATGTTGATGATGTTAAGCCTGTTCAGATTCTTCCTATTGATTTTCGCATGCCTCTGATTACAGATGTTAGAAGAAGAAAGCTCCACCGAAAAATTTGACAGACCAAAGTAACAGCAAGACTACACGTGGAAGACAGGTCTGATAGTGGGAGGATAACGTTAACAAACCTAAACTTGGATCGAATTGTTTGCTGGACTGGATCATATTAGAACCCCAAAGCCCAAATGGAATAAAAAATAATAAAAAGCTCGAATCCATAGGAATCTTACAAAATTAATAAGGAAGAGTAATAACCATAAAAGTTTAGCATGGTCGGACCCAATAATTGGAAGGCCGTGTATGAAAAATAAGATTAGACACCCTAAATACACGATTATATATTTTTCGGAAAATGTTAGTGATTTACATATATATGAATGATGTTAATGTACTATTACGATACTTATATGTATAAAAATCGAGATTTAAACTACATATATACATATATAATACGAAAAATGCCCCCCTACAAAATTTGGGCTATGTACGGTCGTCCTTATTGCACTTCTTTCGACCCGCCTCTAAAGTTTAGTATATTTTATTAGTTAGTGACGTTAAGAATGACGTTAAAACTAAAAACCCAATCTCTTTAAAAAAAAAATTGTGCATAGATAATAAAACCATTAAAACTTAAGTTTGTATTCTTTTGAGTTTTTAGGTGACCTAAAAAACGATTTAGTAGACAATTAGCATTAAAATATCATGGTGTCTATTCGTTATATGTTTTGTAAAATTGAATTGGGGAAAAAGTTCATTAAAAACCGCTTATTTTCTAAGGTACAAAAAATAAATTTTTTACCATCCATTTAATTTCAATCCAATGGCATAGATTAAATCAAAACCTACTTTCAACATTTTTTTTTAAAATTAATTAATCTCGCAAACCGTTAGTCGTTAGACGAAACAAATTACGCCATTGCGACCGTCTTGTTTTCCTCTTTAATTAGAGCAGTGGTCATGTATACTTTTGACGACTTTTATTTTTTGAGGTTTAGGTGGGTATTGAAATTGTAAAGTTAATATCATGATATTAAATCTAAAGGTAATTTTCCAAAACAAAAAATGTAATATAACGTATAATTTATCTAAACCAAGGAAAAAAAAAATTGACAACTTTTTTTTTCCCCATTTTTGGAAAAATATTTATACTCGTAATGTTATATCACATGTGATTTTAACATCAAATGTGAATTTAAAGACCTAAAATCATTATATGATATATAAAATTCAGTTACACGGATAAAAAGTTCCACGAAATCACATTTGATATTAATACAAATATTATGTGATTTTATAATATACGTAGTATTTCAAAACTAATAAGTCAATAAATCACATGATTTAAACTTTAAATGTGAATTTTAAAACACAAAAATATTATTTGGGGTATAATCTGTATGAACCCGTAAAAAAAAAATGAATTTTGACGAATTTTTAGTTTTTCGGTTTTTGTCAAATGTTGATATTCGTAAGGTAATATCACATGTGATTTGAACACTGAATATGAATTTTAAAACATATATGATGTATATTTAACTAGATCTAAAAAGAAAAACACAAAAATTTAAGTCAATACTATTATCATGTGTGATAAAACTATGATTTGATAGTATAAACTTTACAAAAACCCGGAAAAAAATTTCGTCAAAAATATATCAATTGGGTGCTCTATAGAAAGAGAAGATAATGCTTGTTTTGATGGTGTGATTTATTCGTTTAATACATATACGGTTTTTAAGATAATGAATTTTTAAATAAAAGAAAAATTAAAGTAGGTTCTGAAATGAAGTGTTTTTTTTTTTTGGAAAGGCAAATATTATTAAGCACCTCACCTTAACAAGAAGCTTAGAGAGGGCAAACGAGAAAACATATTACAACGGAATAGTAAAAGGGTTACACTATCATTCTATCCAATTGCAAGGGTAATTTCTCCTATATTTAATCCATAAGAAAGTTGAGGACATAAGTGTTATGATTGGTTCTTTTATACATAAATTTTTTTATGGTAATAAATGAAATTAACTCATTGATTTGGTCTTTCCCTAACTATTGATATATTTAACTTAATTTAAAAAGACATTCTAAAAAGTCATTCTTTTGTTATATGATACTCCGTAATTCTTTTATGAAAGTATCATTTTTTCATAAGATCATTTCATTTGTATAAAAATCATTTATTTTGTGATTAGAGTACCATATACAAATGCATAATTTGGCATTTCAAAATTTTAAAGAAAATAGATTTAAATTCAAAAAGAAAATAAATGTGATTCACTCTTTTAGTTTTTATCTATGGTTAATTAGGTCTTCATAACTAAGTTAATAACTATCATCACGGTGACCTACTAATTAGACGTCCTGATTTCTTGATTAAATGTCTCAAGTTTGAATTTTAATAGGTAAACTAGAGGATTTCCCGTGCGTTGCACGGGTTCGTTCTTATATGTATGTTCAAGCTGGTAACGATAACGATATAAATCTGTAGTACAAACACGAGGTCGGGTCGCGTTATGGGAACTCTACGATGCGCTTGATAAATTTTCGCTAATCGACATGACTCAATTTCTTTGTTTCTTTAAACACTGATTGATGTTAATAAAAAAAACAAATAAAAGAAACTTTATTATTCGATCAAGAAAGAAGAACATGAGACAAGAAATGTTCTCCTAATGATGTTGTGCAGCGAGAAAGGCCTGGACTTCCGACACTGATGGAAGGGCTGGAATTGCACCCTTTTTGGTGGTCGTGATAGCTCCGCAAGCACACGAGTATTTCCGTATTTCTTTCAACTTGGCTTCATCCTGCAATAATTATTTTCATCGTGAGACATTGCCTTTCATGTGAAATTTGAGGTGACTAAATGGGTGGGTCGTCAAAATAAGTAATTATTGAACGTTCTGGGTTCGGTTAGTTTTCCAAATTTTCAATTTTTATAGAATATGACCGCAGAAGTTGAAACAATTTTAAGATCAACTAACTTTTTTGTTTTGTTATTATATTGACCCATTTGACCCAATTATTTTTGTTTGACCCGTCAATGATAACAGTTGTAGTTGCTGAACGTAAATAAAATGTTAATATTACCTCTAGCACAGATTGGTCATCGACAATCTTTGTCAGAAGGGCACCAACAAAAGAGTCACCTGCACCCGTTGTGTCCACTGCTTTCACTGGGAAAGCACCAACGGTTCCATGAAAATGCTGCAATCATAAAGATTTACCACATTATTACAACTAAATAAAGATAAATCAGATGTAAGGTTTACACTCGTTATCTACTTAAGTCGGATGTGAAACTAAAAATCCAGCATTGCATTTTAAACAAATATATTTAGTATGAACACAAACATATAGTTTAGATAAACACACGAAATTTCAATATAACCAAGATTCCAAGAATACATCTACCCACAAAAAATCATTTCCTAACGCATTACTCTCTCTAAAATTTCCAAACGTTTGCTGTAAGGTAAGATGCACCAAAAAGACATTTTAAAACAGACTTATATGTAATCTATAGAAGTTGAACGGATAGTTAGATAAAATGAAAACATTATACCTCATTTTGCAAACGTTCCACTTCTTCTTTCAACATCGAGAGTTCTTCCTGTCAATCAATAAAAGTTCGTAAATATTCAAAACAAATCAACTAAATTTCATTTCTAACTCTTCCAATACATCTCAAAGTCCTACATTTCAGAAAGTATTCCGGATACTATTATACATAATAACGTAATGTTTCTACCAACACTTATAGAGTTAAGGTATGCATAAACATATCTAGTAGAGTCTACTAACATATCAGATCAAATCGATCAGACTTCAACTAACATAATAGCTGAGCAGTTTAGCCTATTTCTAGTCATTTCACTTTCGTTCCAAAATCGATAAAGCCATTAAATCCTAATCTATAATCGAAAAGACAGCTGCTGGATTTTTTGAACTTAATAGAGAAAATAATCAAAGAAATCGTTCTAATGAGAAAAATACAAACATGTCTCGTAAATTAGGTAGGTCATTCATTTACACTATAATAATCAGCTTTGTTGCAAGCTTTCAGGTAAAACTAAAACTGATTATTTTAAATAATTTTCTCTGTTTATCGAAACATTATAACAGATAATTAAAATCACAAGTAAACACCCCCCACAATCGCAAACTTATACTTTTACGTTTTCACACTACAAAGAGGGATACAACGTACCTGATTCTTCTGCATTTCCATCAACTCTTCCTGCAAGATTTGAGTTATGTCAATCCAAAGTCTTAGTTAATAAACTTCATCTTACAATAATAACTCACACAATTAAATACGCTTGCACCTGTTTGCGTCTCAGTTCTTGATTCTTCTGTTTCAGCTCTGAGACTTCTGCTTCCAATTCCATAGTATACGCCTAGCACCAATACATGTACCTCAATATTCTGTTACATCAATATCAGCACTTTCAACCAACCCGAAACATTTGTCCTTACCTACACACCTTAATAATGAATGGGCTCTAGTCTAACTGAAAGTAAAAGCACGACCGCAGGGCTAAGCGAATAAATTTGCAGTATTTCGTACGCAAGGTTAGACTAAAACAAAATAGAAAGATCATGTAAGCAACAAAAAAGGTAAATCTATGTCGATGTAGTAGAAATCCTTAACAAAGAAACCAAACCTATATCACTATCCTACAAACACAAGACTAAACCGATACCAAATATCAGATATCAGTGACAATCTAAAGTAACTGAAAAAGTCAATAACAAAACCAGTCAATGCCTAATGCCTATCAATTATAAACAAACCACACTGATAAATCCTTAACAAAAGAACCAAACCTATACCACTACATATTCCCGACTTCGTGTAAACTCTCTAACATCAGTGACAATCTAAACCGGAAAAGTCAATAACAATACTATTCAATGCCTAATGTCAATTAATCCCCGCCCTAACAGACGCCATCAATATCAAAGTCTAATTTAAGCTACATTATGTAACAGCTACAGAGCCTAAGAAATTTCAAATAGGCAAAACATAACCTTGAAACTCTAATTATCATAACATGCCTAACAATAACCTAGAATATGTAAGAACTACAAAACCTTAAAAATTTAAAATATAATTATTACAACATAATTACCAAATTACACCACCACCATTAGAAACACTAACCTAACAATCTGTGAAAAACTCTACTATCCTATTGATAAAAAATTCTGAAAGATTCACTATATAAAAAATTAACCAAAGCACGCCGAAAGACTAAATACGAAGACATACGCCGTCAAAATCATTAATACACACAAGACCAGCAAACAAATCCCTAAAAACTCCTATTGATTCAATACCTATATAAGCTACCAAAAAATAAATAAACTCCTAAAAACTCGTATTAATATCAAAGTCTAATTTAGGCTACAGTATATAACCTTCAAACATAAAAAAAGTGTGTTTATGTTTGATTATTTAAGCAGAAATCAATGACGAAAATTATATGAAGCAGATCAAAAAAAACAACATAATTTCATCACATTAACAAATAATCAAACATAAACACAATTTTTTCATCATTTTGTCATCAATAATACTTAACCATTACACATAAACCCTAACTCCATTAATTCAATAAAAAAAACTACACTAAAACATCACAATCTTAACGAAATAATAATAAATAAATAGATAAATTAAATGTACCGAGTGATGCATAGAAAACATTCGACGTTCGTACAGCTCCTGGGCTTCGATCGGAAATCCGTTAGCTCCTGAGTTAGTCATTGAAAATTAGGTTTAATTACAAGTAAAACTTTCAATCGTGGAGAAATCGAAGTAATTAATCCGTTAGGAATCCTTGGCGATTAAGTTAACTTGCTGTAAATCCGTTAGGAATCGTCGGCGAAGTGAAAGTAAAACTCTCAATCGCGGTCTCATAGAGAAATCACAGTAATTAACAGTTAGGAATACCTGATAAAATTCGAGGAATCGACGGCGAACTGGAACGTAAGGAGAATTGGAATCTCAGGCGAATTGAGAATATCTCCGGTTATCTCCGGCGATAGAGCTTCGTATTAACAGTTAGGGTTTGCAGTTAGGAATCGAAAGCTGATGTTGCATGATCGAAGATATGGAGTTGTGTGAGAATGACACGGCAGTTTGGCGGTCGACACGTATGTTGATAGCCGGATACGTGGCAGAGCATTTGATATTCACCAAGTTTTAAGCTATCTTAATAATAACGGAAAGATAAAAGAAACAAAAGCAGCAGATCTGAGAAACCCAACAGAACCCAGAAATCAAAAACACAGCCCAACACACAGCCCAACCCAACTGAATTAAAAAATATTATCGGGCACGAAATCATATGCATCTTGCTACTTTAATTATAGGAGGGAATATCTTGGGGTTGTTGTAACACCCCAATTTCATAAAAATATCTTATTTTAGAACAAGTCTATGGAAAACATAATATAACATTTATTTGGGAATAACTTAGGTTCGATACAATACAAACTAAATATAATTAGAGTTATAAACTGAAAAAAGGAAACATCTACGGAATTTTCAAGGGTCTGTAGCTCTCAAGTACGCTCCCTCGTAGCCCCCGTAATACCTGCCGATAAAAAGTAAAACAAAAAGACGGTTGAGCTACGGTCAGTGCACAGATATATAACCAAAGCGGAATTTTAAAAATAGAGACGTAATAAGGAAACATATTTTATAAGTAAATTACATTTAAGTGATCAACTTTCAAACCAAGACATTTATATATCGTTAAACATCATAGTAATAACCATAATAATAAGCTTTTCATTGAGCAATATATACATTAGTCAAGCGTATATAATAATAGAAAATATAGGTAATTACTCCCATAATTCCGGTGTCATAACAGTGTGTATGTCACTACATGACCGCCCACCCATATAATTCACATCAGGTGGGTACTTACCATACGCCTTTATTATAGTGTGCACGTATTTTCCCACAATACGTTATTAGAGAAGCCGTGGAATATATCTCCTCCAAGGATAGAGTTACACCATAGGTGACACTATGGTGCACCCATGGAATATATGATCACATGTTTTTAAAATGCTCTACAACACATTTTAAATATAGTTTCTATAAAAACAATTTGAAGTATATTGATTTTAAAATTCGATTGTAGTTTTAGATTTACACGATGAATATTTACAAAATGGCTTATAAAAGTCTATAGTTTATGAATGCATTCTTTCAACATTTTAGTAGTTTAAAAAATGGACTCGAATATCCGTACCATTCCGACGATTAGCTAGTTTCAAAATTTTAACGATTATGAGCACCGATATTTGAGACTATCGTGGAACTTGCTTACGAGACAAGTGAGATAATAGTTGATTATTATTTCGGGTGCTTAAGTGGTGAAGATATTAGTTTCTTTTGCTTTTCAAAATCAAGTATTTTGGTAATGTTTCTTTTCTTCTTTCTTTCTTTCTTTCTTTAGGGTTTAAAAGTGGAAGTGGAGTGAGATAGAAGTTATTAGTATGAGCAAGTATTTATGAATGGAGAGCTTGCTATTTATAGGCAAAGATCAAAACTTTGGGTTAGGGTTTAAACTATGGTTAAGTGTGTTCATGTGAATGTATGAGATATTGTTTGTCAAAGAGATGAAGATAGAGTATGGTGTATGTGTGTAAGGGAGTGTGTAAGCTATGTAAGAAAGAGATGGTGGTAATATTGTGTGTAAGTTTATATAACGAGTTTATTGCTTGCGAAGCAACCGCAACTCGTTGTAGGTCCTCTCCTTACATTACAGTCTCTTTAAAAGTTTATAAAAGTTCACATCTCATATTTTATAAAAACAAGTTGGTTATTAAAGTAAATAAATCATACTAAAGAAGATAATCGTATATTAAAATTCTCGAATATTATAATCGTCATGGATATGAGAGTCGGGATAAATCGATTAAACCACGTACAATTCGTCAAAGTAGACCCACCCTCATCCAACAACATAGAAAAGAAGAACTTTATTCGTTTACTCGTTTGTTTTCGTAACTAGGCTGGTTGACTTACAAATATCATTACAAATATAACATGTGATATGAAGTTGTACTCACAAGAAAATGTCACCTACTTAAATACAAAATAAATAGAACACAAGAAAATGTCACCTACTTAAATACACAATAAATAGAAATGGCTTACATGTAACTAATATATGTGTACTTACCAATGTATTCTTGGAAGATTGTTTAGGTACTTTAACACCTCACATGGATCTCAACCAACAAACTCGAAACAAACGCACGATACTTTTCGACTACTTTTCCAAACTAGTCGTAGTAAAATTCTTCACGAAACCTACTTCAGTTTCTCTTGTGGGCCTTGTACTAGTCTTGTCAACATTTAAGTTGTAGAGTCGAGCATGGATATCTTATAAACAAAATAACCAACCTAGAAAATGTCAAGAAGTAATAAATATTTTGTAATAAGAAATGTCAAATTTATTTTCGACGAGTTATTTGAGTGCAAAGTTGAAGAGATAATCGTGATTTAGGGCTTGAATTTGAGGGTGATGGTGGTGTTGATATGTATAGTTTGACGTGCTAAGATAGTTGTTAAAGTCATTAGTTAAGTGAATACGTGATTTGGACCAACGGTTCACCTCAAATGTGAAAATCATAATTTTCGCGAGATACAAAGAAGATGAAGCAGCATGAAATTTTAAGGTGAGAAGTGCATAATCTATGGTCGATCATCTTCTATTTATAATAAGAGTGATCCATGAATGAAGACAAAGTCAAGAATTAGCTTTACATAGTATGTACAACTCTAAACCACGTTTATGTAACCCGCGGGTTGTGTAGCAAGACTAATCGAGGTAGAGACTGTTATACTAGCTTTAGAGATTTCGTACACTCCAAACATGATTATAGCATCATGATCTGATACGTCAGATGAACCAATCAGATGTTGTTAATAAAATTGCGAGAACAATTCAAGTGTCTCCATCTACAAGTGACTTGTTTGTATCTATCGTTTGTGTCAGCATGTAATCAGCATGTTATAGCTAATATGGGAAGTGGTTCAAAACTTATCTTTTATACATAACAAGCAGGGTCGGCCCCGAGAATTATAAGGCCATGTGCGAAAAATAAGATTGGGCTCCCTAAATACACTATGATTCATATGTTTTTCGAGAAAAGTTGAAATTGCATGTCAATGATGTACATATACTTAAATGATGTTAATGTACTATTTCGATACTTATATGTAAAAAAATCGAGATTGTAATACGAAAAAGGTCCCCCTACAAATTTTGAACCATATGATCGTCCTTATTGCACTCCCTTCGACCCGTTCCTGATAACAAGGCTCACAATCTATAAATGAAAGTTATGTCATCATTGTCGTACCTATTACACGTCTTAACCCTTTTAATGTCATCATCCTCATGTATGACCAACTATAACTACAGAATTTGTTGTCAAGATTTTGTAGTGTTAACGTGTCGTTTCATGAGTTTCCATCCTATAATTTATAATACTCTCACGTACGAAGATATAAATTAATATGACTTAAGATTAAACATATCCGATGGTGACCTACCCATCTTACCTATAAACGAGTAAACACCACCTCTTCCTTTACAAATTTGTATTTTTATTTAATCACTATGTCCCATACTAAATAATATTTATAAGATTCAAATCTTCAATTGACTAATACTTAAATCATAAAACTTATCTTATCTTATAAATTATTATTATTATTATTATTAACTATAACTTAAATTAAAAACATGAAGTAAGTTAATCGAATGTATATGAGTTATGTCCCAAAAAGAACCGTCCTTTCTTGCGCTTTTCCGACATGTTCAAGTTTAGGTGGGTCCATTCCATACACTTGCTTTTTTGTACTTTTATATAGCCATTGGGAAAATGACACGTGTCGTTAGCAAATTAGGATCTGAGTTTGATAAGGTTATCTTCCTCTCACTGGTAGTCCCATCCACGTGTCCATATCCACCCAGATTCTCTTTATTAGTTTTTAAATGTATAATTGGATTTGGATCCATTCAAAAACACGGTCAAATAATAATTTTGTCATTTTTCAATTAGGTTAGCTTTTTGTCACGGGGTTGGATTCTGAAGCCCGTGTAGCACTTAAGTCGATGACTTCAAGCGACTAAGTAAGCTAAAAAGACTTGGAATAATAAACGAGAACACTTGCAAGGAGAGTTGGAAAGCTTTTGATGTTTATTAGATCTTGAATTCTGGTTGTTACAAATGATTCAAGGTTACATATATATAGTGTGATCTAGGAACATTCTAGATCTGGATACTTTCCTAGAATAATCTAGACCTAATCTAGATATTACATAGAACTAGGAATAATCTGGAAATGATCTAGGATAAATCTAGAATACCCTATAACTTCTAGGGAAAATCTGGAGAACTCTAGGGGTTACCCTAGAGTTCTCTGGAAGTTTCTACGACGATCCGGACATCGGGGAAGTCGTTCCGAGCCAAATGCGCGACCCGTTACACCCTCCCCCACTTGATTTCGTGACGTCCTCGTCACGACCTTTTCTTCTGATAACCTGGTAACATAAACTCGATTTTTATTTTGAAGTACCAGGGAGTTCTTCGAGGGAACCGGGAAGGCGTTAGCTTGGCGGAGAAAGTCTAGTCCCAACACTACTTTGAAGTCGTCCATTGTTGTGACTGTGAACTTCAGATTGTCCCGCCATCCCTTGATGCTTGATTTCGCCTTGGCAGTCCCTATGATCTTTCTTTCTTTTGAATTTACAATCTTCATTGTGTCTTTGCTTCGTCGGTACCACATGCCCAGCCTTTTTGCTTCTCGGACATCGACGAAGTTGTGAGTGGCGCCCGTGTCGATCAGCGCCTTGGTCTCTTTATTGTTGATTTTGATGTTAACGAACAATAGTCCGTTGTCTTCTGTCTTGTTGCTCGGAGCAGATTTCACCAAGGCTCCGAGATGTCTTATCGTGCCCATTTGGGCTTCGGGTTCTTCGTTGGTTTTTCTTTCTTTTTCTTTTTCAGCGAGTATAGCATTTATTGTTTTTCGTTTTGGACACTCGTTGGTCCAATGAGCTTCATTACATATGAAGCATGGCAAGGAAGGTTTGGGTTTTCCTTGCCTCGAGGAGGAATTTCGTTTAGGAGAAGGGCTTCGACGTACCTGATTTTCTTCGGGGCAATCTTCTTCTTCTCCTCCTATCCCGAATATGTTTTCTCGTAACTTTGGGGATATCTCGGCGAGCGACTCAGCTGCTGCAATGGCGTCATCGAGGGTCCGTACGTTGCGTCGATCAAGCTCGACTTGCGCCCACTCTTGCAGCCCATCTTTGAAATAGAATAGGGCGTCTCGCTCGGACAGGTCTTCGATTTCCAACATTGTTGTAGTAAAATCTTTGATATAATCGGAGATCGTACCTCTTTGTTGTAAACGCCTTAGCTTTGCTCGAGCTTCGAGATCAGCGTTGCGAGGTAGGAAGTGTTTTCTTAATTCAGATTTGAAGTCTCCCCATGTTTCGATGGTACACGTACCTTTCTCACGTTCTAGATATTTTCTCCTCCACCATAACTGGGCCGAGTCTCTAAGGAAAGCGGGTGCATGGCTGATCTTGGCAGCGTCATCTATCACACCCATCGAATCAAAATATTGATCGAGTCCGAAGAGAAAATTCTCCACGAGAGTCGCGCTTCGAGTACCGTTAAACGAATCAGGTCTCGGTACTTTGATGGTGGGCCCAAATGTGTTGATGGAACCTCCGCTTGTATTTGTTCGACGGAAGGCTCTCCATTCTTTTTTCAAGTTCTCCATTTCTTCACGAATGGAGTGTATCTCATTTTCTAGAAATTTTCTAGTTCCTCGAACATTCTCGGACAAGGATTGAATATCGTTTCTGATTTCAGCCTTGAAATCTTCTATCATTTCTTTCGCCACCTTGGTTACCATTATTCCTTCCTCGACGTATTTATCGAGTCCATCATTTAAGTCGTCAATCTGGGTTTGTAACCCAACCACTAGAGACTCTAGATCAGTGAATCGAGTCTCCTGATCAGCGGCATTTTCACTAGTAACCAAATTGCGGGGCGGTCGAGACTTACCTCTTGTTTTCTTTGGCTTCTCTTGTTTCTCGACGTTGGATCCTTCACCTTCTAGGCTGAGTGTTGGATCGACTCCTGCCATCGTGTTTTCTTCCAAGCGATTGAATGATTTAGAGCCTGGCTCTGATACCACTTGTCACGGGGTTGGATTCTGAAGCCCGTGTAGCACTTAAGTCGATGACTTCAAGCGACTAAGTAAGCTAAAAAGACTTGGAATAATAAACGAGAACACTTGCAAGGAGAGTTGGAAAGCTTTTGATGTTTATTAGATCTTGAATTCTGGTTGTTACAAATGATTCAAGGTTACATATATATAGTGTGATCTAGGAACATTCTAGATCTGGATACTTTCCTAGAATAATCTAGACCTAATCTAGATATTACATAGAACTAGGAATAATCTGGAAATGATCTAGGATAAATCTAGAATACCCTATAACTTCTAGGGAAAATCTGGAGAACTCTAGGGGTTACCCTAGAGTTCTCTGGAAGTTTCTACGACGATCCGGACATCGGGGAAGTCGTTCCGAGCCAAATGCGCGACCCGTTACATTTTGCTTCTTAATCAAATTTTTGCTAGTTTTTAAACTATGTATAGCATTTTGTACTATTAACGAATTAATATAAGTTAAGTTCAAATAATAATGTTAAATGTTGTTAGAACGTAATAATATATTTAATATTATTTTTTCTCTACATTTTATTTTAACCTTATATATGATTTTAATTTATAAGATACAACATTTGTTTAAAAAAAAAATATGGTTTTCTAGTTACTAATTGCAACATTTCTTAAAAAAAAAAACAATCGTAAAAGTCGATTTTTTTCTACGTCTATATAGATTATATATCATAAAAAAAAACATTTCTCCAGAAAATTGTTGACTTTCGAGTAGATCTGGTATCTTCTAGCACTCTTGTGTATAGCGGAGAATGAATTCTCGCAGCCCCTCTCCTTCTCGCTGGCGTATGAGGTGTGCCTCAAGGTGGGTTCTCCTTTGCTTCTTTTGGTGGAAGAAATTGGAGATAAACTTGGCTTTAAGGTCATTGAAGTTGTAGATGCTCTTCTCCGGAAGGCTTGTGAACCAATCTCTAGCGAAGCCTTGCAGCGTTCCCGGAAACATGTGGCAAGCTACGGGGTCAACCCACTTTTCTGTCATGATAGCTTGCTCGAACAACGCCAGGTGATCCTCTGGGTCTCTTGTTCCATCATAGGTGTCGACGATAGAGGGAACTCCCTGTCAGTTTGGGATGGGATACCTTGCTACCCAGTCACAAAACTTAGAGTTCACCACAGAGGTTGGCATGGTTGCTATTCGAGATGGTCCCCCTCCCTCTCCCACGAGCCCTTTCAACAAGTTAAGTAATTCTTGAGCAGTGCTCAGTGGGGTGGAAGAGGGTGGGCTCTGGTGCCTTTTGTTTTCGCAACTCATCGACCAATTTTCCCAGCAAGACACTCGCATTGACCTCAGGAATTGGTTGTGGTTCAGGATTGGGCTTCAATGTTTCTATGAGCCGAGCTAAGAAATCGATTTGTGCAGGTGGAGTTGGTGGGGGTGTTTGTTGTTGGAACAAGGTTGTCTTTAGTAGCTCCAAAGCTTCTTCTATTGATGGATGCTCCTTAGAGGGGGTTTGAGCGGGAGTGGGAGGTAGCTGCTGAGTTAGAGTGGGAGTGGGAGGTAGCTGCTGAGTTGGAGTGGAGCCTTCCAAACTAACAAGTTGTGGAATGTTTTGAAGTGGGGTAGTGGTTCTGAGAGAGGGTTGTGTGGTACTCGAAGGCCTTCCCATATGGAAGCCTTGAGGTACGGTATGAAAGCTTTGATAACTTGACTGGTTTGCCTCTCCCGTGTTAAGCACTTCCACTTCAGCTGTGTCGGTAGACCCGAAAGGATAAAGTCTAGTCCGAACACCAGATAAGTTCTCCTCGCTGATCCTTCTAACAGTCCTCGTCCCGTCTCCTGTTCCAGTGCCTTGGGAGTTTGGGGAAGTGGTGTTGATGTCTACCAAGGGAGGGGGATCCTCTCTGCTCGGTGGGGGATTCATGGAAGGGCCTGAATCCATGGAGAGTGAAGGGTTAAGACAAGACTTAGTGAAAACCGTCGTTCTAAAACGGTCCCACGGATGGCGCCAATGTTTGAGCAACGATTGACGTGCTCACAGGACTGGGTGTGATGGCTAACCGATACATTCTCCTGCTAGGGCAGTGCAAACCTACCAAGCTCTTTGCGAGCCTAAGGTGACGTATCGATTAGAGGGAGTGACGTAAGAGAGTGGGAAAATCTCTTGAACGTATGTGAGTAATAAATGTGAGAATAAAGATCCTGAAATCTGACAACTGGTCAGATATTTATAGGCTTTCGTTTGTGGGTCGTGGGCCGTCATTTCATAGTCCAAATATATAAAGTGACGGTAAAACTAATGACCTATGACACCCTTTAAGGGGGATCGCCTTTGAAGGATCCCTTTTGAAGGGAAGGATTGCTAACTTTGAAAGGACGAATCCCTCCCCTTCTTTGGGGTTGGGCGCTCCCTTTGAAGTGGTGGAGCGTTGCCTTTTGAAGGGGCGGAGCGCTCCCATTGAAGAGGCTGAGCACTCCTTTTAAGGGGTCCCTTTGAAGGGGCTGAGAGCTCCCTTTGAAAGTACTGAGTGCTCCCTTTGAAAGGGCTGAGAGCTCCCTTTGAAGGGGCTGAGAGCTCCCTCTGAAAGGGCTTTGAAATGGCTGAGCGCTCCCTTTGAAGGGGCTGAGCGCTGATATCGCATATTTTATTCATATTATTATATGCGATATTTGTCTTTTTAAAGTTTAATTCATAACGGATTTTGGGAATTTTGGGCAATTGTGGTATTAAAATGTTATACAGGTATTAGCCGGAGTTCTGGAGCAGAAGTGACACAATTGGAGCTGAAAATGAAGAAAACGGGTCGATGTTGTATTCCTGTTATATTTGGAGACTAGAATGAATTGGTTACGAAGGATGAGGCAAAAACGAGCAGCCAAACAAAGAAAACTGAAAAAGGCCTTGGGACGCCCGTCCCCAAAATGGGACTCCCGTCACACGCCCTTTTGGAGCTGCAGCTGTTTGTTACGTTTAAGGAAGCAGTTTTTTAGGTTTAATTATATTTATCATTATCATAAACCCTAGAGGAGAGATTTGAAACCCTAGTTTTAAACCGACGAATTTTTGGTGCTATTTGGTGTTTTTGGACTCATCAATTTCGTTGTTTAAGCATTCAGATCATTGGTACTATAATACTTTTCGTTAGTTCTTTTATTATAAAAATGTTTCATTCAATTCTATTGTGTTGCGTTTTCATGATTATGAGTAGCTAAATTTCTTAATGTTCACTTGGATGATGTGATCAATTATGTAGGTTATTGTTTAATTACGTATATGTTGAACTGGATTTTATGTTTAATCGAAAAACCAATTGTAATCAGTTTCTGAATCTTGTTTAATCTTTTATATAAACTGTTAGTAATTCATCATTAGTATTCGAGAGGAACTAGTATTAAATATTTAAACAATAAAAACGTGATGGTGGTTGTTAGTTAACTAGATTAACAGAGATCGGTTTAGTTAATTAAGAAGCTATTCGAGAGGAAGCTTTATAAGATTAAATCATAAAATCGGCTTAGGTACTTATTGCTTAGTTGTCAAACGTAGAAATTATACACGAGAGTGGTAACTATACATGAGACGATTAAAGTTTTAATGGGAAACGAGAGTTCAAGTTAAATACCTTTTAAGTAGATCGACATTGTTAGTAATTAAGTGATAACCGTAGTAATTGTGATCAAGTCCAAGTGAATGTATTTTTCATCAATCGTTTACAAACAAAAATCTTTTCAGCGATTCATCTGAATCAACAAGTTTCTTAAATTTAAGTAGTTTAAGCACAGTGACAATTCGGTCACAAAAACCCACTTTTTGTTTTATTAATTATTAATTATATTTCAAACATCAGTCCCTGCGAACGAACCTGATTTACCTAAAACTGTACTATACTTGATTAGGTTCACTGCCTAAGATTGTGTGGTCGAGTCGTAAGTATTTCTTGTTTTTAAAATATACTCGATTTCGTACATCAAGTTTTTGGCGCCGCTGCCGGGGACTGTAGTTTTTGATTTTAATTAATAATTTTTGATTCGATCCGTTTAGGTATTAATTACTTGAAAGTTACTTTAATTGTTTATCAGGTGCTTTTGACGTTTTTATTTGTGATTTTTCAGAGATTACAGGTAGTGGATGAACACAAGGGCTTCTGGGTTACCGCTCAAAAGTCCACTGTCTAATCCAGGAGTTTCAAAGAAAAGGCGCTACAAGAAACCAAACACTATACCACCATCACCAGTTAAGTTAGAAACGGAGGATCTAGAAGTAAATTTCGAGGATTCAATCAGTTCAGATTCAGAAGTAGAGATAGTAATTGAGATGGCTGATCCAAATGATGTACCGATGCATCAGAGAGCTAGGGTAGTACCGCCAACACCGGGTTCGGCGATTCGGACTCCAGATATGGGAAATGATTTTTCAGTGAAGGGTCATCATCTAAAGATGATCCAGGATAATTATTTTGACGGAAGGATGAGAAAAGATCCACATTCGCATGTGGCAAAATATGTTAAATTGTGCGAGATGTTCTAATACGGGGCAGGAAGGGAAGATAATGTCAAGTTAATCCTTTTTCCATCGTCTCTCACGGGAGAGGCACTTACTTGGTTTGAAGAGTTAGAGGAGAACTCCATTGGTACGTGGGCGAAAATGAGGGAAGAATTTGTTTCCAGATTTTTTCCATTATCTTTGGCAAGAAGCTTATTGAATGATATACGGGGATTTAGGCAAGGCGACGGAGAAACCATTGTTGAAGCTTGGAGTAGACTTATGGATATGCTCAGGGGTTGTCATGGGCATGGATTAGAGAAAGGGCAGATTATCGATATTTTCTTTTTTGGATTGGACAAGCAGTCGCAGGGGGAGTTAAATTTAGCTGGGGGAGGAAGTTTTCAGTACAAATCCATCAACGATGCGACCAAGATGTTGGATGATCAGTTGTTAATGGATTTATCTAGAGAACAGAATCAGTTTGGTAGAGAAAGAGGAGGAAGAAAGGTAGTTGCTAGTGCTGAGAGTAGTAGTGGAAGCACAGAGATGATGGCTGAGATCAAAGCTTTATCTAGTAAAATGGATAATAATTTTTCGAGGATAGATAATCAGTTTAGTAGAGTTGGGAAGGATATGCATGTGATGGCAAATAGTTGTGACTACTGTGGAGGAATGCACTACACTGAAGATTGTGATGTTAGAAGAGAAGCAGAAAGTGAAGATGTGAAGTACGCGCAAAATCAGTACCAAGGAGCATTTCAGAGAACCGGTTTTCATAACCGTAATTCGGGTAATTATAACTCTGGTTATAATAATTTTAATGCTAACAATTCTGGAAATTCTCAAAACAGGTACCCAAAGAATAACCAGAATCAGTATCAGAACAACAATCAGAATCAACAGCAGTCAGGATCGTCTGGTTAAAAACAGGAAGACGAGGAACCCAGTTTGAAGGACATGATGAGAAGCTTCATTCACACTCAGTCAGCGAAAATGAAGCAACAAACAACCAGTTTAAGGTCCTTAATAATAAATTGGAGCAAGGACAAAGGAATCAACAAGCAGCACTTAGTGATTTGGAGAAGAGATTGGAGAGACTAAGTGATCAACATGCTGCTAGGCCTAATGGTCAGTTGCCAAGTAACACACAACAGAACCCAAGGCAACCATTTCCTAACACTGCAGGGCAAAAATATCAACCTCCTAACAATCGAAACGAGCATGTGAATGCGGTGTCTACAAGGTCTGGTAGAGTTTATGGTAATGTTAATGATTCTGCAGGTGTTACTAATCCAGTTGTGCAGGAATCTAATGTTGAAGCGGAGGAGAGTGAGGAAGAAGAGGAACCGGAAGTTACGCCAGCTGTTCAATCCAAACCGGCTGTGTCACCTCACGTGAAGGCATACAAGCCGAAAGTTCCCTTCCCTCAACGTTTGAGGAAGGAGAAGATGCAAGAACAGTATATGATTAAATCTGTGCATATTAATGTTCCTTTGGTTGACTTGATTTCAGGAATGCCAAATTACGCCAAATTTATCAAGGAGCTTGTAACTGGAAAAGGGAAGTTGGAGGAAGCTCAAGCCACGTTTTTAAATGCAGAGTGTTCAACACTTGTTCAAAACCAGCTTCCACCAAAGTTAGGAGACCCAGGGAGTTTTCTAATTTCATGTACTTTGAGTAAAACAATAACTTGTGAGGCATTAGCTGATTTAAATCTTATGCCTTATTCATTGCATGTTAAATTGGATTTAGGGGCATTAAAACCTACTCGTATGAGTATTAGACTCGCCGACCGTTCATACCAATACCCTTTAGGTATAGCCGAAAATATGCTAGTGCAAGTAGGTAAATTTGTGTTTCCCGTTGATTTTGTCATATTAGAAATGGAGGAGGATAACAAGGTACCTTTGATTTTAGGTAGACCATTTCTACATACCGCGGATGCTATCATTCGTGTTAAGGACGGAAAAATTTCTTTGGGAGTTGATGAGGAAAGGATTGTTTTTACTGTAGATCGATCTTTAAAGCATTCTTATTCTTATGATGATACATGTTTTCGAATTGATGTTATTGATGACATTTTGGACTTAGAATTACAGGAATTGCTTGAAGAAGATGGAGAAGCTTTGAAGGAGATTAGTGATTATGGAGATGTCACTATTGCAGAAATAGAGGAGATGTTAGCATTGGATGCTGAAGAGGATGCAACTGTTGAGGAGAGTTATGAGGAGATCAAAGTGGATGATGAAGAGAAGATAAAGACTTCTATCGAGAATCCTCCAAAGGATGTGGAGCTTAAACCATTGCCCGAGCACTTGGAATATGCTTTTCTCGAAGGTACATCTTTACTTCCTGTTATAATCTCATCATCACTTTCGGATGATGAGAAATCTCGTTTGATGAATGTGTTGAAAGCCCATAGGAAAGCTTTTGCTTGGAGAACATCTGACATACCCGGGATAAGACCTCATTTTTGTAAACATAAGATTAATTTCTTAGATGATATTAAACTTGTAGTTCAAAGACAGAGAAGGCTTAATCCTAATATGAAAGATGTAGTTAAGAAAGAGATTGTTAAACTCCTTGATGCGGGAATTATTTTCCCAATATTTGACAGTCCTTGGGTAAGTCCGGTACATTGTGTACCGAAGAAAGGGGGGATGGCTGTGGTGACCAATGAAAAGAATGAGTTAGTTCCCACTAGGACAGTGACAGGATGGCGTGTGTGCATAGATTATAGGAAATTGAATGATGCAACACGTAAAGACCACTTCTCGTTACCCTTTATGGACCAAATGCTTGAAAGATTGGCCGGAAACGAATACTTTTGCTTTTTAGATGGATTTTCCGGCTATTTCCAAATCCCCATTGACCCTGAAGACCAAGAAAAAACCACATTTACATGTCCATTTGGTACTTATGCCTACCGTAGGATGCCTTTTGGTTTATGTAATGCTCCTGCTACGTTTCAAAGATGTATGTTGGCTATTTTTCAGGATATGATTGAAACTTCCATGGAAGTTTTCATGGATGATTTTTCTGTTTTTAGGGATTCATTTGATTCTTGTTTGATTAACCTAGATAAAATGTTGGAAAGGTGCGAAGCGGCGCATCTTGTGCTAAACTGGGAAAAATGTCATTTTATGGTTAAAGAAGGAATTGTGTTAGGACATAAGGTGTCTAGTTTAGGTATGGAAGTAGACAAAGCTAAGATTGATGTTATAGCTAAGTTGCCTCCACCGACCAATGTTAAATTTGTTAGGAGTTTCCTTGGACATGCGGGTTTTTACCGTAGGTTTATTAAGGATTTTTCTAAGATCACTCGTCCCATGACTAGGCTTTTGGAAAAGGATGTTCCTTTTGAATTTAATCAAGATTGTTTAAATGCTTTTGATATTCTTAAGGATAGACTTACCCATTCACCTATTATGGTTTCACCTAATTGGACTCTACCTTTTGAACTAATGTGTGATGCTAGTGATTTTGCTTTAGGTGCTGCGTTAGGACAACGGGAAGGAAATCATTTTCAACCCATTTACTTTGCTAGTAAAACACTCAATAGCGCCCAACAGAATTACACCACCACAGAGAAGGAGTTGTTAGCAGTAGTCTTTGCTTTTGATAAGTTTCGTCCTTATTTAGTGTTAAGCAAGACTATAGTGTTTACTGATCATTCGGCCCTTAGGTATTTGTTTTCTAAACAGGATGCTAAGCCTAGACTCATTCCTTGGATTCTTCTTTTGCAAGAATTTGACATAGAGATTAAGGATAAGAAGGGAGCTGAAAACTTAGCTGCTGACCATTTAAGTCGATTAGAAAATCCGGAACTTGAGGAACTTTGGGAAACTGATATAGGAGATACTTTTCCCGAGGAGCATTTGATTAGGATAGATGATGATTCGGATGTACTTGATGATCCATGGTATGCAGACATAGCTAATTATATCGTTGCAGGGGTTATGCGAAAAGGTTTGACTCATCAGCAAAGGAAGAAATTCTTTTCTGATGTGAAGAACTATTTTTGGGATAAACCGTATTTGTTTAGAATGTGTGCAGATGGGATGATCCGAAGGTGTGTAGCTGGAGAGGAAACACGGAGAATTTTGGATGAATGTCACCATGGACCGACTGGTGGACATTATGGACCATCTACGACGGGGAAAAAAGTGTTGGATGCAGGTTTTTATTGGCCGACAATATTCAAGGAAGCACAAACATTGGTTCAAACTTGTGATGCTTGTCAACGTCAAGGTAACCTCTCTAAACGGGATGAAATGCCTCAACAAGGTATCCAGGCATGTGAAGTATTTGACATATGGGGTATTGATTTTATGGGACCTTTTCCTCCTTCCCATAAATATCTCTATATCTTCGTTGCTGTTGATTATGTGTCAAAATGGGCGGAAGCAAAGGCTTTACCAACGAATAACGCTAATGTGGTAATTGATTTTCTTAAAAAACTATTTAGTAGGTTTGGTGTTCCTAAGGCCTTAATCAGTGATCGTGGAAGTCATTTCGCGAATCACCAACTTGCTAAGGTGCTTAAGAAGTATGGGGTCACTCATAGATTCTCTACTTCTTATCACCCGCAAACAAGTGGCCAAGTGGAAAACACAAACCGGGCTTTAAAAAGAATTTTAGAGAAAACGGTTAATAACAATCCTAAGGTTTGGGCTAAAAAGTTAGATGATGCTTTATGGGCATTCAGGACTGCATATAAAACACCGATTGTTACTACACCATATCGGTTACTTTATGGAAAAACTTGCCATTTACCTTTAGAGATTGAACACAAAGCGTACTGGGCTTTGCAACATTGCAACTTGGATTTGATCTTAGCAGGTGAAAAGAGATTTTTGCAGTTGCATGAGTTGGATGAGATGAGGTTGCAAGCTTACGATAATTCAAGACTTTATAAAGAAAGGACGAAAGCTTGGCACGATAGACACATCAAACCTAAAGAGTTCAAAGCGGGTGACAAGGTGTTGATGTTTGAGATGAAATACAAGTTTAAGGCACCAAAGCTCAAGGCAAAATGGAAAGGTCCGTATGTTGTGAGGCAAGTTTATGCTTCGGGGTATGTGGAGTTGTGGAGCGGGAATGGTGAGACTTTTATTGTGAACGGGTTCAGGCTGAAGTTGTATCATGAGGAAGACGAGGAGAATGTGGAGTTAACTGAGGATGGCTTTTATGCCATTGACAAGTAAGAAAAGGGAACACGAGTCTAGCTAAGGACTCGACTGATAAACTTAGCGCTTGCGGGAGGCAACCCGAGGTAACTTGTAAATTTTTTATTTTGGAAGTACACGTGTCACGATCAAGGTACGTCTTCCGTTATGTTTTTTATTTTTAAGTTTTTCTTTGTTTTAGTATTTGTTTTCACTGTTTCAAAAAAAAAAAAAAAAAAAAAATTGGTCAGATGTGGGACGCCCGTCCCAACAATGGGGACGCCCGTTACTAAAATTTGCACGAAATCACACAACCACTGGAAACCCCATCCCCAAAATGTGACTCCCGTCCCTCCTAGCCTTGGGACGCCCGTCCCAGAAGTGTGACTCCCGTCACACGGGCCTTGGGCAGATACATATTTTCTTTTGTTCTGTGATGCACAATATCATTCCCCCATCTTTTCTCTTCTTATTCACAACCGAGCCAAAGTCATACATTTTTTTTTTATTTCTTTTTATTTCTTAGTTTATTTATTTTATTTTTTTGTTTTTATTTATTTATTTGTGCTTGCTAATGTTAACGTACCTTGTATTTTTTTGTTTGTCTTGTTTTTCCTTTGTTTTGTATCGTTTTGTACAATGAGGGCATTGTCCAACTCTAGTATGGGGGGTTGAGGAAAAACATCCGTTATGTTTAGTTAGGTCAGTGTATTGTATTTTTATAAAAAATAAAAATAAAAAATGATGACATGTCTTGAGAGATTTTTAATCTGTTGCATAACCTAGCACATTTTATACCCTACTCAAAGAAAAGTGAGATTTTGAGCCTTGAAAGCATTCATTTTAAATGTTACTTTTTCTTTTGTATGAGTGTGCCGATGGTTGATGACTTTAGAACTTGACATAGTCATACGTTTCGAGACCATAGATGAGCATTGCATTAGGGTAACCTAGTGTAATTTGGTACAACGTTAGGTGCAATTTAGGAATAAACCATTTGATTTAGCCTATTCGTTTCTTGTTAAATAATTATAGCTTAATCACATTGGTTAGCTAATTTCCGTTTAACCCTTTTGTAACACTTACTTTTAGTGTTAGATACTCTAGTTAACCATTTTGCACCTAACTTATTCGTTTCATTTAAATCCACTAAATATTTTGTACATTAGCCTTTTCTTTTCATTTTTAGATGAATCCGAACATAGATTTGAGATTGCTATTGATTGTATACATGAAGATTGAAGTTAGAAGTGTTAAGGCATTGAAATTATCAAATATCGTTAGCCTTTGTATTATATATGTATTTGAAAAAAAAAAAAAGTAAAAAAAAAAAAAAAAAAAAAGGAGTTGTAAAGTTATGTAGTTTTATGTATTTTGAGTATTTGAAGAAATAAAGTAGAAGTAGTTGTATTATGAGTTATGTAATTTTGAAGAATTTGAAATGATATGGAGCAATTGGTTCATTAACGTTTAGGAGTTCGGATTCATTCTAAGTTTAGATGTATACTACGTTTATTTGTATACTTTTACTTATTTACCCATTTAACCTCTATATATTTATTCACATGCCTTTACCTGTACATTACAACCCGAATAAAAGTCCCCGTTTAGTTGTACCCTGGCTCTAGTGGTGGAGAAACGATACTTTATCAAGCCTATGATAGAAAACTCACCATGACTGAACAATTGAGCGGATTTACAGAATATTTTACATACCCTTTAGACTAGTTCGAGAGATTTGTGTGAATTACTTCCAAAAATTCGTGAGGTGTTTGGTTATGCTTTTTAAATCATGGTTTGGTAATTAAATTGAATTGAACTGGATTTGCTTGAGGGCAAGCAAAGGTTAAGTATGGGGGGATTTGATATCGCATATTTTAGTCATATTATTATATGCGATATTTGTCTTTTTAAAGTTTAATTCATAACGGATTTTGGGAATTTCGGGCAATTGTGGTATTAAAATGTTATACAGGTATTAGCCGGAGTTCTGGAGCAGAAGTGACACAATTGGAGCTGAAAATGAAGAAAACGGGTCGATGTTGTATTCCCGTTATATTTGGAGACTCGAATGAATTGGTTACGAAGGATGAGGCAAAAACGAGCAGCCAAACAAAGAAAACTGAAAAAGGCCTTGGGACGCCCGTCCCCAAAATGGGACTCCCGTCACACGCCCTTTTGGAGCTGCAGCTGTTTGTTACGTTTAAGGAAGCAGTTTTTTAGGTTTTATTATATTTATCATTATCATAAACCCTAGAGGAGAGATTTGAAACCCTAGTTTTAAACCGACGAATTTTTGGTGCTATTTGGTGTTTTTGGACTCATCAATTTCGTTGTTTAAGCATTCAGATCATTGGTACTATAATACTTTTCGTTAGTTCTTTTATTATAAAAATGTTTCATTCAATTCTATTGTGTTGCGTTTTCATGATTATGAGTAGCTAAATTTCTTAATCGAAAAACCAATTGTAATCAGTTTCTGAATCTTGTTTAATCTTTTATATAAACTGTTAGTAATTCATCATTAGTATTCGAGAGGAACTAGTATTAAAGATTTAAACAATAAAAACGTGATTGTGGTTGTTAGTTAACTAGATTAAGAGAGATCGGTTTAGTTAATTAAGAAGCTATTCGAGAGGAAGCTTTATAAGATTAAATCATAAAATCGGCTTAGGTACTTATTGCTTAGTTGTCAAACGTAGAAATTATACACGAGAGTGGTAACTATACATGAGACGATTAAAGTTTTAATGGGAAACGAGAGTTCAAGTTAAATACCTTTTAAGTAGATCGACATTGTTAGTAATTAAGTGATAACTGTAGTAATTGTGATCAAGTCCAAGTGAATGTATTTTTCATCAATCGTTTACAAACAAAAATCTTTTCAGCGATTCATCTTAATCAACAAGTTTCTTAAATTTAAGTAGTTTAAGCACAGTGACAATTCGGTCACCAAAACCCACTTTTTGTTTTATTAATTATTAATTATATTTCAAACATCAGTCCCTGCGAACGAACCTGATTTACCTAAAACTGTACTATACTTGATTAGGTCCACCGCCTAAGATTGTGTGGTCGAGTCGTAAGTATTTCTTGTTTTTAAAATATACTCGATTTCGTACATCAAGCGCTCCCTTTGAAGGGGATGAGCGCCCCCTTTGAAGGGGCGGATCGCTCCCTTTGAAGGGGATTTGAAGGGGCTCCATTTGAAGGGGCTTCCTTTGAAGGGGCAGATCGCTCCCTTTGAAGGGGCGGATCACTTCCTTTGGAAGGAAGGATTCAATCGTTTTTTTGTCTAGCGGTGTTTCCGATGGGGGAAACTACATACCACAATAGTTTTAAAATTCATTTTTAGAGTTAAAACCATATGTTATATTCCTATGAGTTTTGAAATATTGTATACATTCTAAATTTTACAATAAATCACATGTGATTTTGGTACCATCGTATATGATTTTATGGATTTTCTATGGTCTTATAAATCATATAATATATTCAGGTTTTGAAAATGATATTTGAAGCTAAAATAAATGTGACATCGCCTTACGGGTTTCAACATTTTTCTAAAAATAAAAAATAAAAAGTAGTCAAAGTTCGATTTATCTTTTGAGTTTTATTTATTTATATATTTTATAGCATATGTGTTTTTGAAATATACTCATTAGTGTTAAATTCATACATGATCTTTATGATTTAAATACTAAAAGTAACCGTTGAAATAATAAAATATCATTATTCTAATTAAATAGGAGAATACGACGATCGTAATCGTATAATTATTTTCGTCTAACGATTGATGATTTATGAGATAATTTTATTAAAAAAACTATTATAAAAATAAGTTTTTAGTTAAATCTGTACCATTTAGATTAAATGAAAATTGAGGGTTTAGACATTGTCGTTCGATGGTATTTAATGATATAAAATGTATCTAAATGTTCAACTATTTATTGAAATTTTCCAAAATTTTGATCTCATGTATATATTCATAGATAATATTATTAGCATTTTTCTTTTATCTTTTTTATATTGTAATAAATTGCAGTTGTTTTTCTATTTTGTATCATCTATATTTACTTATCTTGTAATATATAACTAATGAATTCCTAATTACTAAACAAGAACCCTAGTCGGCAACAATCGCTAATAAATTCAAGTTAGATGACGGGTTCTTTATATAATAATTGATATCATAAAGCACGATGCCGACATAAGAATTCTAACCGGTCGAAAACCACATCAACACTTTGTAACAAAAAAAAGAAAAAATCACATTGGAGATAATGAAAATTTAAAGGATTTTGATATTAACACTCATATAAATATGGTGTCTCTACATTAAAGGTAACAACTCTTATAAATATTGGATATAATTATTTAAGTAATGTAAGAGTGAAACCCATTTGGGTCTCTTCCTATGTATTATGCTCAAACATTATGAGTACATGTTTATACTCTTCGTGTTCTTTGACCTTTTCATTATTTTTATTTAGTTTAAATTGATAATAAAACTACAAATTGTTAGATGATTTATGAATGATACCTAACTATGTATAATGAATAATAAACATGGTTTCATCTTAAGAAAAACGTGAAAGCATAAAAAAAGATTCTAATCTAAACAAATGTTATGTTCAAAAGTTAATTTAAACTAGAAGGACTCGTGCGTTGCACGAGTTCGGGACGAAACGAAATCTGTGATCGTGTTGACGAGATTATTTGATTCGCAAAATTTATTTTCCATGTTGACGGGATTATTTGATTCGCAAAGTATAAATACTAATCTAAAAAATAAAAAAGTAAAAGTCCAACACCCAACACCTAAGCCCAAACCAAGCAAATTAATCGGTACAAAAAAAAGTAAGGAAATAAGGGGTTTACAGGATTCGAACCCTGTCTCCTAGCTATAGAGGCAGCGCCTAAACCAGTTGAGCAACAACCTGTTTTGTAAAAAAAATGAAAACATTGTATTTAAAGACAATATTATTATTATAATAATAATAAAAGATACAATTCCATAGGACATCACAAGATTTAATCTATAGATTAATAATTTCATTTCAATATTATTTGGGTTATTAATGCTTATTCTCTAAAATTAGAATTAAGTGAGCGAGAGTGTTTGTTTTAGCTTATGTAAAAAGCTTAAACTTATATGTATAAACCCAAGTCTTTTTAAATAAGTTGGTTTAAACCGATTTTAATAGATTTTAGTTGTTAATATATGTATTTGAACTATTTAAATTATACAAAACCCGATCCTGTTTAAATCGAATTATAATTCAGCTAGATTGATTTTTACATCCGTTTTTTCATTCTTACCAAAACATATTGCTTAAAATTACGGTGAAAGTTTTATGATATAAAAAAGTAATGGTTTATCAAACAATTTGAAATTTGTTTTGGTTTAACCACCTGATTTCTTTATTGTAAATGTTTGTAAAATTGTTGTGTAAAAGTATGCGTGTTAAAGCATAAGGGTACAACGAGAATAAAATTGATATTTGATCTTAATGATTAATAGTTTGGTAATTAACAAGGAGTGTATTGAAAAGAGATATATATACACTATATTATTAAGTATTTTAATTATTATTTAAAGTTAAAAAATTAAATAAAATTAAATTACCTAATTATCCTTTTCATATTTAAGTATTCCTTACACTTTTAGTTTATTTAAATGTTTTTCATGATTTGTTTCCCTCTTAATTTACTTAAAATGTCATATTAAAGATAAACATTTTTGAATTCTTGAAAGTCAAAAAATAATTTAAATGAGAATATTAAACTAACATTTTCATTGTGTTTTATGATAGCTTAGGATGTTAGGAACTATTTCTGGATACAAAACGTTCTATAAAATAATCAATCTTATGCATATTCTTATTTTATAAGTGTTTATATGGGACTAATGGGTTTTGTGACTTTCTTCTTGAATTCTATAGATAACGAGGTCTTAGTTTTCCATAATGAGAAGTGAAAAAAGTTATGACTTATTACGTAAGGAGCTAAGTTATAAACCTCAAACAACAAGATTTATCTATTTACTCATTAGGATAAAGTTGGAGCTAAGTTATAAGCCTCAAACAACATGATTTACCTATTTACTCATTAGGATAAAGCATATATACGTAAATCAGTAAATAGTACAAACTCCATACTTTTAAAATCCCACAACCTTTGTAAATACTAATCATGTGTATTTATTACAAACCTACTAACATAATAACTATTTACTAACCAACCGTTTATATACACATACAAATAAATAAATAGGTGTAATTTATAATATCTTATTTAGTTATGAGAGAAGTTATAAGTGTTTGAGTTTTCAAGATTATATAATAATTATTAGAAAATAACATTTTAGATTATATATTATCTTTTAAAAAATTGGTCGATATTACTGATTTATTTATTAAAATATGAATTTAGTATCTAATTCTACTATAAGATTGACTAAAAGGAAAAAAGGTGCATGTGAAAATATTTACGCGATGGAAGACATGAAGTTTGTGAATGGTAGTAAGTGACATAAATTTAAATATTTTAAAGTTTTGAGAGTAATCTTCTTTCATTTTAAGCTTATTGATGAAGTTTATTTAAACGATTCAAATGTATGTCATTCGATCTTTTCTCATTTTTTTGTAGATTATGTAGCCTTTCACTCTCAGACCGAGGCGAGGTTAACGTATTCCAGTACTCTTAACTCCTAATATAATGTTATTTATCGAGCCTATTCGAATAGAGTCCACGTGGTACATTGTCAAAGAGAATAATTTTTTTTAATTTTTAGTATATTTAATTATAATTTAAAACTGTTACATAAATAGTTAAAATTTATTATAACAATGTTAAATAATATTTACAACTTATGTCACTAATATTGTATTATATATTAGAGCGAAGTAATGGTGGTAGTCGTCCCGTAATGTGTAAGTTTATTCGCGAAATAATCTAATGATCAATTTGGTTCAGAGGATTTTTTCACTTAGTTATTTTCGACTCGAAGCACGAACTTATTATGACTATTAGACCATCTCCAATATATACACTAAAAAATACACCAAATTTGGTTTGGAAAATGAATATTTATGAAATATCTTTACACCAAATATTTTTTGCTCCAATGTATACAGCAAATGTTTGCACTAAATTTTTCAATTTATTCAAACCAAATAATAAAGCAATACAATTGCTAGTTTAATGTATGTAAACATTTAATTGACTAAATATAAGTAAATCGTAATAAAACGTTGATTTAGATAAATTCCCTTTCATCGAATATGTGTTAGGATAAATTGAATCTTTTGTCTCACACATTTAACGGCCCGTCTAATTATAACAACTTTACATGTAAATAAGTCACGTTAAGTTATGTTAAAGTGCTCAAATAAAAAGGTATGGACAAATTAAAAAGAGGTCATGAAAAATCCCGAAAAACTTCGTTAAGGAAGGGTTGACTCATTCAAGGGATTTAATCCGAAATTATACTTTTAGAGAATGCTACAAGCTTCAACATTATTAATTTTGCCGTGATTTGTTTTAAAATTTCTATATAGTTTTATTATATTTAATTTAATTAAATTAGATAAAAATAAATTAAAATATTGAAAAAAGGTTGTATTATGTGTTTTATGTTAATAATAAAATTTTTTATAGATATTAATTCTTTATGTTAATTACGTAACAAATATATAAACCAATCAATTATGTAACAAATATATAAACTAATCAAACATTAAAGTTATAAAAACTAAATTATAAATCATTTAAAAGATAAATATATAATATAATAAGATTTGATGCGATGAATTTGGTGTAATTTGGCCACTACTATTCATCACACCGAATTTGGTGTAGTGTTTGGTGTCAATACCGAAGAAGATCTTTTGTAATTTTACATCAAATTTGGTGTTAACATTGGAGATGCTCTTAGAAGTATGAGGGTTATAATTTCAACCATGGTGATTGAGAACTTTATATTAACTTGGAACAAAGTTTATTCCGATAATAAATGATATTTGCAAGAGACACCCGTTTTATTTAAACGACGATTAGATTTAAGATTCCCCTCAAGCTTAATAAAATTCAATATGTAATATCAAAAAATTAAGCAGGACCGTTGAACTATTTAGGTCATCAAAAATAATGCAAGACATAGTAGAGGTGAGTATCCCATTTTAAAGGAAAGATAACGGGGTTTGGGTGGTGATTTCAAACTGTTGTTGTCGGTCATTAAACGGGGAACTCGAGCACAAGTTGAAGACTTCAGTCTACGGATGTCGCCTCCTTGGTCGTTGATTAAAAAGATGTGTTTATAAAGAAGTTTTACGAGAGAATGAAAGTGTATCGAAGGTTTTTGTTATTCTTTTATACGAATTTTGTATCCTGATTTTAGTTTGAATACTTTTTGATGTTCATTATCATTCGTCATATTATTTTTCAATTGTTGTCATATGTTCGTAGTATAATTATATGAAATGTGATTTTTCGTCGAAGATGCATCGTGTGGGTACTATAGTAGTAAATAAATTATAAATGAAAATATTCAAAATAATAAGGTTTTAAGAGTATTTATATAAGGAATGCATCATAAGTAAATTGTTGTTCATTTTTTCTCTACTATTTGGTTCTTATTTATAAACCAAAAACCAATCCAATTAAATAACCCGGTTTACGTACGATCGAAACCAAAAAAAACAAATACTCATTATATAGTCCGATCCAAATCATCCATTTCCATCAATTTTACATCTAAAAATCTATATCCCACCTCAATTTGTAACAAATATTATGGTATACAAAATATAGAGAATAATATGTGTTTATTCCATTAAGCAACTACCAATATATAGATATACACACGGGCTTCATCTTAACTAGAAACATGGGCTAGACTAATAATACAATCTAATATGCCCTCGCAGATTGAGCGGGAGTGTGCTGAACGCTCAAGTTGGAGCGAAAATCGGAAAACAACGGAAATGGAAGACATTTGGTAAAAATGTCAGCATACTGATAGCGAGATGGAACATGAAGAACTCGAATGTGACCGACCTGAACTTTACCCCGTACGAAGTTAATATCGATCTCGATATTTTTGGTCCTTGATGCTGAACCGGATTAGAGGACATGTAGACGACACTGACGTTGTCACAAAATATTATCGTAGTAGATGCGAGTGGATTATGAAGCTCCAGAAGTAAGTTACATATCCAGGAAGTTTCAGCAACGGCATTGGAAACCCCACGATCCTCGAATCCTGGACTGGAACAAGAGACTGTGGGTTGCCGTTTAGAGGACCATGAGAGAATATTGCCACCGAGAAAAACACAATAACCAGAGGCGGATCTTCGAGAGTTTGGACAACCGCCCCAATCTGCATCTGAATAGGCGGTCAACTGAGTAGTGGCAAAAGAATATAACTGAAGTCCAAGAGTGATAGTACCACACACATATCGTAAAATACGCTTGAGAGCCTGCAGATGTGGCTCACGAGGGTCAGGCATGTAAAGACAAACCCGTTGTACCACATAAGTCAAATCAGGGCGTGTAAATGTGAGATACCGTAATGGCCACGCAAGACTACGATAGGAACTCTGAGCTAACACATGGAGGCCACTGGGTCCGAGTTTGGCGTCCGAATCAACAGGGGTTTTGCATGGGTTGCAATTGAGCATGTTTGCTCGCTCCAAAATGTCACGGGCATAGGACTGTTGTGATAAAAACATGCCCTGAGAATTACGAGAAACCGAGATGCCTAGAAAATAACTCAAAGTGCCCAAGTCAGTCATCGAGAAATCGAGACACAAGGCACTGATGATACGTTGAAGACATGATGTGGAGGAAGTAGTGAGAACAATAACATCCAAATAAAGCAGTAGATAGGCAGTATCAGTACCACGGCGAAATATAAAAAGCGATGGACCGGTCTTACTGTGAGAAAAACTGAGTCTAGAAATGTACGTGGCAAAACCTCTGAAACCACGTGCGGGGGGCATGTTTTAAACCATATAAATATTTCTGCTTGTGACATACATAATCTGGATGTCGGGAGTCATAAAGACCGGGGGGATGATGCATATAAACTGTCTCGTCAAGATGTCCGTGGAGAAAGGCATTCTTGACGTCTAACTGATGAACCGGCCAAGTTCGGGATAAAGCTAAGCTAAGAACTGTACGGATGGTGTTGGACTTAACGACCGGACTAAAAGTCTCATCACAATCAATGCCCTGCTGCTGACTGCGACCATCGGATTTACCATTTTGTTGAGAAGTTTTAGGACACGAAAAACGAAACAAAATTCCATTTTTATCAAAGAGATTATGCATTTCATTATTATCAAACTCACCACCGTGATCACATTGAAAGGATTTGATTTCGCAATTAAATTGTGTTTTACCATATGCACGAAAATGTAAAAATTTAACAAATACATCACATTTGCTACGTAACGGATAAACCCACAAAAAATGAGAAAAATGGTCTAAAAATAACACATAATACTTAATGCCACTCACACCCAGAACTGGTGAAGTCCATAGATCCGAGTGTATAATATCGAAAGGTGACTCAACATTAGATAGTGAACTATAAAACGGGAGTTTAGTGTGCTTCCCAATTTGACATGGCTTACATAAAGGAAATGTTTTGTTTATATTAAAGGAAATAAAACCATTATTGCTTAAAACTCGTAGCGCATCTTCTCTTGGGTGACCAAGCCGTTGATGCCACGTGTCTTGACTCGAAGATAAAAATGCGAAATGTGGAGATTTGGGAGGAAGAACGGGGTAGAGATCACCAGTGTTATCACATCTTAGGAGGTTTGTTTGAGTTTGAGGGTCCTTCACAGAAAAACCAAATTTGTCAAATTCAATAGATCAATCATTATCATTTGTGATTTTACAAACACAAATGAGGTTTTTAATTATATTAGGTGTGACAAGGACATTGTTTATGTAAAGAGGGTGGTAATGTGATGGCAAAATACTATTTCCAAAGTTGGTGACTGGTATTAACCCCCCGTCACCAACAATAATTGATGTAATATTATGCTTATTATAAAAGTGTACGAAGATTACCTACATCTGATGTTAAATGCGACGTTTCCTCGTGTCCATATACCACTCTTTCCCATTATCGTCTTTAGACGAAAGATTACTAAAAGCCGTAGGAAGTGTGGTTGGCTGAGCAGTAGTGGTGGAATGAACGTTGAACGCGATCGGGTGTCCCCCTGGTGTCTAGGAACCAGCTACTGGACCTAAGTAAGAATGTTGTTGTTGTTGGGCCTGATTAGGAATCTGCTGGACTGGTCCAAATCCTGGAGGTGGTTCGTGAGTAATTGGGCCAAGTGTATAAAAAATGGGCCCTAAAGTGAAGCCACCTGATCCATAAGCTGGTGGGTATGGGGCGGCTGGATATGCCCCATATCCGATCTTGGAGACCCATATCTGATCCTGGAGCCCTATATCCGGTAACTGACCCGAGACCCATATTCGACCGTTGTTGCTGACCTGACCGATGTCCATGACTTGCTCCGCGCCCGTGACCCGACCCAACAGAAGGTGGGTGTTGAAAATTGTTGGACGGCTGCTGACTTCCACGATAACCACCCCCATAATTTCGATTTAACTCCCCACAGCACAAAACGACATTTAGATCCATAATTACAGTACCCACATTGGAAGTTTCGACATGGCTGAGGTCCGGTGTTGTTGTTGCGAGGACTACCGCAAGCATGGAGAGCGGTTGGTGAGGATGAGTTGTCACGAGATTTGATTCTTCCCGATTACATTTAGTGCGACTTTCTTCCGATTCTAACATGGCACGGGCTGCGAGAAAAGATGGCAGGGGCTGTTGAAAACGAATAAAAGTGGCCACCCTATCGTATTTACCTTTTAAACCATTGATTGTATGCATGACTAATTCACGTTTGTTGATCGATTGTTCGAGATTTTCAAGAGTGTCGTAGATCACCTTGAGTTTGTGGCAGTAAGCCGAAACGGAGAGATCACTGTCACACCCCGCTTGGAGCGGAAACACGAGGCGTTCCAGTTATAATATCAAGAGTCAAGATTACAACAATATAACCAATAAACAAAACATCAAATTAAATAGATCATGCCAATGGTTACAAAATACATCATAAAGTCAAAGGCGATAAGACGCCAAGTACAAATACAATTCCAAAAGAAATAAACAAACGGATCGTCATGGAAATTATAATAAACAATTCAAATTTCCCAAAAGCAAGCGATCCGAAAATAAACTATGGCATGATCAACGGAAATCCTCAATTTCCTGCAAAGCGTTAAAACGACATCAACAACATGTTGGTGAATTATTCGCAATTTTAAGTAAAAGTTGACCCAATGGCAAGTTTATAAGGTAGACCTATTCTCTTAGGTAATAAGGTAATCTATAGCGTCTAACAGTTAAGCAGACAAAAAATACAACAACGTCTAGAAATTTAGTAGGCAAGATATAAGATAACGTCTAGCAATTTATTAGCAAACAAGATAACGTCTACCATTAAGCAGACTAGATGACGTCTAACAATTTGCAGACGAGATGACGTCTAACATGTAAGCAGACAAGATGACGTCTAACATTTAAGCAGACGAGATGACGTCTAACATTTAAGCAGACAAGATGACGTCTAACATTTAAGCAGACAAGATGACGTCTAACATTTAAGCAGACAAGATGACGTCTAACATTTAAGCAGACAAGATGACGTTTATCATTTAAGCAGACAAGAAATACATTACGCCTACTATTTAAACAAACAAATTTTAAAGTACGCTTTACAACCCTAAAAATAGTAAAGACAAGGGCTACGAATAACTCACAAAACAACTTCAGCAATTCTCGGGTAAATACAATCACGGGACCACAATTCCACTGTCTAAGTGCCCTAAAACAGTAAATAATATAGTCTCAGTATCTCTATAAGTATAGTTCGGTTTAGCCTTGTCGGTTAAGATTAAGTTAAATTATAACATTCCAACGATTAATAAGTTGAATAAGGATGACGGTTAAGAAGACGATGTTCCGCGCCAGAAAAGGGGCCGATCGGCAAGATATCGATCTTTCACGTCAACAGCGACCGTTGGAAACAAGTGATAACTTCGAGTCGAAAAGAATATTAATACCGATGTTCATTATATTGACCAAGATTAAAGATGTTGACTTATAAAAGTCAAATGTCAATTAGGTTGACTTATTAAAGTCAAAGTCAATTTAAAAGTCCAATTTGACACTTTGAATAATTTGAAGTCTTATTATACCAAAATGTTTAGCGTAAAATTCCTTTTCAAAACCATTTCATAAAGTTTGTCGTAAAACACATTTGACAAATTAAAACGATATTCATAAGTTGAGGCGAAGTTTAATATATCACAAAGAGGTTTAAAATTGTCCATTTTAAGTAATATTATGACATTTTTGATTGCGTTGGCGTCTTTGAGTCCAAAGACAATATTATTGTAAAATATGTTACTTTTGTATACAATTTATTTATATAAGTGTTTTAACGTCGCAAAAAGTCGTGAGTTGGAATTTCGGCAGCGCTTCCGCGTCATAAAATATTCATCCAAAATTTCATACACTTTCCTCCTTAATAACAATTGTATTTTAAACCATTATTCATAATACATAATACCATATTAAGTTTAATACAATACTTTGGTTAACTTATATTTTAACTTTATTTGTCCAATCTCAGTCCAAACCGATAAAATACGACGAGTGTTGGTCTAATAATTTATCCTAACCGTTTTCAAGGTTAAAACCGAATAACGAATATAACAAAATCGAAAGTTTCACAAGGATAATAATTTATACCGCTAACACCCGCTTGATTTGACAAGGATCTGGAATTAACAACTTCAGTGGTGTAGTGATGAGAATATCCGCCTCCAAAACGCAAGATAACCACCGATAGTTACCAAAAACGAAATTTTGTGACATCAGACTGATCCAGCCGCCGGTTGGAGCTCCTCAGTCAGCTCCGGATTTTCGTAAATTTTGCGTTTTTAAGCGTTTTCAAGAGTATTTTCGGTAGATTTCAACATGCAACTTAAAAACCTTTAATAACATCCATTTATTTCTTCCAATAACATCTTTTTATATCAAGATCTTTATGAAAAAATTCATAAAACTTATATTTTTAGATAAGTCACCATAAAACTTTTATAAAAATCTTTCTTTGATCTTTGATGATACATGCATGTGTAAAAATGATAAAATGTAAATAAAAACAGTGGGTAAAAGTTATTATACCACAAGAAAAGAGTGTGTGATGATCTAGCTTGATCTTGATGGAGATTTTGATGGAGAATAAACCCGCAAATGATGAAGAAATCAAGCAATAACCCGGAAGAATCACCACCTCTTGCTCCCTTTGATGAACATACTTGATTATTGTGATGTTTATGGTGTTTTAATGGTGAAAAGTGGCTGGAAATCACAGCTTCTATGGAGAGAAAATGAAGAACAAGGGAGGGAAATAGAGAGAAACACTATGTGTGTGTGTGTTTTGAGATTAGAGAAATGAAAGAAATGACAAGAAAAGTGATGTTATCACCTTGGGACAGGGATTTCTGGCAGAAACAGGGGTCCAATCGAGTTTAGGCACTTGTCCCAATCGATTTTCATGCAAAAATGAGTCACCAAAACCTCACCAGACACATCCAGCCGTCGGCTGGAGAGGCTCAGCCGCCGGCTGAAGCCCTGCCAGCTGCTGGCTGGTCGGCTGGTTCGGCAGACTTGTTTTCGACCGTTAAGGAGTTTCGTTCGTCGAAAGTTCCCGATTCTTTTTGCGTTGAACTTAGGAAAGTTCATACTTTGATTTATTTTATATTAGGTTCATTTAATATTATATTTTCACTTTTGATTTCGAGATTCGCACGATTTCGGTAAAAGATAAATCAAGCGCAAAAGCACGATATCTCGAGTATAAAGGATCCGTTAACCGAAAAATTTGGCATAAACCTTCTAACTTATAATTATGAGGATACTAACTAATTGGCACTTAGATAAATATAATTATTACGTCTCAGGGGACGAATCAGCAAATACAGAAAACCCGATACTCAATAACAGTAAATCGTGAGCAAAACAAAGCGAAATACAAGGGTCGAAATCAATTGCGAATAAAATATAAATAATGACGGTAACATAAGTACTCCAAATTGACGGGACGTCACAGCCTCCCCCAGTAAAAAGAATTTCGTCCTCGAAATAATTACTGCAACGGCCTACTCTAACTCGAAGGAAGACGCTAAGGATATAGCCGTGCAAATATCAAAATCTTAAACGCATTAGATATGAAACTCTTCGAAAGATGGAATAAAATTGGAGATCAGTAGAATTGGGGATTATTGACTTAAAACTGTTAACAATAGCGATTACGTTCCGTTCTTGCATAATTTATTCCAAACTAGGCCTAGTTGGCCAAATTACGCGTAGTTCATAATGAACCATGCAATTGCGGAATTAATCCACTAAGGTTTAAAAGTTCATGAAATAATTTTTTTGAAGAATCTTGAATACAGTTTGGTATTGCACCAATGATTACTGAGTCGAATCAAAAACACCGATTAAAATCCGGGGTCGAACCTCTCGAAATCGCACTCGTAGGACAACCTCGTCTCATCGACTTCTTTGCGGATAGGAGCTTCCTTCGGTTCCAACGCAAAAGAGGCGTAACAAGAAAACGAAAATACCAGGAAGTGAAAAGAGAAGTGTGCAACACGACGGTAATAAGACCCAGCATCAAGAATCAAATAGGATAAATGCAGGTTGAACTTAAATAAGAAGAGTATTTGTACCGGCTGGAGTTAACTCGGGACAGTTGTTCCTAAGATGCTCAGGAGAACCACACTCATAACAATTGCCCTTCGGGATCTTACAAAACTTCTCGGTGTGCCCAAGTCTCTTACACCGACCGCACACCCAACATTTTAACTCTTTGGCGTGGGGGTTACCACACCGATTGCACTTGGGAGGCCTACCCTGAACATTCGGAGCCACTACTGCATATGCTTGCACATCTTGAGGAGTATCCTGCCTCCTAGCTCTCTTCTGCAAGTCCCCATAACGGTCTTCTCCACCCCGTTTCCCTTCGGAGTTTAGCTTAGCTACTGCTGGGGCTAGCTCGCCATCAAGGACCGCATTATGCGTCAACGTCGTCGCAATCTCAACCGCGCTCTGGAAGGTGCTTGGTTTGTTGGAAAGGACACCCTTACGTATGGCCTGAGGCAAACCATGAGTGTAGCGACCGATTCTCTTGGGCTCGGGTCGGACCAAATGTGGTACCAACTGGGACAAAGCGTGAAAACGCGAGGTGTATCCCTGAATGTCGGACCCAATCATGGTCAAGTTCCACAACTCATCTTCCAACTTCTGAATCTCAGATTCAGGTACATACTCAAAAATCATTAGCTCCTTTAACTGCTCCCAAGTCATCGTGTTAATTTCGGCCCGGCCTCGTACATTTACAATCGAATTCCACCATGTCAGAGCCGCACCTTGAAATACAAACGCAGCAAATCGGACTCGATAATTGTCCGCACAATCAACAGCATCGAAAATAGACTCTAGCTTTTCCATCCACTGAAGCGTTCCAGTCGCTCCCTCATTGCCTCTGTACTCTGGGGCCTTGCAGCTCATGAAGGTCTTCATTGTGCATCCAGCACGTTGAGTCGAGCCTTCTGCTCTACCCGATCCATTAATCACAACTTCAGGACCATCATTATTAATAATCGGCTCGGGGTTTCCAGAACCCGAACCACCACCATTTCCCATACCGATACTATCTTTAATCTGAGAGATCATAACAGGCATCATTGCTGCAAATTCCTCAGCGATAAATTGTCTGATGTTCGGTGTCGTATTCGTTTCCGCGTTATTCTCTCTCGCATTGGGAGTCGCGGTATTAGCACTCGCTCTCGGATTCACAGTATTCGCTCTCTCGTTCGCAGTTGCGCGTCTCGCAGAACTTCGTGTCGCAACTCTCCTCTTAGGCGCCATCGTCCTAAAATAAAAGGAAGAGAAAACTCGATAAGCAAATGTGTGCGAAACGAAAACAAGGCCAAATGCCAAAACACAACGCGAAATTAAACACGTATGAAAATAGTGCACACATTGCAATCAGAGAAAATCGATTTAAAAAGCCTATGGTCATAGTCCAAGTGATTTACTCAGTTTAAATCACCCGGTTCGCTATAACCTTTGGCTCTGATACCAACTTCTGTCACACCCCGCTTGGAGCGGAAACACGAGGCGTTCCAGTTATAATATCAAGAGTCAAGATTACAACAATATAACCGATAAACAAAACATCAAATTAAATAGATCATCCCAAATGTTACAAAATACATCATAAAGTCAAAGGCAATAAGACGCCAAGTACAAATACAATTCCAAAAGAAATAAACAAACGGATCGTCATGGAAATTACAATAAACAATTCAAATTCAAATTTCCCAAAAGCAAGCGATCCGAAAATAAACTATGGCATGATCAACGGAAATCCTCAATTTCCTGCAAAGCGTTAAAACGACATCAACAACATGTTGGTGAATTATTCGCAATTTTAAGTAAAAGTTGACCCAATGGCAAGTTTATAAGGTAGACCTATTCTCTTAGGTAATAAGGTAATCTATAGCGTCTAACAATTAAGCAGACAAGAAATACAACAACGTCTAGAAATTTAGTAGGCAAGATATAAGATAACGTCTAGCAATTTATTAGCAAACAAGATAACGTCTACCATTAAGCAGACTAGATGACGTCTAACAATTTGCAGACGAGATGACGTCTAACATGTAAGCAGACAAGATGACGTCTAACATTTAAGCAGACGAGATGACGTCTAACATTTAAGCAGACAAGATGACGTCTAACATTTAAGCAGACAAGATGACGTCTAACATTTAAGCAGACAAGATGACGTCTAACATTTAAGCAAACAAGATGACGTCTAACATTTAAGCAGACAAGATGACGTTTATCATTTAAGCAGACAAGAAATACATTACGCCTACTATTTAAACAAACAAATTTTAAAGTACGCTTTACAGCCCTAAAAATAGTAAAGACAAGGGCTACGAATAACTCACAAAACAACTTCAGCAATTCTCGGGTAAATACAATCACGGGACCACAATTCCACCGTCTAAGTGCCCTAAAACAGTAAATAATATAGTCTCAGTATCTCTATAAGTATAGTTCGGTTTAGCCTTGTCGGTTAAGATTAAGTTAAATTATAACATTCCAACGATTAATAAGTTGAATAAGGGTTTTTTAGGTTTAGGGTTTGTTTTGTTTTGTCGAAAAATTTAGAGAAAGAATAGGAGGGGATCGAATGATTAGAGAAAGGTTAGGAGAGCTCGTTATGTCTCTGATACCATATTATGGTATACAAAATATGGAGAATAACCTGTGTTTATTCCATTAAACAACTATCAATATATAGATATACACAAAGGCTCCATCCTAACTAAAAACATGGGCTAGACTAATAATACAAATAATAATACAATCTAACTAGCAGGAAATCCGCGCATGCGGGGACTAAAAGTTTTTACTCAATAAAATTACAATAAAGTTTGTTATAACAATTTGAGTATGATATTGACGTCTATTTTATAAGTCTTATTTGAGGATATAAATAAAAGCAAAGAATTTATAAGTAGTAAAAAAAACTCAAATCTTCATTTATTGAATTTATTTTGTAAATTTTATAATTGAAGGTTAGTATGTTTTTAAAAAGATAAGTTGTTAAGGAAAAGGTGTAATAACAAATTAAATGAAGAGTAATTTAGTAATTTTGCTATATAAAATTTAACAAAAATCTAAATACTTTATAGATAGTACATATAACAAACCCTCAATAAAACAATAAAAAACTATTAAATTGTGCCACTAAGAGCAAACTGTGTGGCAACCGTTGTGGCTGGTTAGTATGTTTTTAAAAAGATAAGTTGTTAAGGAAAAGGTGTTATAACAAATTAAATGAAGAGTAATTTAGTACTTTTGCTATTTAAAATTTAACAAAAATCTAAATGCTTTATAGATAGTACATATAACAAACCCTCAATAAAAAATTAAAAAACCACTAAATTGTGCCACTAAGAGCAAACGGTGTGGCAACCGTTGTGGCTCGTTGTGGAGGTGACAACGAGGGCCTCACTCGTTACCAACCCGAGGTCGCTCGTTGTCGGGCGTCGTTCTCGGGCGTCGTTCTCGGGCTCGTTGTCTCGACAACGGTCGTTTATTATTTTATTTTTTTTCAAACGGTCGAATTTTAATAAAAAAAATAAAAAAATTTAAACCTAACGGTCGTTTTTATATCCGTTGGATACTTTTTTATTTATTTATTTATTTTTATTTATTATTAAACACCATTTCACCTGTAAATACATCCCCAATTTAACAAAAAATCACACCATTTCTCAATCTCATTCTATCTTTATATACATTACATCTATAATCTCAATCTCATACATTTCTCAATCTCATACATTTCTCAATCGTAAAAATGTCATCATCGTCTTCAAACGCTCCTCAGACAAACGCAAACACACCTTCGACGCCACAATCGCAAACTATCCCCAATTCCGGTTTCGCAAACTACCATAATCTAGCAAACCCAGTGTTATCACCCCAAATACCAAATTTTAACCAACAACAACAACAAATTTTAAACACCTTTTTTTTGCAACAATCTACACAACAACAACCCCAAGCCATGTTCAACCCCGAACGCTTTTTTATGCATCAACAACTTTTGTTGCAACAACAACAACAATCACAAATTTTACCGTAACAATCCCAATTTTTACCGCAACAATCACAATTTCAACCACACCAATCACAATTTCCACCTCAACAATCACAACCGCTTCAAGAAACCCAAGAAATTGTTCAAGAAACTGAAGACGTTATCGAAGAAACGCAACGACCCGGAACATCTAAGCCAAAAAAGAAAAAGGTGTGCATAAAGGTGCCATGGACCACGACCGAGGAAGTACTTTTGGCGAAGATGTGGTGTCACATTTTTGAAGATGCCGACCTCGCCAACAACCAACTGGACGTACGATTTTGGAGACGAATTGTGTCGAGTTACAACGAACAAGCTAAGGGGCTAGGTTTGGTGGCGAGAAACAAGGAGTCCCTGAATAGCAAGTTCACGACAATGAGTGGCGCAATAAAGAATTTTATTGCCCACTATGCGGAGGCTTTACGACTTCAGAGTAGCGGGTCCAACGATTCAAAGGTTATAGAGGCGGCTCGTGAAATGTACTTTGACACGGAGGGTGGGCCTTTTAGGCAAGAGGCGATGTGGGAAGTTTGGAGAGAACATGACAAATGACGTGTTTTTGCCAAAATAGAAACTCCAGTTACCACCGTCAACCTTGAAGACGTTGATATTTCGAATGATATTTTCGTGGATGATCGAAATGAACGACCACACGGAAAACAAAGAGGAAGTAAAAGAAAAGAATCATCCGACGCATCCGAAAAGGCTCAATCTTCATCGTCGGGGTTTTTTGGAGCGATTGCTTCACAGTTAAAAAAATTTACAAAAACAAAAAAAGATGTCGCAAAAACAAAAAAAGAAACACTCCAAGTCCAAAAAGAGGCGGCTCTCGAACAAAAACAAACGGCTCTCGAACAACGACAAGCGGCTATCGAACAACAACAAGCGGCTCTCGAACAAAGACAAACGGCTTATACAAGTGCAAGAAGAGACGATATGTTGTTTCTTCAACAAAGAACGGAGGGGATGCCACAAGGACAAGCGGAGTGGATCGAGAGCGAAAAAATGAAAATGCGGGAAAAATATGGGATGATTTAGCTTTTAGTATTGTTTTAGTTTTAATAATTGGTATTGTTTTTATTTTAATAAAATCTTATATTTATCTTATTTAAATGTTTAAAAAAAATAAAAAATAAACCGGGTTTCCACATCTCCAACAATCATCATTATCACTCTACAAAAAAAAAACTCACAATCATCGTTATGTACACAATCATCCACAACCTTGATTATTGTGTGTTCTTAATACAAGAAAGAAAGAAGTAACAAAAACTATGAGATTACCCAAATCCTTTTGATAACAACTAGCAACCAATCCATTTTCACACGAAATGAAAACACACAACACCCTCCGAACTAACGGAAACAATAAAACAACGTGACAATCTTTATGGAGGCCCATTTTCCATTTCTTCTTCAATCTTCTGTTGATGTTCATCTTTTTGTACCTATTATTCTCATTTGAGTGATTCCCATTTTAACAGGTTGGCTTTTTTCACTTTTATATAAACTATACTTTTATGCTTTCTTTTCTTTATTAGAATATACTTCTTAAAAGATTTTTTTCAGTTTTTTATAGATTTTGCTAGAAAATTTATTAGCCCTACATGTGGTTTTGTCAATTTTTTTTTATTTTTTATTTTTTTATAATATAATATAAGTGGACAAAAAATAGGCAACACCCATTTTCCCAATATTTGCTCACATTCTCACATATATACATATATAATTTCTATATCTATAGTTTTTCTTTCTTTCTCATTGTTGTTATTTATATTTGATTTTTAACTTGAACCAATTGTTATTCAACAGGAACCCATAAAAAATTGGTGCAAATTTTGATTAAATTTGCAGACTTTGTGGGAAATTCATCATCTTTCCACTGAATGTGAAGTGGGTTTTTCTTAAAAAACATTGTTTTTTAGTGGGTTTTTGTTTAATATGTGTTTTCAACACATATAAAGAATCTAGGAGACAAGATTTTGTATAAAGTTTAAAGCTTTAATCTTTTTTCCTGTTCAAATAAACCCATCATGTCTGTTGCTTTGATTTGGGTTGTTTCTCCTACTTCTGAGCTTTCAAATGGGTTAGGATTCTGTGAAACAACTAAGTTAGTCGATTTACCGAAATCGAGAAGCTTTTTTAGGACTAGCAGAATCAAGAATGTTGGTAAGAGACATAAGTGGAATTTGAGGAAGTCTTGTTTTAGTGATTCGGCTTTTTCGGGATTGGATAATGGGAGGAAATTGATATCTGATGTTAGTGCAAAAGTGGTGGCTAACCCAAGTGGCGAATTGGCGATTTCGTCTGAGCAGTTGGTTTATGATGTGGTTTTAAAGCAAGCTGCTTTGGTTAAGGAACAGATGAGAGCTAGAGAAGATCTGGAAGTTAAACCGGATATCGTGCTTCCTGGAACGCTTGGTTTGTTAAGTGAAGCTTATGATAGATGTGGTGAAGTTTGTGCAGAGTATGCCAAGACTTTTTATTTAGGTTGGTTAGCCTTTTTTTTGATTAAAATTCTTGCGGTTTTTATTTGAGTTAACTGAATAATTTATGATATAATGTTGATAGGAACACTACTAATGACACCCGAGAGACGAAAAGCTATCTGGGCGATTTATGGTGAGGCTCTTTATCGCTATATTTATGAAATCATATTCTTAAAATTCATAATCTATGTTTGATTCTTGGGTTTCTGTTTAAATTTTATTAAGAACATTATCATCGTCTTGAAAAATAGCTAATCTGTGGTGGTAACAACTCGGAGGTTATAGGTCCCCATCTCGCTTATCCATTTGTTGATTAAAGAAAGAGATTGGTCTAGTAGAACGTAGAAACCTTTTTCCGAGTTTATTCTTCTTTAATCATGACAGTTGCTAGTTAGTTACATGTGAACATTTTTTTAATATAAATTCTAGTCATTGTCACGAAAATTGCTACTTTGTTAGTCAACTTTAAGTATAATTATGCGATGATGCCAATTCCACTAATTGGTAGTTAACACACTAGAAAATTCTTGATTTCCATCTTTGACTTTTATGAGTAAAAGTTTAGACCAGGCCTAACTATCCCCAGAAACATTAAACTTTTAATTTAACATTTTCAATCTTTTCTCTGTAGTGTTAAACTGTCATATTATCATATACGTATAAAATTTCAGTCGACGTTCTGAAGCTGATAATAACTTGTTTGGCTTCGTAAAAGATTATATATTCTATGGCTGTTGCATTCTTAAAACTGTTTAACATATGAACTCTTCAACCTATTTGATGGCATATGATAATGAAGAATTAGATAGTGCGAAATGGTCGAAAGTTTTCATGTTTTTGACTTGTTTTGTGTTTTATTTGTTGGAAACAGTGTGGTGTAGGAGAACCGATGAACTTGTTGATGGGCCTAATGCATCACATATAACACCCAAAGCTCTAAATAAATGGGAGTCTCGACTTGAAGATCTTTTTAATGGTCGCCCTTTTGACATGCTCGATGCTGCTTTATCAGACACCGTCAATAAGTTCCCAGTTGACATTCAGGTCAAAGTCAACAAATTACAGAACCTGTTAAAATATCTTCTAAAGTGTTAAATAACGAATCCATTTGACATATTGAGTTGTTTCTTTCATATTTTCTTGACGTTTTTCAATTTTTGCGTGTTCGGTTTTTTCAGCCATTTAAAGATATGATTGAAGGAATGAGAATGGACCTCAGAAAGTCAAGATACAAGACATTTGATGAGCTTTATTTGTACTGCTATTATGTTGCGGGTACAGTCGGATTAATGAGTGTTCCTATAATGGGAATTGCTCCCGAATCCCAAGCATCAACAGAAAGTGTATACAATGCTGCTTTGGCTTTGGGGATCGCTAATCAACTCACCAACATCCTCCGAGATGTGGGAGAAGAGTAAGTGAACAAACTTTTTCTTAAACGTAGGCAAAATAATTATTAAATTGAAAAGATACATTCAGAATTTGTATGCATCAGTTAAGTGCAAACTTGAACCAGACTACCAAAACTGACCATAGATCAAGTATTTGGCATCCTAACCTTACAGACGATAATATGGTGACTAAAAACTAAAATTGGGTTGAACGTGATTTTTGAGGTCAAACAGACTATAGTGATTGTGAGTATTAAACTGTTTTAAGAAGTTATTATTTACCATGTTGGTATTTATAGCAGATACTATAAATAGTACATATTCTTATGACATAAGTTTGACTTTTAAGTTTTAAGGTCTAACAGACGAATCTTAATACGAACTTTACACATTTTCAAGAAGATCTTGATTACCTCATCGAAGTTTTATAAAATGTTTGGGAAAGTTGACTAATTGAGGTAAATAGGCTAGCTTTTAGTGGTGTTCGGGAAACCACTAACCAACCCATCGACGCGCCTTTGGTAATTAACTTTGAATACTTTTCAGTTAGACCAATTTCAGGAAAATCTTGATTACCATGTTAAAATTTATACAACGGTTTTATGCATAGTTATGATGATGTGCTTGCTTTTCGTATAGTGCAAGAAGAGGAAGAGTGTATCTACCACAAGATGAACTAGCACAAGCCGGATTATCAGATGAGGATATATTCGCTGGGAAAGTAACTGATAAATGGAGAAACTTTATGAAAAAACAAATCAAACGGGCAAGATCCTTTTTTGATGAAGCACAAGCAGGTGTCACACAACTAAGCTCAGCTAGTAGATGGCCAGTAAGTAACTTATAACATTATTATTCCAAACATTACTAAAAATCAACATCCATTTATCAAATATCGTGAGCTGATTATTCACAAACATATAATCACAATAAAAGTGCATATCTAAACACCTTAACTAAATATGTTCGCGTGTTATCAGGTATGGGCATCTCTGTTGCTCTATCGTCAAATCTTGGATGAGATTGAAGCGAATGACTATAATAACTTCACTAAAAGAGCTTATGTAAGTAAACCGAAGAAGTTAGTTTCTCTGCCACTTGCGTATGCAAAGGCTCTTGTTCCACCATCAAGAAATGGAGCTTTTTCAAAGACCATCGACGTATAGATATATATATGGTATAGTCTTTATATACAGTTGTAGGAAATGAAATATCTGTAAATTTTTATGATAATTGTTGTAATATGAATAACGGAGATTAAGTATATCAGATGTAGAATAGCCAGCTATACTCTACTCATAAGTTGGATTATTCTTTTAACATAATGGAAACTTCTCTAGCCTTTCCATTTCCGGTGTGTATATCCTCGCTTTTTGGCCAGATGGAAAGAGATGCTAACACAGTATCTCATGAAATGTACGCGTTATATCTGCCACCACTACTACAATTTTCAAAAATGTATAAGGCCAAACACGGTAAGTATAAGTAGCAGAAAAAGAGCTATAATGTTTCTATAATCGAACCGGCCTGAAACACAAATGAGCAATACTTAATAACCTATATATGGGGATAACTTTGGATTATTTCATAGGCTAATCATATTTGTTTTATTGGATAATAAGAATAACAAAAGTGGTTAGTTTAACATCCAAAACTTTGTTGATATAAAAACAAGTTTTGTTGAACATAACCATTAACATTATATTAAGACATATTTTTATACTTAAAATAAATATTCGTTGACCATCAAATTCAACCACCTAGAAATCACCTAGTTACCTATGACTCATAGGCTATGAGAGTTATTTTTAATAGAACCATTAGCATTGATATCAACTATGTCCGTAATTTCTTTTTTCGAACGAAAAATTATATTAAAGCTTAACACTTAAAAAAGTGGAGAGCATAAAAGAGTTTACAACTAAATACTCTATAAGATGGAGAGCCTAACAAGAAAGCGAAAAAACAAAAAAAATCATAAAATTCTCCTCGGAACACTAGGTTAAAGCCTAAACTAACTAAGACATGAGACCTTAGAAATCCAAGAACCTCAGTCATATATAAAACGCTTGTTATGATTTGAAACCCAAAGGAGAGACAACGAGTGGATCTTCAAAAAAGAGTCCACCTGAACTATTACGGTGCGATCATCCGCTCTAGCAAAAACAACATTGTTCCTTGTCATCCATAAAACTCAGAGAGCGGTGTAGCAAACGACTTGGAATGAATTTTTCCCCATATATCTTCAAATTTGTTAAAGTTGAAAGAAAGAAAAACTTCAAAAGTCAGCATTGAAAAAGGCTCGAGGTTCCACCAACTAAAAATCTTTAACCAAATGGCCGGAGCGAAATGGCAAGTCACCATCAAATGATCCAACGTAACGTTTCTAAGGCGTCATTGCAAAGCGGACATAAGACCGAGTCTAAATAAATTTCCCTATGATCAAGATTATGACGCAATGGAAGACGATTATGACTTAGCTCTCCAAACTAAAATGTTCACTTTTAAAGGGATCCAATGATTTCAGTCAAATTTTTGATCCAAACATTTATCGCCGAATAACATATCATTAGTTTTCTTACAAATTTATTCAAATAAAAGTTTCATTTTCACCTCAAATGCTTAAAAAAAGCTTACATAGACATTATTATCTAATAAATAATTAGTGATAAACATTTTAAATGAGATTTGAAGTTCATTTCCGCATAATTCATTTCCTTTTAGCATATGTTTGAAGAAAAAATATTAAATATCTCAATAATTCTTAAAAGTCATTATTATAAAGTAAAAGATAGATACATTTGATGATCTACTCTTTCATTTCTATTCGATTAAATCACTCTTATATAAATAAAATGTTTCAACTTTCTTCTATTTTTGAAATAGGTTAATATAATGTGTATGTTGTGTATAGCTATGATAAAAATGATACATTATATGTTGACCTTATGTGATGGTGAGGATGAAGTGTTTGAAGTTAGGACCAGAAAGATGTCAGCGTTAAAACAAAGGTCGATGACATGTTTGCTGATAGTTTAACTAGAATGTATAAAAATTTAGAGGTAGAAAAATGTTAAAATGGTATTTAAACCTGATAATGAGTTCAAACTAATATGAATGGGGACAATGGATAGCTTGTTCTTGATCCAACTAAGAATCATGAGTACATTAAGTCGTTGGTAGCAGTAACGGAACTTAAACCTAGTTAGTGGGAGGGCCGAAACATTTGCAAGTAAAAAAGTATAAGTTCACTGTATGTAAATATATCCTTAAGTTTTCTCTTAGAAAATGATAATTAAATAAGTTTTTTTTTGTTACATAAATAACCTTTTATTATTTGTGGATTGAAAAAGAAAAAAGATAAATATAAATGCTTGCTCAATCATGATAATTAAATAAGTTCTATATGCCCTTGTTCAAATGTATTATGATTACATTTTCTATTTTTATTTGTTACGGTGTTATATAGTATAGAGTTTGTCAGTTTGAGATGGTAAAATTGTTTATTAAGGTTCACTAAATGTGTTAAAGATTTTAAAACATTCAAGTAATTGGGTTAATGACAATTTTTTTTAACTGATGACATATATGTGTTGAAGTGATATTGATTAGTTTTGAATACATTCTATGGGTGTTTGGTTTTAAATATGGAATCGGAATGGCTTTGAGTTTTAAATAAAAATTAGATTGGGTTTTCAGATCCACTATCTTAGATGTGATTAGAATATGCTTAAGTTTACGGGTTTATATCCACATGTCCAAAATGATTAACCAAACAATTTGAATAGGAAATAAAGTTATTCCTTTCATTTTCATATTCATAAACAATATATCAGATACATTGTTATGGTTACATAGATAATCTTAACAAAAAATTTAGTTATGTTTATCAATTTTTCTTAAATCATTTCATGTAATACACGGGTTAATAACCTAGTATGAAATTAAAGAAACAGTTTTACTGCATAAATTGGAGGGACCAAACTCAATTACTTCTTCAAATTTACTAGAAAAAAAAACTAAAACACCGTATAAAACTATCAAAATAACACTAGAAACCCAGGTTTGAGATTTGGAAAGCCAAAATTACTACCCGATATTTCGGATATCTGAATTTGAACACCCCTAGTGATAGTATACGAGATAGTCTAAACTATTTTTAAAACCTTTTATGTATGTTTTAAATGACAAACAATTAATCTAAATATTAATCTTTCCATTCAATTCGAAAAATTTCCCTTTAACCCCTTATATTATGGCCTTTGTCTTTACTATACTATAAAACATTTTCCCCATACTCTTAATAGTAATTGAAATTACTTATCTACCCTTTATACCACTAATAATATATAATCATTTAAAACATCTTGTTACAATTAATGTTAGTTACTAAATTTTAACCATATAAATTAAATAAAAAGAAAAAAAAGAGAATAGTTTAAGCATATAAACTTACATGTTTTTAATTACCACAATAACAATAACTAGAGTACTCCAAAATCTATTAGCCATTTTCGTATAATAAAACGAATTTTGTGTTTTATTAAAAACAATATTGATATATTGATTAAGGAATTTATGATTGGAATCCAAAAATTCTATTTGAGTCCATGTCATTATTAACGAGATTTATTCTTAAACAAAGTGGACCAAATGTTTGGGTCAAATTCATAAACAAATTTGATTACAAACTTTACAAAAACTAATAAAGCTTGATAGAATATGAGAAGTCGAAAGAGGTTTAACTTGAAAATGATACCTAGGTTTTTTTTGTTTTTTCATTTTCTTTTTAACTGTTTTATAATAATATAATTTAAATACAATGTTGATTAATAAGTTTGAAGATTTTGGTTTGATTGTGAAAACATCATTTCTTGTTATGAGTGTTTCTATATTATTTTTTACTCTTTTTTTCTTGCAGCCAATAGATGTTTTCCGAAAATTGCAAGGTTGTAATAACTCATGTTTCTACAAATTGAGAAAAACTTTCAACAAGATAGTTTGTGAGTAGCTTGACAAAAGGTTATATATATTTCAATATCAAGTTGATGATTTTCTTTTTTAATCTATTGGTCTAACTGTAAAGGTTCGGCTATTCACTTTGTTTTGTAAATGGTAATGAGGATGTTCACTTGCCACCTATAGGTAGGAACTAGAACGATTCAAGTTGAAAACAAGTTTTGTTATTTTCAAAAGACCCAAACAGGTTCTATGGATTGACCCAAACATTGTGTTATTCAAAATAAACTCTAAAAGCAATAACACCAATGCACAAAGCCACAACACTGCTCCAAGAAACAATGCTCAAAGCTAAGTTTGCCCCAACAACATTACTCTGAGTAACAATGTTTACAACATGAACAATGTTCCCTTGATTATTACAAATAAGTACGTAACCTATCTTCTGATGAACATCTCTATGTCAAGAGAGATAACATATGAAAATACAAATGTATTAGTGAAATTGCAAAAGATTATAAGCGGGACAAAGTATACACCTCCAATGTTGTTTATCTAAAAGTTTTACGTGATGAATGAATTATATGTGTTTCAAAATTTAATGTTATTCTTTTGAATGAATTTTGTATTTTCACTTTTCAGTTATGATTATAATTTTAATTATTTTTTCATGTTTTTTCATTTTTATCATTCTATATATTTAGTTTCCGTAATCATATTCCTTAATTTAATTTTGTAAAATATACTTTTTCATTATCCGCTACAAAGCGCGGGTAATATACTAGTATTTATTAAATGATTCTAAAATTAATTTGTTTAAATTCATTCAAATCGATTATTATTTTCTCACCTAAATTCTTTGCATTTAAAGACGACCGAGTAACAAAAGTAAACGAGTTTCAATTAGTTTTTATTCAAGGGATTAGTTGTATAGTTTTATTTCGAAAATTATAATACTGTTAACAATTTGTTTCTAACTTTGATTGATATAGTACGCGAGTTAATAAAATAAGTGAGTTAATAAGATAGTTTATAAATATAGGAATGCTTCAACACCAAGTTTATATTGTTATTTGTTGTGTTTTGCGCGTGTAATTTGAGCAGCATCATCACATTCACACGTCTCTTACCAAAACCCCCAATTTTCAGAAACCCTCGATCTTATCAATCGGAATTAATATGGCAACAATCGGTCACAATAATCTGAATGCAAAATTGGTAATAATCTCAACTCAACTCAACTCAATCAATTCCTTAATTTCAATTTCTCAATTTCAATTTTTTCCAGGTTTTGCTCGGAGATATGGGAGCTGGTAAATCAAGTCTCGTTTTACGATTCGTTAAAGGTCAATTTCTAGATTTCCAGGTATTAATTTCATCTTTTTTGACCGTTGACTTTTTCTAGGGTTTGGTTATTGACTTTTGATTTGATTGAATTGTAGGAATCGACGATCGGAGCGGCGTTTTTTTCGCAAACGTTGGCGGTGAATGATGCAACTGTTAAATTTGAGATCTGGGATACTGCTGGTCAGGAAAGGTATCATAGTTTGGCTCCTATGTATTACAGAGGTGCTGCTGCTGCTATTATCGTTTACGATATTACTAGCGAGGTACGAACTCCGTTTGTTTGTTTGTTTGGATTTAATCTTAGTAAGAACTAAAAACTTTGAGATTATGTGGCATGTTTTTACCTCACTTGTGGCATACCATAGTAGATAGGTTTTGACCTTCTAATCTACTATGGCCTCTTGTCGGTTGCATTTGAGTTTTGCTTAAGTATCATGCTACGTGTTAAATTTTCAACTACTTAGATCGATTGTTTTCAGTTTATAAATTGAAATAAATTTGTGTGAAAGCTGGATTTGACGGTTTTTGGTTTCTTTCTTATGTGTTGAAATTGAATTCATCTGCTGTTTGTCTTTTTTTTTAGGATTCGTTTACAAAGGCGAAAAAGTGGGTTCAGGAACTTCAAAAACAAGGTCGGCAGATAGCAATTACTTTGGTTTTCGTAACTAAAACGAAATAAAGTGTAACGCTTATAAGAATGAGGAACTCATTGCTTGGTTATCTGTTAATTGATTGTTTTTCTGTGCGGATGGTACAGGTAATCCTAACATGGTTATGGCGTTTGCTGGCAATAAGGCTGATCTGGAAGAGAAGAGGAAAGTGACAGCAGAAGTATGCATTCTTTTCTCATCTTTATTTCGTTAAAATTACTCTTAGGATTGTTAGATGATAGGAAAGTCGTTAATTCAAATCCTGTCTATTTTATGTGTGTCTATAATCCATATATCTTAAACTCAGCTGACATATTACCCGGCCTTTGTTGCTCTCTGGAATACATAAGCTTAAGAGGAACTTTTTTTCTACTTCTTTGTTTATATAGTTTTTCCATACTTTTCCACTTGTATGTTTTTGGACCGTCACTACATATTTTGAACAACAAAAAGTAAAGTATATTACTGTAACTAGATAAAAAGATTCAAACGGTGGTGACTAAATCTTCTTTGAGTAAAGAAAAACACCTGCGACCTCACCATTATCAATTGTTTAAACCATTGGTAGTTGAATTTGAAAAATCTGCTAAACCACTACCACCAGCACCAGCACCAGCACCACCAACCTCACCACCTCACGATTTTTTAAGGAAAACACCATCACCGCCACTGACACTGATAACACCGCCTCCGAAACCGACACCGATAGCACCTAACATCACCATCTAAAAGGAACTTCTGAAATTGCCGTCACCAACACCAAGTCAGCACCGACACAACCTATAAGTAAGTCACTGAGGCTGACACCACTACCCTTTATAAGGAAATCACTGAGAGCCCCACCACTATCCAAACACAACTATACAAACACAGGTGAAACACACAGGATGAAAACATCCTATGTGGCTATGCCGAATTAAAACCACCATGATAGAAATAGCCGCCTCTGTCGCCAGAATGGAAATGACCAACTCCACCACCCCAGCCATTGCTGAATGTGAACTCACTGCTATCGCTGCCCCACTGCTAAAGCTGTCGTTATGGATATGTGAACTACAAGAAATCTATATCAAGTAAGGAGTCCTAACTTGGGATAGATATTGATAGTTACATTTCAATAAAGTCGGTCTTGGCTTTGGTGGTGGGGGCGAGTGGCGACAATGGTTGCGGTTTCAGTTTCAGTAGGGGCTGAGGTGGTGGTGCAAAAAATTTTCATCTCGGGGTTAGCGGCAGTTTTTATTACAGTGGAAGCGGTTTTCATCAAGCTTTGGGTTTCCATCACGGTGTGTCTCTTGGTGGTTTCCTAACGGAGGTCGATCTTCATGCTTTCCTCTATTCTCGAGTAAATTTCTCATCCATAGAGTGGCAACAAGTAACTTATCTGTGTATTCCACTTCACTAACATTGCCCCTTTATATTAGATATAAATATATTTTTCGTACTACATGTTCTTTATGAGTCCTATGGCACTTTCTGTTTTAAAGTTGATGTTACATAGAGGTTTATGATTGGGGGTCTAAATTCTAGAAATAATGTGAGCCATTGTGCCTTTGTTGTCTTGTTTCGTTAATCTGTGTGTGGAACACGATTGATGATTAGTAAATTATTAACCATGTGTCTACTTCCACGATGGATACTATCTGTGTATATGAGAGTACGTGTCCGTACACTTGTCTAATAGAAATGTATCATTGTATCATCCTGATTATAATTGTAAGTTATTCACATGCATAAATTACCTGCAGGTGGCGCGTGCATATGCCGATGAGAATGGTCTTTTCTTTATGGAGACCTCTGCCAAAACTGCTGCCAATGTTAATGACGTATTTCATGAAATTGGTATGCATACGTTTCTGTTTGGAAGCGGTTTACAAACTCAGTAAATCTTTTGTATTGCCTTCATCATATTATGTTGATCTGATCTGATGAGACCATTGTATTGTTTGTAACAGCCAAGAGACTCCCTAGAGCTCAACCTACTCAAAACCCAGCCGGTATGGTTCTTGTTGACAGACCTGCTGACGGAGCTCGTGCTGCATCATGCTGTTCATAAGTAATGTCTTAATTCTCGATTCATATTTTCTGTAGTTGGTTTTTCTATATGCACATTTGTATTTGAAACTCTACTGGATTAGCTTGAAAGTTTGATATCAATAAAAGTTTAATGCTGCAAGTTGTTTTTGTTCGTTACTGTGATTATTGATATGCGTGAATGACTATTGCTATTTAAGTATTATTGTATAATATAATAATGGTTTAATGATAACTCATCTCTGTTGGGCCTCTGACTGTTCGGATGTAAACCCTGATGGCAGGTCTGGGTCAACTTGTAACTATGATACGCACGTGGAAGAAGCCTACAAATCCGTGGAATCTGGGCATTCTTTACATTGTAATAATCGTTATGTGTTTGGTGGCTTTTCTTATTTGAAGCTGTAAATTATGTGCAAATGACTTGTATCGGTAAATCTTGTTATAATGATGGCATTTGTGTTGATTCTAATAGATGGTGAAATGTATGTGATCGGTGTGGTAACATGGGATCTTGTATAGGATGCTAACATATACATTGATATTAGACTGTACCAGTAACCATATTATGGGTTATAGAAATAAAAAATAGAAAACAAATAAAAGCATTGTGTCGAAAGAGTTGATGTCTATGAATCCATAAGACTACGCAATAGCATTTTCGTTTAAATAAAGTATTACCACTTACGTTAGTTAAATTGAAAACTTTGTTCATTATATATGATTAATGTAGTGCATATAATTTACAAACTACATCAAACATCCCAAAAAATCGGTTATGATAGCATCAATGGTAAGCGCAACAATGATGTAATTAAGTTGTAGCTTTTTCTACATCAAATGGGTGAAACTCGCATGGCTTATGTTGATGGTGTGTTACTTTTAATTGAATGTAAATGATGCCATATTTTCTTTAATCATAGCAAAAGAAAATTGACATTTACTCACGAAGGTACTAGTAACGCGTTTGTAACAAGTGTTAAATATCTATTGTTAAGACTTTTCTCCTGTCACTATAATTGCGTCTTTACTGATGGCCTTTTTACTCGCGATGCTGTTTATGTGTTTGTGAAATACTTTTTACTTTGGCAACACTTTTGAACTTACATGATAACTTTCTTGTAGTGTAATGTGTAAATCTATAATGGTTGGAGTAAATGATAATCCATATAATGGCGTAAAAGTGATAAAAAAGCACCGTGCCTTGTAATTTAGACAAACATCCTAATCTTCTGTAGATTGGATGACAAAAAGTGAAAACATTAGAATCAAACGTTCCTTTTACCCTTAAACATGGCACATCATCTTAATGTTTAAGGTACAAAAACAATTAACAGAGTTCCAAGACACCATCCAAAAGAAACTTCTTTTACCACCTGCTTCCCCTTCCATTAGATCTTGAATCACCAAACCCGTTGGATTTCCTATCACCGAACCCCCTACACACAGCAAGCAAAATAACTTAAATTTCTGCAACGCGTCATAACTTATTAAAACATCAAAGACATGGTTCAAGAACTCACCACCCCCTTGAAGCTTTTGAAGATGACGACGCAGGCTGGTTCCTCAAACTCAATGAAGCTAGTTGATTCGCTAGTGACCATTGATCACTGTCCGAATTCATAGGCCATGTAACTGGAAGCGTCAAACCTCTGTTCAAAATTACGATAAATACATTATGATCCATTTCTAAATTTGTATATAGACAAAAGGATTGCAATTTAAACGTACCCTTCAACACGTTTTTCCTTGCAGCGGTTCATCATATTCATTGTATAGTTCCCATATACTTTTTCTGTTAGTAACTTTGCCAATTCTTCAATCTTGGTGATGGGTAAAACATCCCAGATCTTTAGCACCTGAATACAAATAGAATTTTCCGCTACAATGTCTACTGCCCAAATTAAGCGCAAGTCTTGTGTAACCTTATACTCTTCCAAGAAACTACATGTTCCTTCCATGTTCACTCTAGTGTTTCCCTCTTTTTCTGATTGACGCCAGCCACCAGATAGCTTGGTTAGAAGAGAAATTACCTCTTTACAAATCACATTGTCAGCGAGTCTTGACATCGTTTCCAAGAATGTGTCACTAAACTTCAACTATTATAAGCCAAAAAAAAGTGCAACCTTAATTTGTGAAATGAACAATTTGTGAAATGAGCAATTAATACCCGGCTTGATTCATACCTTCCATTTGGCGTCATTAAAAAGTGATGAATCCGTATTGAATAAGCTATCAAGTTGGTTAAGCTCAAACAAAGCGACCGTGGTAGCATGAGCCAAGTTTTTGTCGTCGTCGGCATTGAAGAAACAGCCGCGATCCTTAGCGTTGAGAACTAGTTGCTTCCAAATAGAGCCACTATTCATCAAAGTTGATCCGTTACCCAAAATCCACAAGCAGTATCTGAATAAAGATAAAAGTGATGAGATAATGAAAGAAAAACGACAACAAAATAATCAGATCAGCTAAGATGCTTGTTATTTACCTAGCTCGGGTTAATGCCACATTTGTTCTTTGATGATTTGAAAGAAAACCAACTGACCCTTTTGCATTACATCTCACAGTCGATATAATGATGACATCCTCTTCACTACCTTGGAAGCCATCAACCGACCGGACATTTACAGTGAAGTATTTTTCAGAACTCGTGTACTTATTGCCAAGTTTTTCCTGTATTGCATTCACTTGAGCCTTATATGGTGATATGCATCCAACACTTACCTTTTGTTTTCTTGCAACAGCTTCTGTAGAGACACCAACAAGAATTAAATCGATGTCGAATATAGAAAAGAAAAAAAAAGAGAGTTAGATGTACCTTTAAAAAGACTTGCAACAATTTCACTAACAACAGCGACTTCCATGACATTTTTCATGCTATGACTCTTGTCAAATTCCTCTTTCGAAGAAGTTACATTTAGAAACGAGTACGAGCCATACATAGTTCCTTGAAGAAAACGCTTCTCATAAGTACTGCTTTTGACATTCGCACCATCCAAAATTTGTTTGTCATAGAATTCCCTATTTGGGAATCGGCTTATGGATGGATGCATCCTGTATTGTACATTAAGAAGATACCTCTTATGCCCTAGTATTACAAGCCTCTCGAATAAGCTCCTACCAAACTCGGCCTCCTCACAAATCTTTAAATACATTCAACAAGTTAATAATAATAGACAAGTACACAACTAAAAAGATTTATATCGTAAAGATAAATAGAATATATAGAAAAGTTGAAAACCTTGCTTTGAACCATGGCAGGGAGTTGTCTTTCATCCCCAACAAGGATAGCATGGCGAAGACCTTCCAGCTGCAGCGGTATAGCAGATTCACATTCCTTTAACTGAGCGGCCTCATCAATCACGAGAAATTCCAAAGGTCTAGATTCTTCTGTATGCAAGCTGATGGAACTTGACGCGGTGCAAAATATCAAACAAGCATATGCCAAACAAAATCTTCTGATTTCATACTCTTCCTTAAAGTCTGGAAATTGGAGCGTCTCTTTAAGGTCTTTGAGTATTTCAAGACTTGATATTCTGCAACCGTGTATATTGTTAACTCCTCCTGTCCTTGAATCATCAAAGCCATTCAAGGCTTTTTTCAAATCCACTTTCTTGGCAACCTTTTCTTGTAATAGTTCCTGAAGACGTTTAAGAGAACGAACAAGTGTGATCATTTGTTTAGCTGTATCAACGGAAATGAAAGATGTCGGCATATGCGTGTACAAGTTTTCAACACAATATATAAGATGATTTCCAAGAAAACTGAATCCCTTCATCACAAATTCATCGAAAGTCAAAACAATTTCTTTACAATTCTTTTTGCTTTGTTTTTCTGAAGACGGCTCAGGTTCATTCCCATTTGTAGTGTCGTTATTTCTACCTTTCTTTTCACTTTCTAGAGTACTTACTATGACGGTCTTCCAATTATTATTTTTCAGCGCTTTCTTCATCTGTGAGTCATTTGACTCCTCTTTTTCAATAAAGAAATTCATGTCATTGTCATCTTCAATGCTGCTATCATCTTTCTCATCATTATTATCTTCCTCGCTACTATCATCTTTCTCGTCATCATCATCTCTTTGATTTTGCAACACGTACAAACGGTACTGTTCCTCAGGATTCTCAAGGAAACGAACCATCCACTCACTGGTACCTATCCAACCAGAACATGGAGCTAAACAAGCATCAAGAATCTTAACACGTAAATTTAAGAAAATATCTGAAAGGTCTTTGCAATCATCAATCCTCATTCTCTCCCCATTCCCAAATAAAACTATGTCTCCTAAACCGTAAGTGTCATACACCAAAGAATCCCTCACTAAGCTCATAACACGTTTGGTAACTCCTAAAACTGCAATATTCGTAGGAGCACAGGTCAGAGTTCTGTTTTTCATCCTTAGCAACATATGTAATAACGAACTAATTGTTTTTGTCTTTCCAGTCCCGGGAGGCCCCCATATTAACTTTATTGTATTTTGGTGACGGCATCCTCTTGAAGCAACACAGCTCAAAACTGCAGCTTCTTGCGAACTATCAAGATGTAATGTTTTAAGAGATTCCTTCACCTTAGATAAAAGCAAGCCTCTAGTTTTATCAATAGAACACTCCATACAATCTCCTTCAACCTGTTAAGCAATTATAAAATGTCGATTTATTTCCCAAAACAAAGAAAAGACATTTGACAAATAATTCAAGTGTGTAAAACTGTAAATGCATATCATTCTTACAAAAGAACCATCTCGAAGCACTGTTTCAATCATTTCCTGTTTATCTCCTTCTATCTCTGAATGAAGCGCTTGTGAAATACGAATATTTGTTGTCAAGTTTGTAAGACAAACAACAAAATGTTTTACATCATCTCGACTTTCACCTACATTGACCGGTTTTGATGATAAAACCAAAAGTTTACAAAGCGATTTGTTCACCTTCGTGCTTTGAACTAAAGCAATAAGGTAAGTCTTGTTAGGCCTTTTAAGATCATCAACACATTTTGGTCTTACATCAGTCAACGCAATGAGATCTCCAGCCTCGGGCACATAAGAACCTTTACGTCTCCTAACCAAGATTGTGTATAATAATGTTTTCGGAAGCTTAAAGCCTTTTGATGTCCTGACTTTAACAATCTCAGCAGTAGGAGAACGATTGACTCCTAGAATCTTCGAAAGAAGATCCGCATGTGTCTCCTCATACAGTGGATAGACGAATGAGTTTGTATAGTCGGATACGGATGAAAATGTCTTGGGAATCTTTTTAACCTGTTTAATCAACACAAGTTTTTAACTAGTCTTGTTCTAGAATGATAATGTTTAAAATTTTTAAAAACATTATATCTTAAACGATATCATACGCGTAATCTGTATAGCAAAAATCTTCATCTAGCTACTAGTTTAAAATGTGACATGAAACAAACCTTGGCATTGTAAAGATTTCTGTTAAGCACGTCACTAAGAGACCAAGAAAAGACCTCATCAACCAATTTGTCACACTTGTTTTCGGGTTTCTTCTTGTCGGTATCGGTTTCCATGATCCTTTCCTAGGCTAGTTTTTTGTTGATCTTAACAAGGAAAACTAAGAATACACAAGTTAAGCAACTGATGAGACTAGTTAAAGAAGGAAATGAAGGGACATGCATGTAGTACTCAATAGGTTTACAGTTTTCAAAAAATATCTTTGATTAAAATCGTTACACTTTCCTAGAAGTTCAAATGATCTTTTAAACAAAACCAATGTAGTAGATTTTTTTTTTCTTTTTTTAAATTTTTACTAGTTTGAAAATGGATTAAGTCCATCATAATTAAATAAACTTTATCCGTTTTGTTATTTTATGTATACAACTTTCTTAACTTATATTTTGTGGGTATTAAACTTTTATTTTTTTCACTAATGATGTATTAACCGGATTTTCTTTGGAAGAATATTAATGATAAAATTGGTTCCAAGTCTATAAAAATCTGGTTCGTTACATCATTTGTGAAAAAATAAGAGTTAGAATACAACCAGTAGAGTTTTGAAAGTTAGATACACACAATAGTAAAACAAATAAAGTTTGTTACATTTTCATGCATTTAACTCGTTTGAAAATTGTAAAAGATGTATTATGATCACTTCCATCGACAAATAATTAGTGACTAAAAAACGATCTACTTTACTTAACTTAGGGGGTGTTTGTTTGGGCTTATACAAGGAACGTATGGCTTATTGACATTTTGACTTATGTTTTATAAAGCCGGATTTTTCGGCTTATGTAACCATTTATGGGCTTATTACTGTTTATTATGACGTAATAAACAGTAATAAGCCCATAATTAGTTACATAAGCCGAAAAATTCGGGCTTATGAAACATAAGCCACTTATATAAGACCAAACAAACACCCTTAGACTCTTTCTTGATCATATGAGTGAACCGTCTACACGCACTCGAGAGATGAAGTCATTAACGTTCTTTAAAAAAATCGAACACTTTCTCTCTTTTGTTAACACATTTGGATTTGTCATTGGTCATAATCTAATGATTTGGTTATTATTTTGGTCCAAATTTTTAGTGCACGATTCATTTTCCTTCTTATTATAAAGATGGCATTGTATAATATATATATACTTACGTTATATGTGGAACATATTATAACTATGATGATTATGATATGGTAATAATACACGAATGAAAGCAGCCTACAATTGTGTTGGTAGCCTATTTCGAACTTTGATTTGGACCAAAACTCCTATTATGTTGCGGAATAACAAAACAAAGAATATGTAAAGGTGAAACTCACGAAATAACCAAAAGATTGATATTATTAAACTAACGTACCGATAAACAATACGAATAATATCAAATACAATCGGTTAGAACGACTTTGAACCACTCGGGATGTTGTTACGCTACTTTCTCTCTCTAGAACCGTAACAACACTTTCTCTCACTAGAATGGATTCCATTTATGGCTGCTTGGCGGAGTATTTATAGTCCATAAACCTTGTTACGCAACCGCAACACCCGGAGTGGGTGTTGCGCAGCGCAACAGTGGTGTTGCGCAACATAGGTGTTGCCTACGCAACAGTTGCGTAACAAGCCATAAATGTGCGGTTTTTGCTTTACAACTCGATCTAGTTACATGCAAGACTTCACGACACATCCTAGATATAATACAAACTACAAACATAGACGTTTATTTTCCAACAAACTCCCCCTTGGATGTAGCTTGTATTTTCAAAAAAATCTTCAATGAGAATTTGATGTCGTGAGATCGAGGTTGAATCTTTAACTTCAATGAAGTGTCTTTCACGGTTCGTCGGTCTGTAATAGACGTCTCTTGAATCTTTTGGGTAGCTTGTCTTCATCCTTAAGCAACGCGACTCCATGAAAAACAGCTTCGAATCTTGACTTCTCGGAAGTGCTAGACTCTTCGAGATCCAATCCTTTAAGCTTTGTGAACCTGTCTTACAGAGAAACTATCCAAACACATGTTTTTGTTCTTTAAACTGATAAAATCTTTTAGTTTTTCAGAAAACATGAGACAAAACCTTATAACCTTATACGATACGTGACAACGAAGAAAATAAACACAGAAATAAAATCCTTTTGTGATTAATTTTATCTATACACTACTTAAGAACCTACAAAGACAAATCTTTTTTGTTAGGGATTGGTTTGCTTTTAGGATCATATCGCTAGAAGTTGAATCATACGAATCAGCCGATTATTAGTATGTTTGTCCTCTTAAGTACAACATTGACATCATAAAAGCAATCTTCCGATTATTTATTTACAACTGTTTATACGGAGTCCCACTTATATTTACACTTTTCTAATTCCGAACTCCTCTCAAAGTGTCATCGAACTTTCAGTATTTATAGGAAAATGTCACCTTATTCAAGAAAACAAAAAACACACAAGACAGAAACGAAGAAACAACTATAGAAAGCAGAAACCAACCAACCACAAATACATAATGGCATGCACCCTAAAGATCAAAGTTTGTATTGCACCCTATATTGTTCGGTTCAGAGGCCTACTAAGCAGGGACTCAACACAAAGATCTCTCTTCTACCAACAAACAGTTAGTACAGAATGAAAAACCAACAACCACAACTAACAAAAACAAACCATGAAAAAACCTCTGGCACCAAGAACAACAACACAACCAATAATAACACCAGACACAAACCTCTGGCACCACAACCAACAACCAACATAATAAAGAGAGAAGGGAGGAGGACTTACAGTGGGAGCACAGGAGCACCAGCAACAACAAAATAAAGAAATACAAAAGCAAAAACAAAAAAGTATACATACCAAATGAATAAAAAACATAATAAAAGAAAAACTTAAAGAAACAGTAGCGGAAGAATCACGAACACCAACTTGTTCTGGAACAACCAAGAACACCAACCAGCTCACCAACAGTCTTGGAACAGCCAAGAACACCAACAGAGAACTCGAGAAGAATCCCCAAAAATTAGGGTTTACCAAACCCTAGATCTACCAATAGACCACCAGATCCAAATATACTAAACAAGATCCAGAAACCCTAGATCTAAAAAAACTCAAGATCCAGAAACCCTATATCTAATAACCTCAAGATCCAGAAACCCTAGATCTAACAACCTCAAGATCCGTGAACCCAATCAAGACGTATCCAGAGCACCGATGTGCTCTAATACCATGTAGAAAACAACAATCCAAACACAAACAGACTGAAAACTCCAAATCTTCACTAAATTACTCAGAGATCAACAACATACAAACTAAGACAACAATCAAATGATTGTTACTAATACAATCACAATACCTAGAACAGACGATTTAGGGTTTCAACACCTACAACTGTGTGGATTTAGAGAGAGAATGACTGAATACAAAATGAATCAACTGACGGCTAAAAGAGAGTATATATACTCCAATATTACACCGACAACCTCCAACTATAAGCTATTGACATCCAGACCCTCCAACCTTTATTTCTTCACTTCAGGAACAATTTTAAGCACCATACTTTAAGACTTTATCACATTCAGTCCCTCAGCTATAATCTGCATAAAAACGCTTCAAGTTAGAAAACCGTTTAGACCAAGTTAGGACTGCTTTCGTATTTATCTTTCGAACAAATATTTCCCCAAAAATGGTATCATATAGTTGGTTCCAAACATCAAAAAACTCTAATGATAAGACAATATCTTGGATTTTAGAACATCTTTAGCTTATGAAACTCTAAACTATTTCGCTCTATGTTGGTTATGGTACAATATGACAATAGGTAATGCATGATGTCAGTGTTGTAAAGGAAACGAAAAAGAAAAAAAAGAAAAACAAAATCAATTTTTAAATAATATTTCTAAGTGTCAAATTTCTCTATTGAAAAAAGTTAACATCACATTTGGCATAAGTTTAAACATGCATGTAAGGTTTATGATAGTTTTTGCATGAGTAATAATGTAACCAACAAAGTTGGTAAGTTTTAGTTGAAATGTTAACAGAAGTTTCTTTGAAGAAATGGATTACCTTTCAAGACATACAAAATTTATGTAAAAGAAGGAAAAAGAGCTTTTTAAGGGAAGCTAGCGCAAATCAGTTATAGAAAATCCAAGATCATAAGAGACTGGTATTAGATTATCACCAGCTTCAACTTGGGTGTTATGCCTTTTTCTTTAAAGTTCATTCAGAGATGATAAAATGATGCGGGTTTTTTTAGCCTGTCGTTTTAGACCACAAGCTCATTAAACCTCAAGCATGGGAAAGGCTACTAGTACTATATGCATTTTGAGGCAAACAACAAAAGTAAACTCATGGATTAAACGTTCTGAAAAAAAACACACACATCGTCAATTAACAAAGGTAGGATTTATAAAAGAACCAACACTCCTTCATATGAAATCAGGTTCACATATGTTTTGAACAAGGTTCAATGTTACATGTAGTGTTCTTCAAGTCACTTCCTAAGAAAACCTTGAAAGGTTGCTTTACCACCCCTTTCATGAGATTTTAAATCATCGTACCGGATACATCTCCGATTACATTTCTCCCCTAAACACACAAAGGTAAAATAAAATCATATTTATAAAGGATCTAACAACTTAAATCGCATTAAATAAATAATCCAAGAACTCACCTTACACTTGAAACAATGGATGATGATGTCAAACAGTCAAAGTAGGCTGGTTCCTCAAGCTCAATGCAGATAACTGATTGACCAAGGACATACATGGATCATCGTCCGAGTTTATACGCCATGTAATTGGAAGCAAAAGATTCCTGTTTATAATTTCAAAACAGTAAAACCTGTTTTCAAAACGATCCATATAATACGTGATCATTTGTATATACACAAATGGAATTTCGAACGTACCCATTAACACATTTTTCTTTGCACCGGCTCATCATTTCTTCAGTATATTTCCCATATACCTTTTCCATTAATAAGTTTTCCAGTTCCTGAATCTTGGTGGAAGGCAATATATCCCAAATCTTTAGCACCTGGATACAAAGAGAATCTTGAACTACAATATCTACCGCCCATATCAAACACATGTCTTGTGTAACATAGTATTTTTCCAAAAATGGACATGTTTCTTCGATATGTAACTTTGTGTTTTCATCTTTTTGTGGTTGACGCCAAAAGCTAGAAACCTTGCCGAGAAAAGAAACAACTTGCGTACAAATTTCAAAGTTAGTGAATCTTTCAAGGAGCGAATATGTTCCTTCCATGTTTACTTTAGGGTTTCTTATTACATCCTTTCGTGCTTGACGCCAACCATTCGAAAGCTTAACCAAAAGAGAAGTCACTTCCTTACGAATCTCACGATCAGTGATTCTTGAAACTGCCTCCAAAAACTTGTCACTAAACTTTACCTACCCCATGCCAAATAAAAACATTCACTTAATATGTGCGAGGAAATTTTATGAGTTGAGCAAACAATTAGACTAATTGTATTTTTGTTGACCAACTTACCTGCCAAATAGACTTCCTAAAAAGTGATGAATCAATTTTAAATATGCTATTAAACTGCCAATGATCACCCGTTGAAGTTTGAGAAATGTGAGAGCCACGATTTGATATCCTATCACCAATGGCAGCTCGAGCTACGTTGGAGCTGTGTTTGGATATACCATCACCAGTTTCAGCTTGGGCCAAGTTGCTGTCTTCACTAGCATTGTAAAAACAGCCACGGTCCTTAGCATCAACTATTAATTTCTTCCAAATAGAGCCACTATTCAAAAAAGTTGATGCATTCCCCAATATCCACAAGCAATACCTGTATTAAAAGCAAATTAAAAAAATGAAAAGATCATGCAGCGGGAACTCAAGAAAGAAGAGAACGAATAGAAGTAGAAGGCAAACCAGATTAGCTGACAGTATTGTTACCTGGCCCGGGTTAAAGCCACATTTGTTCTTTGATGATTTGAAAGAAAACCAATAGACCCTTTACCATTACATCTTACTGTGGATAAAATAATTACGTCCTCCTCGCTCCCTTGAAAGCCATCAACAGATCGTACATTCACAGAAAAGTAGGCTTCGTGACCCACGTACTTATTGCCAAGTTTTTTCTGTAATGCATTTACCTGAGCCTTATATGGTGATATGAAACCGACACCTACCCTTTGTCTTTTTGCAACAGCTTCTGTGAAGATAACAAAAAGAGTTTAATGATCGATTAGGAGAAAGCTAAACAGATAATGAGAGGCACAGGTACCTTTGAAGAGACTTGCAATTATATTGGCAGCAACAGAAACCTCAATAAGATTTAATCTGCTATGATTACTATCAAATTCCTCCTTTGCAGATGTAACATTTATAAAAGAGTATGAGCCATACATACGTCCTTGAAGAAAGCGCTTTCCATAAGCAATGTTCTTGACATTCACCCCGTCCAAGATTTGTTTGTCATAAAATTCCCTATTTGGGAACCGGCTTATGGATGGATGCATCCTGTATTGTACATTAAGAAGATGCTTCTTATGCCCGAGTAGTACAAGCCTCTCAAATAAGCTCCTTCCAAATTTAGCCTCCTCACAAAGCTATAAACACCAAGCAACAATTATTTAACATAGTACCAGTATTATACAAATAGAAGAGAAAGATTCATATAATACTTGCAAAAAAAAAGTGGAAAACCTTGCTTTGAACCATCGCAGGGAGTTGTCTTTCATCACCAACAAGGATAGCATGGCGAAGACCGTCAAGCTGCAAAGGTATCAGAGATTCACATTCCTTTAGCTGAGCAGCCTCGTCGATCACAAGAAATTCCAAAGGTCTATTTGTGTTTGTAGGCAAGTTAATGGAGCTTGATACCGTGCAAAATATCAAACAAGCATTTTGCAAACAAAAACCTTTAACTTCATATTCATTCTTAAATTCAGGAAAATCCAATGTCGTTCGAAGGTATTTGAGAGTTTCAAGACTTGACATTCTGCAAGCATGTAAGTTACAAAATCCCTTTCTCCTAGCATTATTGCGTCCTCTTAAGGATTCTCTTAGCCCTTCATTCGCAGCGACTGTTTGTTTAAGTAACTGTTCCATAAGTCTAAGAGAACGAACTAGTCCAATCATTTGTTTAGCTGCCTCGACAGAAATAAAAGATGTCGGCATATGTGTGTACAGGTGTTCAACACAAGATATAAAATGATTTCCAAGAAAGCCGAACCCCTGCGTTATAAACTGCTCAAAAGTCAAAATATTTTCATCGAAAGTCCTTTTGTTTGAATTTTGCTTTAAAAGCGGCTCATTTACGATAAGGGTCTTCCAGTTCTTATTTTTCAGTGCTTTTTTAACGCGTGAGTCAATGGACTCCTCATTTTCATCTTCTTTGTTTCGATGACTCTCTCTTTCAAAAACTACTCTCTTTTCCATTAAGTACATCCGATATTGATCCTCGGGATCCTCGAGAAAACGAATCATCCACGCACTGCTACCTTTCCATCCGGAGCATGGAGCTAAACAATCAGCAAGAATCTTGACACGGAAATTTAAGAATATATCCGAAAGATCTTGGTGATCACCTATCTTCATTCTCTCCCCGTTCCCAAATAAAACTATATCTCCTAAACCATAAGTATCATATACCAAGGAATTCCTCACTAAGCTTATAACTCGTTTAGTAACTCCTAAAACAGCAATATTTGTAGGAGCACAGGTGAGGGTTCTACATTTCATCCTCAGCAACATAAATAATAATGAACCAATAGTTTTAGTCTTTCCTGTCCCTGGAGGCCCCCATATTATTTTTATCGTATTTCGGTGACGACAATCTCTTTCTGCAATACAACTCAAAACAGCAGCTTGTTGTGAAGTATCAAGTTGTGAAGGTTTAAGAGCTTCCTTCACCTTAGATAATAGTATATCTCTAGTTTCATTGATACAACATTCATTACAACTTTCTTCAATCTGTTACAAATGGTAAACTAAAGTTATTTCCGAGAAAAGTAAAACTTTGTCTAAGAAATAAAAAAATATATACAAATGCATGTCATTCTTACAGAAGAATCAACTCGAAGCAAATTTTCAATCATCTTCTTTTTTTCTCCTTCTAGCTCCAAGTGAAGCGCTTTTGATATACGAATATTTGTTGTCAAGTTTGTTAAAAAAACAGCAAAATGTTTTACATCATTAACCACACTATAACTTATTAAATCTTTCTCAACAACACTTCCAGCATCTTGTTGATTGATTGGATTCGATGATAAAACAAAAGTTTTATATAGTGATCCATCGATCATCATGCTTTGCACTATAGCAATAGTGTATGACTTGTTTGGTCTCTTAAGATCATCGACAGATTTTGGCCTTACATCAGTCAAAGCTATGAGATCTCCAACTTGAGGTTCATACGATCCATGATATCTATCAAGAAAGATTGTGTATAGTAATTCTTTTGGAGGCTTAAAACCTCCAGACTGTTGCACTCTAACAATCTTAGCAGTAGGACAACGGTTGACTCCTAGTATCTTCGATAGCAAATCCGCATGCGTCTCCTCCAAAAGAGGATAGATGAAGGACATTTTATAGTCAGTTACAGATGGAAATATTTTGGGAATATCTGATACCTGTTTGATTAGTACAAGTTTTAATAAAGGCAAACAAAAAAAACCAAAAAAAAGACAACAAATATGCTACCAGGACATAATCTATATATACAACTATGAAACTATTAATACCAAGCTTATAGATAACGTAAGGTGTGGCGTGGCGGCATGAGTAAGCCTCAAGTTTTGTAAGAAAATGCGAGACATGGCGTTTTTCAAAACGTGACAGGCGGCAAAAAAAAAAAATTAATATATTTTATAATTTTATATATATTTATATATATTTTTACTATTAGTAAGTTATATAAATATCAATAAATTATCAAAAAATCTGTTTTAACATTTAAGTATATATATATTATAAGATATAGTCACAAATTTACAATCAAATGATTTTTATAGGCATTTTTAACTATTTTTAAACATTTTTTTTTAAAAATTTTCATAACGCGTTACAAAAAACTCGCGTTAAGATGTGCCATGGGACGTCATGACCACGTCTTTTTGCCGTCACGCCTAACCAAGACATCTTGCATGTTTCCGTAATTTCTCCACGCGTTTCGACGTCACGGCGCGCTATTTAGAACATTGATTAATACTATTATAACATGAGTATACAAAATAAGAAAAAGGGTTTCCTTACCTTTTCCTTGTACAAATTTCGGTTAAGAACATCAGCAAGAGACCAAGAAAACACCACATCAACCAATTCTGGTTTCTTCTTATCCGTGTTCGTTGACATTATCGACCGGTACGTGTTCGATGATCTTTTTTTCCTTTCTTTGTTTTAGTTAGATTCTTGAGAAACCTAAGTAAGAAATAGAAGCAGTTAAAACCAAAGAAACTAAGAAGGTGAAGTTTAGGGAAGGAAATGAAAGGGCATGGCATGGACTCAAGATGTTTACAGTTTCCAACAAGTGTATCTTACATGAACAAAGTTACAAGTTACAAAGATATGGTTTCATTTAGACGTTACAGTTTCCAACAAGTTCAAACTATATCTTTCATATCTCACCACTTTTTTCTTATTCTTTATTTTTTTTATTTTTTTTTATAGCAATAGCAGTTTAGTTATTTTGATTGGTATAATACTGTACTATTTTTATTATAATGAAGTATCTTATTTTCTTCTAGTTATGCTGACAACGAGTATTATGAAATCCGTGCTTTGTTATGGACTTGTAGTTTTTACTTATGTGGTTGTATCGATTTCAATAAAAAAGATATATGACATAATACGAAAATATCTATTTATAAGATAGTTACCGTTCTTTTTAATATTTTTTTATAAAAGAATAATTTGAATATATAAAACAAAAATACCAAATTAAAAACTATCTAAATCTGATATTGAATGGAGAAACCCGTTTATTGTAGCGGATATTTTGGAAAAGAAAAATTACAAAACGTCAAACAAAAAAAAACATAATACATTTTCCACCCATAAGACCTGTGCCAACCATTCCGTTGGTGGCCTCGTCGGTTCTTCGTCGGTGGCTGAACCGATGGCACCGATTCGTTGGTTGCCATCGTCGGTTCCATTTTTTATTTTTTTGTCGATATTGGGCTGAGAAAGGGACGAAAGAAAGTGGGTCCCACCGATTTAAAATCAAATTTTTTTTTTTTAAAGTTGACCGCTGAGAATAAAAAAAAATAAATTAAAAACAACGGCTATATACCCGTTGAAAAATTAAGTATTATTATTATTATTATTTTAAATTAATACTCTATATATATCCATACCCATTTAAACATTTCACACACAACATATACCAACAATACAATACACATTCATCACTCAAACACATACATTCAACACTCAAACACAACCCGAAAAAATGCCGAGAAAACAAACGAAAAAAACACATTCGGTGAGCAACGACATGTTTCAAAATTTATTAACACAACCCGATGTCTCCGATGCCACATTCACCGGCGGGTTCTTCTTCCGCTCCACAATCAAGTAACGCTACACCATCCAGAAGAAAACCCGGGTTTTGCGGCTGCCATGGCAACGTTATTCACCGACGACCAGATCCGACGTCCATACGAACGTGACACAAGTAAAAAAAGTCAAAGAACTTCGATTTCGTCCGACGCGGCTACCTCATCAAGGAGTTCAAGGGACGAAACCATTTAATCGATCAAAATGGCGGCTGAGGCGCAAAAAGAAACGATGGACAAGCTTATCGAAATTGCCGAAAAAAAGTTTGTTCTTAAAGCTTGGGATTTTATGGCTAAACCAATACCAAAAAATATTGGTAAAAAGCATAAAAAAATGTTAAAACAAGCTAAGAAAGCAACATTTAAAAATTTCAAATCGGACTTTAAGAAGATGTTTGGCGGTGGATCGAGCACGCAACAAGAACAAAGCGACAACGACGAAGATGAAGAAGAATATGGTGACGAAGGCGAAGACGACAACGAAGACGAAGACGAAGATTAGACGTTTATTTTTTTCTATTGTAATGTTTATTTCTCGTAATGTTTTTTTATTGTATTGTTTTTTATTTATTTTAATGTAATGGTATTAATGTTTTTTATTTTAATGAAGTTGTTTAAATTATTTTTGTTATATTTTAAATGTATAAATAATAAAATATGTGGGGTTCAGAAAAAATGACTAACGATTTACTGTTGGTAGTGATTTAGTCAGTCTATTGTCAGTTTGGTGTCCGTTGACGTGGCGCTGAGTTGGCAAAAACTTACTGTGTCAGTTAAAACAACGGTTGAGAGTCGCCTTAATAAACACCAACTCAAAAACTCTAAAAGTATTATCTCCTTACAATAGAATTAAAAACTTCGCACTAAATGTATACATATTTTATACATCAATAAGTGCGAATAAAATTAAAAACTCCGCACTAAAAATTATGGAAAACAAATATTCACATTAAAAAGTGTGTAGAATTCAAATTTTATACTCAATTTTGAGTGAAGAGGTCAATTATACACAAGTGATTTCTTCGCAGTTTCATTTACTTTTCCAATAAGAAAAGTGCGAATAAATCATTTGCGTAGAATTGATCTTTATACTTAAAAATGAGTAAAATATTAGAATTCTACACATTTTTTAGTGTGACCATTTTTCTTCCACATTTTTCAGTGCAAAGTATTTTATTCGCAGTTATTGATGTATACAGTTTGTACACATTTAAAATTGCAAAGAAATGAAAAAATCTTACGCATTTTTAAGAAGTGAGAAAAAAAAGCGTCAAATGTTAGTATTCGTAAGGTACAATCACATGTGATTTGAACAGTAAATATAGATTTCAAAGCTTAGATTTGTTATATTATTATATACATTAAACTAGAATCAAAAAGTAAAACGCACAAATAATATATCAAACTACTAAAATCACATTTGATAAAATTGTGATTTTATAATATAAAATTTCAAAACCAACGAAAAATCTCGGAAGAAAATTTGGTCAAATTTTTTTTCGAATGGGTCTATAGAAAGGTAATCTAAAGCCCATTAATATGATGTAATTTATTTGTTTAATAAAATTACGGTTTTTAAATTATTTAATTTTTAAATATAAAATTTAAATAAATTTTTAAAATATAAAATTATGATTAGTTGATTTGAAAGTTTTTTAGTGGTATTTATTCACTTCAACCCAATTGATTGTTAGAGCACTCGGAGTGGGGGGAGGCCTCGCCTCGTTCTCCACTCACAACGAGCGTTGTGGCTCGTTGTGACTCCGCCTCCCGTCGTTCTCGGCTCGTTGTGCACCTTTTTCTTTTTATTTTTCTTTTTTTCCTCCCAACGTATACATAACGGATATATATATATATATATATATATATATATATATATATATATATATATATATATATATATATATATATATATATATATATATATATATATATATATATTAATTATTATTTTTTTTTTTTTTTAAACCAAACAATTTCACCTATAAATACCCCCACAATCTAACCAAAAAAATCACACCTTCTTTCAACAATCTTATTCTTAATCCAATTCAATCTAATACCCAAACCCAAAATAATCACGAAATGTCTTCGTCTTCATCAAACGCTCCCCAAACAAACACAAACAATCCCTCGACGCCACAATCGCAAACACCATCCGGTTTCGCCAACTATTTCGGCACACCAAACCCCTTATATCCTCCCCATATACCAAACTTTACGCCACAAAAATCCCAAAATATTCTTAACAATTTTTTAACGCAACAACCTCTTCCACCACAATACACACAATACCCACAACAAATGTTCAATCCCGAGCAATACGCCATGCATCAACAACTTCTCTCACAATCCCAACCTTTTATTCCCCAAACTTTTCCAACCCAACAAACACAAACCCCCCAAGAGATCGTCCCTGAAACCCAAGAGATCGTCCAAGAAACGGACGATGTGGTCGAAGTATCCGCGTCACGTAGGTCCACGTCGAAAAAGAAAAAGACGTGCGTAAAGCTGCCATGGACGGAGAAAGAGGAGGAACTTTTGGCGGGGATGTGGTGCTCGGTCTCGGAAGATGAGTATAGACGAAACGCCCAACCCGAACCTCGATTTTGGATACGGATCGTTGAGGGTTACAACAAATAGGCGGTGAAGCTAGGATTGCCGGAGAGAGGCAAGGAGTCCCTCAACTCCAAGTTCACGGCGATGAGTGCCTTGGTCAAGGCTTTTATCGGCCACCATGCCGAGGCGGTAAAATGTCGAGGAAGCGGGACCGACGACTATGCGGTTTACAAAGCGGCTCGGCAAATGTACTTTGAGGGCGAGAAATCGACTTTTAGGCATGACAAGGCCTGGGAAATCTGGAGGGATCATAGCCGATGGCGCGCATTTGTCAAGATAGACCCTCCACTCGATACCGTCAACCTCGACGACGTTGGTGTCGGGGACGACATATTTGCGGATGATGTGGAAGAACGACCTCAAGGGAAAAAGAGAGCTAGCAAAAGAAAGGAATCATCTGACGCCTCCGATAAGGCGCAAACATCTTCGTCCTCGACTCTTTGCGGGCTCATCGCGACACACCTTAAGAAGATTACGAAGACGAAGAAGCAAACGGCGGAAATAAAGGCGAAAACCCTCCACCGACAAGAACAAGCGGCTATCCGACAAGAGGAAGCGGCTATGCGACAACAACAAGCGGCTATCCGACAAGAGGAAGCGGCTTACTCTAGTGCAAGAAGAGACGATATGCTGTTTCTTCAACAAAGCACGGAGGGGATGCCGCCGGCACAAGCGGCTTGGGTCGAAGCCGAGAAAATAAAAATCCTAGAAAAATACGGGATGAATTAGTTTAGCTTTTATTTGTATTGTTTTAATTATTTGTTTTTGTCTTAATTATTTGTATTTTTATTTATTTATCTTATTTAATGTTTTAATTATTAAGTTTTAATATTTTATATTCTTTTAATTATTTATTTATCTTTTATTTAATGTTTTAATTATTAAGTTTAATATTTTATATTCTTTTAATTATTTATTTATCTTTTAAGAAAAATAAAAAATAATAAAATAATCCCACATTCTCCACAACCCCTCCCTATCATAACAACTCACAACCCTCATTTTCACTGCCACGTCATCACCTTTTTCCCCACAACCCACCACAACCTCATTGTCACTCATTATCACTCCGAGTGCTCTTAGTATGTACAATATAATTCTTTAAATACTAAGCACGGAAATTTGGTTGGAGAACCGGAAAAGACTATGTAGAATCAAAATGGTTTTTTGGTAAGGGAAAGTAGTGGATCATATGAGTATTCTACTATTGGTATTCTACTATTGGGCCCAAGGAATTCACAACTACGTAAGAAGCAAGCAACCTATTCTAAAGCCCAACCGAACCAACATTTCATGGACAACAAGGATCAAGTCGCAGCTCGAAAGAAGCAAGCAATGTCTCACCAATGCGCAAAAACGCACCTTATCGGCTTATTGATACCACCTACACTTGGATCGGATCCAAACAAGTTCGACCATGCTCGGTGATGGATATATCAATAAGCTTTGAACTCAAATTTGTTTAAATAAATTTCCTCAATAAGATTGGTTCAGTTGACGTGAGACGTTACCATTCTCACTGTCTAACTATTGTTTAGACTGTAACAGTATAGATTCATAGGACGTAGATGTCGTTTACTTTATACATTTCTTTATAATAACACGGACCATGTTAATCTAAGATCAAATAACTTGACACATTTTTGAGAATAACAAAGAACGAGGGAAAAATATCCGCTTAATGAAACAATTGATGCTGCAACTGTTTGATTGCTCTTTCATTAACAGCAAAGAGTATGAATTCACAAACTATTAATTTTCTAGTTTTACCCCTAAAATTATTCGGAAGTTGTTTTACATGACTTTAACGATTACAACTCAAAGAACATACTTTGCATAACTATTATAGCAAAGATAAAAGAGTAACAAACAATAACCAATATACTTTGAATTACTGTTACAATACACAATTCTGTGGATAACAAATTAATAATCACCACTTCTTTTTTAGAAAGTGGGATATGCATTTTATTCAATAATAATATCGAATGTAGATGTTTTATAACCTTATGACCTGAATAGCAGATTGTGACAACTCTTGTCACATGGATAAGGGCAGTCTGTTTCCTTCACGCTTGATCGATCAAAATACCAGTCTCCAACAGCCAATGCTATCGCCTGTATCATATGCCCAATCAACATCATATCGACACAAAAACGTTATAGCCTTTATAGCTTGTTCAATTGTGTCTGCATATATCAATTGTGTGTACACCTTTAACTGTCTCGTGTCATAATTTTTTATTGTTAATATATGAATATTTTATAGTCCTTTTGGAAACACATATCCAAACACCCCCTTAAATATTTAGAACCAAGCAAACAATGTTGTGAAGAATATAATGGACATAGAAATACCTTGTTGTTAATAGTTGGAGAATCGTCTGCAAACCAAGTGTCCTGCCTCTCTGTCTGACAATGAGCGAAACAAGAGTTTACAAACAATCCGTTCTGTTTTGATGAAGAGAATCCTTTAAGTGCATTCAGCATCTCGTTTCTGAAATCTGCTCATAGAATAGACGAGATTAGTCAACAAATAACGGTTCTAGTTGATAATAGCAAATGTAACATGATGTACCTTGAAAGAAATTCAACTGAGATGGTGAACAGTTGGCGGGGTTATTCCTGCATGCCTTCCAAACACCGTTAGGATCAGCTGATGAAGGAGATAAGCTGGAAACCACCTGAAATGGAAAGAAAAAAATGATTTTAAAGATAATACTGATCACTTGACAATGATAAAATCTAGAGATAAAAGCATTTACCTGCCAAGAATCGTAGGCCGCATTGAGAATGAACATAGGGGTTTTGATGTGGGGAACTATATTTTGAGGAAAAAAGCACTGGAAAAGAATGAAGAAAAATAGAGAGCATTAGAAGGAAAGGCATACACGTCAGATATTGGGTTTTGATTACTTACGGAAGTCGGGTTTTGTTGGTTGGTGCATGTCGGTGACAAAGTTTTAGCAACACCCTGTTGACATAATTAGTTGAATGTAGTTAGAAGTTTCAAGTTTGTTTAACAGGAAGAAAATGGTGATTTGAAGTACCTGTAAGGTAACAACACCTTCATACATGTTCCTTAAAGTACGTCCACCAGCTACATCGGTTCTAAAATTTCATTAAAAAAAAAAAAAGAGAAACAGATTTAGAAATGCATATAGAAAACAGTGTTGGTATTTGAATAGTTTTAACAAATGTGTGTCCGTAAATGTGTGAGCCTACGGGAGCGCACACATCGACATTTAGACACGACTACAAGTTTAATTTATTTATTAAATATTACTTAATGGTTAAGTGTAAATATTTATTAAATGGAGGGTTTATTATGTAAATAAGGAGGTTTCCTTATTGTAATATAACTAAAACTCTTAGATTTGAAAACCTATAAATAGAAGATAAACCCTAAACCCTAATTCATTACATTACAATACAAAAGCATCGATTAAAATTTCTTTAAATTTTTAGCCGATCGGCTTTTAAAATAAAAAGGGTTTTATTTGTTTTTATTTTGGTTTTTGTAATAAAGAGTTGTTGCTAAGACAATTGTTGTATAAAGCAATTAAACGTGTACTAGCATACTAGTCTGTTGCTAAAAGAAGGTGTCGCGTACGTAACCGTAGATTAGATCTTATACTTAGATCTACGACTTTCGCTTGCTTCTAATTCAAGGTAATTTTCTTTATCCGATTTATTATTTACTATGTGATCCTAAATTCCGCTGCCATGTATTGTTTGATAATATGACTCTAGTTGTATACCTATGGTGGTATCAGCCAAAAAATAGGTAAATATTATTTTGGATCTAAAACATCAAAATTGAGGGGGGATTAGGGTTGGTTTATTGTATGATTTTACAAAATTAAAAGTTAATTTAAAATCAATCTACCTTGCAATTTGATGTTTAATTACCTTATTTACTTTTATGCAAAATTATGTTTATAAAGTTACATGCATAACTTTGTAAGCATAATTAGATATATTGATATTGTTAAAAAGTAAATTGAATTAGTGACATATTATTAATTGTTAATTGAATATGTGCGACACAAAAGGATTTGTATGATAAAAAGTTATGTGTGGTTTATTTGATATACGAATTGTTTACATATTGATAGCTTACGCAATCCAAACTTGTTTATTTGGACGGATGTATGTGGTCCGTTTCCTTTGAAACGGGAGTGATTCAATATGTAAACAATGACCATAGAGACTTTTTAGAAATTACCCAATTAGTTGCGTAGAATAATTCTAAATTGTTTATTATAAATATTGTTTGTCAAATGTCTTTTGAAAGAAACAAAATTTAATAATAAGACTAAAGAATTATTATGACGAGTTATTAATTTATTTTGGCACTTTTATACGTTCTATAACGCATTTGGTTGGGTTTATATACCGTAATTTGGTCCAGCGACGGAACGTATAAATTTACAAAATATCTTAAAAACCATCGATTTAATAAGCGTGTGATTAGTAATTTATAACTAGATTGTACATGCTCAGTGTATTATTACCCAACTAGGCTCACCTACATAAAGGACGATGTCTAGGAAAGTTTGCGGAGTATTCTACTCCTAATGAGGTCAGGTTTTAAGAGATGCTTAGTCGTCCCCTACCCTCACTTGCTTACCTGGTCGTACCCGTTGTAAAGCTACCGAAAGGGTTTTAATGATGACCATGTTACGATTAGTTGTATGAATTAGGTAATCATAGAAACACGTTTAATAACCAGTAAAATAAAAACATTTTTTTTTAATTAAATTACGTTACGAAATTGTTGCATGGCAATTGCGTACGTAGATTTTTAACACCCATGGAATTTAAGTCAATTGCTATCCGTATTGCCTAGACAACTTGTACTTGCTCGTCACTCTACGTGAGACGTAGGTGAAGTGTATCCAAGGCGGATTACCACTCATAGTGAGACTGTGGTGGACTATCTGCAGTCTTCAGTCGGATGACTTAAAATCAGGTTATGCAGTGAGACTGTAAACGCTGATAGCGATAAGATGCGACGAAACATGATTAATGTCACGATCACCATTTTGATGCTCGGATCGAATTATGACATTAAGTCCCATTTTCTAGGAGTTGCACCGGTAAATGCAATTACGGATCGTCACTTACCTTTTGAGTATTATTTAGTTCCTAGCAGATCAACTGATGGAACGGTAATATGTCAATTGGGTCCTAGACTTAACTAAAAGTAAACCATGGGTTTTACGTTTTAAGTTAAGAATTTTATGTCGAAAGTATTAATCAGAACTTTCTTCTGTTTTGTAGAAATGGCACAAAATCCCGATTCAAGCGGGATTATGTCAGAAATCAAAACAATGTTCAAAAGTGAATACTTACTGAACCAAATTTTAATGATTGGTTTCATCAGCTGAGAATTGTTCTATGAGCGATGAAGTAATTACCAGTCATTAATAAACCGATATCTTTTGAGCTGAAAGATGCCTATGATGAGATAACTCGGGCAACTTATCAAGTAGCGATAAGTGGCCGGATATAATGATTATTAAGCTTCACATTATGTATGAGAAACAAGTCGGTCTTGAATTGAACGACTTGATTCAAGAATTGCATAAGTGTAAATATGTTGCTGAAACGTCAGTATGAACTCACGTTGTCAACATAAAAGCTGCTTTAATCATTTGGAAAGGATTAATTACCCTTACCATCAACCTATTGTTGTTATGAATAGCCTTTCATAAGGTTTTGATGAATTCATTCCTAACAACAATATGAATGGTATGGCTAAAATTCTCAAGAACTTCATTTGATGCACGTAGAGTTTTGAGAAATTCCTTCCTAATCGGTTACCAACCAGGTCCTAGCGGTTCGTGGTGGTATGGTACTGGTAAGAACAGACAACCGCAAGCTAAGGGAAAAGCTAAAGACGGAAAGAATAAACAAGCAATTGTTTATATTCACAAGCCTAAGCTAACCCCTGTAGCGAAAAGAGAACATCCTGCTAAGGATGATGGTTGAAATCACTGTTGAGTGATTAGGCATTGAAAGAGGAATTGTCCTACTCTAGCCGAGGTGCAAGACAAGAAGAGAGTCGGCAACGCCGGATCTTCAGGAATCTTCACTTATAGAATTATATTCTTTCTCTAAAAATAAATACGTGAGTATATGACACTGGTTGTAGTACTCATATTTGTGTTACCTTATGAGGATTTAGAGCAAAGAGAAAACTGAAAGAATGGATCTCTAAAATTGTATGTAGGCTATGCCGTACGTACAGTCATAGAAACCATGATAAGTTGCAACTTACATTTACCCTAAGGCATAATAATTGTATTAGACAATTGTGTTATGCATTTGCTTATTTTAGGGGGGAATGTTTCAGTTTATGTTTTATAGAATAATGAATTTGCATTTCTTATTCAAAATGTTCATTATATTAATGCAATTGATATGAATGACATTTTTGAAATAGATTTGCATGCTCATTTTTCTTTAACTTATAATTCTATTATTATTAGCACTAAATATGTTAAGTCCAACTTGGACTCAACCTATTTATGACATTGTTGTATTGCGCACATATACAAGTATTGCATTAAAAGGCTTCACAGCTTTTAAAGTCTCATGATATTTTATTTGATAAATGCGAATCTTGTGTGTGTCGGGAAAAATGACAAGGAAACCTTTTCTGTATGAGACGAAAAGGGCAACTGGTCTTTTAGGAATCATACATACTGATGTATGCGATCCCTTTAGACATGTGTCAAAGAAAAGTGCTAACTATTTCGTTACATTTATGGATAATTTCAACAGTTATGGTTATGTTTAACTTGCTTAAACATAAACATAAGGTGGTTGAAACATTCAAAGTGTTTCAAAACGAAAGTAGAAAATCAACTCGGCAAAACCATCGAGATCCTTTGATCGGATTGTGGTGGTGAGTACTTAAGCCAAAATATTAAGGATCATCTCAAAGCATGTGGAATTGTCCAATTGCTTACTCCTTCCTATACTCCACAACACAATGGTGTATCGGTGAGGAGAAATCGAACCTTGCTTGGCAGGGTATGATCAATGATGAACCTTAATATATTGCCATTATCTTTTGGGATTATGCTCTAGAGTCTGCTTTATGCATTCTCAATATGATTCCAACAAACTGTTCAAGTTGCACGATATTCCGAGTTTTTCGAAACACTGCTTATCGGACAAGGAAACAGTGGGAGGGTTGTAGAACTTGACAAGGTTCAAGAGAGAGATACATCACCTTCTACTCACACTGGTGATCAACAATTCGGGGGGGGGGGGGATAGAGTTGAGCCTCAGGTTATGCCTCAATCTAGTCCGACTCAAGTTGTGATTGAGCCACAAGTTCAGTCTCAACAACAAATTGTTGATGCTCCAATTCGTAGGTCCGAAAGGACTATACGTGCACCTTCTAGGTTGAACTTAAACGTTAATCTAGAGGATGGTGACGTATAAGGGGATCTTAATGAACCTCGAAACTTGAAAGTTATTATCAGGTTCGGACACTGATAAATGACTTCAAGCTGCGAATTTGGATATTCAATCCATGAATGCAAACGAAGTTTGGAATTTGGTAGATAAAACTCCAAATGCCAAGACTATCGATTGAAAATGTTTCTTTTTAAAGATAAAGAACATACCTGGATGGGAAAATACACATCTATAAAGCTCGTCTCGTGGCAAAAGGATTTACTCAAGTCTATGGTAGAGATTATGAGGAAACCTTTTCCCCAATGGCAGACATAAGAGCTATTAGAATTCTCTTAGCCATAGCAGCGTTCTATGACTATGAGATATGGCAAATGGATGTCAAGACAACCTTTCTAAATGGTTATATAGACGATGACGTCTATATGAATGAACAGAAGGTTTTATTGATCCATTACATTCCAACAAGTATGCAAGCTAAAGAAGTTCATTTATGGACTTAAGCAAGCATCAAGAAGTTGGAATAAAAGATTTGATGAAGAAATCAAAAGGTTGATTTTGTTCAGAATTTCGATAAGCCATGTGTGTATCAAAAATTCAGTGGGAGTAATGTTACTTTCTTAGTCTTATATGTAGATGACATATAGCTAATGGGAAACAGTGTTCCAATGTTTGAAGATGTTAAATCTCATATTGGAAAATGTTTTGCCATGAAAGACTGAGGAGAAGCAGTATTGATTTGGGAATCAAGATCTTGAGAGATAGATCTAAGCGGTTAATTGAGTTAAGTCAAAAAGCTTACATTGATGATATACTTAAGCAGTTAGTATAGAAAATTCCAAACATGGAAATTTATCAATGAAAGATAGACTTAATCTCAAACATCAAGGATAGTGCTCTTACACCTCAAGAAGTGTAGCGCATACAAATGATACCTTATGCTTAGGCAAAAGGATATATTTTGTATGTGATGAGATGCACAAGGCCTGATGTGGCTTTTGCACAGAACAATGTTAACAAGTTTCAACAGAATCCAGGCGAAAGATATTGGATTGCTGATAAAGAACATACTTAAATACCTTAGGGATACTTAAAATATGGTTCTTGTATATGGTGGAAATCATGAGGCCAATATTGGATATTGTGATGCTGGATTTCATAAACAACCATCTCTACAACAGAATCTGAGTACATTGTATCTTTTAGAGATGCATATGGAAGCTGTTTAGATCTGGAAATTTATTTCTGGACTTGGTAGTGTTCCCAGAGCCAAGACTCTTTTGGATATGTATTGCAACAATGCTGGTGCAATCATCATAGCCAATGAACCTAAGGGTTCATTAGGGAGTTAAACACTTTCAGAGGGATTTCACTATATTCTTAAGAGAATCGAGTGGTGAAATTCAAGTACTCAAAGTTCACATAGATAACAACTTAACTGATCAAAGGATCAGGTTAAAACGATCCTAACTCACTTGGTTGAGGGAATAGGACTTCGTTTATCTAGTTGTTTCATGTAATCTGTGATTGATTTAGTATTTGGACATATGGATGTATAAACAATTTTATTAAGAATGAATAATATTGAGGATATGTGCTTTCATTTCTTATATAATTGTTATCCAATTTTTCATGTTTTAATCCTTGATTTATATTTATGTTTAAATATTTTTTAAAATATCCGTTGTCGTTTGATTATGTGGGAGCATAATTGAATTAAGACAATATCTGAGTAGTCAGCCTGGCTCACTAACCCGGATGGTGTACATGGAGATGAACACTGGATTATCCCACATGAATTAGTACTTATGGATCCTTGTCATTAAGTATAATTCATAAGGTTTATTGTCCTTTGACTTGAGATGCAAGGTTGATAATCATGTACGTAGTGCATTATTTGATTCTAGTCAAACGCACTCCTGAATAAGGGTGTTATAAAGGCTATTTTTGGTAATGTTGCGAAATACGATGATTAACAATTGTAGTCAAGATAGGATTTGTTCCTTCGGTGAAAACTGAAGTTAGATACAAACTGGGCCACTCATGAATACTTAAGATGTATGTTCGGCCGAACCCAAATAAATCCAGATGTGTCTCGATAGTATTTGGTAATTTTTAAGTGATTCGCGAAATGAGAAACAGTAGTTAAAGTGGAATGATTTTGATCCATCAAAAGATTTTAACTAAGTATCTGTAACAAAAGGATATGAACCGAATATAGACTCACAGTGAGTTTTGGAGAAACTTACTCGTGCATTTATGGGAGCATTGATATGTTGCTAGACATTAATCAATGTTATCACGTTTGTTTGAAAATTATTCAAAAGTGGGAGTTGTTGGTATTTGAATAGTTTTAACAAATGTGTGTCCGTAAATGTGTGAGCCTACGGGAGCGCACACATCGACATTTAGACACGACTACAAGTTTAATTTATTTATTAAATATTACTTAATGGTTAAGTGTAAATATTTATTAAATGGAGGGTTTATTATGTAAATAAGGAGGTTTCCTTATTGTAATATAACTAAAACTCTTAGATTTGAAAACCTATAAATAGAAGATAAACCCTAAACCCTAATTCATTACATTACAATACAAAAGCATCGATTAAAATTTCTTTAAATTTTTAGCCGATCGGCTTTTAAAATAAAAAGGGTTTTATTTGTTTTTATTTTGGTTTTTGTAATAAAGAGTTGTTGCTAAGACAATTGTTGTATAAAGCAATTAAACGTGTACTAGCATACTAGTCTGTTGCTAAAAGAAGGTGTCGCGTACGTAACCGTAGATTAGATCTTATACTTAGATCTACGACTTTCGCTTGCTTCTAATTCAAGGTAATTTTCTTTATCCGATTTATTATTTACTATGTGATCCTAAATTCCGCTGCCATGTATTGTTTGATAATATGACTCTAGTTGTATACCTATAAACAGAAGGTAAAGATACGAATCTTACGCATCCATAAACATTCCAGCATCAGCCAAACACTTGACTCTAGTGCTTCCTGGGAATAAGGCACCGAACTCATCACAGTGTAAAATAGATGCCAAACCACCAGCTGAACATCCCGAAAGAAGCGCCTGAAATCCAATTCAATCCAATTAAACATACTTTTGCAAACTAATCTTTATTTAGAAAAATCGTTTGAAAAACAAATTGACTGATCAAAGAATACCTGGTCAGCATTTCGCATCCCCTTTGACATCAAGTCTTCCATTGCTGCCAACCATATTTTTTGTCCTCTAAATTGTAGGTCATGAACCTGTTACAGATATATGAACATAAAAAGTTACAGTAACAAACGAGGAGGCAAATTTTGAAACAATTAAAATATAATTACACTCTGTACCTTATCCTCTGAATCTCCAGCAAAAGAGGCACCGTCACAATAACGAACCTTTACCCGATTCCAATTGAAAAAATCTGAACATAAAACTCTTAGAGACAAATAATGGCAACAAGTGAAAAACCAAATCATTAGAGGTGACAAATTAAACTACTTACTTATGAGGGTTGATTCGGGTTATCTTGTCATCTTTAACCGGTAAAAAAAAAAAAATCTTAAATCTTATTTGATACAGTATGTAAGAAACAAAATAGAAAAAGTTTACAGTATTTGTGTTTCGGGTCAAATCAATCAGGTCCGTTTTCAACCCTTAACTAAACCCCCTGACCCGCCCATTTTGCCACCTCTACTAAATTCTCATGAATGATAATGCTTCAAGAAAAACCTGGATTTTCTTCAGGCTTATTGCTCAATATTCCTGTAAACGCCAATTGTTTCTCAAAAAACTTGGATGATCCACGCCTTGTTGTTTTTCGATAAACACAAGATCTAACGGTGTTACACCATCCTCCACCCTATAATATAATGCTTAATAAAATTAAACTAGATCTTGTAACAAGAATTTGATAACGCGGTAACAATCTTTTCCGGAAACAAAAACATTAAAATGGAAGTGACAAATTAAAGTAGACAGATGAAGGTTCACATCAAATTGTGCAAGTAATTAGAATAACAAGTCATTATCCGTTTAGCTGTCGGTCACAAACCTCCAATTGAATGAGCCAACTGTTTGCACCCGCTTCGAATCCACGGTGCAAATGATACCCAGGTAATGTTCCATCCAAACATACTGTACAAAGTTAAACAACATAATTAAATTCTTTAAAACAAAATTAGTAATTTTCCAGCTAAGCAACTATAGTACTATAAGCAAACTGTGTGACACAAACATTAAATATAGTTCAACAGGCAAATAAATAAAGAAAACTACTAATAGTAGTACAAAAGAAAAGTATATCCCAAAACACAGGATCGGGACAAGGGGACTGAAGGGTGCTTTGGCCTCCTACCGAACCTATTTTATATTAATTTCTTAATACAAAACCTTAAATTTTATATGTCGTCCCTCTAAATAAGTCCTTAATACTACATATCCCAAAATATTATATATCGGACCAAAATTTTATAAAGTAAGCGAAATCAACAACAACAGATCTTGTTTAAACATTATCACATCGAAACAACTTATACGAACTCTTAACGATTAACACGACATACCAGCTCCCTTAGCAGCGGCTCCTGGAATAAGAGTAAGTCCCACAATAAGAGCATTAGGAGCAAAAGCAGCTTTAGAAGAAGAATAAGCTTCCATTAACGAAATCACTTCACTAGTATTAAAATGATACTCAGTTTCATCAAATTCAAACCCACTTACAAAAACACCAAATCCAAATATCAAAAACATCAAAAAACATTCACTCCTCATTCTTAAATCTTGCTCTTTCCACATTATTAAAAAACTGTGTTTATATGAATATGTATAGATATAGATATAGATATAGTGTATGTATATGTTTGTGAGATTTGGTCTATGTAGATTATGAAAAACAGAATCTAAGTTTAGTTAAGAACATAAGCATGAGTTGGAGAGAGAGAAAAAGGAGACAATTAATGTTTTTTGCCGGGGCAAAGACAAGAATGATGTGTGTTTTTTTATCGCCTTTTATTAATCTATATTTACGTGAAATACGTTTCGAATCTTTTTGGTAATTAATGTTTAATACAACTTTTGGCCCCTATACTTTTTTCATGTGTTTAAGTTTTTTATGATTTTATGCTTTAACTTTTGGTTTTTATATATCTAACACGCTAATATGTCTTTATATTTGAAAAGACGGTAACTTGTTTTTTTTATTCTAAAGACAAATTAGTTATGTATCATATTATTAATATTTGTGTGGATTACGTAGTGAAAATGTAATAAACTTTAACTGTTTTTTAATTATATATATTCTACTTTTAAAACTTATATTGTGTGTATTCAAATTTTATTTTTTTACAAAAGATATAACGAACCAATAGTTAAAATTTTCAAACAAAAAATCCATTGCATGTATTATTAAAAATAAGAGTTAAATACTCACAATACAGGTTCATTTGGCCAGATTTATTTATTTAAGAAGGCATTAACTATGAGTCTATGATCCTTAATAGAGGTACACACATGTACATTTACACTTTGATACCACTAATAACAAAGTCTTTTTATAAGACCTGACCTAACCTAAAAGACCAAATAATGCAAATTTGGTAAAATTGTTTCAAATTATTATATAAATTGAAAAATAATGATTTTTGTATGTAACACTATTTATTTGTTGGAGGATAGTCTTAGCAAGTGCGGTACAACCACACATCCTCATCATTTTTTCTATGTCTTAGAGGGTTTTACTATAAATTTTAACTTAAATGTTATAAAACATGTATATCACAAAAGTTGTTTTTGTTTGATGTCATTCAAACGCACATAAAAATAATCCATTTAACTTAGAAAAGGAGCGAAGAGGCTCAATTCAATGGAGGAAGGCACATACTAATTATATTCTCACTATGATTCCGATAAAACAAGAGGCCTTCTAGTTATACTTGAGAAAAATATTTTACTTGTGCCTACGACAAGGATGACTCATTTCACTATTTTAAACTGAATAGTAGTAATCATGTATTCTCTCCGTCTCAAAAAAGATGTTCATCTTTCTATTTACGTTTGTTCCAAAATTATTGTACTGTTTCTAAATATGGATAACTAAAATATAATAATTTCCCGTTTTGCCCTTAAAAAGTTTTAACTTCTTAAACTTAAAAAATAATTGATACCTTTATTGCAGTGCCAAAATAAGTAATCTAATGAAAAAATAACTTCATTAACTGCATCTATCATATTTCGACCGTTTTTTGTTTCCGAACAATTTTTTTGAGACGGAGGGAGTACTTGCTTCACGTACATATATTCAGAACAATGTGATTGACACGTGATTCGTATCACATGTACCCATTTCTTAAATGTAACGAACTCGAGACAAATTAAAATACTTAAATTGCTACAACTTAAATTGATTGCAACAATGTTCTTGTTTGAATGATAATAATAACTTTTTTGTTCAACTTATAGTAAATTGCACTTATTCAATACTAGCGATAGAGTCTTAAGTTCAAGCAATCAATATGGTTTTTATTATTGATTTTATTTAAATTGTTTGACTAAACCTATTAAAAGATGTGTTTTTAACTTTTTTTAATTTGTCTCTGAATAGAGATCCTAATTTTGTTATTATTGATGACAACATACGTGACTACGCGGTATATTTTGGAATGACAAGATTCTATCATGATAGACTTGTGATGAATTGCATTATCATTTTAGATTGTTTATATTTATCTAAAATTTTAGCCTAAAGTCATGTATTAGACATTTGTCATAATGAATGGACTATATTAAACGAGATAATAAGCGGATTACACATGTCTCAGATATATGGTTTGGTATATTACAAAAAATTCTATCCGTTACGTCACTATAATGAATACAATCACTCGACGGAATATAGTCCTTACGCTTTCGTTGTTTGTACTTGTATGATCCGTGGTAGTCGAAGCTAGCCTCGAAGGTGTCTTGAGGACAGTAGTGAGCCAAAAACTGGCCCCTCCAGCTTATTAGGTTGAAAGTGGTGTTGGGTGGTGAGTTGTTGGTGGTGTGGGTCAACAGTGAGTGGTGGGGGTCAAGGGTTGATGGTAGCCGGTGGGCAAAAGAATGGACTTTCAAGATAAAACAAATTAACATTTTGTGTAAGAATCCAAACAACAAAAAATGCTATAAAAATCCAAATAAAAAACACATGATATAAAAAATTAAATGGTTACTTGATATGATAACAAATTTACTTATTTAATTGCCTTTATCGTGAAGTTTACCACTTTTTGAGCTATTGGGAAAATAGATAATCGATGTAGATTAAACATTTTACACAGTTTGTTTGTTGTAATTTAGAGTTGTCGAATAAATCATATTTTAGGGTTCGCTTGGTTCAAATAGGGGAATGGCAATCGGAAAGACAATGATAATGCTAAGGAATATAATGAAACCATTACATTGAATTAACGTTGGTTGGTTCAAACAAAACTAGAAACATATTATATATAGACATGAAACTAGTCTTACACAAATTGTGGGGTTAGGTGGGTAATGAAAGCCATTACCCCCAAATTGTTAGGGAATGAATATTGCCCACTTTTAGATAATGATTAACTATATTATAACAAACCAACCATTGTTTTTCATTGCTTTTGCCATTCATTACATGTTAATACTCCCAACCAAGCATGCCCTTAATGTTATTCGGCTACCGGAACAAATTGTTCCGTCACATAACATAATTTTATCAAAAAGGTTAGAAAAAAAAAGAAGAGTTAATTACATTATTGGTCCCTGTGTTTGTTTCAATTTAACGGGTTCAGTCCCTGGGTCGAAAATCGTTCGGGTTCAGTCCCTGGGTCATATGTTTGGTTACACGTTTGGTCCCTTTGTCACTTAAAATGACGAAAATACCCTTAATAAATAAATATTAATTTATTTATATCATAAAACACCCATCTTCTTCCTCAAATCATTATTCCCAAAATCAAACCTAAATAAATCAAATCAAATCTTTCAATATCATAAATTCATATTATAGCAAAACCCAATTTCTTTTAAGCGTATTTTATATAACCTCATCTTTCATAATTTCCCCTAATTTCTCCATGAACTACAAACCCTAATTTCAATTCCACCAAAAATCTCCCAAAATTCTTCCATAAAAACCTTAATTCCTCAACAATGTAAAAGAAATTGGGTTTTGCTTACGCCATGGTAATCCCCGGTTTTTTCGGCTCATTCTCTGGTTTTGCAGGTTTCTTCTGCTCAATCTCTGGTTTTACAGGTTTACTCGGCTCATTCTCTGGTTTTACAGTTTTGCTCGGCTCACTCTCTAATTCATTAGGTTTGTTTGGTTCATTTTCCGGTTCTGTAGCCTTACTCGGTTCATTTTCCGGTTCTGCAGCCTTACTTGGTTCATTTTCTAATTCTACAGGATTCCTCGTTTCACTAGTTCCAGCATCGGGTTCAGCAAACTTTAGATCATCCTCCGTTTCAGGTGGAAGAGGGCGATTTGCAGGGGTGGCAAACGCAGATTCTGGTAACGAAGAATCTCCTTCAACATTTTTGAGGAATTAAGGTTTTCATGGAAGATATTTGAGAGATTTTTGGTGAAATTGAAATTAGGGTTAATAATTAGTTTTTTTTATGATTTATTTATTTTTTAAATTGATAGATAAATTAATATTTATTTATTAAGGGTATTTTCGTCATTTTAAGTGACAAATGGACCAAACGTGTAACCAAACATATGACCCAGGGACTGAAACCGAACGATTTTCGACCCAGGGACTGAACCCGTTAAATTGAAACAAACACAGGGACTAATTATGTAATTAACTCAAAAAAAAAATTTGAAAAATTAAACGTTTTTGATACTTTTTATGAGACGAAAAGATCAATAAAGGGTTATAAAAGGTATCAATTTTCACAAACTTTTTTTCTTTTTTTCTTGCATCATTATGTTTCAAAACAATTAAATATGTTCAAATCGCTACACAACATGAAAATTAATCGCCTTTCTAGATACATATTTTATTAGTTACTAGTATGAAACCCGCGCGATGCAGCGTGAAAGAAAAATTATATTCGGAAAATATGGTAACGGTTTATGGTAGTTTCTCATTCGTTTTAAGATAAATAATAGTTATGGTTCGAGCCGTTCGGGCACTCGGAGAATAAAAATAGTTATATGGTAAGAGTTTCTTATTCGGTCTTTTGAGCCATAAAATGAATTATACGGTAACCGTTTATGGTGGTGCGCCCCTTCGGGGCATCATTTTATTTATTTATATGCGATAATGATTTTTTTAATGTCTTGTTTCACGATTAATATTAAGAGTGTAATAGTTTATGATTTTGTCCATCGATCTTCAAACTAATTCTCTCCATATATTTCACATACATAATTTTCTCGTTCGAACTATAAAATATAATTTATATGTTGTGTCTAATAGTTTCTGGTTTGAACCGTGTTCTATTAAATAAATCATTGATTTCGGTCCAAACTCGAACTTCCCGTTAAAAATGAGTGGTAATATATAGTCGAATGACCATAATCATCTTGTATTTAATAGTTTCCGACTTTAATGTTGCGATATATTATAAGTGTAATAGTTTTAGTGGCTTTTTGACTCATATATCATCTGCGCAGTAAAAGTTTTAGGTCATCCATCATTTTCGGACTATAAAAACAAGTATTCGGTTGCGATTGCAAATCCAGATCTTTGAACATAACAAGTTATTATCTACGAAGCTTAATAACTAAAAATTTAATTCACATTTTAGATATTGAAATGATGTAAGAAATTTTTTGTATTGAAATTTTTTGTAAAAAATATTACTTAAATTAATTGTAATTTAATTTAGTAGAGGGTAAATAATTAAAAATAAAGAAAGTGAGTTAAAAAGAAAGGAAAGTGAGTTGAAAAATTAAATTGTATTTAGATGGTAATAAAGGACATTTTAGTCTTTTCCTTCTTAAATTTCAATTTTAAGAATTTAGGACCAAATGGTTTATAGATAGTATAGATAAGTTAAACGAAAACCTATTGTTTAAAATTGCAAAACTCTTTTTAAAATACTTAAGTGATGACATGTTAAGTTTAACTACGGAGAATCTAAGCAAACAGTAAAAATAGTCATGTTCTTTTCAAGAAAAACCAAGATTTAATTAAACTTAGAAATTTGCTAGGCAAAATTATCCATAATGATTTATACAATTTACACTAATCCTTTTTTGGGTCAATATTTGTGTAGCTTATTCTCCTATAAAAGTTTCTCTTCTCTCGTTTTATTGGTTACTCCTACGAAACTTTGTCAAAGCATTTAAAAATAATACCGAAACCGAACCATACTAAACAAACGGGGTTTTTGGATATCTGTTTCTTCGGGTTTTGGTATCGGGTTCGGAACAAGCATACCGGCTCAAGTTTCGGTTATATGTTTGTTTTTAACGCCCCAAATTGAAGGAAGATAGTCTCAAGGCATTCATAATGAAAGGGTGGAAAGAGAGTGAAATGGTAGGGCTAAAGCCACATGCCAATTAATAAACTAATGGGGACAAAGAAAAGGGTGCCCATGGAATCATGCGTGTACTACTTACTTACAAGGTAATGAATACAAACATCAAGTTTAGAAAAAGAAAATGATTGAATGAAGGGCCATGCATGGGATACAGTGATACACCATTGCTTTGTTTCCAACAACTTAGAAACTTCTATGGTGGACGTTATACTTTTTTATATTTATCGTTTTAACCATTTAACCTTTTTTATAATACTTTTGTCTTTAACTTTCAATTATTTATCGATTTAACCACTTAACTTTTTTTAACAATGTTTTTTACTCTTAACTTACAAACTATATATTATTTTAAGCACCAAACTTTCAATCATTATTCGTTTTAGTCCCTTAACTTAGCTAGTAAAACATTTTATAAGTGATGAAAACAATAAATTAACGAAAGTTTTGGATTTAAACATTATTTTTTGGAAGTTTAAGGATTAAAATGATAGTTGCTTTAAATGTTAGAGGTGAAAATAACGTAAAAAAAAGTTAAGTGATTAAAATAATATATGTTTGAAAGTTAAGGATAAAAACATTATCAAAAAAAGTTAAGTGATTGAAACGATAAATATATAATAATTAAATCATTATTAACCTTCTTTTTCTCACAATATCTTTCCCTTATTTTGTTATTATAAAAAGCAATGAATTTTGTTTTTGGTAAATGCCTCGTTTAAGCTAGTAAATATTCTATTCAATAATTCAGTCGGTAAAAATTAAAACTTGTATCACTCATATTTGATAAAAGTTTTACAAAAGAGTTTCATTGTAATCGTGCAAAGTATGAGAGTTTCATTTTATTATAATATAATATCAATTATCAAACAAAATTTCTTAGGAATTTGATAACAATAACCATTTAGGTTGTGATTAACAAACTTTCAACTGTCATTTAATTTAAATATTTTCAACCCACATTTTTGTTTGTTACATTCTTTTCTTAAAACTCTTAGGAAAAAAATCGGTAAAACAAAAACCAGTTCCTTTACTCCAAATCGATTTCAACTAAATAAGTAAAGCAAACCGAGAAACCCAATCGTTTCATCAAGGATACAATTGAAAATTGTTTTGTATTTGAGGTTTCAATATATGTGGTAGTTTGAATCATTAAATATTATTTTTCATTGAAGTTCATTTATGATTACGGTGTTTACGATAAATTATAATTTGCAATTTGACAACAATATAAAATGAATTAAATATTGAAAAAGAGTATTTAATTATCTGGTTACCATTTAAAATAAATTGAAAGAGGAATTTGTTATTATTATTATTATTATTATTATTATTATTATTTTTGCCTAAATAAAAGGAACCAAGCAAATGTTTAATGTTTGTTTGGAAAAATTCGAATTAAACGGCGGTTGAAGTTTTTAGCCACAACCTATAAGGTTATGGTTATTAAATCTTAATTTTTTAATAAATAGTATTCTATATTTTGTTATTACATAAATAATTCTGTCCCATTATTATTTGTAATAATTTTGTCTTTGACCCTCGACTCTAATTATATATATTTTAACCCATTGAATTTGAATGCTTACGTTTTGATCCTTAATTCTATTAACTTTTACATTTTAGCTTTTAACCTTATATGTGCAACGAAACGCAAGCAACATCATTATACTTAATTATTTTCCTTTCCTTGACTGTTCGTATGAGGTCTCGGATTGGTAATAGTTTGGTCGTTAGGGTTTTCAAGAAAACAATTAGAGGGGAAAATAGGAAAGAGAACCTAGCATTCAAATAGGTTTTGAATAAACTCGTTTCTTTGAAACAAACGTCACACTTATTTCCATTTAAAATCTTCAAACGAAACAATCCATGATTCTCCATTTCAATTCGACACTATAACAAATATATATAATTTTTGTGTAAAATAGTTTAAATTTATATATGTTAGTAAAATAATAAATGTTCATAACATAAATGCATATATGTATATTTTTAAAAAGTTACACGTTTCTCTTCCAAGTGGGTAGAAATAATACTAATAAATGAAGATTAAAAAAGCGAATATCAACCAAAACATGGAGTTCAAAACTTTATATGTTCTTAGCTTTCTTACCCTAAAAAGATGTGAAATTTAAATATTATGCTCGTGCTTTCTAATTGTGTTCTCAATTTTTATTTTTAGGGTAAAGAAATGTAAAAAAAATGAAATAAATAAATTATCGTGTTCTCAAGTTTTTTTATGAAGGAAAGCAAAGAAAAGGAAAAGATTAGAAGGTAAAGTTTATACATTTTATTCTATAAAACAATTCGGCCATATTTGGGGTAATCGTAAAGTAAAATAAATACTATCCTTTACTTTACTTTCCTTTTCTTTATATTACTTTTTTTTTCTTTTAATTTTAGACCTGAGAACAGAGAGTTAAGTGAAGAGTAAGGTATACCGCTTTGGTGTGTTTAACCCACTATTGGGCCGAGTGTTCTCACTGATATATGTAGCCTACTTCCTCCAAAGCCCAAGTAAACTAACCTTTTGTGGAGCACGCCATGTCACACACCAACAACCCAACCCAACCCAACCCAACCCAACCCACCTTTTTAATAGTGGAGTGACAATGTGCAATTCTATTTCAAGCCAGCTTCAAAATTACGGGTTAGCTTAAATAAACTCGACACCGCAACCATAAACTGATTTTTTTTAGGTCGAGTTTGGGTTGCCATTTGATTAAATGGTTCGATCCATCAATCTGAAAAGCATCAACCTGAAAGGTTTTTAAATTACTTTTCATAAACTAAAATATATAAAGAAATATAATATTGTAATTAACTAAAATAACTTCCTCTGTTAATACTGGAAGTTGTAACACTTAGACTAATTTTCTATTTTTCCTTTTCACGTTTCCATATTATTACTTTCTACCTAAATCGTAGAAAAAAATATAACATAAACACATTGATTATTTAACATGAAATTCATTTATATTACTTTCTACCTAAATCGTAGAAACAATATAACATAAAAACCTTGACTATTTAACCTGAAATTCATTTGAACTTATTGATCCAAAACCAAGCTACCAACATGTTTATTTTAAATGAGTTATATTGGCTATGTCCGAGTTAAGTAAATTCGACCCGTCAAACTGATTCTGATTGCTATAGATTTGATCAATACTGAAAGTAATATGAATAAAGTTGCACGTTCAAGCGGGTTATTAAATGAACCTTTTATGTATGTTTGTATCTTCACGTTAACTGTTTCACAATCTTAAATGGTTGAATAAGTATATCAGATATTGAAGAGACTTACATTAATGGGGCAGCCTCTAGACTTGCATTTTAAACATATTTCATGACCTTTCGCATGTCATTAGCTGAAGTAATTCTCTTGTAACACTTATGGACATTTTTGTAACTTATTTGTCTTTTCAAGTTTTGTTTTACTTCCTATATTATGATCACAACTTGAATGTAATCAGGTAGTTTTTGATTAATAAATAATTGAGTGTTTTTTCTTATGTATCGCTCTTATCTCTTTGGTGGATTCCTTTGAGTGGCGAGATTTTACTTGACTTATCTAACGATTGGGGAGTCGTTAGTGGCGTCGTAGTCTGATTTAGGTAAATTTCGAAATCAGTCTTTTATTCTCCATTTATCCAAACCTTTTCATACATTCTGAATCTATTAGTTCGGTATCATCTGGTATAAGACCTAAGTTCGTTCGTATTCATTGTTGATATTGTGCTCTTTGTTTGTGAACCATGAGACCAGCCTTTAGGGGAGCCCCTATCAATGATAATGATCAAGAACGTACTCCTAATATGGGAGATTTGGCTCGTACTCTTGATCAAATCTTCCAGCGACTCGAAAATTTGGAGGATGAACGTAGGGACAATAAACGTGATAGAAGAAGATATATTCACTACCCAAGTTCTGATGATGAGGAAGTCAATCCGTTTCATGAACATAGCAATGATAATTTAAGGTCCAGAAGAAGTAATCAAGATGATCAGCTGGACAACCAAGTAAAAATTGACATTCCGGCCTGAGTTTGATGGAAGATTTCAAGGTGATTCCTTTATCTATTGGATTATACGGTTGGAAGAATTTTTGAGTATAAAGAATTCAGGGAAGAAAGGAACGTGAAGCTGGTTGCAATTAAACTAAAGGGATATGTATCTCTTTGGTGGGAAAGTTTGAAGAGAGAGAGGGGTTGCGTGATCAACGACGTTTGATTCAAACACGGGAAAAGATGAAGAGGGAACTCAATAGACGTTTTCTGCCCGACACCTACAAGCAAGATAATTACATGAGATACACAACCTCAAGAAATCTGAATTGACGATTGAAGACTACACTCACGAGTTTGAGCATCTTATGCTTAAATGCGATGTCTCCGAACCAGAAGAACAAACGATCGCTAGGTATCTTGGTGGTCTCAATAAGGAAACTTCAGATATGATATTACAACCGTATTGGACATTTAATGATGTTCAGATGATGGCCTTCACGGTAGAGCAACAATGAAACGAGGGAAGGAAATTTCTGTCAAGAAGTGGTAGCAACACTAGTTTCGTAGAGGAGGCTCCTCATCATCTTCAACATCTAAGGTATCTCCATCCTACACAAAACAGGTATTTAAAACTCCTAAACCGCTGGTTAATCCAAATCCAACAAAGAAGTGTTTTAAATGTCAAGGTTTTGGTCACATAACATCAGATTGTCCTAACAAGCGCACTATCACAATAATTGGAGATACGGTTGTGGAAAAAGAGGAAGAATTGGAGGAAGAGGAAATGTTTGTAAAATTAGAAGAATACGGGGAGTATGGAGATGTTGGACATAATCTTGTCATAACTCATAAGGCGTTTGTTAAATGCTATCCCGTGCCAAGAAGAGGAATGGTTGAGATATATTATTTTTCAAACGGGTTGCACATCTCATGATAGAGTGTGCAATGTTATTATAGATAGTGGAAGCTGCGCCAGTGTTGTTTCAGAAGAGATGCATGGTGTCAAACTTGGTTTGAAAACTGAACCTCATCTAAATCCCCAAAAGATTCAATGGTTCAAGAATGGAAATGGTGTTGCGGTGTCGAAGAGATGTTTGGTATCTTTATCCATCGGGAAATCATATGAATATCAGATCTAGTGCGATGTTGTTTCTACGGATGCATGTCATCTTTTGCTTGGAAGACCATGACAGTTCGATAAAAAGGTTGTAAATGATGGGTTTAAAAACACTTATTCTTTCTATACAGATGGAAAGCGTGTTAGTCTACATCCAATGAAGCCACAATTGATTTTAAAGAAAAATAAAGATGTTGGTCAGATCTTTCTAAGTGAAGCAAAAGTAAACGATGTTATCAAAGGAAGGGAAGTTGTTTTATATCTTGTAGTGAAAGAGGAAATAGAAAGAACTAGTGATCAACCTGAGATTGTCAAATCACTTTTAGCTGAATATGAGTCTTTTGCCTGAAAGTATTCCAAGTGGTTTACCACCTATCCGTGGAATTGAGCATCGAATTGATTTGATTCCAGGTTCTGTTTTGCCAAATAAGCCAACTTATAGGCTTAACCCAATCCAACAAGTAGAGATGCAAAGGCAAGTAGCGGAATTGCTGGAAAAAGGGTTCATACGAGAAAGCCTTAGTCCTTGTTCAGACCTATTGGTAAAAAAAAAAAACGGAAGTTGGAGAATGTTCGTGGACAGTCGTGCCATTTACAAAATTACAATCAAGTATAGATTATCAATTCCTAGACTTGATGACTTGCTAGATCAGATCAATGGCTCTACAACATTTTCAAAGATTGATTTAAGGAGTGGCTATCATCAGATTCGTATGTAGCAAGGTGATGAATGGAAAACAACGTTTAAAACTCATCATGGTCTCTACAAATGGTTAGTTATGCCTTTTCGTCTTTCTAATGCACCTAGTACTTTTATGAGACTTATGACTCATATTTTTCAGCCATTCATGGGCAAATTTGTTGTCGTATACTTTGATGATATTTTGGTGTATAGTCGAAGTGTAGAAGAACATCATATTCACCTACGTCATGTGTTTGATCTTTTGAAGGCTCAAAAACTGTTTGTTAATTTCAGGAAGTGTTCATTTGTTGCTGATAGTGTTGTGTTTCTTGGATTTGTTGTTTCAAAAGAAGGCAAGATGAAAGCAAGGTGGAAGCCAATATATTATTTGATGTTTGAAGTTTTTATGGAATGGTTTCATTCTATAGGATATTTATAAAAAAATTTAGCACCTTGGTCTCTCCCATTACTAAATGTTTAAAAGGTGGTTAGTTTGCTTGGAATGAGAATGCTCAAGCTAGCTTTGAGGAAATAAAGCGAAAACTAATGGAGACACCAATTATAATTTTTCCCAATTTTGATTTGGTGTTCCAAGTTGAATGTGATGCTTCCGGAGTAGGTATTGGGGTTGTATTGAGTCAAGAAGGAAGTCCGGTTTCTTATTTTAGTGAGAAACTTAATGATGCAAAACGAAAGTACTCAACATACGACAAGGAGTTATTTACATGCCTTGGTTCGTGCCTTGAGACATTGGAGTAAATATCTTTTGAAGCACTTAGGTATCTAAGTGCCCAACACAAACTTAACTCTAGACATGCTAAATGGGTGAAGTTCATCCAATCATTTAACTTCACAATCAAACATAAATATTGAAAGACTAATTGTCACTACAACAAAATTGCTAGTTATTCGCACTTTTTTGTTCGCGGTCTATGAAGGCGTGAACAAAAAATTTATGATGTTCACAATTTTAAGTGTGTAAACTTTTAAGACACCTATAATTGTGAATACAAGAAAACCTAAAAAAAGAAACACATTTATAAGTGTGAAGAAATATGTTTACACTTTTAGGTGCGAAAAATATAAATATATTTTTATCACATCCCTAAGTGTGAACAATATAAAAATTCATCACAAGTTTTGGCGTGAAAGAATTATTATCACACTTTTGGTTGTGAAATAATATATAAAATGCTTATCGTAGAATACTATTTTTGCATGCGCAAAATCATTTTACGTTATCATTTTTCTGTAAGCTATTATAGTTTCTATTCTTTTAGAATGCTTATTATAATGCTATTATGCGCTCGGGCTATGTTTAAAAAGTCCGAATACATACATATGTTTAACATGAATAGATATAAAACATATATTTTTTTTTGTAAAATGCTTATTATAACGCTAGATGAAATAAAAACAATAAAATAACAGAGCTTTTTTTGTAAAATGCTTATTATAACATTAAATAAAATAAAAGTAATCAAATAACAAAGCTTATATTTAATAGAATAGTAATTATGTAATATAAATTTAATGAAGAGGGGAAACTATGGATATGTACGTATACAAAAAGAAACCATCACGAACGTGGTTTATTTGTAGACACTAGCGTTCGGGCAGTACCAGTAGAGAAGAAAAAAACGACGAGGGAGAAACTCAAATTAGTAAAGACATAAAATTAACCTTATTTTTTTTAAATTGTGTGTTTGTGAGAATTTTTTTTTTTTTACAAAATTAATTTATAATTTTAAATTATCTTTTTTTCCAAAGAAATGGGTGGGATGGTGGATCCTACTGCCCTCACCTTACCATCAGAGCACCTGGAGTGGGGGGGTTGTGGGGCTCGTTGTGGCCTCACAACGACCGTTGTGGTCGTTCTCCACTCCGGGTCGCCTCGTTCTGGAGTCTCGTTCTCGGATTCGTTACCACCACAACGGTGGTTTTTTTTTTTTTTTTTTTTTTTTCTTTCTTTTCTTCTTTCTCTTCTTTCTCTTTTCTCTTCTTTCTCTTTTCTTCTTTCTCTTCAAATAGATCTGTTTTTTTTTTTTCTTTGTGTTGCAGATGGAGGCAGGGAAGGTAAGGGAGGGAGGGAGGGATGGATTTGTAGGGTTTGTTGGTTTTTGTGTTTTAAAATTTTGTGTAATGTTTTTTTTAATATATGTTTTATAATTTTTAATATATTAAAAATTTTAATATATGTTTTAAAATTTTTAATATATGTTTTTTTTATATATGTTTTAAAATTTTTAATATTTTTAGAGTTTTTTTTTATAAATATTTTTAGAGTTTTTAATTAATGTATTGTGTGTTTTTTTTTAATTAGTGTATTGTATTTTTATTTTAATAAATGTATTATTTATTTTATTTAAATCTTTTAAGAAAAATAATAAAATAATAAAATAATCCCACAACCCACCACAACCCTCCCTATCATAACAACTCACAACCCTCATTCTCACTGCCACGTCATCACCTTTTTCCCCCAAACCCACCACAACCTCATTGTCACTCGTTATCACTCCGAGTGCTCTCACCACTATTAAGGCGTTATGACTTATAACATTTTATCAATATAAAGTTAAAGACTTCTTAGGTAAACATCTTTAGTACCGTTGCAATATGTCCAAAAATGGTCATAAGATACGTTAGGCCACATAGATACAAGTCAAAAGCATAAAACTTCTATGATAATCCAAACAAGAAAAAACATATTTATTTATCCACCTATAATAAGACAAAAGGTCTACAAGTTAGCAAACCTTTTAAGCAACGTATTTTAATACTCGTGTTTATTCGAAAATACACTCAAAGCAAATTGAGCTCAACCTCAAATCAACTTATATCAAACATTTTTCAAACCAAGAGTAGAGTCGTCTTGTCTCGGTCGAAACCCGACTATTACAACCCACCCCGCTATCACTATCAACTCCACTACATAGCCCAACCCATTTCCAAAACACAAAACCCTTAACCCCCAATTTTCACACACACACACACACAACGTGTATCAATGGCGTCTGTAGCATTCAGAAACCCTATTCGAGACGATTACTGAATTTCTCTTCTCAATTACGCTACGGTTGTCGAGGATCCGTTATTCCAGCTGCTGGTGTGTTGAACATTGAATCGGTTTCTGGAAATGAAAACGTCGTCGTTTCGAATCCGTGGTGGAGATCCATGGCTACTTTTACGAGAACGTAAGCTGTTTATGTAATCAATCAATTTGTACTTTAATTTGGGGAAATGATGTGATTAATCCAGCTGATTGAGTGATTTTATGAATTTATTCTGATTTTGTTGTTAAATCGGTTAGTTAATATCTAGAGAAAATGATACTTGAAATGATGACGGTTGTTGAACATCGAACGATAAATCGGTTAGGTATGAACGGTGTGATTAATGTTAGTTATAGTTAGGAAAAACGATAATAGGATAGTTATAGCCGATGAGATTAATGTTGTTAGTTATGAACGATGAGATTAAGGTTCGTTATAATTAGGAAAAACAAACTATACCTTAAGTATATTTAGAAATGATTATACGTTGAGACTTGTTAGATTGTTTTAAACCTGAAGTTATGATCTGTTTATTTTATTAGAGGTATGTAGACGGTAATGCGGTTTGAAAATTCTGTTACTGATCGGTGAAACTGATTCTGAGTAGTTCTTAGAGGTTTTTGTATGTGTTCGTTTCATTTGAATCTAGTTATTTGATTGATTACAGCTGATATAATTGTGAGTTTAATTATAGTTATTAAATTGCAGAAATGAGAAATGATAGATGTTGTTAAGCTTCGAACAGGTTGATTTATTTGAAGTTAATACTTAAGAGACATTGAGACTCGCGATTTTGTTAAATCTGAAATTATGATCTGTTTAAGATAGTGGCAAACGTAGATCGTAATGCAGTTTGAGAAAGTCTTAGTGGTTGAGTTATTTGTTGCTTAGTTGGTTGGATACACTGTAGAAAATTAGTGAATCTGTTTTTTGCATGTTTCTTATGTTGTGAATTATTTTTCTCAGAAAACCTCATGTTAATGTTGGAACGATTGGACATGTTGATCATGGAAAGACGACACTGACCGCTGCAATCACGAAGGTTGGATTGCTTGATTCTGATATCCGACACATGGCTCATGTTCTCTACTAACTTTTGGTTGTATGGCTAAGCTATATGGTTTTGTCAGGTGTTAGCAGGTGAAGGGAAGGCGAAGGCTATTGCCTTTGATGAAATTGATAAGGCTCCTGAGGAGAAGAAGAGAGGAATTACAATTGCAACGGTTTTATATTGTTCCATTCCTTCCATCTGATGTGATCTTACCCTTGGGTTATTTTAACTACTTAATGCATCTTGTTTTTTCTGGCTTCGTTATGCAGGCTCACGTTGAATATGAAACCGCTAAAAGGCATTATGCTCATGTTGATTGCCCAGGTCACGCTGATTATGTTAAAGTAAGACATAGTTTTCAATATAAGGATTATTAATTCCTTGAACTTATTAGCTGTTATTACTAGACTATGTCGTGTAATCATTTACACAACATGAAGTAGGTGTTTCAGTAGTTTTGTGAGAAATTGGAAAGTTGAATAGCTTTTTCATAAGCTATATAGGATTCTTTATGCAACCCAGTATTTTTGTGTTACTCGGGTTATTAGAGAACTATGGGGTTTTTTTGGTCCTGTAAGATGCTTGGTTATTACTGTTATTCGTTCAATGCTCCATCTTATCGATAACGTTTTCAAAGATGTTAGCTGTATCTTGTATAATCGTTATAAAACTTGTTTGCATTCTTGCTTGTTTAAACACAAAATCAATGATCGGAATCCCGGACCTCACCATATAACCTATATGGCTGTATGTATGTCTTTAAAAAGGTAAGAACTTCAGGTATTCATTGTTTGTCGGGAATATTTATGTCATTATCAATCTCTCCAGCGGTGTTTACATTGGCCAGCTAATAGGATGATTGTTGTCTAAACCCACCCAACTAATCCCTGCTTAATTCTTATATGTCTAACTCGATATTTAGTTTTTGGTTCGAAGAGGCCAGGAAAACTTGAAAGCTTAGGGTTTTTAAACAGCTATAAATAATCATAGCAATGCGGAAGTGTTTAATGTGTCTTAGGGCACTTAAACCAATTTGTTATTGAGTTGGGTCCGTATTCATCAGGGTTTTTCCATTAAATTCTTCTGCTCACTTGTTGCAGTTTCTGATGGATTTGCTTAATTTGTAGAACATGATCACGGGAGCTGCTCAGATGGACGGGGTAATTCTGGTCGTCTCTGCACCTGATGGACCTATGCCACAAACAAAGGAACATATCCTTGTTGCCCGACAGGTTTGTTCCTGAAGCCGATTGTAGTGTGTGAACTGTTAGTTTTATGTTTTGCAAGTGGTGGTTTTATACTAGTAAATGCTCCTCCTATAGTAAAAAAGGTTAATACTAATTGTTTATTACTCACCAACCTGAACCATGAGCGTAATTGGCTGCGATTTATGTCAAGGATTTCATAAAACTGCGATTAGGATAGGAAGAGTATTCTTTTTTGGTCAGTTTTTATTCTCCATAAATCAGATTTTATAAATGGAGGTTAGGGTTATACATTTAATATTGAAACAGAATTTGCATTTAATTGAGTAGTATTTTTGATGATTATTTCTTTTTACATTATGGATTTTGTACAAGTGCTTTTAGGAAAAAAGAGTAATTTATTTTGGCTAGTTTTCATTTTCTACATGGTACTTTACTATTTGACGGTTTTCAGGTTTCTTTGTTCATTATAAATTATTTCTTGTTCACTTTCCGACTTTCTACTTTTGCTTGTGAACAGCTTGTTGAGATCCTCCCATCGGCTCTCGTGCTTTACATTCTTCGAAAGCTGCCTCCCAAGAAAGTATCAGCACAGTACCACCCTATTCGTTAGCAAAATTTGCATCTATTCATTTACTGTCGAATCAGCGTGGGATCAATTGGATTTAAGCAGACTTTAATATATGCATATTTATGTTTGCTATTTTGATGTACAATTACAGTAGCAAAATCGTCATCTGTAACTTGATTGAAGAAATTTTTTCTCTTCATGGAGTTTTTGTGTATTTGAAACTCGAAACCTAAAATGTGGTTGATTTCTGTTTTGTCACCATTTGTATGTTTTAATATATTGTATTCCTTGTGGCCTATATATATATATATATATATATATATATATATAAATATATATATATATATAAAAGCGTGAAGATTCACATTATGAGGCGTGAAAAACCAAATGATCCCAAAATCCTCACACTTAGAAGTGTGATAAATTATCCAAAATCTTCACATTTGAAAATGTGATAAATTTATCCCAAATTATTCACACTTAAAAATGTGATAATAAATCACAAATCCTCACACTTGAAAGTGTGATAAATTATCGCAAATTCTCACACTTAAAAATGTGATAAATTTATCCCAAATTCTTCACACTTAAAAGTGTGATAATAAATCACAAATCTTCACACTTGGAAATGTAATAAATTATCTTAAAATCATCACATTTAAAAGCATGAAAAATTATATCAAAATAATCACACATAAAAGTGTGAAGAATTTTGTTACGTCAATATTCCTCGCGCATATACTAAGTGCGAACTTTTTAAATCTACACGCTTTTAAGTGCGTATATATGTCCTAAAAAGCGTGAAAAATCAATCATTTTGTTGTAGTGTGTTTAGCCGATGCATTGAGTAGACGTCACTTGTTGCTTCATGTCATGCATACAAAGGTGTTGGTATTTGAAGTTGACAAAACACTATACGTTGATGATCTTGATTTTGGGCAGATTTGGAAACTATGTCAACAAGGAGCTCATAAAGACTTTGTGATTCAAGATGGATTTCTGTATAAGGGGTTGCAACTTTTTGTACCACAAGGATCATTACGAGAAGTAATCATCCGTGAGACTCACGGTGGGGGATTGGATGGTCATTTCGGACGTGACGAGACTTACTCTTTGGTGCAAGAAAACTTTTTTTGGCTTCATTTAGTGAAGGACGTGAGCAATATTGTGAAAAGGTGTGAGGTATGCAAAAAAACTAAATTGCATGGGAGTAATGCTGGATTGTATACACCGTTTCCTATTCCAAAGGTTCCATGGGAAGACATAAGTATGGATCTCGTACTTGGTTTACCTAGAACTTAGCGAGGTAATGATTCTATTATGGTTGTTGTTGATCGATTTTCAAAGATTTCTCATTTTGTTCCTTGCAACAAGACAATGGATGCTACTAAAGTTGTTGATTTGTATTTCAATGAGATTGTAAAGTTACATGGAGTTCCTAAAAAAATCACTTCTGATCGTGATGTTAAGTTTCTTAGTCACTTTTGGAGGACTTTGTGGAGAAAGATGGGTACAAGACTTCAGTTCAACACCTCCCACCATCCTCAAACCGATGGTCAAACTGAAGTTGTTAACCGGTCTCTTGGATCTTTATTATGGGTGCTTATAAAGAAGAATATAAATAAATGGGATTTGATGCTTCCCCAAACTGAGTTTGCTTACAACCGGTCTACTAGTCAAACAACGAGACACTTTCCCTTTCAAATTGTATATGGCTTGATTCCTATTACTCCGTTGGATCTTGTTCCATTGAAAACGGATGCACATTTTAGTGGAAAGGCGGACTAGCGTGCCAAGTACATCAAGAAGCTTCTTAAGCAAGTGTGTGATACCATTGTAAAGAAATACCGAACGATACGCTCAAAGTGCCAGCAAACATCGAATCCGTGTTGTTTTTCAAGTGGGTGACTTGGTTTGGATTCATCTTCGAAAGGAGAGATTTCCAAACCGTAGGTACCAAAAGCTTCAACCACGTGCAGATGGTCCATTCAAAATTGTGGCAAAAGGTTAATGACAATGCATACAAGATTGACTTACCAGGAGATTATGGAGTTTCAGCAACATTTAATGTGGCGGATGTATCACCATACGTGGAAGACCGGGCAACCCAGGGAGGATCATATAGATTTGATCAATACTAAAAGTAACATGAATAAAGCTGCACTATATGGTTCAAGTGGGTTATTAAATGAACCTTTTTTTTTTTTTTATCTCCACATTAATTGGTTCACAATCTTAAATGGCTGAATAAGTATGGCAGATTTTGAAAAGAATAACATTGATGGGCAGCCTCTAGACTTGCATTTTAAACATATTTCATGACCTTTAGCATGTCATTGGCTGAAGTAATTCTCTTGTAACACTTATGGACGTTTTTGTAACTTATTTGTCTTTTGAAGTCTTGTTTTACTTCCTATATTATAAGTTGAATGTAATAAGAAAGTGTTTGATTAATAAAGAATTGAGTGTTTTTTCTTATACTTTTGCATTTCTCTTTTCTATTTGGTGGATTCCTTTGAGTGATTTTACTTGACTTATCTAACGATTGGGGAGTTGTTAGTGGCGTTGTAGTCTGATTTAGGTGGATTCCGAAATCAGTCTTTTATTCTCCATTTATCTAAACCTTTACATACATTCTGAATCTATTAGTTCGGTATCACTGATAATGGGTCGGGTTTGGATTGAGTAATTTTAACCCGTCACATCAACATGTTTTTTAAATGGATTACGTGGGTTAGGTCCAAGTCGAGTAATTTCAGCTCGTCAACCTGATAACTCGAACCTACTAACGTTATTATGATTGTGGATCGTTGAAAGCTATTTTAGGGTCGTTGTAAGCCGGTTTGAGGTCATTGTAAGCTGTTACGAGATCGTTGTTTAAGGTCGTTGTAATTTGTAGCATTTCGCTACTTTCAAATTTGTATATTATTATTGCCTTTGAAAAAAAATTATGATTGTGGGTCAGATCTGAATTGAGTAATTTTAACCCGACCTGAAGCCGCCAACTTGTACCCAACTTGAATTGCTAACCCGAAGCCATGTCACACACCAACGAACCAACCCACCTTGATTAATACTTCCACTTTGATTACAATATACAAGCGAGCTCGGTGATGGAGGAAGCAAGTATTTAACCACGTGACCAACCCCACCGTCACATAGTCTTAGAGCGATAGAGTTCTTCCTGAGGAGATTGTGAGTAATCGGTATATACATCTTTTGTTGTAACAACTAGGTGAAGAAATCGAATTTCATCATTTCTATGTCTAATAGTTTACAAAATGTCCGTCAATAGACTGATAATAAATCTAAAAATCTGTTTTTATGAAATCTTGCGATTTTATCTTTTGAAACAACTAAAATACAAGTCACATCAGACAACAGTTGTACCGATACTTTATAGGACTGAAATTCTGATTGAGCAAAAATGGTAAGATTACATAAACTAGCCCCATCAAGATCACCAGCCGCAATGACGGGAAAATAATTTGACACATTTTTCCGGTTGATCAACTAACAAACAATGATAGAAAATTAAACAATATGATTTCACAAACTACTAAAACCATTAATCATCAAGATTAAACAAGAATAAAATGCATTACAGAGTTGCAAGTATGCAACAAACAAAACAAATGTCCTCTAAATTAAACCAATACCCATAACTTATGTTCATATTACGATGAACCAGCTGTAGCGTTGTTTGGAAGTGAGTACGCACTTCTACCATGAACACCAACTCGGTTACGCCCTATTCCATTCCTTGGATATTCTCCACTTCTTTGAACTTCAGTATCTCGGCCACTTGACCTTGAATTTGAAGTCCAGCAATTTGTGGAATCGCCTGAATTTAGGTCCCAAGAAGATGACATCCAGCTCATCTGTTGACTACCAGCAAAACTATTACTCCCTGATGATTCTTGTTCTTCGGTTTCTGCATCACCACCCCTTCTCACAGTTACATACTTGTGGAGACTCGGCTCCATCAGATCATCATTAACCACCTTCTCAGATTCCACAAGATTGTCCTTGTCTTTCTTGAATTGGCGATCAGTAGAGTTGGTGGCTGAGTTCAGGTCAGCTACAGCTTCAAGAATCGAGCACGCCTTGCTCACACAAGCGGGGAGGGAGAAAGCTGGTGGTGGTGGTGTTGTGGTTGCAGCTGTGGCTATTGTGGTGGGGGTGGGGTTCTTTTGGTGAAAGTTTTGGATGTCTTCGAGTAATAAACTAGCGTAGGATGGTTGGTTAGAGTTTGGGTTCAGTAAAGTTTCAGGGTTGATGTCTAGGTCTCGAGATAGCCTTGAAGAACGCGTTCTTCCTACAATCTGGTTATGTTTTGGATTTTCGACAGTAACAACAACATTGGTTGTTTTGTTGTTCATAGTCTTTTCACCAATTGGTTTCTGTAAAAAAGTTATGAGCTTTTAAAACTTAAGCACTAGGAACAATTAATCATTACTGTAAACATTATTAAAAAAAAACACTTACTTTGCTGCTCGGTTGCTCAAATCCAGTAGCATTGGTGTCGATTTCAGCCAGTGGATTCCTTCTATAAGGAGAATGTTCAGCCTTCCTCGAATTGCTTCGACTTAATGTCAACGGCTGCTGGTTCTGATTCTGATTCTGATTATCACTCAAAACTCTAATCGCCCTAGCTGGAGATCTAGCACGTGGAGAAGCTGCAGTCCGTGAACCCGCCACCACCACTGCCTCACCGCCATTTCGCTTAACTTGAATCCTCTTCACAACACCACTAACCACCTCACCACCACCAGCATTATTCCCCTTATCAGTAGCAGGTACAGAAACCATCTTCCCGGGCCGATTACTCCCACTCCCCACACCCCCAACACCAGCAGAGCTATTCGAATTTGAATTAGGCGACTCCGACCTTCGATTAGGGGACCTGCTAACTCTCCTTCCGCCATTCCCACTCCCTCTCTCTTTACTCCCAGATCTCTGCTGCTGCGGATCTCTTTCTCGACTCCGTCTTCTCGAAGACGGAGACGAAACCCTCCTCTCTCCTTGTCTCACCGCCGCTGCCACGTCATCATCGTCATTCTTCAACCCCACTTCCATATCAAAATCAAAACTTCTCTTCGACCCCGAATACCTCCTGCCACGTGTCGGCGTTTCACCACCAGCCGGTTTCACACCGGACGAACTCCGGCTAAGCCTCCCACACTGAATCAAAATCGCATCCACCTCTTCCTTCGTACAACTACTCGTCCTCACCGCCGCACCGACCACCACACCACCACCATCACCACCGTCGCCGGAAAGTTGACCACCGTCGGAAATATTTTTTTTCTTCCGATCAACAGATTTTCTAATTTCCTGATCTGGGTGTCGATCAATTTCATGACTTTTTCGATGCTTCACAACAAAAACCTCTTTCTTGCTCGTTTCTTGATCTGAAACTGTAGCAACAACTGCTTCAGAAACGGCGTCGTTTTTGGGTTTTTCCGGCAGTTTTTTTTCAGGTGAGATTTTGATTTCATGTGGGGAAGGAATTGAAGTAATTGTACTGGATTTGCTACAACAAGCACCCATTTTTGGAACAGATTTAGTGGAGAAAATGAGAGTGTGAAAAGGGTTCAGTTAACGATGTTTTTAAATTAAGAAAGAGAGAGAGGGGGTATGGAACAAAGATTTGAAATTTGGATTGAGTTGAATGTTGAAAAAATAGCCGTTGTTAAAATGTTTTTTTATATTTAAAGGGTGTTAACTGTAACTTTTTGAAAGATGGTTTTCCAACATTGGAAATATTCAAATTAACCTGATTGTTTTTGTTCTAAAAAGATTCTTGCCCGATTTACTTTAATATTAGGTTTTACATTTTTACTAAAATTTAATGTATCGATCGGAGAAATTACAAAAATACGGGTATCGTAGTGGAATGAAAGAAAATAACGTTCAAAATATGGTGTTAACAAATTATTGATTGGATATGCGGCGCGGGAATTTATCCACCGGAAGGGCGGGGAACTACTTGAATGATTTGGCGTGGACACGTGTCGTGATCAGTTTTTAGGCATTTAAAGTAACCAACGAAGGATACGTATTAATAACTTTTGAGAAAGACTAGCCGCCGCATGTTTGAAAATCTAAGAGTCGTTATTTAAATTAATATCTGATTGTTTTTGTTCTAAATAGATTCTTGCCTTATCTACTTTAATATTAGGATTTTAAATTTTTATTAAAAACTAATGTATTGATCGAGAATTTGCAAAAATACCGAGTATCAGAGTGGAATGAAAGAAAATAACGTTAAAAATATGATTTTAACAAATTATCGATTGGATATGCGACGCATAGTTTAATCCATCACGGGGAGCGGGGGCCTACTTGAATGCTTGGGTCTGGAAACGTGTCATGATCAATATTTAGGCATTTAAAGTAACCAACGGAGGATGCGTAATAAATAACTTTCGAAAAAGACTAGCCATGGAATGTTTGAAAATCTAAGAGTCGTTATTTAAATTCATATCTGATTGTTTTGTTCCAAATAGATTATTGCCTTATTTACTTGAATATTACTAGGAGTGCATCCGTGCTACGTGGTTGATAAATTTTGTTTTCCACTTAAACTCGTAGACAAACTATTTTGAAATTTATTTGTTCGAAGTAGTGTCGATTTTATGGTAATCATAGGTAGACTTGTGTTCGTACAATGTCACGTTTTTAAAAAACTATGATTATGCAACATGTTTTCAACATGTTCTTGTTGAATGAAAAATAAATTAAGAATATAAAAATTAAAATTATAAGCAACATGCTCGATCATATAAAAAATAACTCATGAACAAAAATTACAATAATATGAAATTGCTTGACTACATTTATGTTTGGAGAAAAATGAATTTCAATTAAAGAGAAACATGTATATGTACTTCATTCATCTTATAACACTTCTTGGTATACCCTATTTCTTGGTTATGTCTCACTACAATCTTCAATTGTCCATTAATTGATCTTATAAAAGAAGAATAAGAAATAATGATCATTAGTTGAAGAAATGAGTTATAAATCCATAGTTTTTGGGATGAACATGATTCGGTTCGGCTCAGTTTTTGTATAAAACCGAAACCACCAAAAATTCCGGTATTCACAAGGTTAGGAACTATTCGGTTTTATTTTACATCGGTTCGGTTATTCGGTTTTTTGGGTCAAGTTCGGTTCAGTTTGGTTCGGTTTTTAATTGATTATTTTTATGCTTTATCTGTTTCGACTTAATAAGCAACAACTTATTCATTTTTCTCTTGCAATCAACTATAATTTTCACTTAGTAATATATAAACTTTGAGCTAAAGCATTTCATTATACTACCAATAATGATTTCTGGTTTAAAAAGCAAGTATAATCATAAGATTCTGTTTGTTTTTTTCGGTTCGGTTTTTTTGAGTAAAACCAAAAACGAACCGTCAGTTTTTGCTTTGTTTCGATTTTTTCGGTTCCGTTATTTCGATTTTATTGGTTTCAATTTGGTTTTTCGTTTTTTTCAGTAATCGATGTTTATTGTATTGCCCGACCTTGAAGTTGTAATAATGTGATTAATTGTATTCATAACCGAAATTGTATTGATGTGGGTGAATGGAAATTAATAAGATCGATTAATGGTTTATTAATGGTTACAAATATCTTTAAATAAAAAGTTTTAGAATTTAAAATTAAGAGAAGAAAATGAAAAGTTGATTTATATAATTATATAGATTACGATTTTAATTTTTTTTTATTTAACGTACCCAAACTTTTATTTATAAAGGCTAATTTAGGGGTGAGCAAAGGTACCGAAATACCGGTACTGGTACCAACCGAATATAAGCGATACGATATTCGGTACCACATTTTCCAAAAGTTCGGTAATCAGTACCAATTGTACCGGTATTTTACCGGTTTTTTCGGTATTTTGTATGGTACCGTACCGACCAGTACCGAACCGGTTTATTTCGGTACGATATTCGGTACCAAGAAAATGACTCAAATAATACCGATACCAACCGGTTCGGTATGAGACTAGTCTTACACTCACCCCCGCTAGTTAGTTAATAATTCTATTTTGAAACTTATGTCCTTAGAACAATTTTGCTTTGCTTTTGTAGAGCACCAGGAACGATGAACTCTACTTCCTACCGATGAGCTATACTTTTACAACTCAATTACATATCATATTTTCACTCCGACAACCTAACCATCACATTTTATCCGTACTAGTCACATCTTACAACTCAAAAAGTAATAACTGTGAAGAAAAAAAATATGGGAGAACACTCTTTATAAACACAATCCAACCGAGAACTCACGGGTCAAAGGAGAATTTAAGTTTTAAATCAACCGGAATTTAAGTTGTGTATCGATCGTTAAAACATAATCTTTTTTTTGTTTTCTTAACATAAAATTAAAATTAGTTACAAATATGTTGTTCATTTTAGATTTAGTTTTTTTTAACTCCTAATACCAAATTTCAGTCTATTTCTATTCCCCAATTTTACAATGTGTTCCAGAGATTTTTTTTGTGAAGAAATAGAAAGAAAGGAAAAGAAGTAGGAAAAAAATAAAAATAAAAACGTGTTTTATAGTTTTTAAGTGGAGAGAAGAGAAAAGAAAATTTGTTCCATTTTTATTTCCAAACATTTCTTCCAAAACTGAGAAGATTTGGAAAGAAAATATTTTTTGAACATTTTTAAAAAACTTAAATCCCTAAATTATCTTTAACTAAATATAGATCTCTTACATAAATGTCTATTTTTTTTCTTCATTTTTACTCGAAATTACAACCAAATCGAATGGAATTGTGATTTTTTTGTAAATAATTTATCATATACTTGTTTTCTCTTAATTAATTCGTGTATTGTGTAATGCTCGTTTGTTCTTGTTAGGTTTTTTTTTAATTATGTTTATAAAGTTCATCTATTGTATTTTTGAATATAGATTTTACTTTCATATTAGTTTTTTCTTTCTTTCTTTTCTCTCCAAATACCTCAAATCGGGAACTCATTTTTGAAAAAATAATCTCCATTTTTCTCTCTTCTTTTCTGTTAAATTATTTTCTTTTCACTTCTTTTCTCCCGTGTAACAATATTTCAGGGTTATATGATTTGACAATATTTCATATTGTATTGCATTTGTTTGATAGATTAGAGGATAATTTTTCTTGATTAAGCGAAACTAGCTACGACTTAAAATTTGATTTTTTGGTTTGAGAAAAACCGAATCAAATAGCAAACAATGGAACCGGATTCGAAGAAATCAAAATGAACTGATTCTGTGATTCAAGAACCTGTTTTTTAATTTAGGTTAAAGTTTTAAAAAAAAACACAGTCCATACACATCTCTACCAACAACTCGATTTAAAACAGTTACCTATCATTTAATATATCATTAATGTCTGCCTGATTTAAGCTACAAATATCTATTTTAATTCACATCCGTTTTTACAAACATAAACAGCACATGAATCAAATTAAATTAATTTCACTTATTTATATTTGATAAATGATAAAGGGTGATGATATATTGAGAACATATTTTAGCCATATACAACAATTAAATATGTTAAGACAACTTTACCCTCAAACTAATTTTAGTTAGGAATTACTGTCTAATATTACTAGTCATTGCCTCATAATACCATACAAATCTAGATGTGTAAATTTTTTCGCTCCAATCAAAATCGCCATAGCCACCACCGATGTTGCCGCTGTCATCCATGCTGCGTTCACAACAATTAAAGGGTGATGATATGTACAAAACATATTCTAGGCAAGTCCAAGCTCGCGCTCAAGCTCGTTTAATAAATGAGCTATATTATTATGTTCAAGCTTAGATCAAGGTTGTTTAGGCTCACCTCGAATCAAGTTTATTACAAGTCGAGTTCGAGTAGCTAACGTTCATTTATACCCTTACTATATTATTTCCGAATCTTGTATTCTATACTTGATTGCCCACAAGCTTATATATAATTATTACCTTCAAATAATATCTTTATGACAGGGTATCAAATTAGAGGGGGTGTAAATGTAAGTTTTCAAGATTTAAAAAAGAAATGGGAAATACAACGGTCATCTACTTATATTATACCTGGTATAGAAAAAAGCAAAAGGAATCAGAATCGCATGTGGGTCGTGGATCTGGTTTGGTTTGGTATTCAGTCTGTTTTATGCCACAACCTCATTCTTTCTTTTAATCAATCCTTTTTTTGAACAAATTTCTTTAATAATACAATTTAAATTGAATATTTTAAAAAAAACCATAAATATTACATTACATCAGATATTTATTCATATTTTTATCGTTATCGAACGTGAATTTATAGCTTTTAAGTTAATATGTCACTCATATACCAACATATTACAAGTCTAAACATATCGATTTACGATATATCCTCACATATTGACAAGATTGTTGTTTTTGTTTAAAAATATTTTTCTTTTAAACAATTGGGCAAATTAAAAGTTCTTGAGAAAAAGTGTTTGGTTTCAAACTTAAAGTTACTTGTAAAGGTAAATGTTTGCAAAGGTTATTTTGTATTTTCAAATTTCTTAAAAAGTTGAATTTGAGTATTTTGAGACTTTCACAATATTATATGAAGTGCCACATGTATTCACTTTGGATAAAATCATCCACATAATTCTAAAATGTAGCAAGCAAACCATATTGTAATCACTATAAAAAAAAATACGTGTTGCTGTGTGGATAAAAATAATTAATTATTAATATAAGTTATAACTTAGTTTTTTCTGATAAAGGTTTTAGTCTTCTTTGTACTTAAATTTTTCGAAAATCAACAACAAATTAAGGCTAAAACATTCAAATGGTTAGTGATTTTTGCCACAATATGGGTTCTTGGGTTTTCGAGAAAGGGGAGATAAGCACAAGAATACGACTAGAGGTAGGGGTGAGTATAGCGGTTTAATTTGATTAAATACGAAAATAATATTGAAAATATCAGGTTTTGGTATAGTTTTTGTTTCAATTTATATTTCTTTAAAATTGGAAAAGTAAAAAATTTCAAAAAGTCATAACATTTATCTATATATTAAAACTCATCAATGCCTATAGAATTGTGCATTTTATTATTATTATAATAAGAATATTGTCTTTAAATACAATTTTTTTCATTTTGTTTACAAAACAGGTTGTTGCTGGTTACAATTAAAATGGAACGGATGTAGCAATATTTAATAACACACTAAATAAATATTTAAATAAAATTAGTTCATAAAACGAAACGATACAATATTTGACAATACATATGATGTTGTTGTACATGGTTATTGATTATCTATATAAATAATATTTCTTAGCTTTATGTATTTTTTTTTTCTTTATGTCTTTTTGAAGAGTAAAAAGATTATATATTGCAGAGGTATATAAAAACTATTCGAAATAAAAACATGAATGTTTTTAATAATAAGGTAAATGATTGGGATACCTAATTGATAGACCTAATAATATGTCTAATGTATAAATGACTTATACCAAATACATTGAATGATATACATATTTTCTCTCTCCTCATTTGCAGTGTTTCAATTACAACCTTTTAAAGCCTTAGATATGTTTTTAGGCTTACGGGTTAGGCATGCCTATCATCTCTCAATAAGAATGAGACACATTGTGCCGGGTTGGGAGTTGAACCGAGTAAAGATTTAAAGAGGTGTTTAGGTTCGGTTGTTGTACCGAGCAGGAAGGGGTGTTTGTTATTGCTGGACTCGACAAAACCGAGTAGGGGAATAGCTTGGGTTTTGTTTTTTTACCGAGTAGGGGAATAGCTACAATAATAATACTAGGTGGAATTCTACCCAAACTATGTTTGAAAATATATTACGACAATGTGATTCCTTAGATGCTTTCAATGACGTTTTAGTTTCTAGAAATAAGTTCGCATCTATTTTCGCTTATGAATGGGAACGACTACAGGATTTAACTTCGTTTTTATTAGTTTTTAAAAAGGCTACGACTATATTATCGGGTGTATATTACCCAACTAGCCCTTTAGTTATAAACAAATTTATATAATGACCGGAAAATCAAAAAGATTTTTGAAATCTACGAACATCAAATTTTTAGAAAAATGGTTAGAGTTATAAAAAATATAAAATATTTTGGTTCTTTACCTTTGGTTTTTACTTGTTCCGCCGCACTAAATCCTTGTATAAATGTTGGCGAGGTACAAAGTTTAATCAAATCAATTTTGGAAAATTTAGGCTTACACAATGGCACCGACCCGTTATATATTGACAATGAACAAACTAGATTTGAAAACATTTTGATGAATTATTTGCTATATATTGCGATAAATATGGTCAACAAAGTATCCCAATTGTTGACGCAATGTGGGTGGGAACATCTCAAGGGAATCAGGACTTAAATATAAACCTTTTAATACTTTACTTCAAGACGCGTCAACGAACATCGGCTCCAACAAGCGAATTGAGACAATATAAGGCTACAAATTTCTTTACCACTTTGGGTATTGAGAGGTTTCATAATTTTGACATTTTGGCTTGGTGGAAAGAAAGAGAAGTACAATTTTCCATTTTAGCCGCTATGGCTTAGGATTTATTATCCGTCCAAGCTTCGACGGTAGCTTCCGAATCGGCCTTTTCCGTTAGCGGTAGAATAATATCAGAAAGAAGGTTAATCGCTCAAGCCGTGGAAGTATGTATATGCTTGAAAGATTACTTGGACGTAGTCGAAAGGATATAAAATGTAACAACGTTAGAAGACCCACTATTACAAGACGTTGAAGCAGTTATTGAACAAGAAGAAATCAAAATGGGGATATCACCTACAACTACCAAATTAGATGAAGGTGAATTTGAAAAATTTGACGTAGAACCCATGGAAGAAGAAGAAGAATACTAGTTAAGTGTATCCGGGTGGTGGCAATCCCGAAGCTCGATATACTTTACTAGACGATTGTATTATTTAAAATTGTAATAAAAGTTATGTTGCGTTTTATATTTTTAGTTATAATTGTATTGTTTAAAAACAAAATAAAAGTTATGTTTGTATTTTATATTTTTAGTTGTAATTGTATTGTTTAAAATTTAAAGAAAAGATATGTTTATACTTTATATTTTTTCCAAATTCGAATCCGAAAAAACCTGAAAAAACTAACCGATTAAAACTGGTTCAAAACCGATTCCGAACATTTAGAACCGAAAAAAACCGATTGCGAAAAAAACAGTTTAACCGGAACCGGTTTTTTTAAAAACCGAAAACCAATTTTCTTGCACCTTTAGTTGTTGGGTTACGGTGGATCCTTCCAAGTTTGTTGGTGATGGGGTGCCCTGAGGGGTAGCAATCGTAGGAGCGGTCTATGATATGCTCAGAGGAGGTCGTCCTGTCTGAAAGCCTTGAGCGGTGAAACTTGACTGACCCGTCCCGGTGCTAATTATTTCTACCTCTGTTGTGTTAGTTGTCTCTAGGGTGAAGGAGAAGAGCCTAGCCCGAGCATCTGAGAGGTTTTCCCTATTGATCCTCCGTGTGGTCCCCACCGTGGCTCCTAGGCCAGTGCCAGTGCCAGTGCCTTGAGAGTTTGGTGGAGTGGTGTTGATGTCCACCGAGGGAAGAGGCTCTTCTCTGCTCAGTGGTGTATTTGTAAAATGGTTTGAACCCATGGAGAGTGAAGGATAGGGGAAAAAACTTAGTTAAAACCGTTGATCTAAAGCGGTCCCACAGATGGCGCCAATGTTTGAGCAACGATTGGCGAGCTCAAGGGTTTGGTGTGGTGATTAACCAATACGGTCTCCTGCGGGCGCAGTGCAAACCTACCAAGCTCTTGACTAGCTTAAGGTGACGTATTGATTAAGGTTTGATGACATAAGAGAGTAGGAAAATCTCTGGTACGTGTGTCTGGAATTGAATGTTCTAATCTGGCAAAATCTGACAAATGGTCAGGTATTTATAGGCCACGGACTAGGTTTCCGTTTATGGGTCGTGGGCCATGATTGTGTACTCATGGGCCGTCATTTCATGACCCAATGTGCATGAGTGAGCACAATTGATGTCTGGTAGCGGAAAGTGTTACGAGATAGAGCACTACATGTGTTAGGTTTGTTACGAGGTAGAGCACTATCTATGCTCTGTGTGTTACGAGGTAGAGCACTACATGTGATTCGTGTGTTACGGGGTAGAGCAGTACATGTGCTTTGTGTGTTACGAGGTAGACACCACATGTGCTTCGTTTGTTACAAGGTAGAGCACTACCTGTACCGCCCATGGGAGTGTTCCGCCAAGGGAGTGGTCCCCCAGGGGAGTGTTCCGCCCATGGGAGTGTTCCGTCGAGGAGAGTGTCCCCCCAGGGGATTGTTCCACCGAGGAGAGTGTTCCCCCCAAAGGATTGTTCCCCCAGGAGAGTGTTCCGTCGAGGGGAGTGTTCCGTCCAGAGGAGTGTAAAGTAGGCAAGTAGGTAATGTGAGAATTTAGATTGTAGAGTAAGTTCGTGAAGTTGTCAAGTGACTTTACTCAACCTCTTCACTCCTATACCAACCTACTCACATAGGTATATAAAAACTATACGAAATAAAAACATGAATGTTGTTGATAATAAGAGAAATGATTGGATACCTAATTGATAGACCTAATAATATGCATAATGTATAAATGACTTGTACCAAATGCATTGAATGATATACATATTTTATCTCTCCTTATTTTTAATGTTTTACTTACAGACTTTTAAAGCCTTATGTATGTTTTTAGGGATACGGGTTAGGCATGCCTATCATCTTTCAATAAGAATGAGACACATTGTGTATGAATAAATACAACCATACTATACTTAAAAAATGATATCGTGAAACTCATTAGTTTTGTTTTTAAGACTCTAACCGTTGAATAAAGCAAAACTGATTATAAAACTCATACAAGACTTGCCACCAACATGACATAACCCAAAACATGACGTAAAAACTAAAATTTAATAGATTATAATCATCAAACACACCTAAATGATTTTATTTCAAAACTTAGTGGAATGAGTCTATGCTATTGACTTTTTGGACACCATTCGACCCTAGTCTTTCAATGTTTTATAATTATATTATCTTCGATAAATTTCTTTATGTATAGGAATTTAAAAGTGAAGCTAAAAACATGTACATGTAAACGAAACGAAAAATATGTGCATAACAACTCATATTTTCCTACGTTGTTAATGATACATAATGTTCTCTCATTTTCTACATATTTTATTTCTTCGTGTATACACGGTAATTAAACTACTATTATATAATATGATAAATGATCATTTATAATATTAACTAGTAGACAATCGTGCGTTGCACGAGTTCGGGGGTTTATGTTCCAGCCTGTACTTTGACCATTAAACAATGTAAATTTATATTCGCAAGCCAAGAAAAAAGGCATCGTCTTAGTGGGGATTATTTGATTCGGAAACTATATTTTTCATTTGATACTAATCTAAAAAAAGAAAAAGAAAAAAAAGGAATGAAAGTCCAACACCAACCAAAGCCGAACACCGGCCCATATTTAAACACAAACTTTTCATTATACTCAATTTTTTTATGTTTATTATATTCAAACTATATATTAATCGTTTAATAATATATAGTATAGTTAGTACTCTATTTAATACCTAAACTCTACTTTTGTATGTATAATAATAATATAATTGATTATTATGATTATTTGATAATTAATAAGGTTCTATTAATGGCAAAATGAAGAAATTCCAACACTTCATCAATTTATATACAGTTTGGTACTTAATTAAAATGTCCAAATAACAATATGCTACATAAAACACCGCTATATAATGCATTAGACAAATAATTATGTTTTCAAACTATATATTAATCATTTAATAATATATAGTATATTTAGTACTATCTTTAATACCTAAACTCTACTTTTGTATGTATAATAATAATATAATTGATTATTTAATAATGTTCTATTAATGGCAAAATAAAGAAATTTCAAGCACTTCATCAATTTATATACTGTTTTGTAGTTAATTAAAATAAAATACTGATATATAATGTATTAGAAGAATAACACCTAGGTCTATTAAACTTTGGAAATTAATTAGTCATTTTATAATTTTTTTATTTATTAACCAATTAGACATTTTTATTTTTTTATTTATTAATCAATTAGACATACCAATTAGACATTTTTTTATTTATTAACCAATTAGACATATTTTTATATAAAACATTATACATATAAAAATACAAATGTTGGGATATCTAACACTGCAGTACCAAAAAAAAAAAATAGGTGCTGGGTGGGATTCGAACCGCGATCTCCGAGCAGGGGAGGCCGCGCACTTACCACTCCGGCAACCAAGTCTTTTGTAAATATAACGATAACAATTGTATTTAAACACAAACTTTTTATTATAATAATATAAAAGGCAAAATTCCATAGGCAATGATGGATTTTAATTAGAAGGATAATTCTTATTGTTTTAAAAACTAAAATACAATAGAATATTCATCTCCTTTTAATTTATTAGTTTAAAAAAAAAATCAAAACTATCCACGACGACTAGTCCATAACGATTCTAAACTTACACCTACCATAGCAAATACAAGACTCTAAAATTATTCGTCCTACTCAATTGACTAAAGTCTTACACCGACACTAGCAAATATATCGACAATCTTAATGAACTGACCCTACACTAGGGCAACTACAAGCATAAATCGACCCCAACCGAAATCAAGGAGATGTGAAAATCAAATAATCTAAAATAAACTCTCAACAACTAAATCCAACAATTTTATGACCACTAAAGGGAAATCACCGGATACAGAGCATGAAAACGGGTTAAACGAACCACCATGACCCTAAGACCACTCCCATTCGTAACACCCATAACACCATTTTTCGTTGCCACGTCACCATAATACCAACTTAACATAACATAACATAACCCCCCCATTCATAACACAAAAAACTGGGACCCACCACCTTTTTTATTTTTCATTTTCTTTCTTTTTCTCATATTATTTTTAAAACATTATTAATAAAAATAAACTTAGATTAATATTAAAAAAAAACAATTCATAAAAATAAATAAAAAAAAACCATTACATAAAAATAAAATAAAATAAAAACACATAAAAATAAATAAAAAAAACAATACATAAAAAATTAATCCTCGTCTTCTTCGGCTTCCAATTCGGCGCGTATTTTGTCCTTCTGCTTTTCGATACGAGCCCGATCCCGTGGCGCCAAATCATCGGTTGGCATACGTAGAAAATCCATTTTCCGAAGACGGATTCTGAGTTTGATCTCCTCTGTTTTTGCGACCCTAAGCTCGCGAATTTCGGAGACAAGGTCTTCGTTAAACTCGTCCCGTTTTGAAGTAACATCGGTGGAGGAGGAGGAACGTGCGCTCTTAGATGGCCGTGGCCTTCCTAAAGGTCGTGGAAGTTTATCATGGCCAAAGAAGTCCGGTTCTGCATCGTCGTCGAGGTTGATCGGGTCAATGGGTTCAGGATTAGCAAACCTTGGCGCTTTATGCAAAACTTCCCATGCAGAGTGATGACGAAATGGGCGTAGATTTTCGGCTTCGAACATGCGTAACGCCGTTGTGTAGACGGCTTTGTCATCCTCGCCGCTCGATCGATCTCGGTCGGCACGGCCATGACATGCTGCGAACAATTTTATACTTTTGCTCATAGCCCTCCATTTTGAACTTAGCGAATTTTTGGTAAAAGGTTCCGCCAAACCTTCGTTGAAAATAGCCATCACACGGAACCAAAAAGTTAGACCGTCTTGGTCGGTTCCGGTTTTACGATCCTCCGAAACATGAATCCAATTCTCCGCCAAGCGCCGCTCTTGGACTTGTGACCACTGAACCGTCTTAGACGATGGAGTGGCGTCAGGTTCATCCGTAGCTATTTTCTTACCCTTGTCTTTTCTCTTACGAGAACGACTAGGTTCAGCTACTTGTGGTTGTTGTGGTTGAGAGAACGATTGTTGTTGGGGTTGATGGAATGATTGGGGTTGAGGTTGATGGAATGATTGGGGTTGATGGTATGATTGAGGTTGGGATTGATGGTATGATTGTTGTTGGGGTTGAGAGAACGATTGTTGTTGTTGTCGTTGTTGGAATTGTTGGAATTGTTGCCACTCGTTCATGGCTTGTTGATGGGGTTGAGGTGGTGTGTTGGTGTTTCCGGCGAGTAGTGAGGTAAAACCACCGGGTTGGGTTTGGAAATTTGCGAAGCCGGTGAGTTAGGAGAATTGGGATCGGATGACGGAAAGTCTTTGTATTGAGACATTTTTCTTTGGGGGTTTTGTGGATATAATGTATATTGTAGAGAGAAAGAAATGGTTTGGTGTAATATTTTTGGGTTTGGGATTGGGTATTTATAGAAAAGAAAAAAAAAAAAAAAAAAAAAATTTTTAAAAAAACCTACCGTTGCCAACGGTAGGAAAAAAAAATGAATTTTTTTTTTTTTTTATAACGGTCAAATGGAAAAAAAAAAAAAAAAAAAAAAAAAAAAAAAACCACAAACTCGCCGTTGCTCGAGCAAGAACGCGCCAAGAACGGCGTTGCCCCAGCCATGAACGGCGTTCTTGGCGGCCAAAACGCCGGAAAACTCGTCCCGCCGGGAGTGGTCTAACAATTGATAAAGTCGTCGGAGTCTCAACCAAACAATCTTGATCACACAATCTTTTATTTTCTGTAATTGAGGGGTAAAAGTGAAAACAAATTTACCCAATAATTGTTGCCTTTTACTCCGTATATTTTCCCACCGACACTATACCAGTTTAGGAGGATTCATATTCTGTAACTGAATTGATCCCCAAACGATCCAGATTACAATTCCAATTCCGATGAGGTCGCCTACATTGTTCAAGGTAATCAATTCAATTCCAATTCCCTCCCCAATTTCATCAATACTTCAATAATCAATATAATTCTCATTCAATTCCAAATTATTAATTAATCGATTCATTACAGAAATTTAACAGAGGGGATAAAGTGGAAATATCAAGTTACGATGAGGGTTTCGAGGACTCATATTACTTAGCCAACATAATCTCTCGTATTTCCAACAAAAACTACATTGTTCAATACCGAACACTTTTGAATGACCACCAATCTGGTCCATTACGAGAAGTTGTTTCGGCTTCTCAGATACGGTTAGTTCCGAAGGAGATTCGGGTTACTGAGTTTTCGATAGGCGATATTGTTGATGCTTATGATAAAGATGGATGGTGGCGTGGGAAGATTGTTGGTAACAAAGGGTTGGATTATGTTGTGTATTTTAAAGGGACGGGTGAAAAGATCGCTTATTCGTTTAATCTGTTGAGAATTCATCAAGATTAGGGTGGTATGTTGCTGGTTGATTAGTTCTTTAGTTGTACAAATTGTTTGTTTTTTCTGGATATAAGTGATTGTTTTTGGTTGACGGGTTAGCTTGATACCGCTGTAGCGTTCCATGCTATTTGTTACAATATATTTTACATAGAACTGTCATGTTTTGATATTTTGTGAACATTACAAATGAAAAGGATTGTTGCTTTAGGTTTAGAATGAGTTGGTTTTGTGCGGAAAATGCTTCTGATTTATGAGTTTGTATGACTCTCTCCGAACTATGTATTGACTATCAGAAGCCCCAGACGTTTGTATCGCCTGCAGACAGAAATTAAACTATAGTTATGTCTTATATATGTCTAACTAAAGAATGATTACAAGTAGGATTTTTGAATGGGGTATATGTTTTAAACGAAGAGTTACGTTTAATATCTGAGATAATGACAGAAATATTTATCAGGACGGTGTTTGGAAGTTCGTTATAAACTGTTTATATGCTAATTGCATTAAAAATAAATGATATTTTTAGTTTTGGGTGTTTTAACCGTAGATCCTTATCTTTTACCACCAATAACAAAGGGAAAAAACAGAGATACTTCAGGTCCCAAATGATGTGGTTTTGTTCACGAAATGCTTATGATTTACGCCTTTTGAAGACTCGCAGAAAACCAAATATATACTCCCACTGACCAAGATTGCAACACCATTGTATCGAAATGCAGCCTTTGTGAATTTTAGCAGTTGTTTGGGTACACAAATCTCATTCCTAATACAGAGGCAATGTACAAAGGGTTAAAGTTTATGACTTTTAAAGGTTGGATTTCATTTTCCCAATTATCATTATCATTATCAACATCAATCATATCGAATACAGAACACTTTCGAATGAAAACCCTTGAGACAGGTTTCGGTTGATCAAATTCGGCTGTTTCCATCAGAGATGTTTAGCAAGATGTTACTATAATAAGCTGTTTTGAGAGTGTTTAATAAGCTGATGTGCAAAGATAATTCAAAAGGGGGAAAAAGTTTAAATAAATTCTTGTGATGATATACGCTTGGTTTTAGCTTGGTTTTCATACGAGTCTTTAAATAACTTATTACAAAACATATTGTTTCTCTGAAAGATCCACAATCTCCCACTATTATTCAATACAATAATAATGTTTACGGCATGTTTTAAGTCCCAACTGACATGCTTTTTGTTCACAAAATGCTTCTGATTTAAGCCGTTAGAAGACTCACCCCGAACCAAATATTGACTATGGCAAGCCCCACGAGTGCAACACTGTTGAATCTCCTGCAAACAGATCATAAACGTAGTGAATTAACACATGTTTTTTAAGGTTTATTTAAACAAAATATTAACTGCTTATCTGTTAAATTCACTAAAAAATAAACATACACCAAGTCAACTCAAACTAGTCAACTCTTTTTTAAAAAGTCAACTCAAACCACACTTTAGGATCCCAATTTGCTTAAAGATGATCAAATAAAGTCAAAAGTATTGAAGAACAATCAGGAACTGTAAGTTAAGAACTTGAGATCAACATACCCAATCGGAAGTCGTCCTTTAGGATTACCAGATGAATAACCAGTGAAGTAGAAAAACCGACTAACAGTGTAAACTAATCCCAAAGCCGAGCATGTAAGTGGATGTTTAATCCCTCCTAAAACCATCAAAACAAAGAATATCGGCAAACTCTCAAGCGAGTTCTGATGCCCTCTCTGCAAACAAACAAATAAACAAAATCAGACTGCTCAAACCAAAATGTTTCTCAAATTGAACGACATATTCTCACAAGTCAGCAAAAAACCTGAATGCAGTTGAAGACTTTGTAATCCTTGGTATCAGCTTCGGTAGCATAGAGTTTTGGGTACCACACTTTGTACCTTCATAAACAAAACTTGTTAAAAAATTCAGATTTAAGACAATTAGAGTGGACGGACAAATGAAATATTACTTCTTTCGAGCCTTGCCAACTTGAAGCTGCATATAGATGTTGACGAAACCGTAGGCAATGATGGTGAGAATGATGTAACCATACTCTTTTGGCATTATTTCAACTATTCCTGTCATCGTTTTCCCTGACTAAGTGATGAAAATGATCTGGTTTCGAAGGATTTGGAGGGGAAATGGAGACAGATGTTGTCAACACATTCATGGGCGAGGGTATTATAAAATATAGGGGTGGAAGAGGTGATTTGGTCTACATACTTTTCTTTAGCTTCTTCACCAAGTTCACATCGTAGTCACCTCATTATTTTAAGCAAATAAACTTTTTACGACGTCATGGAGTTGGTAATCGATTACCACTAGATGAAAGTTTCTTTTTACATGCCCTCCAATCCTTATATATGTATAAAAAAAATATATAAACTTACAGATTATGAATCTAAATGAAAATATGTTGAATCAACGCTCTTTCTCACTGAAAATGGATACCTCACCGGAACAAGATCCTTTATAGCATTTATTGAAGAACCTAACATTAAACTTACAGATTTGATACACTTGATAATTTATATATATATGAAGTCAAGTTTGCTTAAATAGTAATAGCTACAAAGTAATTGGGATATATAATTGTATCGTATTACGAATCGTTTTCTGTATAAGGATTAACACACGATGTAATCAGAAACGAGAATGATTGATGGATTACTGTTAGTTGCAATCATAGGAAGTTTTTCTGGAAACATCACCGCAAGCTCTTTATATTACAACAACAGTATACAACATCGTAAGGGTCAAATGGCGCTTAAAAAATAATCTTTTCTCATGAACAAAATAAATGAAAGGGCTTCTTACTCTAATCAATTACATCAACTACAATAGAAAAAATAGAGATACTTGAGGACCGAAATGACATGGCTTTGTGCACAAAATGATGCTTCTGATTTAGTTCCTTAAGAAACTCACCGCGGACCATATATTGATTCCCACAAGCCCCAAAATTGCAACGCTGTTGAATCCCCTGCAAACATAACATACAAACAGAAATGAATACCATTGCTTACAACAAATTAGATAAACGATGATCAAAACGGATTCTTGTCCGGACAATACAAAATGAGATTACAACGCCCAACAAAAACCAAGTTAGCTTAAACCAAACTTTATGATTCACGAAATACAATAAATGTTTATATGTTGAAAGGAACATACCCAATGGGAAGTCGTCCTTTAGGATCACCAGATGAGTAACCGGTGAAATAGAAAAACCGAATAATGGTGTAAGCTAATCCGATAGACGCACATATAATTGGGTGTTTAAGCCCTCCTACAACCAATAAAACAAGGAATAAAGGCAGAGACTCGAGCGAGTTCTGGTGCCCTCTCTACAAACAAACAAACAAACAAACAAACAAACAAACAAACAAACAAAATCATTCCCCAAATCTTAAAAATACTTAATCGAAAGATATATTCTCATAATTCAAACCTGAATACAGTTGAAGAGTTTGTAATCAGGAGTATCTGCTTCAGTGGCATAGAGTGCTGGATACTGAACATTGTACCTTCATTACAAAATCATAAACATTTAATGGTGATTGTTATTTGCTCATAAAAGCCGTTTTTTTTAAATAATCGATTTGAAATAAGTAACTCCAAAATTGAATTGTATTGTATAATCTTATTAAGCTAAGGAAAATGCAAAAGGCTATGGTTAATCGTTGGTCAATGTCTTTTTAACTGTTTATTATTAAGTTTAATTATTAACATTGAGGGCTATAGTTAGCAAAATAATTCCACATTAATCAGCAAAATTCAATTCTTTTTAAAGTAATACGGAGTAATAACCAGGATTTTGCTAAGCATAGGTCCCGACATTATGTTCAAAATATTATATACACATAATTGTATTGTATATTAAATAACTCTGAATGCATTTAAGGATAACCGCTAGCAGCTACAACATTATTATTTATGTCTGAATTTCTTATCCATAACCTCGAGAGTTATGTTTAGCAAAGTCCTAATAATTATACATTAATCGTCAAATTCAATCACCCGAAAACCAACCAACAAGCTAAAAGGTTATGTTCAATTTGTTGGTTCAGGTCCAGGTTATACACACACAACCCACACTATTAATGTTGCAGAATGTATGTATATAAGATAAATGAGAGTAAGACTTTTTTGTAAATGCAAAACTCTAACTTATTCACTAAAATAGATGGCTATATATAGCCTACAAAACAAACGTGGTGTACCTAGAAACTAGGAAACAACACATATCTTCCTAAAGAGCAGGTAAAGATGACCATGACCCTTCTACTCAACGTGCACATGCACAAAACTCGGTCTAATCCTAGACTAATTCATCAGATGATCATTTACCAATTATTTAATTCAAATACTTAAAAATACTAAAAAACGACTAAGTCAAGATTAAACCCAACACAATTTGTTAAAACTCCATGTATAACATTTTCCTTGTTTATTATAAAGAAGAATAAATAATTAAAATAACAAAAAAATAAGACAAAAAAAACAAGTATTTATGTTGGAAATACTTACAAGTTTCGAGCCCTGCCAACTTGAATCGACATGTACATATTGACGATATAGTAGAGAACGATGACGAGAATAATATAGCCGTACTCTTTTGGAAAAACATCATCTATTCCGGCAGTTTTTAAGGATTCCGGTGTCGTTGACATTTTTCCGACAAAAATGTGGTAAAGATTCCGGTAAACAACGCGCTCTTAACACCTTTTGTTGTGATGGTGGGGGATATATATGTAGCACACTTTTAGGTTACTTGCTGAAAACTCCATTTAGTTTTGTTAAGTCTCAACATTTTACCTTTGACTTAAGAATTGCACAAGTTATACCCTTTTGTTTTTTCTGTTATAGATTAGGTAGTAGAGTATTATCTAATGTTCGTTGATCAAAAAAATCTTGTCGATCCTTCATTAGATCTTTACAAGCATATGATCTCGATCTTAAGATCTCTAGTTTATCTGATCTTACATGACTTTAATAAATGCATTGAATATCTACAACAACAACAATAATGTTACTCAATCTTGTCGAAGACGGGATACAAGAAAGGTGAGACGTACACCATCATACCTCTACAGGTCTATCTTGTGGTAACTGGTAGAGAGGTTGCTGTTAGGGAGACTTCCGGCTCGCGGGTAGGAGAGACGAGGTACAGGAAGGCGTGCAAGTGGCAAACATGAGTGTAAAGTTAAGGGGAAAAAAGGCCCACCAAGAGCAAACAAGCAAGAAAAGCTAGGAAGGCATGTAAGAGAGGACCTAACAAACTCTCTCAAAGCCTCGACACCAAACACTAAGTCTACAGAAGTCGGAAAGAACAAACTTAGAATCCACAAGACTCCTAAAGCAAAAAAGAAACTATCCCACACAAATGAAAGGCCTATCTACACCCACTACCCATCCGACTTAATCATAATCTCTTAAGCATTCATATCCGAAAGAATGTCTTCAGACATTAAACTCCTTCAGGTCGAGCTTAGTTTTATCACTCCACTTAAGTTTTGGTCTCCCTTTCTTCTAAAATCGTCTATCCAAACATGCAAATTAACTTTGTTTTAAACAAAGTTATAAATTAAACCTATTAGTCGGTTTAAGCAGTAAATGTAATCAATTATTTGTCTAAGAATATTGCTATTATGTCTATATATAAAATTTATATTAATTTGATACATACAATATTTAGTTTTTGATAATAATTTCGACGCATATAATACATATTGGGACATTTGAATAGAATTTAATCTCGATCCGGTATTGATCTTAACAATATTGATTTAAATACGTGCTTTTGTTATGTTTTTGAAACGTAGGAGTAAAAGTGTAATACTAATATAGTTCAGGAGTCGTCCTACACTTTTCAAAAAGTCTTTTGTTGACCTGTTTCATTTCTCACCATGTTCTTCACATCGTGACCGGCTCACCTCATTATATATGAGACAAAATCATTTCGACGGCATGCAATCCGTAATAAATTAAACTATCAAATAATTCTGAATAAATTAATTCATTTTCATCAATAAATGTTCACGAAGGCATAAGATAATGTTTTTCTTCTATAATTTATTATAATTATAATTATAATATAAGTATTATCATTTTATTCGTGGACAAAAAGGGGATTGAAGTGAAAGTGTTGGTGGCACTTGTTGAACCGTAATTTGGACCCAAACATTAGAAAGTTGCGGAATGACTTTAAAGTGACTTTATGTTGGTGTAACACTCAAATAATCGAATGATTGATATTATTAAGCTTACGTAATGTTATACAACTAGCTTATTGATCCGCCAAATACGCGAAGAATTATATCAAAAATATATAATGTTAACAAAGAACATATAACTTATATAAAAATATTGATAGAAAGTTATTAGTCATGTAAACAAAATGATTATGTTAGCAGATGTGAAGTTAAATAAAACATTTACTGTGTAATTCGGAGAAAACCTTATTAAAAATAAAATAATTATAATATATAAACAAAAACTAAAAATATTGCATAAATAGGACGAAAAAAAACAGAAGATTTTTTTATATGATATGTTCTCCGTTTATTATGCAAACACTCGTAAAACAATAAAATAATTTTATCTTTTTATAATATATAAAAAAAATAAAAATATTGGGTAAATAGGACGAAAAAAAACAGAAGATTTTTTTATATAATATGTTTTCCGTTTATATGCAAAACACTCATAAAACAATAAAATAATTTTAGTTTCTTTTTATACTAAAAATGTGTATGTGTTTGAAGAAAAAAATAAGTTTTGTATTTTTTAGAATTAATTTAAAATACAATTGTTAGATTATTTAAAGTAGAAAGGTTAATTAGTTTTATTTAATTATTACTATTTAAAATAAGGGTTAATTATTTAAAATAAAGGGGTTAAAATGAAATTATTAATAATTACATCATCAAAATGATCTAATGGTTCAGATTAAAGTTGGATTTCCATGTGGTGGTTAATACTTTGGTAAATGACATTTTAGGCCTCTCTTTTATTATATATTAAAATAAGATACGAATAATATCAAATACAAACGATTACAAAGACTTTGGATCGTCGAAATCACTGTTGCGCCACTCTCTATCTAGGGTTGCATAACAGTGAACTTTCTCTCTCTAGACGGCTACATTTATGGCTGGTAGTTGGGGTATTTATAGTGTTCATCTATCCCTAACTTGTTACGCAACCGCAACACCCGGAGTGGGTGTTGCGCAGCAGGTGTGTTGCCTGCGCAACACACTTGCATAACATCCCATAAATGCACGAAACACTTTACAACTCGATCTATATACATGCTAGGCTTCACGACACATTTCTAAACTAAGTAGAAACTACAAACAATAACGAATATACTCAAAAAAAAAAGTGATAAGGATTTAAATTCATAACGAGTTCCTTAATCATCAAATGTTTTATGATACGAAAAAGTGAAAGTGATGAGGATTTAAAAGTCCGAGCCGACTTGACATGTTTAACCATAATTAATCGTTTTTGCCATTTGATCATTATATAAATCGCATTACTTTATATAATGGATTAGGAAAAGGAAAGAAAAGTGTGAGCTTTCCCTAAACGATAAACTGACATTGTCATTTCGAGGATATAACATCAACAATGTCTTAACTTGAGATCTAGTTTTCTAAAATAAACTTTCATCGTTTCTATATCTTACAATCATATAAGAACATATTCACATCATATGAAACTTTTATAATAAATCTTATAATGTATTCTTTTTGCTTAGTATCTTTGCTTTTGAACAAATTAGGAATAAAAGAAGAGAAAATTACAATCTGAAAGGAGAAAACTTTGCCGGTCACAATTGTTAATAACAAATCATGACCCGTAAAATTCACAAAAAGTCCCTGATAAACAAATGTAATTAGCAGTCCAACAAGTTGTAGTTTAATCCACAATAAATAAATAAAACTACTTGTTTTAAGAAGTTATCAAAATCGAACTCAATTATGATGCCAGCTCGAAATAGATATTTAAAACATGTTTCGGTAGGAACAAGGAGTATTTAAAACTTATGAAATGGTCAAATATACCTACTAGTAATCGTTACAACGTAACTGAGAAACACAGAAAGATAAGCCAAACAAAATGGATTCTTATTAGATGCGTAGTGAATTATAGAAAGCTGTCTGGAAGCATCATTCCAAGACACCCTCTTTATATTACAACTACAGTCTACAACATCTTAACGGTTTTCTGCTCTAATCGATTACAAAGTAAAAAAACAGAGATACTTCAGGTCCAACTGAAATGGTTTGTTCACAAATGCTTTTGATTTATTCCTTTAAGAGACTCACGGCGAACCAAATATTGACTATCAAAAGCCCCAGGAGTGCAACACCGTTTAAACCCCTGTAAACAGATAAACATAGTCAATACCATTCCTTACAAACAACTTTGTTCTTAACACTATTGCCCCGGAATTGGCATAAAACAAAATCAAAACGATACTTAAAGGTGTTTTAAACTTCTAGTATTAGGTGGTCTTATTGAAAACCTACCTGTCTTTGGCTAAAATAATTATGTACACTTTTTTTAAGGCGAAATATAATTTTCATAAAAAACAAGACAATAGTACATTAGTGCAAAAACAAAAAACATCAAACTCTCCCCACAAAAAAACAACCACCACAATCAAAATGTTCACCAATCGCAAGGTCGGCAATCTAAACTTTACCAAAAAAAGAAAATAGTTATGTATGACTTTAACTGAAATACGAAATGAAGCTAAAGAATGATTATAGACAGGAATTTCGATTTGTGTACATGTTTTGGTATGCCAAGTAGGTAAAATTAATATAATGATAGAAAAATTAACTACAATGGTGTTCGGGATTGTGTTATAAACTGGTTATCTGCTTATTGTGTTATTATTGCGCGCCTAAAAGCCATTTCGAGTAAACGTGTACCTACCTACTTATTGTGTTGGCGAGTTGCATTCTGCTTATTGAGCAAATAATCACTTTTAAATAGCTAATCCCTAAAAGCTGTTTGGTAGTGCATATTTAAGTGCTTATTGTGTATTACATATTATAATACGCAAAACGCAGTTTAAATTGTAGCCTAAAGGTGGGTTTTAATCTACTTTAAAAGGGATTAAACATTTCTTTAAACATTTAGAACATCACCGTATGCATTTAAGTAATCGCGAATACATTAATCAAATTATGCATATTTCAGTGGTTAATTATCTTTCTCTAACTCAATTCGACTAAAACTACACTATAGATCCAATAAATTTAGAGTTTATAAGATGAAACAAAACATACCCAATTGGAAGTCGTCCTTTAGGATCACCGGAGGAATAACCAGTGAAATAGAAAAACCGAGCAACCGTATAAACTACACCCAAACCCGAAGATATAAGCGGATGTTTAATCCCTCCCAAGACCATCAAAACAAAAAAAATGGGCAAACTTTCAAGCGAATTCTGATGCCCTCTCTGTAAACAAACAAACAAAATCAGATCACAGAATCCCACAAAAGCTATAACTATTCAAATAAAAATGAGAAAAATCTAGAAACCTGAATACAGTTGAAGATTTTGTAATCCTTGGAATCAGATTCAGTAGCGTAAAGTGTTGGGTAAAAAACCTTGTATTTCTTTCTAGCTTTACCGACTTGAATCTGCATATACAGATTCACGAAACAGTAGGCTATGATAGTGAGAACTATGTAACCGTATTCTTTTGGTAAAACTGTAACTATTCCGGCCATTTTTGTTTTCTACGAGTTAGATATATGAGAGTTAGATTAGATTGATAAGATTCCGGTATTTGTAATATCATTTTTTTGCTTTTAGTAGCTTTAAAGTCCATCTAGTTTAGATTGGTTTCAAGTTTTAACCTTTGACTTTAGAATTTGAGAAGTTTAACCCTTGTGTTATTTTGTTCGGTTAGAGTTGCAAGAGTGTTGAACTAAGGTCAAGCTTCGCTCGGTAATCTTAGGTTGCTAAGATTGAGCTTGAGATATGAAACTTTAAAAGGCCACCCGCAAAGAAGATTTGGGTGAATTGTATGTCTTCTGGTTTATCATGACGTTGATGATTTATTGTGTTCAGGAAAAAGAGCATAACCATGTCTTTAGTCACTTATTTCTTTTTTGTTCCCAATCCTCAACTTCGTTACATAGAGGATGATGTTATTAGATGGGATGATAATGTTATCTGATTTTACATAATCTATTTTGTCGGACTTGACTTTGGTGGTGGAAATAAATGAAAATAGCAGAGTAATTAACAAGGCGTTTAGCTTCATCGCATGATGTAAGAACCTTTTCTTATGCTTTTAAGATTCCAAGTTAAGACACCGTTTTTACACTTAATTCTTGACGTTATTAGTATTTTCCAGTTACGGTTAAAGTAGTGTTGAACTAAGGTCAAGCTTAGGTCAACAATCTTAGGTTAAATTGAGCTTGAGATATCAAAACGAAGCTTGACTTGTTTTCAACAATGTTTATGTGCTAGAATCTCAACATTGGCTATAACCTCATTCTAAACAATTACATATACCTCACTGAAAAATATGTCACTTCAATGTCACACTGAAAAAGGCCTTCAATAATATCACTAAAATGTAGACTCAATAATATTTTTATTCCTTTTCTTGCTTAAGTTAAAAAAAAATCTACCACACATAAACACACTGTTATCACTACTACACTACTATTATACGGACTTCTAAGATTGAAAGTGTTGCATGATCTCTTTGCTTGTAAACAAAAATTCACCTCGCCTTATGAGCACATTCATTACGCGTTTATTATTTTCTTTTCTTACATTAATTACTAAACTCATGAATACTTACTCACATTCTTGCGTAAAATATCGATCACAAAGATTGATTTGTGGTTGTTAGGTTAATAATTTTTCTCTCTTGTATCTCATATCACTATTGCCAATACCGATATCGACAAATTGCAATATGAGGGAGTTAATGTGTAACATTCTCAAATTTCAGGGGGTAGAAAAGGGATCTTTCATACATTCTGTCTCAGTAGCCTTCTAGAGTCTTCGTGGCTCACATATTCTATTCACATGCATTGGTTGACCTCTTCTTGGCTGCCTTATTCACCAAGTTCACATCGTCACCCACATTATTATTTAAACCCATTATAACGTCAGCCAATACGTAATAAATCACAAAATACTTTTATATATGAAAACATTTATTACATCATCAAATGACAATGTATATACAAACTTACCAACTTATGAGTTTGGTTTAACATAATGCTTACAAATATCATATACTTGAAAAATAAAATCAAAGCCTCCTGTCCTTTTGGTTGAGCCCGGATGACGATGAACTTGCTTTGTTTGTTAAACTCATTGTAGCGATTTGATCTGATAAGCACCGGTTCTTATCTACCTTCGACCAAATCTTTGGAACCTCTAAATTACTTCTGAATTGTCCGCACATAAAAAAAGACATATTTAGCATTGGTTTTTCCTTAAGTGTTAAAATTCAGTTTTAACTTAGAGCTTGTATCTTAAGAAAAGAATGTAGAAAATATGTACGTACCCATTGAAGTTCTTTTCTTTGCAACGGTTCAATGTTTCTTCACTATAACCCCGATAAAACTTTTGAATATGTTTTATCAGTTGTGGCAGCTTAGTATTACCTTGCAAAATATCCCAAATCTTCAAAACTTGGGTACTTAGCTTGTTTTCTTCTTTGATGTCGATGCTCCAAACCAGACTTAGGCCCGTACAATTCACTTGAGACTGATTCACCAATGCACAATCTTGGTTAACCCTTTCAACTTGATGCACATGCTTCCCACCCGAAAGCCTCGTTAACAGAGAATGTACTTCCTTGCAACTCTCTGGATTTTGTATTTCACGTACTGATTCTAAGAATTGATCACCAAATATAACCTATAGCAATACAAATAGTTGACGACCTTTTAGTAACGATTAATAAGAACTATAATCAAATGAAAGAAACTTTGAGTCTCTTGTCTTGCCTTCCACTTGGCCTTTTTGAAAAGTAGAGAGTTGATATCCAGTAGACCATCAAATTGACCAAGCTCGACTAAGGTATTTGTGATCACTTGAGCCAAAGAATTGTCTTTGTTACCCACATGGAAACAACGTCGAGTCTTGGCATTAACCACTAATCGTCTCCAAATTGGGCTGCTATTACTCAGAGTGTCTCCATTTCCAAGTATCCACAAGCAGTGCCTTAATAGATCGAGAGATTAGACGACTTATGTAACTATATACTTAAAGAACTCAACGGATAAAATTTGCAATGATTGTGTAGGTTACCTTGCTCGGGTTAGAGCTACATTTGCTCTTTGAGGAGTGGCAAGAAAACCAACTGATCCATTCCCAATACCTGTCACAGTTGAGATTATTATCACGTCCTCTTCGCAACCTTGGAACCCATCAACAGTTCGAACGTTCACAGACAAGTCACATTCTCCGGTTCCATAAATGTCCCCAAGTTTACTTTGTATCGCGTTAACTTGAGCCTTGTAAGGTGTTATGCAACCCACACTAATCTTTTGTTTTTTTTCCACGCATTCTGTGAATACAATAAATATCAATACCCATGAAATAGTTTTCGAAATATAGCTGTCAAAAAGTTACCTTTATGAAGTTTTGCAACCAAATCCACAATCACAGCTACTTCCACCAAGTTCATTCCACTTTTAGTTTCGTCAAATTCGACTTTCCCATGGGTTAAATGAATGAAGGAGTATGATCCAAACATCTCTCCTTTAAGAAACTGCTTCTTGTAGCTGTTTTTTTTAACATTTGGACCATTGCGGATCTTCTTTTTATAGAATTCTATGTTTGGAAACGCGCTTATCATTGGATGCATTCTGTACTGGATATTCAGAAGGTGTGTGGTGTGTTTGAGTGTCACCAATCTTTCAAATAAGCTCCTTCCAAACTCTGCCTTCTGACATATCTACAACAATTCTCAGCATCAAGATTGCATTTTTTCTAAGATTTAAGTTTTTTGTTGATGAAATGGTTTTTGTATTGGTAATTAGCAATATTAAGTATTTGTAGTTTTTTTTCTTAAAGACGGACGAAATATTTGTGGGTCATTTCTAATAGGCCTGTCAATGGGTAGGACCAGATCTTGCCCATAAGCTAATGGGCAAAGACCAATTAGATCATATTATTGGAGCATGTCATATTAGATATGGGTCAAGACCTGACCCATTGACAGGCCTAAATCGGACTTGACCCCACAAATACATTTTCATATACATTACCCAACCCGCTCATCTTGCCACCTACATACTTTGCTTTGAACCATTGCGGGTAGCTGCCTCTCGTCTCCAATGAGTATAACATCACGAACACCAGAGAGTTGCAAAGGGATAAGAGATTCACATTCTCTAAGTTGAGCTGCTTCATCAACTACCAATAATTCCAGGTTGGTCTCAAGGGTGTGCAATCTAATTGAGCTCGAGGCAGTGCAGAAGATCAAACGTGCATTTTCCAAACAAAACTTTCCACATGCTCTATCATCTTTGAATATAGGGAAAGAATTGGTTTGACGAAGAACTTGTCCCAGTACTTGAAGAAACTCCTTCTTCATCAACTGAATCTCGGTAAAAGTTATTACCTTTTCTTCGGAAAGGTCAACTCCTTGTAGGATCCTTCCCAATCCATCATTTCCTGGAACTAAAGATCCAATGGATTGAATCAAGCCGATAACTTTCATCATTTGTTTTGCTAGTTGAAATGTAACAATAGAAGTTGGCATATGTGTGTACAAGTTTCTAACCATGATTGTCAATTTTTCTTCAAGAACACTAAATCTTGTCGTGATAAACTCGGAGAAAGATATTCTCTCAAGCTCCTTGTCATTCTCATCGTCCTTTTTTTCAGCCGGAAAGTACATATTGTATTCATCTCTGGGGGATTTCAGTAAACGAATCATTGATTCTGCGGTGCTTCTCCAACCAGAAGTGGGAGACAAAGAATCAAAAATAACAGATATGCGATAATCAAGAAAGACTTTACTGAGTTTTGGAAAACCACCAATATTCATTCGCTCACTGTTACCGAACAAAACTATGTCTCCAAAACCATAAGTGTCATAGTTGAGAGAACTTGCTACAAGACTCACAAGGCGTGCTGCAACTTCTAAAACAGCGTTATTAGTAGGTGCACAAGTTAACGTGCGACATTTCATTTTCCATAGAGCGTACAGAAGACAACCAACAGTCTTTGTTTTTCCCGTTCCTGGTGGACCCCATATTAGGTTTACGGTCTCTTGATGATGGCATTTTCTTGCAGTAATGCAACTCCAGACTGCTGTATTCTGGGACGCATTCAAATTGCTTATGGCTTCTTGTAGGTTTAGTGAATCAGATTTCTTAGTATCTTCAACGGAGCAGAGTGAACATCTTTCGCTTCCCTGAAATAATCAGTCCATACTTTTTAGATGTGTTTGATGTGTATATTAAAGAGTGATTATGTGATATTAAATATTGAGTATTAGATAGTTAGCTGTAATATAACAAACGGTAGGAAATAGTTTTATGTCGTATCGAATAACAAGTATTAACCAAATTCTAGAAGACAATATTTGAATGTGCTTTTGATGTTTAAAGTTGTAAACTTGTAATAATCAGATTATTCAATGTTTGATTATTTGGCAAATATGATTCATTTAGAAACTAATAGATAAATGACAAAAAATGACGATTTCCTGAGTAAAACAAAATGGAGTTTTGCAAAATGGAAATAAAACTCTCATCTGTGTTAAAAAAAACAGTAAAAGTATTTATTTTGGATTCTTAATCGCCCACTTACATTTGAGTCACTTTGGAGCACTTTATTGATAATCTTCATGTTTGTCCCATCCAATTGAGAGTGCAAAGCTTTCCAGATACGAATATTTGTTGTCAGGTTTACAAGATGAATTGCAAACAACCTGACTTTCCCTCCGTCGTTCGGTTGTTTCTCTGGTAACAATATGGGCTGCGAAGATATAATTTGGACTGTGTCATTATCGTCATTCACTCGTTTGACAAGAGCAATGACATATGGATTGAGATCATTGATGCATCTTGGTTGCATATTTGTTAAAGCGATGAGATCTCCCACCGCGGGTTCATAATACCCTTTGTTATTTTCACTCACGTTCTTCATTTTCAAAGATATTCTATAGAAGTAGTCTTTAGGGAGCTTAAAATCTTTTGTTCTCGATACATTGATGATCCCACGAGTAGATGCTCGTGAGATTGTTTTCATTTTGGACAGCATGTCAGCATGTGTTTCCTCAAGTAGTGGGTCAATGAACGACTTGGTGTAATCAGCCGTAGAAGAAAATGTTTGTGGGATTTTCCTCACCTGTTCATATATTCATAATCAAAACTATTACTACTTTTATTTTTGTTAAATTAAAATGCAATTTGATGCATATAAAAACAACTAACCATGTCCTTGTAAAACTCTGTGTTTAGTACATCGTCAACTGACCATGTAAACACCACATCGATCAGTTCTGGATCCTTTGCTTTTGGTTTTCCCGTGTTACTAGAAGTTGCCATTTCCAAAACAGATCGCCTTCGAACAAATAAGTTAGATCACTTAATGAGAGAACTAAGTTTATTGATGGCTAGAATTTAGTTTTATGATTCAAAAGCGCCAAAGTATAATCATAAAAAAGTTAATCCGGTACAACATATAATGCATAAAGAAATCAAAAGCGTGGTGTGATTGTGAAGTAAAGAAGATACCAAGTTGACCCCAAGTCAATACGAAAGAAATAAAATAAACCACTTTTTCAAATAACAACACTTTCTTCCAAACTAAGGAAAGGACCTAATTTGGACCCTAGGGACGGAATCACAAATACTTGTATATAATGTATATAATGGTGAAGAAACACGAATATAACCAAAATAATTAATATTATAAAGCTCACGTAATTTTATAATTACGAATAACATCAATGCTAGTGATTACAAAGCTTTGGACCGTCAAAATAAATTGTTTCGTTAGAGAGAGAGAGAGACCAACGAAACACTTTCACCTAGGGATTCGGACGACTACATTTATGATCTCAATGTAACATATTTATAGGTAGCCATAAATACCTAAAGTGTTTCGCTTCAAAACTCTTAAGTCGGTTAAGAGTTTCGCTGGCGAAACTCTTTCCAGAGAAACTCTTCATAAATGCAACCAAACGCTTTACAACTCGATCTAATTACATTGCAAATTACACGACATGACCTACTTGAAGTACAAGTTACAATCAATAAAGGTTTATGCTTCAATAAACTTCCCCTTTGATGTAGCTTGTACTTCAATAAACCATATTGTTGAGAAGGTACAAAGAGATGTTGAAAGGCCATTTGAAGACTAAGCTTGCAACAAGAGCTTGTCCTCTACGATCTAGGACATCGTATCCACTCTTCCATGTCTTAGACACCGAATCACCGTGCGTGCTAAGAAATGAAGCTTCTTGGGAAGACCAACTTTCTTGTATTGACTTGGAGTGATCGTGTGACAACCGTCTAAACTAAGGTCGAGAACGCTAACTTATAACTTCTAAGTGTTTATTTTGATGCACGATATGACTAACTTTATGTGCTATGTGGTTACGTAGACATAACTCTTAAGCTAAGCTCGTAGTAACTCACACAAAACTCTTAAAACGAAAGTTTACTTTATTTAAACCTTTAAGCGCGGATCGGGATCGGAATCATAAAACAACTTCGGAATCAAATTATGTAAGTCCTAATACCAAGAAAACACCTAAGGAACTTTCCTAAGTTCATAACAAAACATAATCAAGAACTTTCAGTTAACGAAAAGGTCCAACGAAGCAAAACGCAAAAACGAAAAATCGCAAAAATCTGGCAAAACAAGCCAGGACGCCGAACACACACCTTGTGCGACGTCCTGGACATCCCAGTCCCAAGTTTTTGTATTTTTGTTGCTTGTCTCGATTTGCACAAACTAAACACCAACCAAACACGAATTTTACACATTATTACTGAGTTTTGGCAGAACCTAAACCCCCCTTTTATCACTTCCATCATTTCCTTTCATTTTCATTTTCTTTTTCATTTTATAAAATCACAAACACACACTCAAAACACACACATAAGAAACTCTCTCAAAAACTCTTTCACCCACCTCCATTTACAGCCACTAAAACCCATCTTTTCACCATCTAAAATCATTCAAACAAGCAAAGGAAGCAAGGGGATCAAAGCTATTTCGGTATAAAAACGTTTTCTACACTTTTGGAGCTCTAAATCCGCCTAGACCATCATCTAAACACTTTCATTCGGTAGAAACTCTTCCTATTTACTTATATTACTAATATAACTCATTGCATGTATAATCTAAGCTATAAAAACAAGTTTTGATGAAGTTTTATAACCATTTTTATACAAAAACGGGTTTTTATTAAAAGATGCTTAAATCTTTGTCTTTATGATTAAAAGTTACATATAAACTGATATAATGATGATTAATAAGGTTTATACCGATTGCATGTCAAGATCTAACACTTACATAAACGATTTTACAAGAAAAACACAAAAACGGGAAAGACAGCGGCATGTGCGCCGTCCTGAGGCCTAGGACGACGCACACATGCTGTTGTCCTTCCCGAAAATCGTCGTTTTGGCCGTTTAAAACTTGGTTACGCATTCTGACTTTTTAAGACTTGACATTTGGGACTGAGTTTGGTAAAAATGAACACATTGGTGACTTGTATTGGACTTAATATGCTAAAAAGAACATGTTTAAATATGATTATGTGATATATGTGAATTGTGAGCGGGAAAGTGACTTTGGAATTTTGGAAATGAAATTTGGGCGCGGAAGCGCTGCCCAAATTTCGTTGGAAATTCCAAACCACTTCAGCGACCAAATTATACATATCATATTAATAAAAACGCTAATCTTGGACTCTTGGACTAAAACAAAACGATAACCGTTTCGGACGATTTTTGGACAAATTGGACCTTGACACTTAAAGTTTACCTAAAGACTATTTATCATATTATACAATAACATAATAACACTTGAACAAAATTGGTATTATTAGGCGTTTGGTGATTCCCGGCACACTTTCCGACCGTTCCCGCTTACGACTATCTTCGCAAACGGTGAGTTACAAACCCCTACTCTTTTAAACGATTTTAATACTTTTGGGGTGAAATGCGAGTCTTAGGCTTAAACATTATTTAAGCTGATAAACGCTTTGATACTTGAATGCAAAACGAAAACTATTTGATACTCGAATGCGTTTATGAAAACACTTGAATACTTTGAATGCTATTACGAGATGCTCGATATTTTGAATACTAAAACGAATGACTACTTTACCGGCATTGTTGAGGGTTTTGCCAACAATGCCGAGGACACGAAAGCTATATTTGCCAATGACTAAAACAATCGATCGTCATGTTGCGGACTTTGTACAACATGGACGTGAGAAACCACTGAAAACTCCCGACACTACCAAGGACATTAGTTGCTATTAATCCCTTTGGAAAGGACCGTTAGTAGATATGAATAGCGCTATTAGGGTAGATTGACCCTCACTACAACGACTTATAACGATGGTGCATAATACTAAATGGGTAGGCTTTAGGGTTAGCAACGATCATTGGGCAATACTTAGGATTGTCACATAGTCGCGCTATGTGGTCAATGCCTATAAACACAAATGCTATACTCTATACATTTTTATGTGACAACTATTTAGAATGCGATACTCTATGCATGGTTATGCGATTACAATTTGAAAACTTATGCTTTACTAAAACTTGTAGCTCACTAACTACGTCTCCCGTAGTTAACACTTGACTCGTGTTTTCAGGTAACGAGTAAGCTAGCTGATGACTATATGCTTTTGGGGCGAATGACTTCAAGAACGGGATGGGTTTGGGTGGTTTGGTTGAACACCCCATTTTGTAATTCGGATATGTAACTTTGTTTTAAACTTTGTAAACCTTGAATATTATGTTTTCCTTAATGACATTTGGCGTTTATCTATATCTTGTGTATCGAATGCTATTGCTCTTCACATTCCGTATTTCCGCTTTAGCAGGGTGTGACAGATCGGACCAGTATATCCTCTCTTCTTGAAACTTCCCTTTATCACATTTTCAGGGAGAATCATTAGTTGTGGGATCATCTTGTAGCTGTAAGACTCTCCGTATAGAATCCTCAGTAACATTGAATGGATGACCGACTACTTATACTAGCAAACTCGATGGAACTACGGTTTCGTCATTCACAGTTGAGTTCCAGAACTGATTGATATGATCTTCATGCGGCACCGAAGAAGCACTAATAACATAGAGGATCAGAGAGCGGATAAGGTATTCAACAATGTCTTCAAAAATGACTAATATGAATATCGGTTGATAGGTATTGTTACCAAAGTTTAATTGAGATCGACCAAGGTCAACGTCAAAGGTGGATGACTTGGTCAAAGTCAACGTTTTTGAAGTGAAAGTCAAAGTCTACATAAAAGTCAAACTTTGACATTTGAAGAATTCGAGTTTATAATATTAAAGTAAAATAGTTTCGAAAACGATTTTATAAAAGTTTAACGAAAAAGTATTATTTGTTACGATTTTATATTACGATTGCTTTTTTGGAACAAAAGTGTATTTGTCGAAAATATAAGTTTAACTATCATTTTAAATAGAATATACCACGTTTATGATAGAGATTACGTCTTTGAGTCAAAAGACGTCTATTTGTCGTTATTTACTACTTTTACGCATAATAGTACATGTATATATATATATACGTTTTTAGTTGTCCAAAATACATATAAAAAAAAACATGTCATGAAGCTTGCTGCGACGCACTCACTAGACACTGCGACGCATCACGAGTAAAACCAACAGCTAAATCACGTACTGAAGTCACGCTGCGGTGCAGTGAGTAACCACTGCGGCGCACCGTGGCCGGTTCCGCTGCTCGTTGCGGCGCACTGCTTAGTGACTGCGGCGCACTGGCTTCAGGGACAGGTTTCATATTTTTACTATTTTGTGTAGTTTTCGTTTTAAGGAGAAGTTCAAAGATGATAGGTTCTGTCCGAAATGTTCCAATATGTCCAAAGTGTGATTACAAGGTCTTATATATAGTAAAAATGTAGTTTTACATATAAATAACAATAATATGTTACTTGTTGTCAAAATGACATTTTACACATTTTTAAGTTGTAGATTTAGTCCAAAGTTACGTTTTCTCCAAATAATCCGTTTTATATGTTATTTACCAACTTTTAGGCTAAAACCGAAAATGAAAAGAGAAGGAAAATAGGGAGAAATCAAGAGAGTACCGTCGTCACCCGCAAAATCTACAACACCGCGATGACGTCGAGAGAACCGAATCCGTCTAGTGAACTCCCAAAGGTGGTGGTGGTGAGAAAGTTGGATCCAACACACAGATATCCACCATTAGTTTGAGTTCACGAAAAAGAAATGAAATAGAGAAAACTATGGAGACTTTACTAACCAAAAACTCAAGAATATGGATTCTTCGAGGTGGTAACGATAACTCCAAAGTAAGGAAGACGGATATGGTAGAATAACCTTGTATGACAAATTACAAAAGTTGTGTTAGGAATCACTATCAAGAGTGAAATAAAAAATAAGAAAATATAAGAAAACTGAAGAATTTATGAAGAAAACTTACCGAAAAAGTGTAGGAATTCGAAGGGTGATTGTAGGAGATGAATGTATGATCTTGTTACTTGAAAACTCACTCTAATAATGGTGTGTAAACTCTCAATTTCTCTGGAAATGTAGAGAGAAAAGAGAGTGTTTGTGAATTGTAAAATTGGTGAATGAAGACAAAGGTGGTGAAATGTGATGTAATTCTCAAAAATGGAATGGTAGACAATGGAAACATGCCTTGAGATCTACATTTAGATCTAAGCTACCCAAATGGAGAAATTTCCAGGACAAACCACGTGGTGTGGTTGTGGAATCTCAAGAAAGAGGAAGAAGACAAGTTCTTCCAGGGCAGCTACTACGTCGCAGTAAGCCCAACTGCGGCGCAGTCCCACCGGTTAATTTCTTCCGTTAAGTCTCCGTTAAAAGGACTGAATTTGTAACAGATTCTGTTAGTCCCCGTTGAAGGACTAACTTTGTAAAAGATTTAGTTAAAGGACTAACTTTAGAATATTTTTATAACGTTAATTTTTACCAACGATTACGGCGTAAACACCCTAACTTAATAAGCGAGAATACTAACTACTCGGCACTTAGGTAAACTTATAAACGTTTAAGCCAAGAAGGACGAAACAACCAAATTACGTAAAACCAGACAAATAAATAAAGCGTAAATCAAATCAAAATGAAATAACGATGGGTCAAAACAATTACGAATAAAGGTATAGATAACGGTAACGTTTAATACCTCAAAATGACGGAATGTCACAAATTGTGTCTTTCATAAGGTGTCAGTGGAGCATTCTTTCGTTCGGGAGCCATTCTACAAGTAAACAAGCGAAAAACTCGAACGGTAGTTAGTAAACGTATAAGTCCGTTACTTTAAATGCATATATTGGACATGTTAAATGTATGTAAACATATGAATCTTTAGAAAACCCGTTAAAACGAAGAGTTAAGCAACAATAGTAAACTGTTGCGCCACTTTTCAATGAACGGGAAAGTGTTGCGCAACTATTTTTAGAAATTTGGGCAGCATAACGTTTGAAAATGGTCGTAACAATAAGTAACGTAACACTTTCCACTGAGACAATAGTTGCGTAACACTGTTGTTAAGTAGCGTAACAATTTTGATTTTTAAATCGATGGAAATACATAAGGTCTGGTGTTATCAATTTCGTTGTGAATGCAATTTTGAGTTTGTATTAGTTTTTTATTTTAGGGTTTATCTTTATGAAAATATATATGTATGTGATGTATGTATGTATGTATATACTATATAGTAACATACTGACATGGTTGTATGCATGAAATCAATGAAGAGGGACACAACATTGACGTGGAAAAGGAAACCGGTAACTTTCCAGTTACAAGTAATCCAAATGATGTGTTTATAATTTTTTGGAAAATAGATTGACGAACTTATAAATTTTTCAGGAGTAGAAGGATAGTGACATTTTTTTCTCTGTAGAATGATTCGACCGCATTTTTTCAAAGAGTATAAGGATCTCTGGGTGTAATGATTCCGAGCAACAAGAAAACGAGATTAGACCAAGATTTTTGTGATGGAACAGTTGTGCCGAGAGGGTTTAAGAGAGGGGTTTTGAGGAATGAAACAGTGAAAAGTCTAATTTTTACTTTAAGTACCCCTCTATAAGTTTTGCGGTACCGTAACATTAGGTGTTACGGTACGTGACACATCTGGTGTGTTGCTCTGCGTAACACATTAGGTGTTGCGCAACGTGACATGTTAAGTGTTGAGCACCGTGACAAGTTAAATGTTGCGTTGTGTGACACTTTCTTGAAGCACGAGAAACTTTTGCTTTGTTCATTTTTCGCATTATTTTATCCTTTAAACTTTTAATTAAGTAAAATATCGCTTTAGAATATTACTAGCTAACAAAAACACTCATTTTTCAAACCTTTACACTCATATTCTGAGATAAAACCTGTTTTGTTTTTTCCGTGAAGATGATGAAGGTATATGATCGGTAGATCGTATATAAGCACAAAATATTCTTACAATCATCAACAAAGAGGGCATATGATCCATCGATCGTATGTAAGCTCAAGAGATCCTTCTTTTCGTCATTCTCGACGCTTTAAACCGCAAATCACTTCAAAAACCATGGAAGCGTAAAATTGAAAATAAAACGTACAACCTAAACCTGAAATCTTTTTGTATTTTGTTTTTCTTAATGAAAAATGCAAACTACAACTTAAAATCAAAAGTCTTTTTGAGTTTTTTAGACACTTTTTGATTTTTTTAGTATTTACAAAACGTTTTTCTTGACAAGTTTTTAATTTTGTGTTTGGTTTTTGTTTTAAAGACCCAATTATTTACATAAGAATTCCATGTTTCCCGTTAAGTGATATCTAAGCTTAGCAGTCTATTCATTTTGATCAACTCTTCAAATCGACTTTTGTGAAAAGATTTTTTCAAAATATCGGCATTTTGGTTTTCTGTGTCGATCCGAATCAAGTTGATCAAGTGTTTCTCAAAGAAATCCCGTATGAAGTGAAAACGTATGTCAATATGCTTTGTTTTCGTATATTGGACGGTATAGCGAAGGATACACAATGTTGTTGTGTTGTCAATGTGAATGGGAGTGTTTGTGATAATCAAACCCCTATTTGCGGAGTTGATGTTGAATCCACAGGACTTGCGAGCAACAACTAGTGGTTACACTGTATTCAGCTTCTATAGACGAGATGGAAACGACTGTCTACTTTTTGAATTGCCACGAAACTAACCGCGATCCCAGAAATTGCCTCAAGATTTCTTGTCAGAATTACAACCCCCATAATCTGATTCTGAGTAAGCTGTCAGATCGAACTCATCGTCGTAAGGATACCATAATCTGAGATTCGGTTTTCCTTTGAGATAGCAGAAAATCCGTTTCTCAGCTTTCAAGTGGCATGTCTTTGGAGCAGCCTGATAACGCGAGCACAAAGACACAACAAATGTGATATTTGGACAAGAAGTCGTTAGATACATCAAGGAACTAACCATGGAACGATACATTTTCTATCAACGGCTTCTTCTCTAGGAGCAGGACCAAGTTTGTGATTCATCTCGATTGGAGTGCTAACAGATTGGCAATCGAGCATCTTGAATCGACTCAATATGTCTTGCACATACTTGTACTGATGAATGTAGATTCCCTTCTTTTTCTACTGGACTTGTAGACCCAAAAAGAATGTCATTTCACCCATCGTACTCATCTCGAATTTTGACTTCATCAGTTCCTCAAACTCTTTACACATTGTCTTATTTGTTGATCCAAAAATGTTATCATCAACGTAGATCTGCACGAGTAACAGGTCTTCATTCTGCTTTTTCGTGAATAACGTGTTGTCGATGGTCCCCCTCGAAAATCCGTTTGTCAATAAGTACTGAGAAAGTGTCTCATACCAAGCTCTCGGGGCTAGATGGAGACCGTATAAAGCTTTGTTAAGCTTAAAGACATGATTCGTAAATTCATGGTCTTCAAAACCCAGTGGTTGTATGACATAAATATCTTCGTGTATTTCCCAGTATAAGAAAGCACTTTTGACATCGAGTTGATACACCTTGAATCTCTTATGTGAAGCAAATGCTAGAAAAATCCGTATTGATTCTAAACGGGCTACCGGAGAAAATACTTCATCATAATCCAATCCTTCAATTTGTGAGTATCCTTGTACCACGAGTCATGCCTTATTGCGCACAATTATCCCTTTTTCATCTCTTTTTATCTTGAATACCCACTTGTTGTTCAAGGCTTTTTCATATTTTGTCCTTTTTCCACACATTCAACTTTAGAAACTGTTGGAGTTCTTCTTGCATTGTTTCCACCCAGAATGAATCCGTTAATGCCATCTTGATGTTTTTCGGATCCAGTTGAGATAGAAAGCATGACGTATATAAACAAGCATTTGCAAAGAACTCATCCAGATGTTTTGGAGGTCGATGCTCACGAATTGATATTCTCGGACTCAAAACCGTCTCAATTGCGACTTTCGCAATGGGTATTTCTTCAACTTCTTAAATCTCTACATCAGGTGGCTGTTGAAGTTGACTTCTTGTATTAGTACCTTCGTAAGGATCACCAATGATGTTCTTTGTTGGATGACTTGTATGAATCCTTGTCTGAGGAATCAATTCAGGACCAAGTGACGAATCAAGATTCGATATGTTTGCACTTGTTTTACCATTCTCAGTTACAGCCTCAGCTTACTCTTCATCACTCTATGAGGAATCTTACTCAATCTGATCTTGAGCGTTATTGTATTCCTTTTCTGAACTCGGGTCTGTGTCATAGACTGTCGGTTGAACATTTTTTGGAACTGGTTCAAGCTCTATTACAAGATCCTGAGATGGAATTGGAGTGGTTGCAGATGAATTTTAACTTTGCATGCGATGTTGATGAAGATAGTGAAGATATTCATCATCAAAATTCCCCCCGTTCATCCAAACTACTCCACTTCCATGTTCTGATGTAGGATACATTTGGCACATAATTGAAAGATTTGAACAGAGAATCATAATCAAATAAGCATTCTGGACCATCTCCCGGTGTTGACGGAGTATGCCGAAAGCATTCGACTTCAAAACACTCTTCAATTGTGCTAGTGACCATGTCAAAAAACTCTTTTACATGGCGAATTAGTTGAATAACCCAGTAAGTACCCTTCGTGAGATTTTTCACCAAATTTCGATACTCGTTCCTTTGTAATCATAATGACGCATGGACAACCAAACGGTTCGAGAAATTCCAGATTTGGTTTGCGACTGTTGATCGGTTCATAAATCTTTTTTTTGTGCTTCTTGACCAACGTCACTCGATTAAGAACGTAGCACGTCGTATTCACAACCTCGGTCCAGAATGAAACTGGCAGTTTTGAGTCTAAAAGCATCGTACGAGCTGTTTCAATTAGCATGCAATTCTTTCTTTCTGCAACTCCATTTTGTTAAGGTGTTCTAGCTACACTGAAATTATGAGTGATACCTTTCGTCTAACAGAATAACTCCAGATTGTGGTTTTTGAACTTTGTCCCATTATCACTTCGGATTGATTTAACCTTTAACTCGTTGAAATTTTCTAGCCTAGTGAAGAGAAACTTTAATTTTTCAGTTGTTTCATCTTTCGAGGCGAGAAAGAAAACCAAAGAGAATCGTGAGAAGTCGTCTGCGACTACTAGACAATATGATTTACCACCTTTTCTCTTGACACTAACCGGACCGAACAGATACATATGAATAAGTTACAAAGGGGCAGAAATGGAATTCACTAGCTTTGATGGATGCGATTTCTTATGCTACTTTCCTTTCTTGCACGAAATACAGGCATCGTTCATCGAGAAGCTAAGATTTGGAACGCCGGTTATCAAGTCATTTTTCACTAGGTAATTCATTCTCCTGAAGTTGATGTGTCCCATTTTTCTATGCCATATGACGGAGTCCTTCTCCAAGACTTTAGACAACAAACATGAGTGATTTTCAGTCGACTTCAACATATCCATGTTCAGACAATAGATATCGTTCTTTCTCGGAGCTCTAAGAAGAATCCACCGTTGTATACTTCTTGTCACAAACTTGCGATACAGTGAGTAAGTTGTGCTTTAACTGCTCATAGTAGTTTACTTTCTCGAAGCTCACATTTTCGTTCGAGATTGTTCCTTCATTCGTTATCACCCCACCTTTATCTTCAGCGAAAAAAACGTTCCCCCCGTCTATTGATATGAAATCAGTAAGAAACGAGAAGTTGTCGGTCATGTGCCTAGAACAACCACTGTCAACATACCATGTTTTGTTTACAGCTCGCTTTGACTGTCCTGCACATTTTAGAGAAAGGTTAGTTTTTAACGGGGACCCAATCCTTAACTTATTTGGGTCTCCCACTTTCATCATTAATGATCACATCGATCAATTTAGAGTCCTTTTGAAGTCGTTTGAGATCGATGTATCATTTTAATGTGGGGGTGACTCGGGGTTTACTTCTTTAACAGTCCGAGTTAATTTAGTTTGTTGGTTTGTGATAACTTTGACTGCAGGTTGAAAAACTGGTGACTTGTTTTGTTGACTCGACCTTGGAGAAACTCTTTTAATGTTTTGAAAGTTCTTTGACTCTTTTCGTTTTAAATCACTTCACGTTAACGGGGACAAAATTTGGCAATATGTCATTCACATCGAAAATAGTAACAAGTTCTAGGAACATTGTGGACTTGTGAATTTTGAGTCTTCACATGGTTACCATTATGATGGGGAGCGTTTCTGGATGATTCTCCTTGCAAGATTTTGGGAGGTAAAACTTGTTGTTTTTCAGTTGAGTTTTGAACTCGTGTCAAGATTTTGTTCATTGGGGTTTGACTCGTAAAATCTGGTTTGGTTTTATCGGAAACTTTGCCATTACCCTTTGAATTTTGTTTGTTTTCATTCAAAATCTTTTTCTTTTCGACAACAGGTTGTTTTCCAAGCTTTTTATCAATCGTGTAAGTAATTTTCTTAGAAAAACATTTTACAAGTTCATCAATGTATGGCTTTAGCATTTTTGACATTGACGACTCATCAGTTGGAAAAACAATATGTTCTATGCCATTTGAATCATCTTTAGGTGGACTTGCCTCTTGACTGTCTACTTTTATTTCATGGACTTTTGGTTCAACGGTCATAGAGGAAGTTGGTTCAAAATTTGATTCTTTAGGGACCTGATGTGTAAAATCTAGTCTTAATTTAAACCTACTATTTCACGCAATTACACACTTCTAGGCAGTGGACCTATCCGTATATAATATAGTTTAAAGCAAGTAAAGGTTCGTTCGCAGGGACTAATTTGTTTTATATTCCGAATTAATAATACTTGAGTATTTGTGGGGGTTTTTATCGTGACCAAAAGATTTATTGCAAGTAATTAGTAACAAATGATTAATTAAAATCGAGCGAAAAGTAATTGATTAAATCAAATAATGAGAAAATATACTTGTTTGACACTTCACCTATTTTCCGCTACTTTTACGAAACTCGATTATTTATAAAACTTCTAAGATATAATAAAAGTCCTTCCGAATCTTTTACTAACTTTAATTATCTCTAATTACCCCGTTCCTCCCGAATACAGTAATAATTATTAATAACCAAGCAATAAGCAACAAGTCCGTTTTAGTGATTTAACCTTATAGAGTTTCCTCCCGAATAACTCCTCTAACTATCAAGTCCTTCCGAATCTTAATACTTAGACCTACTCACTTAAATTTAATTACCTAAGTCGTTATTACTAAGTCCTCCCGAATCTTAATAATTTCAAATCGATTATAGACCGACCGATTACTTCATATAACTTATTAAATCTATCTAGATTCCTCCCGAATACCTAGAATATTGATTAGTCAAATTATATATAAACAACTCAGATAATATATTAAAATTTAAGCAAATAAGGATCACCGGTTAAACACAAAAACATAAACAATCGAAAACGTTAATTAAACTTCAAATAGGATCCGTTGTTCAAACAAGCATAATAAGAATTTAGCTACTCATAATTAGGTCTGAAATAGCAATTAAAGTCATTGAATTAATACTGGAATAAAAGTCTAAAAAGGAAAAGAGCAAACGAGGAAGTCGACAAAACGTGTCGTGACCGCCGTTAGCCGAAAATATGATCTTCCTAGCTTGAATCTTGCTTCTAAACGTAATAACCAGCTCCAGAGACTTAGAATAATAATGGAATGAATGATTTTTCTGGATGTTTTAGGGTTGTATTTATAGGAAAAAACTAGATAGAATTCGTGTTTGAGTCGAATTACAAATCTATTAAAAGATGATGTTGTCCTTATCCTTATCTTTATTTTTATCTTTATCTTTATCCTTATCTTTATCTTTATCTTTATCTTTATCTTTATCTTTCATTTACTTGCATTTCTTCGTCCAAATGTCCACTTTCCGATCATATTCAACCTGTCACTTGAATAAAATACTTTTCACACAATTAAATATAAAAATCCTATCCTATCCATCATGATTAAATACGAAAATGACCAAATATCGCATATAAATATCTATATAAATATGCGATATCAAATCCCCCCAAACTTGCCTTTTTGCTTGCCCTCAAGCAAAAACTGTTTTAAAAGTAATTGTCAAAGCCAAAAAATTAACATAACCAAACACCTCACGATTTTTATGGGAAGTAAAATCACACAATCTCTCAAACTAATCTAAAAGGGTGTGTAAAATATCTCTGTAGAATCGCTCAATTGCTCAGTCATGGTGAATATTCTATCATAGGCTTGATAATGTATCAAATCTCCATCACTAGAGTCTAGGTACAACTAAACGGGGACTTTTATTCGGGTTATAACGTACAGGTAAAGACATGTGAAAATATATAATATGGAGTGTAAATGGGTTAAATAAAAATATACAAAAAGCTTAGGTTAAATCCGAACTAAATAAAATCTCTAACGTACTGGATTGCTCAATTTCTCTTCAACTTATACGTTTTCTCCGAATACACAAATTTCGTATATAATACACGACTCATAATACACTATTTCTCTTAAAATCTACAACTAATTTTTTTTTTTCGCTTTTCTGTTTTTCCGATTTTTTTCTTTTTCACTTTTTTTCTTCTTTCAGCCTAGTACATGCCTTACAAAATAATTTTTTTCTCGTGGTAAGTACACATGCTCAAAAGGCTAATAATCACTATATATATTTTTTTTTTTTTACTATTTCTCCAAATACAATAATACAAGGCAATAATAATATGTACTTTTCTTCCATGCCTTAATAAGCTTCAACTTCACTTAATATAATAATAGCAATCAAAAATCTAAGTTCGGAATTAATCTAAAAAGAAACGAAAATAAGGCGAGTGTACAAAATAATATAATAGTGTTTAGAAACGAAACGGTTTAGGCGCAAAGTGGTTTAACTAGAGTTTCTAACACTAAAAGTAAGTGTTACAAGGGTTAGGTGGAAAATATATAAAAAGAAACGAAAAGGCTAACAAATGGGTTAATCCTAAATGCCCCTATCATTGTACCAAATCACACTAAGTTACCCTAATGCAATTGCTCATATGTGGTCTCGAAATGTATAACAATGTCAAGTTCTAAAGTCATCCCCATCGGCACACTCAAAGAAATGAAAACGTAGCATTAAAAATAAATGCTTTCAATAGGCTAAAAAATCTCACTATTTTCTCGAGTGGGGTAAAAATGCGTCTGGTTATGCTTACAGTTTAAGGTAGTTACCGACTAGACACGTTATATTTTTTTGGTTTTTTTTTCTGATTTTTTCAATTTTTTTTGTATTTTCTGTTTTTTTGTTCTGACTCAAAATGTACAAAAATAACACAATTCAACACGATGGAAACTAAGCTAAGGGTCGAAAAATATAATTTGGAATTTCCCGATGACCCCCCCAAACTTAAGTAACACATTGTACCTAATGTGTTAACGACTAAAAACTAAGGGAAATTACAAAAATAAAATCTAAAAAGAAAAAAATAATACAAAAATAAGAAAAGAAGAAAGTAGAACCCGGTCGTAGATATCGAAAAATCTTCGGTGAAAAGATGTGCCGAACTGAATGCCCGTCCCAAAACCGGTTGCTGAACTCACTTCAAATCTATAAAAACTAAAATAGAAAAACTAAACACAAATATTAAAGTCAAAAAAAAGAAAAATAAAATAAAAAATAAAAATTACAAATTACGACGGAATAAAAATAGTAAAAATAGTAGACTATTTTTAAAGTCTAATAGAGGAAAATGGTAAACAATAACTTTACAAAAATTTACAATTTTTTTTTTTTTTTCGTTTTAATAATTTTTTTTGGTTTTTTCGTTGGTTTTCTTGGTACCTAAAAACTGAAACTACAAAAGAAAATGTTAAAAACACCGAATACTAAATAAGAAATAAAGATAAAAGAAAATGGAAAAATTTAACTACGAAAAAGGGAAAATAAAACCCGGGTTGCTTCCCGAGAAGCGCTTGTTTTTCAAGCGAGTCCTTAGCTTGACTCGATATGCTCCAACTTATGCCTTCATGTTAAGATCGAGATTTCTCTCGCCTTTCTTTCCCACGTGCTTTCCATCATCCACGAATTTCTCACTCGACTCATATCCGTCATGATCTCCAAAAGTCAACGTTTCCTCCATGACATCGAACATCTTGGTTCGCTTCACCTAAGCGTCATGCCACTCTCGAGCCTCAGTAATCAGTAATAAAGCATCTTCAATTTCCCAAACATCGTCATATTTGCTTCCATTGAATTTTGTCTTCTTAAATTCCTCCCATGCGGTGTCATCTCCGATATTCTCAAATTCCTGCAAAATATTTTCCTTTTCTCGACAAGTTAAAGAAAATAAATCAAAAGGGTCATGAGAGATACCGTGACCATTTTCCCCCAAACTTGACTCGGATATTCTCATGTGTGGGTTCGATTTGTCAAAGTTCGCGAGCCCCTTTGTCGACATCGAGTCAGAGTCTTCGAGCTTTTCCTCTAATGAACTTCTTCCAACCAAAAATGTTGCACCCGGATTATTTATTAAAAATTCTATCTCTAATAAGTCTAAATCCGGGTCGGATTTTTCAAATGTAATGCTTGTAGAATTCTTCTCAAATGCCTCCAACTCCATTTTCAAGATTGGATCAAAGTCCTCGAGCTCTTCATCTCCCTCATCGTCAACTGCAACTTGTCCTCCAAGCATTTCCTGCACATCTAAATCAAAAATTTCATCAAAAACGTCAATACGAAAACAGGTTTCATCAGTGGAGTATGAGTGTTTTGGGGCTTTATTAACAGAAAATGAAATTCGTTCGTCCCCAATCCCCAGTGAAATTTCCCTGTCTTTTACACGAATAATTGCGTCCGCAGTGTTTAAAAATGGTCGACCTAAAATAAGTGGCACAGTGACATCTTCATCCATTTCTAGAATCACAAAGTCAACAGGGAAAGTGAATTTTCCTACTTTTACTAGCATGTTCTCAGCAATTCCTAACGGATATTGAAATGACTCGAGAGCTTCGGCGTAACTGTTTATCATAAAGATATGATTTTTAACAGTTACTTTTAAATCAGAAACGTCAATCATGTTTTCTTTGCGATATTCCTCAAAATTCTTTTCAGTTTGTCTTAAACAATTATTTAGTTATGTCAATTTCTCTAGATCAGTTATCAAGCTCGCATTGTGTTTTTTCCACATTTCGAGCTTTTTCTCTAGTCACAACAGTTGACACAAGTTTCTTTAAAAGCGTCAGTATCTACCTCAGGCTTGTCTTTAGAGTTGATAGCCATAAGAGTGTGAAGATAAGCTTTAGATGAGGTGTCTTCATGAAGATTCCAGTTGACCTTGCTATCCCTGACCATAGGAGCAGTAGAGGAATTGTTGTTGTTCTTTTCTATGTCTTGAATTTGGAGGTTCCTTGTAGTCGATCTTTGGTAGCTGGATACTTGTTGATAATTCCGTCCCTGAGTTTGTCCTGAGTACCCTTGTCCTTGATTTTAATTTCTTTGTCCTTGAAACGGTCTTCGATCATCTCGAGAAGGTTGTCCACATTCCCTAGCAAAATGCCCATAATTGTTGCACTTGAAACACTTCACTTTTGATTTATCAAAATCCAGTCCTGAGCAGTTTTTCCCACCAATGTGATCTCGGCCGGTTCATTCCAAGAAGTTCGTCGCTTTCCTTGTAAGCATCGCCATGTTCCACTTAAGATCCATCTCTTCCTAGTCATCTGGATCAATTTGATCATAATCTTTTTCAATGAGTTCGATATTTGTGATTCTGGTAGAGATCAAATCCTCAAGGGAAGTGTGGAAACAAAACTGTAAGCCCTTATGCATGGTTTGAGAGGAGCTAGGAACTTGAGAAGAAGATCCTTGAGATTTGATAAGTGTCGAAGAACCATAAGTTTCATTGCCCATAATCTGACAATTTCCACACTGTGTGTTTGAACAAGCAGATGTATTGGAAATCGGATGAGTGCTCGGCATTGAAACATTATGACTCGAGGTGCTAGGAATAGTGATGGCAGGTAGCTGAGGAGGTTTCATTTGTTGAAATAGAACATCTGAGAAGAACGCAACTCATTGGTTTTCACGCTGAGCAGAATTCCTAATTTGACTGCTATCACCAAACGCCTTTTTCTCAATCTCAAGTTCATAAAGTTTTAACTTGTCAATTAATTCATCGAAATCCTGATCTTTTAATTCAGGTTTATCTTTCAACAACAACACTCTCATTTCCCAGTGAATATGAAAACTATCCAAGAAATGAATGTTTATATCTATCTTGTCAAATTTTACATCAAGATCATATAAATCATTTGTCAATCTACAATATCTAGAAATCAACATTTCTAAGCTTTCATGAGCAAAACAAGAAAAAATTTCAAATTGTCTTCTCAATAGATTTCTTCTGATTTTCTTCATTGCTTCATTACCACCATGTCGTTTCAAGATAGCATGCCAAATATCGTAGGCAGTTTCATGATGTCTGAAAACTGACGCCATCTCACTAGATAAACATAACTAGATGGATGCAAGAGACTTTTTGTCTTTGGAAAACGCTACTTTATCTGCTTCAGTTAAGTCACTTGGAAGTTTCTGTAAACGCACTCCATTGACCCAACGACCTGAAGTGGTGCCTCATACTTGGTGAGAACGGGTATCCACATTCTCGAATCAGTGTAGGAAACAAACTTGTTAAAACGTGACACCCACTCTTCAAGAGTGAGATTCTTCTCATACTTAGGAGGAAGGAGAGGATTTTTGTTTACATCCATATCATACGTAGTTGTAGTATGAACGAGAGACATGATCACAATAATACCGAAATACCCGAAAAATCACGATTGTAGAAACACAATACCGAGAACACAAGAATACCAAACACATGAATACCCATCACACGAATAACCGAATACACTAACACCCGAACACACGAATACCCGATGGATAAAACCAAGCAGAAGAACAAAACTCCTAACTTAATCACTACCGTAACACTTCCTGAATCAATTCGAGCAGTGTAATGTCTTGTGCAATAGTTCAGAACTACCTTGCGTAACACTCTAGAAAACTTGCGTAACACTGAAGTAACTTGCGTAACACCCAAAGCAAACCAGCGTAACACTTCTTGAAACAATCAGACAGCGTAACAGCTTATTTGACAGTCAGAACAAAAGTGTTGCGTAACACTTCCAGAAATTGTTGTGCAACGTAACAGTTAACGTAACACTTCAAAACCAGTATGTCGCGTGACATAAATCTTGTGTGATACTCTACCGTGAAACTGTGTTGCGCAACGCAACAGTGTGTTGCGTTGTGAAACAGTTGAAGTGTTGCACAAGTATACGAAAATAAAATCTCGAATTTACGATACCATCTTTTCCAGATATTATCTATTTATGAATACTAACGTAGTTCTTGAATATCAAACCAAACACGCCGCGGAATAAGCCTAGATCTAAGAAAAAGTCTTCAAACTCCCAAACAACCAAATCCTAGATCTACACTTCAAAACTGAAAATCTTCACCAAATGGATCCAAAAACCTCTATAATATGTATAGAGGCTCTCATACCACTTGTTGGTCGCCTTCCTAGGACCCCGATCTGGACCCGAATCACTTATAAGTCGCGGAATAACAAATAAGGGAATATGTATGGTGCAGAACAAGTATATAATCAAATGATTGATATTATTAAGCTTACGGAATGTTTCCAATACGAAATAACATCAATACAAACGATTACAGGACTTTAGACCGTCAAATACAAGTGTTGTGCAATTCTCCAAAGTAGCGTGACATTTGTTTTCTCTCTCTTGATGGTTGGATTTATGACCTAAAGTTGGGGTATTTATAGGTGAACCATAAAACCCTAAATTGTTACGTAAACCCAACACCAAACAAGTATTGTGCAACGAAACAATGTGTTGCACAACAATGTTGCGTTGTGCAACACTTCATAAAAACAGTGCAACATTTTTCAACTCGATCTAAATACATTCTAAACTACACGAAATGTCATATATAAAGTACAATTTACAATCAATGACGAATATACTCGAATAGTTTATGCTCCAAAACTAATAGTGTTATTTGGTGTAAAACTACCCAAATGTCCTCATGTTAACTACACTCATAAACATATCGTGAGAAAATGATTCGAATGACGACCGATCAAAATTTGTATAGTGACCACTATAGTTTACAAAGTTTATATCATTAATGTTTTTTAAATTTGAAATTCGGACTATAGCGTGATAAAAGAAATTAGACAGAAAACGTTGTGACGCAAATTTTCTTAATAAGTTCCTTCACCAGCAAGCTATATATGATTTACACTTACCAGCCTTTAGTTTCTTGATTCTTCAACTATCTTTTATTGTAACGTACGCAACTAATGCACGGAATAAAATAGGGACTCATAAAGAACCAGATTACCGAAACAAACGGAAATAATTCATCCCACTAGCAACTTAAAGGATCAAAAATTTCGAATTTATTGAGTTTTTCCTTGTTTCTATTCTAGCTTGGAGGGACAATATAAGTAAATATCACTTGAATTCCCGCGGTTTGATCTATGTCAAATACTTTTTAGATCATGATGTTGTATACATGGAAAGCTAGTTTTACTGCTGCAAATTTGTGATTTCAAAAGGAATATAAATTAGTAACTATAGGCCTACCTTGTAAATTATTATGCAAATTAATTTGTTTAATTTTGCATATAAATAAATTTATTAAAAACTATAAGAACGTATTTGTTTTCTTTTCGGTTGTTTTCTAGTTTTCGATTAATTAATGACGTAAAAAAACCTTATTAGAGCTCTACAGAAAAAATCCAAATTTCTTGATACAAATCAAATTCTAGAATTGGAAATATTTTATTTGTTTTCTTTCATGACTCGTTTATTATGATCCACGTCTTCTTGTTTTCGCTTGTGTTTCATACGCTAGGTAATTAAAAACAAAACACCGGTGAAGAAGCCAAAGACCTGTTGCTTGCTTGTGAAGAAATGTTTGGGAAAGGCGATATTACACAACAACAATGTCTCTTTCATTTGTGCATAGCCGGCCTTCTGTCTTGTTGTTTCCAATCACTAGACTACAGTTTCCAAATTTCATGATAATATGTTGTGATGTTGTGTCGGTAGCAAATACTGTTGGTTCAGGCCCCTTGAAAACACAAGTATTTTAGAACGTAAATAATCTTGTATTTCTCTCAATATTAATTTCCATACAAATTATAATATATATAAAAAATAAAGAAACTACCCACTACCGATTTCTTGCCTACAATCAAGCTAACATGCAAAACCAAAACCCACGTTCCTATAATCCTACTATTACTCAACAGAAACAATATGACCAACATGGCCTTTTGACTCATTCATGCATGCCATAATAAGCTATTAATTAGAAACAAATAATATTGTAAATACTTATTAAATCCTAACTTCCAACCATGCATATATCAAACCGATTAACCCAACAATCACCCCCTTAATCGGTTTGTTTATACAACTCGTTCTGAGTATGTTTAATCACCTTCTTTTGAACCATCTCGATTCTCAACCTTCTTGGACACTTGACCTCCTCCTTGGTCACATCCAAAGTCTTGTCTAGCTTAACCCTTTAGATTTTTCACAACACATATAACATATAACATGGCATCCTGTTGGACACGTTCATTACCATCTCGACTTCTCCCGGACCAACGACCTCCTCCTCGGCCACGTCCAAAGCCACCCCGATGTGAACCTCAACGGCCATAATGTTCTCACCGTGTTGTTTCTCCGTTTCCTTCTTATCTTGACAACCATACCTTTTCCGATCACACTTGTTCAAAAAGGACTCTCCACCGACCAAGAAAACAAAGCCACCGCTTCTACCGTTTTCTTTTAACCGCCAAGCGAATCGAACCCAAAGCCACCTGCTTTGACGGATCCTTTCTGTCCGCTTTTCCCGCACGTACGTCGGTCTCTTCTTATCCCAAAACAAGCCGATCAAAGTACAATTTGCTTTCTTTAATAGCCGCTAACAGCCCCGGAGCACCAACGTTCATCACCATTCATCCCCGTCGCCTCAAACGATACTTCCACCATGACAACGGCTGAACTGAAACGCTTTATTGTCTCCATCTTCGGCTGTATTTAACCGGACCTTCACCTCGGTCACATATGCCCTCCACCGACCGACACACCCGTCGGCGGAGGAGGCTTCTTCCGATCTTCAAACCCGCTACCTACAAGCCCTTTGCTCTGATACCAATTGTTGGTTCAGGCCCCTTGAAAACACAAGTATTTTGGAACGTAAATAATCTTGTATTTCTCTCAATATTAATTTCCATACAAATTACAATATATATAGAAAATAAAGAAACTACCCACTACCGATTTCTTGCCTACAATCAAGCTAACATGCAAAACCAAAACCCACGTTCCTATAATCCTACTATTACTCAGCAGAAACAATATGACCAACATGGCCTTTTGACTCATTCCTGCATGTCATAATAATCTATTAATTAGAAACAAATAATATTGTAAATACTTATTAAATCCTAACTTCCAACCATGCATATGATCGAGTAAACCCGAGATAATCAAACCGATTAACCCAACAAATACGAGTACATTTGGATAGTTTTACACCAAAAGAGACTGTACATTTCTTTATTGACTAGCGGTCAACTTGGTATCTTCTTTACTTCCAGCCACCATTCTACTTTTGATTTCTTTATGCATTATATTTTGTACCAGATTACCTTTTTATGATTAATCTTTGGTGCTTTTGAAACTTGAAGCATTAAAAATTCTAAACTTCTAGTAATCAAGACCTGATCTGTTCTGGAAATGGCATCGTCTAGTAGCTGGAGAAAACCTGAAACAAAGGATCAAGAATTGATCGATGTGGTGTTTTCATGGTCAGTTGATAATGTGCTCAACAAAGATCTTTATATGGTTAGTTGTTTTATATGCATGTAATTTAACTTAGACTTGATCAAAGAAACGTAATCGTCTTGTTATATATTTATCAATAGGTAAAGAAAATCCCAGAAACATTTTCATCTACAGCTGATTACACCCATTCGTTCATTCAGCCACTAATTGAGGAAACCCATGCTGAGTTGCTAAATAAAATGAGAATAATCTCTCACGCACCTACTCGTGGGATCAGAAATGTATCGAAAACCAAAGACTTTAAGTTTCCTAAAGACTACATCTATAGTATATCTTTGGAAAGGAAGGGCAGAAATGAAAATTACGAGCCTGAGGTGGGAGATCTCATCGCGTTGACAAATGACAAATTAAAATTTGCTAATGATATCTATAGGCGTAGGCCAAGTGGAAGTTTCTATGTCATTGCTCTGGTCCAAAGGGTTAAGGATGAAGTTAATGACACAATTCAAGTTATATCTTCAAAGCCCCATTTATTTTCTGGAAAATGCAAGATGTTTGCAATCTATCTTGTGAACTTGACAACTAATATCCGTATCTGGCAAGCTTTGCACTTGAAATTGGATGGGAAGAACACGAAAATCATCGATAAGGTGCTCCAAAGTGACTCAAAGGTAAAAATAATAATACTAATTAAGAATCCTTTTTTATTTCTTCTTAACTTTGATTTTACATGAGAGGAAAACATTATAGAGTAATTATTTCAGGGTACTCCAAGATGTTCACTCTGTTCCACTGAAGATACTAAGAAATCTGTTTCCCCGGACTTACATAAAGCCATGAGCGCCTTAAATCTAAATGCATCCCAGGAAACCGCAGTCTGGAGTTGCATTGCTGCAAGAAAATGCCCTCATCAGGAGACTGTAAACCTAATATGGGGTCCACCGGGGACGGGCAAAACAAAGACTGTTGGTTGTCTTTTATTCGCTCTTTGGAAAATTAAATGTCGCACACTAACTTGTGCCCCTACCAACAGTGCCGTGATAGAAGTTGCAGCACGCTTTGTGAGTTTTGTAACAAGTTCACTGGAGTATGATACTTACGGTTTTGGAGACATAGTTCTATTTGGTAATAGTCAGCGTATGAAGATTGGTGGTTTTCAAGAACTTAATAAAGTGTTTCTTGAAAACCGCATTTCTGCTCTTTCTGGTTGTTTATCTCCCTCTTGTGGTTGGAGAAGCAAAGCAGAATCACTAATAAGTTTTCTGAAATTCCCCGAGCAAAAATACAGGTTATACTTAAGTGATGAAAGAAAGGCGGATGCTGAAAAGAAGTTTGAGAAGAGGGATATCACTCTAGGTTTCAAAAGTATGGATTTGAAAGAAAAGGTGTTGAAAAACACAGAAGGAAAAGATGGAACTTTATCTTTCCGGGAGTTTGTCACAAATAGAATAAATATTCTTGAAGAAAACTTGACAACTATGATTAGAAACTTGTACACACACATGCCAACTTCTTCTGTTACATCAGAACTAGCAGAGAAAATGAGGAGGGTTATCAGCTTAGTTCGATCCAACGTTACACTCTTACTCCAAATGTTTGACATTTCTATAGATAAGGAAACAACTCGGACCGAGCTTCTGGTGACGAGGGACGAGTTATTTCAAGTAATTGAGGAAGTCCTTTCTGAAACCGTTTCTTTTCCTAGATTCACAGATGATGGAGAAATTGGAAAATTTTGCTTGGAAAAAGCATGTTTGATCTTCTGCACTGCGTCGAGCTCAATTAGATTGCACACCCTTGAGAGAAATGTGGAATTATTGGTAGTTGATGAAGCTGCTCAACTTAGAGAATGTGAATCTTTTATCCCTTTGCAACTCTCTGGTCTTCGTGATGTTATACTCATTGGGGACGAGAAGCAACTACCTGCAACCGTTCAAAGCCAAGTACGTCGGTAGCAATATGGGCAGGTTGGGTAATCGGGTTAAAATAGGTTTGGGTTGAATAAGCCATTTTTTTTTATGAGTTGAAACACACCCGGTCGGCTTGACCTTCTAAACATATTTGTCCAAATTTAAACAGGTTACAAGTATCAATGCCTTAGTTATAAAAAAGATTTAAGAGGTTGTATGTCTTAAGAATAGGCTTTCGGTCTGTTTGACCAATTCGACACGTTTCTGTTTAGCAAATTTGTTTATTGTTTTTCCTTTTGAGAAAACACAACACAAGATGAGCCGTTCATAAGTAAATGGGTCGAAATCGCCACCTTGATCCATCTTTGATAATGAATATTGTTGTAGCATTGTGAAAGGGCGGATTTTGGAAGGAGTTTATTTGAAAGATTGGTGTCACTAAAACACACGACACACCTACTGAATGTCCAATACAGAATGCATCCCAAGATAAGTTTATTTCCGAACGAAGAGTTTTATAAAAATAGGATACTTGATGGTCCAAATGTAGAAGAAAGATGCTTCTACGAGAAGCAGTTTCTTGAAGGAGACATATTTGGAGCGTACTCCTTCATTCATTTAACCCAAGGGAAAGTCGAATTTGACAAAACTAGAAGTGGGAAGAACATGGTGGAAGTAGCTGTGATTGCTGAACTGGTTGCAAAACTTCAAAAAGGTACCTCTTTTTACAACTATTTTTCATAAACTTTTTTCACGTTTTGAATGTTATCGGGATGATTTTTACAGAATGTGAGGCAAAAAAGCAGAAGATTAGTGTTGGTTGCATAACACCTTACAAGGCTCAAGTTTATGCGATACAAAGTAAACTTGGGGACGTTTATGGAAACAAAGAAGCCAGAGAATGTGACTTCTCTGTGAATGTTAGAACTGTTGATGGATTCCAAGGTTGTGAAGAGGATGTGATAATAATCTCAACTGTGACAGGTTTTGGGAATGGATCGGTTGGTTTTCTTGCCACGCCACAAAGAGCAAATGTGGCTCTAACCCGAGCAAGGTAACTTATACAAACATTGCCATTTTATCCTTGATAATAAAGTTAGATAAGTAGTCTAATATCTTAATCTGTTAAGGCATTGCTTGTGGATACTTGGAAATGGAGACACTTTGAGTCAAAGCAGCCCAATTTGGAGTCGATTAGTGGCCAATGCTAAGGCTCGAAGTTGTTTCCACGTGGGTAACGAGGACAAGTCCTTGGCTCCGGTGATCAGAAATACGTTAGTTGATCTTGGCCAATCTGTTGCATCGAGTCTAACAAAAGAAGACATATCTTCTACATCATCATCCTCCAAGGTATTTATAGTAAGTAACTCGAAACAAAATGATGATCTTAACTAATTAATTATATTGATATAAACTAGTAAAAAACATTGTATTTCATACTTCAAAATTATTACTTCCTGATAATTGAGTTGGTTACTACTTTTTAATGCAGGTACATGGGGGGCCAGCCTAATGATACAAAATTTTAATGGTCAGATTTATGAAATTTATAAAGTTTCTTTGTTCAAAAAAGAAAAAAATATTTATAAAGTTTAATAATTTTCACGGGTTGTTATTGTTGTTATTATGGTTTTATCGATTTTCTTTAGAGAAATTATAGTAGTAACTGTTAAGAAATAAAGTACAATGACAAAGATAATTGAGGAGAAATGGAGAATTATTATTGATAGAGATTCTCTCAGGGATTACAGTGACACTCCTTATGTAGGATTAGAAACCCTAGGTTACATCTAAATACAGGAGATGAATAGACATAGTCCATTGGACCCAAATGGCCCATTTAATATTTTACAACACTCCTCCGTGGATATTCATCGTTTATTATACGCTCTAGACTGCCTCATTAAAAACCTTACCAAGAAAAAACCCAATGGGATAAAACTTGATGAAGGGAAAAAGAGTGCAGTGCGCATAATGCTCCTCCTCAAATTAATGTATATCTTTTAAACGTCGAAGGCCAATCTTCTTAACCAGTTGCTCAAACACCTTCGCTGGCAACGATTTTGTGAATAAATATGCCAAGTTGTCACTTGATCGAACTTGACAAACATCAATAACCCCATCTTTTTGTAGATCATAAGTGAAGAAAAATTTCGGAGAAATGTGTTTTGTCTTGTCGCCTTTGATATACCCTTCCTTGATTTGAGATATACATGTCGCATTATCTTCATACAATATGGTTGGATTTCCTTTGATAGACCCGAGTCCGCATTCTTCTTGGATGTGCTGAATCATCGATCTTAACCAAACGCATTCTCGACCGGCTTCATAAAGTGCAATAAGTTCAGCATGGTTTGATGATGTAGCAGTTAATGATTGTTTCGTCGATCTCCAAGAAATTGCGGTGTCCCCATAAGTGAAAACATAACCTGTTTGTGATCTTGCCTTGTGTGGATCGGACAAGTAGCCAGCATCAGCGTATCCAACCAACTTAGATTTTGAGTTCTTTTGGTAAAATAATCCCATATCACGGGTACCACAAAGATAACGAAAAATATGTTTAATTCCATTCCAATGTCGGCGTGTTGGCTCGGAACTATATCTTGCTAGTAAGTTTACTGAAAATGCAATATCCGGGCGTGTATTGCTAGCAAGGTACATCAAAGCCCCAATCGCACTTAGATAGGGAATTTCAGGACCAAGAACTTCCTCATCATGTTCTTTGGGGCGGAACGGATCAAGTTCTCGGTCAAGTGAACGACAGACCATTGGTGAGCTTAGTGGATGAGCTTTATCCATATTGAACCGTTTCAATATTTTGTCTGTATAGTTTGATTGGTGAACAAATATTCCATTTGACAAATGCTCAATTTGCAATCCGAGACAAAATTTAGTCATACCAAGGTCTTTCATTTCGAATTCGTTCTTTAACAAATTTGCAGTATGTTCAATTTCATCAAGATTTCCGATGATGTTTAAATCATCAACATACACTGCAATGATTGTGAAACCCGCCTTTGATCTTTTAATAAAAACACATGGACTTATCTGATTACTTTTATATCCATCTTTTGAAAGATATTCACTTAGACGATTATACCACATTCGTCCTGATTGTTTAAGTCCATACAAAGATCTATTCAATTTAATTGAAAACATTTCACGGGGTTTATTTTCACAAGCTTCCGGCATTTTCATTCCTTCCGGGATTTTCATGTAAATGTCACTATCAAGTGATCCATACAAGTAGGCTGTGACAACATCCATAAGGCGCATTTGGAGCCTTTCAACATTTGCAAGACTGATTAAATATCTAAGAGTCGTTGCATCCACAACAGGTGAATATGTTTCTTCATAATCTACCCCAGGTATTTGTGAGAAACCTTGTGCTACAAGTCTCGCTTTGTCTAACAATTTCATTTTTCTCGTTCCTTTTTATCGCAAATACCCATTTATAGCCTACCGGCTTCACCTGGTTTGGGGTTAACGTCACAGGGCCAAATACTTGGCGTTTTTCAAGTGAATCTAGTTCAGCTTGTATGGCCTCTTGCCATTTTGGCCAATCATTTCTTTGTCGACATTCTCTAATAGTTTTTGGCACAGTAATTTCATCATTTATTATTTCACTTGCTATAGCATATGCAAAAATTTCATCAACACGTGTTTCATTTCGATTCCATGTTGTACCATTTTGTACAAAATTTATTGAGATCTCATATTCAGTAGGTACATGGTCATCTTCAAGAGATTTATCCACATTTTCTGTGTTATTTTTAATCTCTTTTGGGATGTTATTTATGACAACTCCTTAAGCTTTTCCAGTTGTATTCTGCTCTTTCTTTTTCCGTGGATTTGTATCTTTTGAACCCATTGGTCTTCCACGCTTTCTGCGTACATTTGACTCATCTAGAGTTTCAGGAATATCAATCCGACAAGGTGCATTTAAAGCTGGAATATATGATTTAGTAACTCTTTTTGTATCCGTAAATTCATCAGGTAATTCGTTTGCTATTTGTTGCAAATGAATGATCTTTTGAACCTCTAATTCACATTGACCACTCTGAGGGTCAAGAAAAGATATTTGTGATGCATTCCAAGTTACATCTTGTTTGTCCAACTTTTTATTTTCTCCTCCTAAGATTGGGAACATTTTTTCATCAAATTGGCAATCAGCAAAACGTGCTGTAAAAACATCTCCAGTTAATGGTTCCAAGTATTTGATGATTGATGGAGAATTAAAGCCAACATAAATGCCCAATCTTCTTTGAGGTCCCATCTTTGTACGTTGTGGTGGTGATATTGGGACATATACACCACAACCAAAGACTTTTAGATGAGACAAATTTGGTTCTCTTCCAGAAACCAATTGAAGTGGAGAATACTTATGAGATGCACTTGGTCTTAATCGAATAAGAGCAGCAGCATGTAAGATAGCATGTCCCCATGCAGAAGATGGCAATTTTGATTTCATAAGTAATGGTCTAGCAATTAGTTGTAATCTTTTTATTAAAGATTCAGCAAGACCATTTTGTGTATGAACATGTGCTACAGGATGCTCAACTTTAATCCCAATTGACATACAGAAATCATTAAATGATTGAGATGTAAATTCTCCTGCATTATCAAGCCTAATCTTCTTGATTTGATAATCTGGGAAATGTGCTCTTAGTTGAATTATTTGGGCAAGTAACCTTGCAAAAGCAACATTTCTTGATGCTAACAGACAGACATGAGACCATCGGGATGATGCATCAATTAATACCATAAAGTATCTAAATGGTCCACATGGAGGAGTAATTGGCCCACAAATGTCTCCTTGAATTCTTTCAAGAAACAAGGGAGATTCATTTTCAATTTTATTCATTGAGGGCCTAGTTATCATTTTTCCAAGAGAGCACGCTCCACATGATAAATCTTTTGATAACAGGACCTTGAGATCCTTTAATGGATGCCCATTTGAGCTCTCAATGATTCTCCTCATCATTATATCACCTGGATGACCCAGTCGATCATGCCAAAGGGTAAATATTTTAGGATCGATACCCTTTCGGGTAGAAACCATATTTATTTCTGTCTGGTTAATGCATGTAAAATACAATCCAGAAGATAAACCTTTCATTCTTTCCATTATGGACTTTTTTCCATTATTTATGGATGTAATTTGGAGATACTCAATATTATTTTCAGTCATGGTTTCAACATGATAACCATTGCGTCTTATATCTTTGAAACTTAGTAGATTTCTCCTCGATCTACTAGAATACAACGCATCATTTATTATTAATTGTGTACCTTTAGGTAACACAATGCAGGCTTTGCCAGAACCTTCAATCAAGTTGCTAGTACCACAAATTGTGTTGACATTTGCATTTGCTATATGAAATTCATAAAAATATTTTTTATTTTTCAAAATGGTATTTGTTGTTGCACTATCAACCAGACACTCGTCTTCACCGTTTTCCAAAATGATTTTCATATCCTTGAACATAAAAAAATAAGTAAATAAGCATTTCATAATAAGATCACTTTAAAGAAAACAAATGGATATTGCATTAATTAAAGTTTCAAACATAAGTAACGATGCTAGAACTAACCTAGCTTATTCAACACAAACTTAAAACAATTATTGTGGAAAAACTAAGTAAAATGAAACTAGACAACTAGTTGGCATTTTGATCATTGGAAAAGGAAGCAACCACGTCTTTGACATCATCAAAGAAATCTGAGGAGTCGAAATGCACATTTGGGTTTAGCTCATCAGCAACATTGAAAGTATCAATGAAATTTGTTTCAATGTCTTTTCCATTCATCTTTAGTGATGCTTGATAAAGGTCAACAAAATGTCTAGAGGTACGACATTGTTTTGCCCAATGATTTGTCATGCCACATCTGTGGCAAGGATCTCTAGGATTCTTAGGAGCTTGATGTTGCATCCTTTTGCCTTTATCATCTTTTTTCTTAAAATCAGAGGGTTTTGGTTTGTAACCATCACGATGCCAAGCATTGTTTCGACCACGTCCATGGCCACGGCCACGACCTCGTTCATTGTCACGGTTATTACCGCGTGCACGGCCATTACCCCTTTCATTTGAGGTTGCATTTATTTCAGGCAACGCAGTAGAACCAGTGGGGCGTGCTTGATGATTCTTCATCAAAAGCTCATTGTTTTGTTCAGCAACAAGGAGAACGGATATAAGCTCATGGTATTTTTTAAACCCACGTTCTCGATACTGTTGTTGTAGGAGCATGTTGGAAGCATGAAAAGTTGAGAAAGTTTTCTCAAGCATGTCTTCTTCAGTAACATTTTCTCTGCATAACATTAATTTTGATGTGATATTAAACATTGCGGAGTTATACTCGTTCACGCTTTTGAAATCCTGCAACCTGAGGTGCATCCAGTCGTAACGAGCTTTTGGAAGAATGACTTGTTTTTGATGGTCAAACCTCTCTTTCAATTTTTCCCATAGTTCTGACGGGTCTTTCACCGTTAAGTATTCCTTTTTGAGGTCCTCATGTAAATGATGACGTAGGAATATCATTGCTTTAGCGCGCTCTTGAGGAGAGGCTTTATTTTGGGGTTTAATTGTTTCTCCGAGATTATTAGCAATTAAATAGATCTCAGCATCAAGAGTCCAAGGGAGATAGTCTTTTCCGGAGATATCAAGAACATCAAAGTTTATTTTTGACATGTTTGCATTTGACATCTTAACTACGAAAAAAAAACATACCAAACATTAAACAATTATACACCATAAATTTTTTTTATTCATAAATAGTATTTAAGTAGTAGGACTACTGTTATCCTTTTATTCCTTTCAAATGTGTATAACGACAACATGATGAAAAATCATAACAAACAAACAAATTCAGAATTCTTTTAATTCAAATGAATACGATACATAACCTTCCTATATTAAACTATGATGATTCAATCATCATCATTATTTGAACAGAGGAAAAAAAAACCATAAAATTAAACCAAATTTTTTTTTCATGTAACCGACCAAAAGTGAAACTTCATAGAAATTTGTACTGACCATTTCTTTTTCAATATTTTTATCATGTATAAGCAAAACAAAAAAAATCATGATTTGTAATATGGCAAGTATTAAGCTAAAAAAAATTAAACAAACAGTAAAATACAAACATTTGATCGTAAAAAAAATGCAGGTATAATATACAAACGAATACTGTTTAAACAATAACAAAAGTAATAGAACATGAGGTTCTAATAGTTTTTTTTTTTTTCGACATAACATGAGGTTATTATCTTGATCTTAAAATCATATTAGAACTTGAGGTTCTATATTTTTTTTTTCTCAACATAACATGAGGTTATGTTTTTCTTGATCTTAAAAATCATATTAGAACTTGAGGTTCTATATTTTTTTTTTCTTAACATAACATGAGGTTATGTTTTTCTTGATCTTAAGAGACCATATTAGAACTTGAGGTTCTATTTTTTTTTTTCAATAACACAACATGAGGTTACGTTATTTTTTAATTATCTCTTTATGTAATCACTATAGAACATAGATTGTTCTTGTAAATTACTATAGAGATCAAATAATAACAAAACAAAAAAAATTGCAGTGTAATATGTGAATGAAAATAAAACAGGTAGTATCAATGCAAATGGAATAATATTAAACGGAGGAAAAAGAATATGTGGATTATATGTAATCCGAATGATTTTAATTTTCTTTACCTTTTTGGTTTTTGAGCAAAAGCTCGTGCTGATAACGTGTTAAGAAATAAAGTACAATGACAAAGATAATTGAGGAGAAATGGAGAATTATTATTGATAGAGATTCTCTCAGAGATTACAGTGACACTCCTTATGTAGGATTAGAAACCCTAGGTTACATCTAAATAAAGGAGATGAATAGACATAGTCCATTGGACCCAAATGGCCCATTTAATATTTTACAACAGTAACTTGATAAATTACAATCGTAATTCTTTGTTTTGAATGTACAATACCGATCACCTTTTATTTTAATGGTTGTTTAAAAAACCTCTTAACCCAAGTCTCATTTGAGGATAAAATAGTTATTTTACTTTTTCATTAATATTTATAGTATAGAACCCGCGTGATGCAGTGATGGTAAAAAATTATTGTTCGATTAAATTTTGTTAGAAAACATTGATGAGAGTTTCTCATTCATCGGTTAATATATTTGTTCGATGTAATAGTTATTGGTTCGGTCATTCGGACCTTATAAATAATTATGTAGCAATTTTTTATGGTTTGACCATTCGGTTTAAATGGTAATTGTTTCTCAATTTCTTTTCCCTATTAATTTTTATAATAAACGTGAAGTGTCTACATGTAATAGCTTTTAGTTTCTACTTGAGTTATTCGGACTCTAAAAATAGTTACCTATTGTTATTTCTAATAGTTTCACGTTCTATTTTTCAGACATAAAAATAAATAATTCTTGTTTGGGTCGTACGGAAAATTAAGCTTGTTTAAGGTCATTTGACTTATTAAGTCCGTTTTGGGGATTGAAATTAAATTATGTTTTTTATAACAACTTAATTTCGTTTTTAGGTTTTTAGTTGCATTGTTTAACTATTTTATATTTTTCTTGAGTTTAACGTACCTAGAATTTGTAGTTCACGCATATATAAATTATTGGTGTCCTCTGTCTTGAGTGTCATGTCAAATCATGAGTTAAAAGGTCACAAAGTCAATAGTCTCTTGAATGTTGTAATAGAAGATAATAAACGTAATTGACATTTTTTATATATAAATACTTACTATTTGTAAAAGTAGAAGGATTGTAAATATATAAATTTTTATAAATATATAAGTTAACATCTTTCATATCATTCCAAATATATTAATTATTTTGAATTTTTAAAAGTTGCCACTAAGGGTAACAAAGTAATTTCAATTACTTAAAATTAAAAGATTAAGACTTTTGGTGAAACTCTTTATATAATAGTATAGATGTAAAAAATTATGTTTCGTTAAACCCTTTAAACTAATATAAACACCGTATTAATATTTAGACATTACTTTGAATGTTTGAATGTTGTAATGGAAGATAATAAACGTAATTGACATTTTTTATGTATAAATACTTACTATTTGTAAAAGTAGAAGGATTGTAAATATATAAATTGTTATAAATATATAAGTTAACATCTTTCATAACATTCCAAATATATTAATTATTTTGAATTTTTAAAAGTTGTTACTAAGGGTAACAAAGTAATTTCAATTACCTTAAAATTAAGAGATTAAGACTTTGGTTGAAACTCTTTATATAATAGGATTATTATCATTTTTCAAAAATGTTTTTTGATACTATATTTTTTTTTTTTGGTTCAATTATATTATAGTACCTTGATAAATGTTCAATTATATTATCGAACTTTACGAAAATATTCAATTATGTTATTATATTTTATTTTTGTTCTATGTGTATTACTGTACTTTCTAGAAAAATGTTCGATTATATTACTAAACTTTTCGAAAATGTTCAATTATGTCACTCTAGATATTGGTTAATATAATATAATGTTCATGCTATAATATAATGTTCGATAATGCTATAAATATGTGTTAATATAGAAATAAGTTACTTTACTTTGCCAAAATGTTCAATATTTCAATGATGCTACTAAATTTTGAGAAAATTTCCGATGAAAATTTCCGATTATGTTACCGAACTTTGCACTAATAAAAACATAATTCAATATTTTTTCAAAGTTTAGTAGCATTTTATTAAAGTAAAGTACCTTATTTATATATTAAAACTTTTTTGTAGCATTATCGAACATTAATTTAAAACAATGATAATACAAACCGGTAACACCCGGTAATCAGTTTTGAGAGTGACATAATTAAACATTTTTGTAAAGTTCGGTAATATAATCGAACATTTTCTGAAAATACAACAATACAAGTGAACAAAAATAAATTATAGTCACAAAATTGAACATTTTCGCAAAGTTCGGTAACATAATCGAACATTTCTTAAAATAGAATAATACAATTGAATAAAAAAAATAATAAAGTAACAAAATTGAACATTTTTGAAAGTACAATAATTTTTTTTATATATTAATCGAAACAAAAACAATAAACGTAACTTCTCCCAACTCTCTTACTCCCTCTGTCATTTTTCCGTTTGTTTCACATAATCTGATGGAATTTAATATACTTGTTGCATCATGTTTGATTGGTCATCATTTGAACCTCAATTATTTTGAAATTCCATATACCTTCATTCATTTATGTAATTCGAAATTATTTCCCGTTTCTGACAAATCTACTGTGACAATCCGTCTTTTCGAGGTACTTTTCATTTATTGATAATTACTCTTTTTATTCGCAATGATTTGGACCCTTGCTTTTCGCTTTATATTTACTCACGTTTTGTATATTTGAGTCGGGTTTATGTGTTTTATCACTTAGTCTCTCGGGACGTAAATTTTATAATCGTCTAAGTGCCATTTAGTAGTATTCTCGTGTTATTAAAGTAGTGTGTTTACGCCATAATCGTCGGTTAAGAAAATCATATTTCGAAAATTCATTACAAAGTTAGTCCTCTAACTTATTCTATTACAAAGTTAATCTTTTAACGGAGAACTAACGGAATCTGTTACAAAACTGGTCCTCTAACGGAGATTTTAACGGAAACAGTTAAAATCTGGACGGAGTGCGCCGTTGTAACGCTTAGGACGGCGTCCTAAATGGATTTTAGGCTCGCTGCGTCGTCCTAACCACAAGGAACGACGCACACTCCTATTTTCAGCTTGTTTACAAATAGGCTTTTGGGTCAAATTTCTTGAAATGTTACCACCTTTTTCCACGTGAAACTTCCTTCAAAATGCCTCTATTGGGTATATTTGATCTAATTGTAGATCTCAATGTGTGTTGAGACTATCTCTCATTCCAATTATCAATTTTAAACACCAAATACTTTTGTAAAGTTCTTTTCATTCTCACTTTTACTAAAACACTTATTCTCTCAAATATTCCAGAGAAATAAGAGTATGTTACACCACTAATGAAGTGAGAATCCAAGTAATCAAGTTGGGGACTTTATCTCTTACAAACATTCTTCAACTCTACACATTTCGGTAAGTTTCATAAGGTTTTTCCTTCACTTTTCTACTCTTTTCTTCCAATTGGTTAATGTTCTCTAACACCAAACTTTTTCCCTTGTTTTACCAAGCTTTTACACCCGTTGATATCCTTGAAGTGGTGGAGTTTCGGTGACTTTGTTGGAAAAACGTCACATTTGGTCTTGGTAAGAAAACTCTCCAAATGTTTCTATATTTCTTTCCATTTGAAAACTTCTAACACTCATCTTATTTTGTGATGAATGGAAGCCCTTACTTTCTCTTATTCTACCACCACTCTTAGAGTTGGCAAATTTCGGAGAATAACATCTTTTTGTAATTTGGTAAGTGAATCCTCCGAAAATACTTCATTTCCTTTCCTTGAGACTTCTTTTACTAATTGATGGTTACTTTTATATTTTTGGAGTCAAATACCTCCTCACCATCACCATCGAAGTCCTCTCTTCGAGTCCTCGCAAGTCTCAAGCTAATAATCTTTCTTGCGGGTGAATTCGGTAAAAACATTATTATCTTTAATCTTCTCTTTTCATTTTATCTATTTTCGGTTAAGCCTTGGAAAATTGGTTAGGTTAATATATTAGACCAACACCCTTTATTCTTGTAAATTTGGACTTAAAATGTGTAAAATATGTTAAGATGTGAAATAAACCGAAATTAACATAGTTACTATAATAATATGTAAAACTACACATATAAATATATATGACACTTGGTAAATGTTACTTGATCCTAAAATAACTTTCCGACAGTTTACATTTTCGCTCTAAAACGCCAAACGAACCAGATTACGGCTAAAACGCGTTTTTCACAAGGCTGGAAAATGACCTGTGCGCCGTTCCTTGCACCCAGGACGGCGCAGCGGGCCATTTTCTGGAATTTTTGATTTTTAACAAAACTCACAGCGGCGTCCTACCACTCCAGAACGCCGCAGTGAAGCCCAAATCCAACATTTTTGACTTTTGACAACTTTAAACACTTGTATAAATGAACTATTAAGTATAAATGTATTATATAACGTCAAAAACAACGTCTTTGGACTCAAAGACGCCACCGTCATCTTAAACATTATCAAACTTTTATTAAAACAAACGTTTTACTTATTTTTACGTCAAAATAATTTGAAACCAATCTAAATCATTTTACTCCACCATTTTGAAATAAAAAGGATTTTTAATTCTCAAAATTGTCAAAGTTTGACTTTCCTTTTAAAAATTGTTGACTTTGACTTTTCTTTAAAATTGTTGACTTTGACTTAACTAGTCAACATCTTTAATTTTGACTTCTCATTCAAATTGTTGACTTTGACTTTGACCAAGTCAATATCTTTGACTTTGACCAAGTCAATATCTTTGACTTTGACCAAGTCAATATCTTTGACTTTGACCAAGTCAAGATCTTTGACTTTAACCAAGTCAACATTTTGACGTTGACTTTGGTCGATCTCAATAAAACTATGGAAACAGTATTCCTTTCAACCGATATTTCTGATAGTCATTTTCGGCTCGGAATATCATTCCTTTCTAATAGTCAATTATGACGTGAATTTATCGATATCTTCCTATCGTCCTTATCGGCGCGGAACATCGTCACCTGGATCCGTCATCACGACTCGACTTGGAAATCATTGGAATTTTGTATTAAAATCTTAAATATTAAACTTAACCGACAAGGCTAAACCGTACTGTGTTATTAGAGATACTTAGACTATGCTGTATTGTTTTTAGGGAACTTAGGCGGCGGAGTGTTAACTCCACATTGATTGTTTACCCGATATCTTGCCGAGCTTATCTTGTGAGTTATTCGTAGCCCTATTTCTTTTACTATTTTTGGGCTGGAAAGCGTATTTTAAATTGTTATATGATTGTATATCTTGCCATAAAGTTTACAAAATACAATACATGGTCAAACGAGTACCAAATGTCGAATACAAATACAATTCAAATGTCAATATGTGGATCATAAAGGAATTACATCAAGCAAAACGAATTCCAAACACATAGAATAAATGATCCCAAAATAAGCATGGCATGATCAAACAAATCCTCAAACTCCTGAAAAAGCGTTAAAAACGACATCAACACATGTTGGTGAATTATTCGCAATATTTAAGTAAAAGTTGACCCAATAAAAGATTTAATGATCATGATAAGTTTCAAATAGCATATCTTGAATTATAACCATAGTGTGAGTATAAATACCAAAGATTAAACATACACTGAACCTGACCACACAAACAATCCCCTAACCTAAGGCGATGTAAAACCAAAGGAAACAATAATCATACGGCCATAACATCCACTCATAGGGACATCCTATCGAGCAATGAGGGTTAGGTCAACCCATATAGATCTATATATATATGTAAACCGTGGGCATAAGCTTAACAAGTGTATAAGGGGGGCTTACCAAAGCCTAAGGAACATCTTAATCTAAAGTGATACTAATCCACTAGGTAAACAAGATATACAATCATATAACAATTTAAAATACGCTTTCCAGCCCAAAAATTGTAAAAGAATAGGGCTACGAATAACTCACAAGATAAGCTCGGCAAGTATCCGGTAAATAATCAATATGGAGCTAACACTCCGCCGCCTAAGTGCCCTAAAACAATATGACATAGTCTAAGTATCTCTTAATAATACAGTACGGTTTAGCCTTGTCGGTTAAGTTTAATATTTAAGATCTTATTAAAATTTCCAATGATTTCCAAGTCGAGTCGTGATGACGGATCAAGGTGACGATGTTCCGCGCCGATAAGGACGATAGGAAGATATCGATAATTCACGTCGTAATTGACTATTAGAAATGACTAATATTCCGAGCCGAAGAATGACTACCAGGAATATCGGTTGAAAGGAATACCGTTACCAAAGTTTTATTGAGATCGACCAAAGTCAACGTCAAAATGTTGACTTGGTCAAAGTCAAAGATGTTGACTTAGTCAAAGTCAAAGATGTTGACCTGGTCAAAGTCAAAGTCAACAATTTGAATGAAAAGTCAAAATTAAAGATGTTGACTTAGTTAAGTCAAAGTCAACAATTTTGAAGAAAAGTCAAAGTCAACAATTTTAAAAAGAAAGTCAAACTTTGACAATTTGAGAGTTAAAATCATTTTTATATCAAAATAGTGGAGTAAAATGATTTAGAGCGGTTTCAAATGATTTTGATGTAAAACGTTCGTTTTAATTAAATTTGATAACATTTATGATGGCGGTGGCGTCTTTGAGTCCAAATACATTGTTTTTGACGTTATATAATACATTTATATATAATAGCTTACTTATATATGTGTTTAAAGTTGTAAAAAGTCAAAAATATTGGGTTTGGGCTTCACTACGGCGTTCTGTAAGGTTAGGACGCCGCTGTGAATTAACTGAATTTAAGAAAATCAAGATTTTGGGCTCGCTGCGTCGTCCTGGCCAAGGGGAACGACGCACAGCCCTGTTTCAGGTTGGGAAAAATCGCGTTTTAGTCGAAAACAGGTTCGTTTGGCGTTTTAGAGCGAAAATGTAAACTGTCCGAAATTTGTTTTAGGTTCAAATAACATTTATCAAGTATTATATATATGCACAAGTGTAGTTTTACATATTATTATAGTAAATATGTTAATTTCGGTTAAATTTATATATTAACATATTTTAACACATTTATGTCCAAACTTCCAAGATTAATAAATGTTGGTCTAATATATTAACCTAACCAATTTTCCAAGGCTTAACCGAAGATATAGAAATGAAACGAAGTAGTTTAGAGATTATAAAGATTTTACCAATTTCACCCGCAAGAATTTCTACTATCTTTACTTCGCCCGAAAAGAAGAGACTTTGGTGGTGGTGGTGAGGAGATAACCGGCTCCAAGATATAGAAATATCCACCATTAGTAAAGAGTCTCAAAAAGAAGGAATTTAAATGAATTTCGGAGAAATTTACTTACCAAAATTTAAGTTGAAGTTTTCACCGAAAAGTAATCAAACTCCAAAGGTAGTGGAAGAAATATGGAAGCAAGGGCTTCCATTTAACACATAAATAATATGAGTGTTAGAAGTTTTCAAATGGAAAGAAAATAGAGAAAGATTTGGAGAGTTTACTTACCAAAGTTTCTATAACGTTTTTCCAAGGAAAGTTACCGAAACTCCACCACTTCAAGGATACCAACGGATGTAAAAGCTTGGTAAAAGAAGGGAACAAGGTTATGAGTTAAACATCTTAAACCAAATGGAAGAAAAGAGTAGGAAAAGGAAGGAATTTAGTAAAGAGTTACTTACCGAAATGTGTAGAATTGAAGAATGTTTGTAAGAGATAAATTCCCCAACTTGATTACTTGGATTCTCACTTCAATAATGGTGTAACATACTCTTATTTCTCTGGAATATTTGAGAGAGAATAAGAGTTTAGGTGAAATGAGAATGAAAGAAAAAGTGTTAAAAGGTTTTGATGTAAACTTAGAGTTTTGGAATGAGAGAGTGTCCAAACATGTTTAGAGATCCACAACCCCATCTAACATACCCCAAAGGGGAAATTTGCAGCAGGAATCACGAGCCAAAAGCTTTGGAATCTCAATGTTTTGACCTAAAAAGTCGTTTTGTAAACAAGCTGAAAATAGAGGGTGTGCGTCGTCCCTTATGGTTAGGACGACGCAGCGCGCCTGAAATCCATTTAGGACGTCGTCCTAAGTGGTTAGGACGGCGCACTCCGCCCAGATTTAACTGTTTCCGTTAAATCTCCGTTAGAGGACCAGATTTGTAACAGATTTCGTTAGTTCTCCGTTAAAGGACTAACTTTGTAATAGAATAAGTTAGAGGACTAACTTTGTAATGAAATTTGGAATATAAATTTCTTAACCGACGATTTATGGCGTAAACACTCTACTTTAATAACACGAGTATACTACTATTGGGCACTTAGACGATTATAAAGCTTACGTCTCGAGAGACGAAGTGATAAAACACATAAAACCCGACTCAAATATATACAAAACGTGAGTAAATATAAAGCGAAATACAAGGGTCGAAATAATTACGAATAAAAAGAGTAATTATCGGATGTGAAAAGTACCTCGAAATGACGGATTGTCACAATAAAGATATAATCTTCAATTTACATTAAACTTTAGTGTAAGTATAAAAATGGAAAAGTGAATAAATCATCACCCGTATCAAAAGAAATGATCATTAAAGATATAAAAAAAAATTAAAGATTAAAAGACACAATCATGCATATTATTTTAATGTAATGGTTAAGATTTACACAAAAGCCTAATTTTGTTTGAATTTTATTAAAAATTAAATTATATCACAAACTTTTAATCGTGACACGAAACAAATTACACCGTAATTTAATTGGGACTCTTTATTTTTTCGTTTTTAGACAAATATTGTTATTCATAGGGAAAAATCACATATAATTTAATTGAGATTCTTTTAAAAAAATTCAAAATCCGTAAAGAAAAGAAACCCATAAAACTTTTTGGTCAAAAATATATATCGAGTGATTGCTCTATAAAAAGAGAAAATAATGCACGTTGCAATAGTGAAATTTATTCGTTTAATACATTAACCATTTTTTAAATCATAAATTATTAAACTAAAATAAATTAAATTGAATTTTTGAAATGAAAAATTATAATTGGTTCTTTCGGTCTAAATTTTTTTCTTTTTGTCTTTCATTAACTCAACTCTCGTCATCAATGTTAAATTTCTCATCAACCGAAACAATTTGTTACATCACTAAATTGTTAGGTAAAAAAATAAGTCTTGTTATAGTTATATTATATAATTTGAAAATATAAACCCATAGTTTGAAAGTATAAACCTAAACCCCTATTTTAATTTCAAAATCGCGATTTTATTAGTTTTTCACTTTGTATAAACCTGCAACTCATTTTCTTTCCATAAAAAAACTTAACACCTACGCAAATTACATTATTGTTGATTTAAAAATAAGGAAACGAAGATGGCGGTTGACTTCAAAAGATGCAAACGAGGAATAAAATGGTGAGGGACACAACCAGGGTCGTCTTATGGATTTTCGAGACCATGTGTCGTATTATAAATTAGGCCCTTAAAAATCAAAATTCCTTCTCTAAAGACGGCCATATTATATAGCTATATTAAACATGTTCCGCTCATATATAGCCCTGTGAAATCAACATGTTCAATAGCTATGTATTTTACACAATAACTTGTAACAAATTAAAAATGTCAAATAATATGGAAATTGAAAATCTTATATAAAGTAGTCTAATGAATTGGATGCTAAAGGTGAAGATATAAGTTAATGAGTAATTTACGAGGCCTCAAATAAAAACATTAAATAGGAAGGGCTTAGAAAATGGGCCATATACTACTACTACTGTATATTTAAGTAACTAGTATGGTATCTGCACGATACAGCGGATGAAAAAAAAAATCATATTCAACAATTTACAGTGGGTGATTATGAAAAAAAAAATCATATTCAACAATTTACAGTGGGTGATTTATGGTAGCTAATCATTTGTCTCGTTACATATATGTGGAGTGTAATAGTTTAAAGTTCTGCCCTTCATGCAATATAAAAAGAATGTTGTGGTAACAATTTATATTTCGACCATTCAACGATAATAATTATTATATCGTATGATCGATTTTCTCAATTCTTCTCCACTACCCTAAGGAATCTCAAATTTGTAAGTAAAGAAAAATTTAGATTCCAACGGATTTAAATTCCGTCATAAACTTCAAACAAACATGTTATGGAAAAAGAATTCAATTCAAATTCACTCAATTTTTTCTAGATTTCGTGAAACAAACACCCCCGCAGAGTATTTTCCGTTCGGATCATTCAACCCATTTGGGTAATTCGACTCATTTGAAGATTAAGCTCATTTGCGAACATAACAAAAGTCTAATTTTTCAGGTCATTTTGTTTTTTTAATAGGTGACGTCTAATAATTTCACGTTCGGTCAAAAAGAGAATTAAATATATTTCCTGAATAGTATTCCCGTATAAACCCATGTTTTCTATAAACAAAATCTAATTTTCCTTCAACGATGCAACAACAAATTAAAAATACATTCAGACACTACATTTTCTAATCGTTTATCGTTCTACTTTTCAAGCCGAAAAAAAATATTTTCCTTCAAGACATTCAAATTCAGTCTGTTTCCATGAATTCATTAGGTAACGCATACTTTCGAATGTTGTAATGAAGAATAATCAATATGGTAACAAAGTTTATTAACCTTAAAAGTATCAAATGTAATACTACTCAGCTTATTGGTATTAAGACTTATCGGTGACCAATAGAAGAATATAAATTTCTGATGATAACCATCTTGCTAGAATTATAGAGCAACACGAACCACAACACTATCAACTAACTTCATAAAATTTAGATTATAAATCGAATATTTGATAAATTTACTCCATCAAATAACGTTTAAAGTTAAAAAATAATGGTTACATGAATACAAATTTTATATCAATTAATTTAAATTGCCGTTTATTTTATATGGGTATACTTTTTCTATGAAATTACTAATATAATTGATTAAAGGAAATTAAGATTAGTTTATATGTTATATTCATTAAAGGATATATTACTAATTATACTTACTTAAAAGTTTAACATTTTAATAAAAAAGTGAAAATGTTTTATATATTAGTAAAGATAAAGATAAATATAGGTATTATTATTTATTAGTTATTATTATAATTAAGGAAATGGCATTAATTATAAAGTGTTTTAAATGGTGAATTTTGTGAAATGTATAAAAAGGATAGAAAAGTAAAATTTAAGAGATTAAGATTTTAAGGAAAATGGTTTATAATATAGTTAAGATTCCCTTGAAAAATATATCTTACCATTTTGGGGCCCTCACAACTTTGGTGCCCTGTCCATATGTGCAGCTTGCACTTAGTCTTCTCAGTTCTACAACTCGAACGTTTTACAAGCCGAGTCGCAAGCTAACTCGAGAGTTAGACGGCGAGTCAAGTAAATATCCGAGTTACATACCGATTTCTCTAGTTTTAGGTGCAAAACAACTCGACTCGTCCAAATCAACTCGTGACTCGCATAAGTTTAACATCTATGATTATATACCTTTTTAATACGACTCTATTTGTAATAGATTTCGACTTCTATTCATTTACTATAATAATTATCTCTTTTCATCTGCTTGTCGTTAATTTTTTACATTATTTTACAAACTTTTACCCAATATAAATTTAAATCAAATAGTAAATAAGATCGTTAATTTTTTTTAGAAATAAAGTTTATTTAGAGTTGAAAGTTGACATTTTTTTAAGTTCTAGTTTAAATTTATAAAATCATATAAAATCCATAATAACTAAGTAAATAAATTTAATGAGCGGAAGTTATGTAATTTATCATATGTATTGGCCTAAGTATAAATACACAACAAACAAACTTCAAAAAAAATGTAAACCAAACAAGATATTAGTTTAAGCTACTTTATAACAATAATAATAAAAAACAAAACTCAAACTCTCTTATGATTCTTATAACCTCTTCACCAAACATACGATGTCGGTTACCAAATCTCAATTAATTTGAAACATTTACAGATCTCACTGAATTTCATAAAAAATAGAAACTGAATTTCGTTGAATTCTATCAACCAAACATGACAATTTTTAATAAAATAAAAATGTCACATCCCTCGTCGCATTCTCGTCCTATTTTTTAGAAAAATCCCGCCGACCCCATCGCATTTTCGTCGCCGCCAACCCCTATGTCCGTTATCTTTGCACACGTTAATTAGCCACACATCATCACCTAAATACCACCATTTGTGTCAAAACATTAATTTGCTTTGGATTTTTAGGAGATTTTACGAACTTGGGTTTGCTTTTAAACACATATGGGTTTTGCTATAATTTCGATTTGTTTCCCTATTTTTTTTTAATCCGGAAATCCATATCTAAGGTTTCATTTGCTTTGTTTGTGTCGATTTTAATTCCCTATAGCATCGATCTTTTTTAAGTTGATTTTTAATACATTTGATGAATTTCTGGTTGTTCAAAAGGTTGGTTTGGTTTTTTGCTGGTGTTTTGTGATGGTCAATGGTTGTGTAGGGTGGTAAGTGATGATGAGCTTAGAGATCGATAGAAACAACATGGACTTCTACTAAATCAAAATTGTAATTGATAATTAATTATTCATGAAAAGTAAGATTTCATCGTGAAAAACGTATTGCATCGTTTGTTATAGTATGATGCAAAAACTTTAAGTCATCTCAAACCAAACGATTAAGTATAATCAAGAACCAGAGCTTGTTTATATTTTTGACACCAAATCAAGTTCCGAGTTACATTTTTACAAAGTCTATTCAAAGAAGTGTTGATTTTGATTTTTAACCGAACGAGTCATGCTCATAAAACATGCCTTATTTACTTTAATGAATCGAGCTTTCACATACATAAGCAAATTTCCTTAAAGAGTTCTCACAAATCACTTGAACACCTTGAAGTAGCAATATTTAACCCAACACAATTACATGAATTCGTATTGTACCGCAATAACAATTAACACAAGCTAAAATAAGATTGTCCATATAACAAATTTTTGCATGAATGTTATAATTTTAAATACGAGAACACATATATAAACGCTTGTGCATCCTTACGAACATTATCATCAAATAATGTCTTAACTAATATTCATTTAAGTTGGTATATACAACAATTTAACTCTCTTTAAACATAAAGTCTTTGTGCCCCTTTTATCCTTTCGCACAAGTATGTGCAAAAATGCCACAATTAAGAAACGATTATGCACCATCATCTAGACTAACAAAAGAAGTCCATGGATTTAAGAAACGTTTATGTACCATCTCTCTCTTTTTGCTGCCCAAATACAACATATAACATAATAAGTTTAAACCAATATTTTAGGCATAATAGTCCCCTTTGGCGGTACACTACTCTAATCTTTAACCATGAGAAACATCCGTGTGATAGCACGCGAAATGTTTTACGGGAAGAATCACAATGTGTTTGAAGTAGGAGATATGTAGTAGTCTAGCTAAGTAATTAACTAGCATTTATCTATGTTGTGTTTCATGATGAACAGCTCTTCATCTCCAAGTTTATTGATTTGTTTGTCTTCGTAATGGGTATTCGTGAAGATACATACCTTTTTAGTCAAAGTAAGTCAAAGTCTGATTATGGGATTCCCTTTTTGAAAGGGAGATTGTATAAAACTAGCAAGAAGCTAGATAAAAAAATTACATAGAATTGATTATGGATTTCCTTAAAAGGTTTGATGCAATTCAAGTTTAAAATTTATTTTTTATGGTTTAAGTAGCAAGTAGCTTAAGGGTTGTTAATTTGGTGTTGCTCAAGTATTCGTAAATCTTATACGATGTTTTCCTACTATCCCTTGTTCTAATTCTTCCTTTTTGTATGTAGTATGTACCATATATAGATATATAGTCGATATGGATAAAGATATTGATATAGATACGAAATTGATATTGATAAATACAATCATATAACATTGAATAAAATATTCGCTGATATATTAATAAATCTCTCTCTAATGTTATGTTTGTTATAACCTATTTAAATAGATTTAGATATTTGCATAAATTGAACATGAATGAAGGTAGATGATTTTGAAAATTTTTAAGTAATTGGAAGACATTGGCTTTCTTTAAAAAAATTAAAATCATGGGCCAAGATTATGATGTAATCATTCATTTTTATCAAAACTATCTTAACTATTCAATATTATTAATTAAATAAATTAAATAATATTTAATAAATGAGTTTCATAACTCACTAATAAATTGTTTTAAAATATACTTTAATGCATAGTTATCTATACTATATATAAATCATTTGGGGTCTTTTCCTTAATTTTGAAATTTAATAAGAGAATTACTAAATTGCCCCTCCATTTTATTGTTATCATTAATTTGTCAACTCAACTTTCCATACCAACTATTAAATTTTTCAAAATATAATACATATTTGTTCCCTAAATGTTTAAATATAATTTAAACATAAAATTTAAATTTAGGGTGATTTTCTATGTATTAAGTTAATGCCTGAAACGACATAATATACATTAATATAGATTTTATCGTTCAAAAGGTTTTTGTCCCGCTGCATTGCGCGGGTTTTCTGCTAGTTAATATTAATATATATTAATAAAAGATAATTATTAATATGATAATTTTTATATTCAATAAAAATAAGAATTTTAAATACATTTTGTTCGGAGAAAAAAATACCTATGAGACACATTCACTCACTAGATTCAAGATTTCTGTAACTTTGATCAAAGAAATTAAGTGATAAAACTCAGTTTCATAGTTTTATAGCTAAAATGCATGCAGGTGATTTAAGTATTAACAATCGTATTCAATCACGAGCCTAATCCACTTTCTTGTTCTTTCTTATCATTTTTGTAATTCTTTATTTGGTTATGTAATAATTTCTTAGAGTAAATTGCTTTTTTTTGTCATGAAGTCTTTTAAACTCGTCAATTTTATCTTTTAACAATATTTTTATTTGCAGTCATTCTTTACCTTATCAATTTTCGTTAGACTAATACTTTTTGTTAAACTTAACAAATTGTTTGTTTAGTCACAATAAAATTACCAAAATCCTATTATTATTACATTAATTTTCTTTTTTCTTATATTTCACTTATTTTCCCTTTTGTTCATTTGTTCAAGCTTTTGATTTAGTTTAAGAGCCCGATCGCCTATAAAATATTTCGAGTATCTGAAATTCGGATACTTAAATTTTCGGATTACAATAATATTTTAAAAAATTGGATTTTTGGATATTCGATATTGTGATTAAAGAGATACTCACTAAAAAGAAAAATAAAATATCCATAAAAAAAAATTAAATATCTTTACATTTTCCTTTCTTTCATATATCCATATATTTGAAATATCTGAAAAGTTCGGATATCCGATTTTCGAACACAACTGCATTACATTCAAACACCATGTAACCAAAATTTAATATGCCCAACGGGTGTGACTCTGAGTATGGTAATAATTCCGTTAGACGAAAATTAACGGGTCTATTAATTCCCAACCGAAACTATTAAACTCATAATGCTTGTACCTCCTCGAACGGGTGTGAGTCTGAGCATGGTAAGGATTCCGTTAGACGCAAATTAACGGGTTCGATTTAATTCACAACCAAAACTATTAAACTCATCAAAATAAATGCACGGGAAAACTCCTTTCTCCTACGACTCAACCCATAATACAATTAATTTTATCTTTTTTGAAAAAACCTCAAAATCTTGCTCCAAAATTATGAAGGCTTTGCTAAGATGGACAATATATTTTTTTTTGTCTTTAATATTTTTGTGTGAAGCAGTTCATAGGAGATAGAATTTCAATATTTTTTTTACAGTAGTGTGAAAAAATATATAATGAATTTTGCATATATAGGAAGATAGTAACAACCATACCCATAAGGCCATAACCACGGTATGAGCCAAAAGATCAAAATCCTGCCAGGTTCACTTTTTACATTCTACCAACAAATGTATTAACGATCACACATATCTAAAAGGGCGAAAGAGCATTGGGGTGACTGAAAACCTTGGATCTCCTCAACTCTCTACACACAAGATCTAACATTGCCAAGAAATCTCTCACGATCACAAAGATTCGAAGGGGATTATCATCTTTACTCATATTTCCATGGAAGTATTCAGTAACCTCTCTCACAAGTTCTAACACTTTGCGTTCATCTCCTTCCAACTCCTCTAGATATTTTTTGGCATAATTCAAGAAGGATTTCATAGATCCCACAAAACTACAAGATTTTTCTTCGGTCAACAAATGTTCATTCACTAACTTTCGCAATCTACCCATACCTTGCGATAGATTATAAACTGAGCTCGCAATGACATCAAAATCTATGGTGGCAGTTTTCTTCACATTGCATAGTTCGGTACTCAGACCGGCCACAAGTTCTAACCCCATGTTTTTATAGTCTTCTTCTCTATCTTCCATGTTTAAATCCTTTGATTTGCTTTTTTGGTTGATTTTCCCTATAATACTCTGGGACACTTTAACACCTTCTGAACGAACAATTTCTTGGACTACAAAATGAAGCAGTGTGGTTTTTCCATCCGTTCCTTTCACATCTGAAAGTTTAAGCAACGCATCCAGCTTAAACGCTTTTGCTCCTCCCCTTATTGTACCTACATTCATCCGATTCCCTGTTTTTAAAACCGCCTCTAGTAGTTTTAGAAATAACCGACTTGATCTCAGTTCTTTGCACGCCTCCTGATACATACATCATATAATTAAGCTATATATATATGCAATTAAACAGTGTCTAGGTGCTAGGGTGCATCATGGTTTAAAATAAGTAAGACAATGTGGTTTTACCTCTAGCACTGAAAATGTTTTACGGAGATGATTCACTTCATCTTCAAACGTTTCTCGGTAAAGAAATGCTTCAATTCTTGGAAAAGCGTATGGTATGGTAAGGATTGTTGCAACAAATGTCTCGGCCGAACCCAAATCACCTTTGTAGCTGGTTAGTTTAGTCTCTTCTTCTTTTGTGGGTTCCATCTTTATCAGTACCTCTAGCTGTTGTAAATTTAATCCATTTCCTAATAATACCAAGAAGACCGAATAAAAACTATTTGTTAATAAATGTCACATTCAGTCCGTGTTTGTACTTGTCTCTAAATTAATATTAGTGGTTGTGTACTAATAATCACCTCCCAATATTGTGAATTATCCATACTTTCAAGTAAGAGTTTATATATAATTTATACTTCTAATTGAACCACTTTAAACACATATATATCCAAACACCCCCAAAGTCCCTAGGTGTGGTATGTGATGGATATTCACCTTGTAATAGTGCACGACAAACTTGTTCAGTTGTGGCGTTGAGAGCTTTTAAGAGTATTGTTAGGTTTTGAAGTCTTTTCGGATCAAGAACATGTTTACTAGGCGACGGGCTTTTACTTTTTAATTCGTCGTAAGAATTGTGTAGATTGTAACCAAAGAGTGACTCCATCATTTCCTCATCAAACCTGTTACATATTTCATCAATTTGACGTAGAAAAAAGTAATAAAAAGAAACATTAAAAAGAACAAGATAGGTTTACTCGAATGAGCTTGATCTCAGTTTGTCCCAGACCATGGAACCATCTGGTGCAGCTCGTAGTTTATCCCAATGTAGCGGTTTTAATTTTGGGAGTGGAGTTCCATCTTTACCCATGGGTGTAGATTGACATGGTGGCGGTGGGGGTGGTGGGTTTCCTTTAAGAAATGGTGGCGGTGGTGGTGGTGGGTTTCCTTTTGGAAATGGAGGCGGTGGTGGTGGTGGTGGTGGATTTCCTTTACTAAGCGGTGGTACGGGAGGAATAGGGGTTTGTTTTGATCTGGAGGAAGACTCAGATGTTTTCGAAATACCTGGTAGGGGTGGGGGTGACGGTGTTTGGAGCTTGGGTAACTCTAATGTGTCACTGGCATCTGAAGTTCTTGGATTAGAAGAATGGTGTGAATTACAAAAGGAATGGAAAGATTCATCATCGGACGAATGAGACTCCACATGTATAATTTCCTCATATTCGTCACCAACTGGAGAAGCAAAAAACACGGCTTGTTCATCATCTTGATCAAACTTCAATGAAGAACCACCACAAGAATCCAAATTCACAAAATGTGGTAATTTTTTCGGTTTTACTTCAACTTGTTCTTCTTCTTCTTCTTCTTCTTCCAAATCATTCAAATTTTCGTCGTGATCGTGTTTTACTCTAGGATTAGTTGTTACATCTCTTAATGATTCAAGGTAAAAATTGTTAGAAGTTACCTTTTTAACATTCTTTGATAATGTTTTCCTTTTTCTTAACTTTGTGCACCTCAAGAAAAGAACAATCATACAAATTATGAATATGCAAGTAGCTCCACTAGCAGACACCACAACTGCCAAAATAACTCTCCTTTTTCTTCCTCCATCACTACCCTTGGACAGTGGAATCGGTGGAAAATGTTGCCTACCCCACCCATGAGAATGTTGATGGACATGATGAGGATGTCGAGCTGGAGCTGGAGCTGGAGTTGGAGCTGGTAATGGTGACGGTGAAGGTGACAGTGATGGGGATTTAATATTGAAATATTGTTTTTTTGTATTCTTTAATCCGATAATTAGAAGAACTCGAAGCGTTTCTTTTGTTTCTGTTGAAACGTTAAGATTTGGAGTAGTGAATAATGCGGAAACAATGAGCGTGGTTACAAAGATGAAAATGGTGATGGGAATGATGATCTTAGAACCAAACTCCATAAGGGTTTTACTTTTCCAAAATAATACAAGATATAAATTCAGCTTTCTGATGCAATTATAACAATGAATTCGGCCTGCTGATGCTGGTAGGCTGGTGAATAAGGTGTACACAGAAAAAAAGTCTTAAATGCTACTCCAAGGAATCCATGTGTGTGTGTTTTGGCAGTTCAAGTTTGTAGGTAGGGGCCATTCTTTATTTTTTTTGTATTTCATCATCTTTTACCCACAAATTACCGCTGTTAATTTTTATTTTTTTTTGATAAATAACTCGTTTAGAGACGGTGATAGTACCTAACGTGAATCAAACTTTAGACTTTTCATATTTGGTGAAAATTTATCCAATTCCAAATTCGTTATGCATTTTTCACTACATTATCAAATAATTAAGATTAAGATCTACACTTATTCAGTCCTATGTATCCAGTTACAATTTACTCATTTTTGTGGCAATGAGTAACTATAGCTCATATTTTATGCTTTAGTTAAACCAAATATCTTATATTTAATTGCTCAAAAGTATTTTTTTAACGCGATTATATGACATGTCACCTATAGGTTACGCAACTTTGTAAGATAAAACAAGAATTAGAAAAGGTTGGGGCGGTATTATATATATATATTGATTGTCACGTTTTCTTGATCCGGTTTTTATTTACTTTCAATGGTTCTTTTAAAGGTCAAAATCAGTTTCATGAAGATAATAAGAGCCTTTTAGAACACAAATCTCTATTTCCTTTTGAATCTTTTTAACTAACTTGTGGATCCCATTGGTTGGCACCTTTGCATATCTTTAGGTGTGGTAAAGATATCAATGATTCATATCAATAATCAATTCATCCATATTTTGCAATAATTTCATTGTTGATTTTACGTACTTGTCAAAATCTTTTACCTTTTTCAATCACAGCCCCATGGACACTAACAATAATGCAAAAAGCGAATAGAGTCACTTAACTAGATACTTAGATGATTACATATAAATCATATTGCGATATAAGCTTTATACAATATTCTTTAATAGAACGTTAACGAGGTTTAAAATAGGTGTGACATGAAACCAATTAAAGTGGCATAACAATTTGACATGTTACTTAACCAAATAAAGCATTCTATCTGGTTATCTTATGTTTTAGCTCCAAATATAATTATGTTACCTAAAAATCGGCTACTAAAATAAATAAGTCATTCAAATTGACACTTTGTTATCTTAACATTTTGTAATTTTTCTTAACGACGATCGCGTTTTACACGAGTTATTAATCTAGTACATATAGGCGCTTGTATTATTGGTAGAAGTGAAAGTTTGGTATATGTAGGTAAAGCTTTGGTACATTTTTGTTCCTCATCTAATCTAAACCATGTGCAAAAAAATCTAACCGACAGACAAAATATACAAATATATCAATTGGCTTGGCTTTGCCGTTACTTAGAATCCCATGTTTGAGATTGTAAAAGAAAATTCATATCACATACTCTTTTGTTTTCTTATGTGATATGATGTGACCACACACACTGTAACCCAACCCCTTGTGGTAGAATTTACAATTCAATCTTTAATTTGTGGGTTGGGGACTCGGATTGGGGTTGGTTTTGGTTTATACCGGGTAAGATTAATGGGGCTGTAATATTTGAGAGGTTCGGCCGACTTGGCTAAATATGCAATTGCCGTTTCAAGAGCGTGTTTTTAAATAGATTATGCTAATTGTAGTCGTTTGGGTGATGTTAAGTGGTAGTTTGTGAATAAAAATAATTGTACTATAACTGTTAGAGATTAAAGACAAAGAAACCACTTAAAAACCGTCAAAAAACTATCAAAAAAAGGGGTATTTTCCAGTTTCTTATATTCCAATAATAACGAGGGTAATTACGGACTACTTTTTGTTCATTAATTAAGAAGCAAGAGTTTTGAGTCTGTGTCCACTCTAATATATGATGTTTTTGTGTTTTAATCGCATCAAAATGTTTAAATAGATGGTTTACATCAGCAAAACTTACTATGACTAGTACAATGCACACGTAACTATGTAGGAGTGAATGTGGTACTTGTTCCATCTTATATCGAACCGGTACATTACCATTTCTTTAAATCTAGTACCAAGTTCAATCGGTTGATATCAATATGTTATCAATATCATCATACTTTTACTCGCTCCATATCTATAGTATAGATTTAGGAGAAGACATGTTTGGTTTGGGTCAACGAATTATGTATAAACCTTTAATTTTTATATTTTATCTTGAAGAGCAAAGATTTTACTTAAAAAAAAAAATACCATAGGCATACTAGTACAACAAGACAAGACAAGACCTCACAAAACAACAAACAACTAGAAAATTACATGCCTAAAAATGAAGGGGAAATGAAACTAACAAAGAAGGTGTAGTAAGCCACCATGACGAGTTGTTTAAGAATCTTCTATTGCGTGAAGAAATTATGTTATGTGATATAACGAGATTTTTTTACCCACGCATTGTCGCAAAATTTTAGTAATCTTGAATATAAAAGTTAAATGTTTTAAAATGGTCAAAAGATAGGAGAAAAAAATCAAAATTCTTTTTGGATTTATGGTTTAAAAAATAATATTTTATTAATTTTATAAGAAAAATGAATAGTTGTTTATAATAAAATTTATGTCAAAATCTTTTATATTTGAAAACTTTTATATATATATATATATATAGTTTTTATATCTAAGACAACAAAGTTTATTAAACCAATAAAGATATTCTTTATTTATAAAATAAACTAAATAATCATTAAACGTTTTAAACAAATCTTTTAATTTGTTTAGTATTAGAATAAACAACAAATTAAATAACAAAACAAAACAATAAGTAATAATATTCAAATATTACTTTCTTATTAATTTGAAAATTAAACAGTTTTAATTCTTTTTATTTTTAAACAAATTTTATAAATATACAACATTAATATATTTTGTTTGTGCATTGATACAGAATCAAAAAAGAAAAAAGATGTTACTCAACATGAAAATCTTATTTGATTATTAAGCATATTTTCTAAAACAAATATAAACTTATATATAATTTTAATATAAATAATAGATTATACAATATAACTAATTATTATTAGAATAATAATCACGATAAACTAATAAAGATATAAATAAATTAATAATAATTATTATTATTATTTCTTTTATAATATTTTATATAAGTTTTGAGGATAGAAATTTTGTTAACTTTTAAAATATTTTATTTAGGGGTCATATAAATTAAATAAATGGTCCCTGATATGTGTTTAATTTTACATGTTTGGTCCAATTTGAAAAACACTGCATAAAAGTCCCTGATGTCGATAGTTTTTACTGAAAAGCCCCTAATTCAACTAAAATGACTATTACACCCTTACTATTATATTTTTTCTTATTCATTTTCTTATTAGTAAGTGACACAATCCAATGGTTCATTTATTAAGTATTGTTTTTGTTATATTTTCTTTATACTTTTTTTTGCGATATTTTTTTTTCCTTCAAAAAAAATCTTATTATGATAATAAACCATTAGTCACCAACCTAACTAACACCTCCGGTCATTATACCCACCGCCTCTGGTACACCGTTGACCACCATTACATTTACCATTAACAAAACAAAATTTGAAATCTATATATTTTATCTTCGGCACGTTGTCCTTACCCACCAAGCATAATTGTTTTCCGTCACATCCAATCACTACCGAAATCGAAGTTGAAATTGACTCGGTCAAACACATACACAAGAACAAACCTTCAATCGATTGAAACAGAAATTGAAGTAGAATTGAAACCCATCAGATATGATAATCCATCGATATGATAATCCATCGGCGTTGAATACAAAACCCAATTCTAAAACAATATACGACAATCCATTTCACTTTTGCTTGCTTAGATGTGTTGTTGTATATTTGAGGATTTCGATTTGGATTACTGAGAGTCGTGATTCATTTTCAGATCAAACTATTTCGATGGTACTATCGAAATCTTCAATCGGATAAAACTCAGTATTATTTTGAACAATGAATCTGTGAATATTTTGTGTAACAATGAATTTAGTCACGTACCAGTAATTTTAATTAACCAACAAGAAGTTTAAAGCCGTTTTAAAACTGTCACATGCAGTTTTCTCAAAACTGTAACCCTAACTTCTAAACGGGTCAACTGGGGTTAGGATTTCGGGTCAAAACCGAATACATAATTTAGGGTCAAAATCGGGTCAGCCAGGGATTATTCGAACAAGTGTGCACTCCACACTTTTCCGAACTTGTTCGATATTTATCAAGATTACATTGGTTAAAACAAATTAATCTCATTACACTTAAATCATATTTGTGACATAAATCACCAACAAGTGTGGGGAGTGTTCGGTTCAATATTCAGGTTTCGGATCTAAGAGATGATGGGATGGCAAGGAGGGTTCAGAGTGGTGTCGGAGAAAAAAAAAAACGATTTTTATTCAAGTTGCAGGTTTTAATTTTTCCCAGATATATGTATTCTTTGTTTAATAAAAGAAAAAAGGTTGACAAAATAAAATTTTATTAGTAAATAATATATGAACCAAACGGATTTTTACACGTGTTAACATTGATATGAATAAAAAGGGAAATTATAACACGAAGGGTATGCTAGTCATTTTAGTTGAATTAGGGACGGTTTTTGATTAAAACAAAAAATACCAACCCCAGGGATTATTTATGCAATATGTTTCAGATTGGACTAAATATGCAAAATTGAACATATATCATGGACCATTTTTACTCTAAGCTTTTTTGCACATTTAAAGGGGGTTTTGTGTAAAACAAATTTGGACATGTTTTATTTGTTTTTAAATTACTAAATCTGACTCACTATATTTTCGAGATCTCATTTTCTTTGACAAATGTGCCACCAATTTTAACATCTAACTAGTAAGTATTCGTGCGTTGCACGAGTTCGAAAGTCTACGTTGATATTTGAGGTTAATACAAAAGATACGGTTGTAATCGATGTTGTGTACAAAAGATTAGAGGTGGCAGTAGTTTTATCTACTTACTGTTACAAAAGCTATACGGGGGTGGTAATCTACCTAGGCTGTTACTTGGTGTTACAAAGATGCAAGTCTTGATAGGCGTGAAGAGTAGTTGCTGCCTGTTTTTCCGGGCTTATTCTGGGTATCGCTCACGTTTTGTTGGGTTGACGTTTTGCAGTTTGTCTGCAAAAATGTGAACATATTTTGTTAGATTTGTTATAGTTATTGTTTATTATAAGGGTTGTGTACCTGTTGTTTCCGATGATTTACGTTTAGTGGTGCTGTGTGCAAGCGGAGTTTATGCCGCAATATCTTCTGAATCTGTTGGCCCTGTCATAGTTTCCGTCTGTTTGTCTTTTGAATTAAGTTATTCCATTTAATTACAGGTAGTTATTTCAACATAATTAATACGCATTACTGGTAAATTACCTCGAGGAGATCAAACAAATTGGCCTGTTGGGTTTCAATTTGAAGAAGCTGATTGCGGATCAAAGACAAGTCCTCAGATTCTTGCTGATCCAAATTAATACCCGGATCTCCGTTACTCTCTGCAACTCCGGAACTTGACCTCTCTTCATGATATGGAGATTCATGCACCTTTTCCTCAAATATTTCACTAAAAAGAACCCGTTTTGTTTCTTGTTTCACAGATATCATTTGGCTTCTTGACCATCGGCAATTATGCAGAATAAGAGATAAATAAATAAATAATTTGTTTTTCAGAATCCATGTTAAGCAATGCTTATTCTTAAAAAAAGCAAAATGAGTAAACAAACCTTATTAAGCGGAAATACGGCATAAGCTGATCTTGTTGCGTCCTGCCCTTCCAAGAACAGGGGAAATTCCATAGGCTTTGAACTTGACGAAGGTAACGAAATTGACGTAAAATCAGATGATGAGGCCTCCGCTGATGGAGCATAATCACATATATATGTACGAGAGCCTCCTAATCTTAATGGGTAACGTAAAGGAATTTCTAGATAGAAAGCAATCAGTGAAACCGCCTGCAAAATATAGATATTACTCTCTGTATTTCTCTATTTATTTGATAATATGGAGTGTTACCAAGAAAACTGTGCTAAATGAAGGTTGAAAACATACATGGGCAACACAACCGAGCACAATTGTTGAGCTTTGTACTTCCTTTTTATCAGTGAAAAAACTTATCTTCTTAAAAGGTAGCACGGTGAGATGAAGACCTGAAATAGTTAAAGATCTTGCATCCACGGGTTTCGATCCAGAAGGATTCCCTGCAGATCCATAAACTTTTTTAAGTTAATACATTAGCCCAACAATCTAATACATGTTACAAGAAACTATTGTATACATATCTATATGTATATATACAGTTGTCCGTGTTTGGGCGGATGGGTTTTTTCTGGATCACTTATTTCATACGTAACATGGAACACTAATACATAATGAGAGTAACATATATGATGTACATGGTTAATATCATTTACGCGAAATGAAATTTCAAAGTCAAGATAAAACCGTGAACCAGCCCTCTAGAATAACTTCAACTATATTTGTCAACTGTCCTTTGTTATAGTCGAAGAAAAAGCTACAAAATATTTAGTTACTACCTAATGAGAACTATTACCTGATTTACTACTGCTGGAAAACGAATCAAGTTCTTGCTCAAATGTATGTCCACTCACAACCATCACAGGATACAGCAACGAAATTTGAGACACCATAAATTGCTGCCTCGCTCTCAGCAACTTCTGCAAGTTCTTTAGGTTACCATACCCTTTTTCTCCGCATAATGAAGTATTTGCTTCCTGCATCAAATAAGCATCTCTATAACCACATCATATACGTACATATATATAGAGATATAGATACAGCTGTTTCAATAAATCAAACAAATTAGTCCAAAAAAAAAGTCAATAAAACAGAAATAGCAGAACATCGAAAAGAAAGCTACCTGATGAGGATCGGATGGATTCGCGGGTGGAGGTGATCAAATCGGGTCAATAATGGTGATCTTATTAAGAATATTAAGAATTAAACATTGGTGATCTAAAAGCTACCTGCTGTCGTCGGGTCAATAATGGTGATCTAAAAGAAACTTACTAATTCTTAATATTTACAAACTTACCAAGAAGTAAGATCACCATTTTATTGGAATTGGTATTTTACAAACTTACTAACAAATCCCCTCTTTCCTTTCGAACACTCACCCTTCTTGGCAATCTCATTATTCTCAGAACCATCATCGAATTCAGACTTACTGTCATTCGACTCATCATTATCACCCAAACATGATACAGTGACGTCATCATCATCATCATTCCTTCTCGAGCTCTTATTCCCCTTCCCCTTCGTAACATTTTCAATTCCAGTAACCTCTTTGACACCGTCATAGTCACTATCACAGTCATCATCCTTCACATTCTTAACAGTCTTTCTCGGTCTTAAAAATAAAAAATAAAAATTGTACCTTACCATATAGTAGATGAGTCGAGAGTAATACCCATAATTGCAGTAGTCTTCGGACTTTATCCTCGGTTTCAAAACAAAACTGCAGTAGAACAAAAGTTCCTATTTTTAATGGATATACGACAGACAGAGAGATGTAAAAATTGACAGAAATAACGGATTCAAACCTGCAAATGTTGCATGCAACAAACAATATCAGTTGTACTTCCTTTATCTATGTGAATTCAAAACCCTTAAAAACCATCATCAAATCATATAAACTCCAACCGTTATCAAACACGAGAAAGAACAAACTTTAACAATCTTTACATCAAGCAAACCAAACCCCACCAAACAGAAACCATTAAATCACAATCAAACCATATCAATTTCATCTTTTTCAATTGAAAACCCTAAGAACCCTAAATACCCAAAATGACGATTAACTTCATATAACACTATACATTTAAAAACCAGGTAACCGATTCAATCGAATAACAAAACCAAGAAACGAATTTAACTAAAGATCAATGAATGAACCCATACCTCTGAATCGGTGTAGATGGAATTTGTCTTGAGGAGGTGGAGTATGGGGAAATGAAGAAAGACCGACACGTGGAAAATGACGCAGCACACAAAACCGACTCATAAAAGAATGATGGATAAGCAGTCGTCTGTTACTATAAGGGCCCAAAAACCATTAAGCCCAAACAGATTAAACAATTATTTCCGACACACTTAACAAAGCGAAGAGGCAAATTAAACTAGAGGGTAATAACATCTTAACCATAACTAGTATGAATGTTTAACCAATTAAATATATAGTGTGTGAGGGGAATTGAACCCACCTCCTTCCATTCAGCAATCAAATGACTTAACAATTCCATATTTCCATCTATCTCCATTTTATTTTTATTTTCCAAATTTTATATATAACATAATTCATTTTATTAGTATTTATCAAATGATTATCTATATCTTAATAAATATTAGGATGGTAATATATTACTACTTTACTATTAATCACTTGAGTTTTAAATAAAAACTTAAATAATCAAAAATGAGCAAAAAAACGTGGCTCAATAAATTCGAGTCATGCATATATAGTTGTGCATGCTGCAAATCCTAAGACCCGGGTGTGGGTTACGGATTTGGATTATACAAACAATGAGTGGGTGTGGTACCGGGTTATTTTTAGGAATATGTTTGGTATCGAAATAAAATAGTTTGGTATTTGTCGGTACAATATCAAATAAAATACTTAAAAAACTGGTGCTAATGATATCGAATACTAAACTTTAAAAAATGTGGTATTGAATAGCTTATCGCTTGTAGCCTGTTGGTACATGTATTGTTCACTGATACTTTAGTAATTATATTAAGAAACTAGATTATTGTCCCGCGATAACATATAAAAGGATAAAAATTGAATCGTATAATTATATAGATTATAAGTTAACATAAGAAGACAATGTTACACGTATAAACATATATACCTTTACGTTTATACACATGTTGTTTATAGTTATAATAACATATACCCGTTTACATTTATACACATGTTCTAATATTTTGTATTATGAGATTTTAGAATAATAATAAGGTAAGTCATAGTCGAAATTAAGCAATTTTATAAGTAAATTATAATATGTTTTTTTGTTTCAGTTGAGATGCAATAAAAGAGATAATGTAATTATGTATTGTAAGAGGGTGTAAATGAAAATAGTCTTTGATGACATCATCAATCTGATCTAACGGCTGAAATCAAAGATATTAACCCATGTAATTATGTATTGTAAGAGGGTGTAAATGAAAATAGTCTTTGATGACATCATCAATCTTATCTAACGACTGAAATCAAAGATATTAACCCATGTAATTATGTATTGTAAGAGGGTGTAAATGGAAATAGTCTTTGATGACATCATCAATCTTATCTAACGACTGAAATCAAAGATATTAACCCATCCAATAGATCTTACTTCGTCATGTGACATTTAAGGCCCCTCTTTTATTATATATTAAAGATAATTACGATAATAAAAAGGGATACAATAGGAGTATGAAGGGATAAAACTCAAAATGATAAGAAAATATTATATTTTACTCCGAATGACCTCACCTACTTATATATAATCGGATTTTTTTTAACCTCATGGTAAAGAACCTTAAATTTTTTTGTATTTGTTTAACTTTTTTTATAAAAATCCTTTAAATTTAAAAACAAACACTACCTTATATATGAAATTTATATGTTTTAATTTCGTTTTCTTTTTTGGCGTCTTGTGTCCCGAATAACCCTTTACAAAATGTGACAACCGTCAAAATTTCAGGTGATTCTCAGTTACAAATTCGGTTCAAAGCTCTAGTTCTCTTTTACTATGTTCATTTTTGTCGTACTTTTAGCCTATCGGAACAAATGTCGGAATCAAATCATAAATCCTAACACCAAATAATCAATACAAGAACTTGACTAAGTTCTTATCAGTAACTAAAATGATTCTTGTCCCTAACTAATTATAACGGAAAACTTAAAACGTCAAAAAGCTGGATTTTCATTCCAGCCGGCGGCTGAAATTGCTTAGCCGGCGGCTGAAGCCAGCCGGCGGCTGATTTTGGCCAGCCGGCGGCTGAATCTCGCTGTCCAGCTAGATGATGACTCATTTTTGCATGCTCTTCGATTGGCCAACGATTTTTACTCGATTGTTGGACAATAATCACTGTATTTTTGATTCCCTAGGCCAGAAAACACCACCCTTGGCCACATTCAACTTCATTTTGAATCAAAACACACACACACACTCAACACTCTCTCTAAACTCTCTCACTCTCTCAAGAACACACAACCAAGTCCAGAAATATTTCATCAAAAATCAGTCCATTAACACACAAATATCAAGCATCTAAACCATCAAAATCGTTCTAAGATCAAAGGGTATCAAAGGAAAAGGTTTAAATCGGGTTTCCAAGACGTTTTTGGAGCTAAATCTTGTTCAAACCATCACATCTCTTTTTCCTTCGGTATAACACCTTCTTTTCACTATTTTTATACATATTTTTACTTGCATGTCATATCTATAATCTGAAAATATGTTTTCAAAAACTTCCAAAACGTTTTCTTGACTAAAAACGAGTTTTTATGCTAGATCCATATATTTAAGCTATAAATCTAAAAGAAAACTGAGATTTTACTTTGAAAATACATATATTTAATTTATATCAGTTTGCATGTAAAATATAACCGTTCAATAAGCTTAAAATCGAAGAAACAACAACTTTGAAAACTGGCCGAAGCCTTTTGGCCGGCGGCTGAAGGATTTCAGCCGACGGCTAAAGGTCAGCCGGCGGCTGTTTTCCTCCAGCCGCCGCCAGATTTGTCCTGTTCACTATTTTCGTCGTTTTAAAGATCGTAAACGTGATTTTAAGCTCAAATAATTTATCACAGATTATATACATGTTAATAAGCTACTGTTTTGACATATTATTTTATTGGAAAAGCTTTTTGGATTTGAAACTTATGTATTATTCATTTAAACGTTGTATTGAGCATTTTAAAGCGGGAAAGTGTTTTGAAAATGGACATAATTTTTATAACGCGGAAGCGCTGCCCAAATTTCACCGTAAATAACATTTCAAATTCAGAAACTTAATAACTTCGAGACTTATACACTTTAACTTGGAACTTGGACACTTTTTAGACATAATTGGACTTTTCGGACTATAAAACGTACACGAACATACAAACCTTATAAACTTTCCGTAATGACCTCTTTGGGACAGAATCTAAGTATACTAAATTGAGACTTAAAAATGTTAAATTGAAACTTAACATAACTCAATAAAACTTATATACAACTTTCCGGTGTTCTAGGTCGTTTGTGATTCCCGACGTGTTCCGCTCTCTTTGTGCTATTCATATCTCTATCTCCGCAAACCGTGAGTTACAACCCCACTTGTTTTTACTTTTGTACTTTTAAAACATTATTTGGGGGAAACATAAGATTACATGTTTGTAACTTTTAATACTTTTTGCGAACTATTAAACAATTGGAACTTGTTCAAACTTGGTACTTTTACAACTTATTGGAACTGTTCAAACTTGGTATATACAATCAACTATGCGTATTTGTGTTATTGCCTTAGCGGGTTAACTAAACTAGGACACTTGTAACACCCAATCCTTGATGGATATATAAGCCCGTAAGAACTCAATGTAACTTTTAGAACTTTGAACAAATGCCCATTTTGGCTCAGTAACACTTATACACTATTAGCAACAGCCGTTAGTCATATGAGTATCGATACTTAGGAGGGGTCACTCCTTACTAAGGGTTAGCGTCCCAAGTACATATTACTACCACACTTTGTCTCACTCAATTAAACATTTTTGGGCTAGATCAAGACCATACAATCGGTTTAGTGTATACTTACTACTTATATTATGCCAAGTGATTGATACGAGATACCTTTATTTAGTTAAACACATATCCCATACGCATATGCTCACTTTTAGCGCCTGGTTTCCGCTACCACTTTATTTTAGCGCCTGGTTTCCGCTACCACTTTATTTTAGCGCCTGGTTTCCGCTACAACTTTACTATACGAGTTTTACTTATTTACATTACTCGCATACGTACAAACTTTTACTACTTACATATATGTTCAAATGTCTACTCGTTCTTTTACTCATGACGTCAATATATGTTTGCAACTTACTATTTTGGCAACTTGCTATTTCTAGAAACTTTCCATTTTTAGTAACTTTCTATTTTTGGAAACTTTTCCCGAAACTCTAAACTGTAACTCACTCACTACTTTATGTAGTTGACACTTTATCTTATGTTTCAGGAAATTAATGTAAGTGTACGGATGCATGGCAAAGGAGGGTCGATATGGTCACGTGAGGCGTTACTTGGGAAAAGACCTTTGTATTTTGGGAATTTGTTTTAGAACATTTGTACTTGTACTTTAATTAAACTTATGAACTGCCTGGTTGTCAAATCTTGAACAATTTTTATTTTAAATCGAAATGACTTGAATCGTTTAAATTTGCTTATGACCGTGTAATGATATTCCAGCTCTCACGCCCTGTGTTTCCGCTATAGCGGGGTGTGACAGACTTGGTATCAGAGCACAGGTTGTAGTGAAAACGGTTTTAGAAATTTCTAAAAAGTTTTTGAAACCAAACTACAACCAAGGCTTTTCGGAAAATCATTATGGGTTCAAAACTTTAGTGAATTAATTTTGCGATTGCATGATTATTTTTTAACTACGCATGGCCTGATCACCCCTGCCTAGTTCAAAATGACTTATGCAAGGACGAAACGTAATTTCTAAAGACAAACGATTTTGAGTCAAGAAATTCCCGGTCTTACTATTCCCAACCTCACGTGATCGACCCTTACCTGCATTCCTTACTTATTTTCCTTTAGCATGTTCTTGTTCATGTACTTACGAAACTTTTTACGTCGCAGATCCGTCATGTCTCAATCGTCACGTTCGCGATCTCCCTCACGATCTCAGTCCCGATCCCAACCGAGAGCCGCGTCCTCTCACGAGCCTTCCGAGGGTCATACCGCCTCGGAAAGCATCCGTCATCAGACCACGGACCCTACGGAGGATACCTCCATGGCTGTGTCCAGCAGCATCGGGTCGAGCCCGAGGTCGGTTTTACCACCTCCACCGGCCCCCGTTGCCGCGCCACCACAGCGCCGTGGACCACGTGTCGTTACGACGGCACGTAAGCAGGTAATCCTTCCGGGACGGCTACCCGATAGGATGGCAGCGCGGCAGGACGGCCCGTCCAGGCCTGCGCCACCCCATTTCCCATTCGGGCACCCACCTCCCGAGGCTCCGCGTACCTCGATGTTGGACCACTACTCGTGGGAGCGGCAGCTCGAACGAGAAGAGATGCAGCGTGCTAGAGACGCCGAGGCAGCCCGGCAGAGGATGCCGCCTACCCCACAGCTACCCCCTCCTGCCGCCTTCCTGCACCTCCATCGCGAGGTTAGGGGACTTTCAGAGGACGCCCAGCACCAAGGGCAGCTCCTTTGTGAGGTCTCCGACGCCGCGCAGAGGTTGTCGGAACAGGCATTGCGCCATCTCTCTGTGGTTCAGGCCACGGCTCGTACGGTGCAACGCCTAGTAGGAGTTTGCTTGGTCATGGGGACCTTGTTGGCGGTGATTGCTGCCAAGATGTTCTTCGAGAGGCGTCACTAGTTCATTTCCCTTATTGTATTGTACGCCGAGCTGTAATTTTCCATGTACACAGTTTCGTGCCATTTCCTTATTTTCTTTCATTGTATTGTACTGTACTTTCCTTATTTCAAGCCATGTACTCAACTCTTTTTATTAATGAATGAAGTTCCATTTATTATATCTATTGTTACTTATCTTGTGAACCTTGTACTAAATTGAACCATCTTCTTACATGTGAATCTTTTGAAACATATCGTGCGTGTTCTATCTGTTCTGCTAGCTTACTCTTGCGTGATTGTTAACTTGTTCGTTGAATCATGTTCTTATCATACTCTAATCGTGCGTTCTAAACTGAATCTGTTGTCTGTTGCAGAATCATGGCACCCCGAACCAATGCCGCGATCATTGCTGAGCAAGTGGCCGAGCAGTTGCAAGCAGCGATGCCCAATATGATCGCCCAGATCACTGCGGGAATCAATGCTAACGTCAACACCCACCAGCAACAACAGCAACAGCAACAGCAACAACAACAGCAGCAACAGCAGCAGCAACAGCAACAGCAGCAGCAGCAACAAAACAACCACCAGAACCATCAGCAACCCCCGAACCCACCAGCCTGCACTTATAAGAGCTTCATGGCTTGTAAGCCTAAGGAGTTCCATGGCACGACTGGTGCCGTAGGCTTGGTTTCCTGGTTTGAAAGCATCGAGTCGGTGCTTCACATCAGTGGATGTGCCGAAGCCACTAAGGTACAATACGCCTCCTGCGTATTGCACGGTAAGGCACTGACCTGGTGGAACAACTTGGTCCGTAACAGGGGACGTGAGACCGCTTATGCTCTCACCTGGGAGCAATTCAAGACCCTCTTGATTGAGGAGTACTGCCCTAAAGGGGAAATCAAGAAGCTCGAGGCTGAGCTCTGGGATCATCAGATGGTCGGAAACGACATCGAAGGGTACACTGCCCGATTCCATGAGCTAGCTCGACTGGTCCCAAGGCTAGTGACTCCGGAAGAGAACAAGATCGACCTTTACATCTCAGGTCTTGTTCCTGAAATCAGAGGAATGGTTCTCACAAAGGAACCCCAGACCCTTCAAAGTGCCATCATCCTAGCTCACCGCCTTACGAGCGACCTACTCACCACTCCTGCCTCATCCAAGAAGGAGACGGGTGAGAAAAGGAAGTCGGACCAGACCCCGAGGCGAAGTGACCGGAACAAGAAGAAGAAGACCACCCGCAACCTTGCCATAGCAGCCGTAGCACCGCCACCGCCACCTCCACCAGCTGGAAACCGATACACGGGAACGAACCCCAAGTGCAACAAGTGCAATTTCCACCACCACGGTAACTGCCCCGTGTGTCTGAAGTGCCGGAAGGAAGGGCACTATGCTAGGTACTGCACGGAGAAGTTGGCAGCTCAGGGGCCGAAGCCGGCATGTTATGAGTGCGGAAGTGACCAGCACCTCCGGAACGCTTGCCCCAGACTCCGCAACGCCCAACCTAACCAGGGCGGGCAAGGCCGAGGACGTGCGTTCGCACTCACAGCTGAAGAGGCAAGGCAGGATCCGAACGCGGTGAACGGTACGTTTCCTGTTAACAATCATTATGCATCTGTTCTGTTCGATTCTGGAGCCGAGAGAAGCTTTGTGTCCTTAGAATTTAGACCCCTCATTAATCTAGGATCTAAGATTCTTAAGGATAGCTTCACCATAGAGTACGCTAACGGTCAGGAGTTCGAAGCAAAGGATATAATCATAGGATGTTCCATATGCCTGTCCGATAAAACTTTTCCTATCGATCTAATCCCTATCGAGCTGAAAAGCTTTGATGTCATCGTCGGAATGGATTGGCTCTCTCGTTTCCGAGCCGAGATCGTTTGTTTTGACAAACTCATTCGCATTCCTCTTTCCGACACTGAAACTTTAATCGTGCAAGGAGACAAACCCGGACGTTCACTCCGTCTCGTGTCGTCCATCCAAATGCGTAAGTACCTCGAGAAGGACTACATCGCATTCCTTGCTCACGTTGTTGAACGTAAACCCAAGGAGATCCGTATACAAGATATCCCAGTAGTCAAGGATCACCTCGAAGTCTTTCCTGAAGATTTGCCTGGGTTACCTCCGCATCGACAAGTGGAATTCCGGATAGACCTCATACCTGGTGCAGCACCGGTCGCTAGGACACCGTATCGTCTAGCCCCACCGGAAATGCAAGAGCTGTCTAAACAGCTCCAGGAACTCTTAGATCATGGTCTTATTCGTCCTAGCTCGTCACCCTGGGGAGCCCCTATACTCTTCGTTAAAAAGAAAGACGGATCCTTTCGCATGTGCATCGACTACCGTGAACTGAACAAGTTGACCGTCAAGAACCGATACCCACTCCCGAGGATCGACGATCTTTTCGACCAGTTGCAGGGCGCAACTTACTTCTCGAAAATCGACCTCCGTTCGGGTTATCATCAGGTTCGTGTCAGTGAGACCGACGTCCCAAAAACCGCTTTTCGTACTCGTTACGGTCATTACGAATTTCTCGTCATGCCTTTCGGTCTAACCAACGCACCAGCAGTATTCATGGACCTAATGAACCGAGTGTGTAGACCTTACCTGGACAAATTCGTGATCGTGTTCATTGACGACATTCTTATCTACTCGAGAAGCAAGGAGGATCACGCGAAACATTTGAAACTCATCCTAGAACTCCTCCGAGAACAGAAACTGTACGCCAAATTCTCTAAGTGCGAATTCTGGCTTCGTGAAGTACATTTCCTTGGTCATGTGGTCAACCAAGAAGGGATCCATGTGGATCCGGCTAAGATTGAAGCGATCGAGAAGTGGCAGGCGCCGACAACTCCTACGGAAATTCGTCAGTTCCTAGGGTTGGCCGGCTACTATCGAAGGTTCATCGAGAATTTCTCGAAGATCGCTAAGCCACTCACCGAACTCACTCAGAAGGATAAGGATTTTGTTTGGGGTACGAAGCAAGAGGAATCCTTCCGGAAGCTGAAGCACCAACTTTGTCACGCACCAATCCTGTCTCTACCAGAGGGTACGGACAACTTTGTAGTATTCTGCGATGCATCCCATCAAGGGCTTGGGTGCGTCCTTATGCAGAAAGACAAAGTCATCGCCTATGCCTCAAGACAACTCAAGGTTCACGAGCAGAACTACACTACCCACGACTTAGAGCTAGGAGCAGTCGTCTTTGCACTAAAGATCTGGAGGCACTACTTGTATGGGACTAAGTGCACGGTTTTCACGGATCACAAGAGTCTTCAACACATCCTAGACCAGAAGATGCTCAACATGAGGCAAAGGAGATGGATCGAACTGCTGAGTGACTACGATTGCGAGATCAAATACCACCCGGGTAAAGCAAACGTAGTAGCAGACGCCCTGAGTCGGAAGGAAAGGGTGAAACCATCTCGAGTTAGAGCATTAGGTATCCAGATTCAGACTAACCTTCAAACGCAAATCGCCGAGGTTCAGCGAGAAGCGTTGAAGCCTGAGAACCTAAAGGTAGAAACCTTACACAATCATGAGCAGGAGTTTGAACTCAAATCCGACGGGATCCATTACTTCAAGGGCCGAGCATGGATTCCGAAGTCCGAGGATCTTCGAAAGCTAATTCTGGATGAAGGCCACCGTTCCCGATACTCCATCCACCCCGGTTCCGACAAGTTGTACAAGGATCTTAGGGAGTACTATTGGTGGCCGGGCATGAAGAAAGATATCGCCTTGTATGTAGCCAAGTGCCTCACTTGCTCCAAGGTCAAGGCGGAGTATCAGAAACCTTCGGGACTTTTGCAACAACCGGAAATTCCTATGTGGAAATGGGAGCAAATTTCCATGGATTTCATCACCAAGTTACCCCGGACGGCAAAGGGTAACGACACAATTTGGGTAATTGTGGATCGTTTAACTAAGTCTGCTCACTTTTTGCCTATACGAGAGACCCACTCGATGGAGAAGCTAGCACAAATCTACATCAACGAGATCATCTCCCGCCACGGTACGCCCCTCTCAATCATTTCTGACAGAGATAGTCGGTTCACGTCTCGCTTCTGGAACGCACTTCAGAAATCTCTCGGAACGCGACTAGATCTCAGCACAGCTTACCACCCTCAGACCGATGGTCAAAGCGAAAGGACGATCCAAACGCTTGAGGATATGCTTAGAGCATGCGTAGTTGACTTTGGAGGAAGTTGGGACAATCATCTTCCATTAGTCGAGTTTTCGTACAACAACAGCTACCACGCTAGCATTAAGTGTGCCCCGTTCGAAGCCTTATATGGACGTAAATGCCGATCGCCGCTTTGTTGGCTAGAGGCGGGTGATCGACAGCTTACAAGACTCGACATTGTTCAAGATACCATCGACAAGATCACCACCATCAGGGAGCGACTGAAGACGTCCCGTACTCGGCAAAAGAGCTATGCCGATAACCGAAGAAAACCCCTCGAGTTCCAGGTCGGCGATCGGGTACTTCTCAAAGTATCGCCATGGAAAGGGGTAATTCGCTTCGGGAAACGCGGTAAACTCAGCCCGAGGTACACCGGACCGTTCGAAGTCATCGAGCGCATTGGTCCTGTAGCCTATCGGCTCCAACTCCCACCTGTCCTTTCTAATGTTCATAACGTGTTCCATGTCTCCCACTTGAAAAAGTGCCTATCCGATGAGACCATCGTCATCCCGCTCGACGAGGTCAAGATCGACAACAAGCTCAACTTCACCGAGGAACCGCTTGAAGTTGTAGACCGAGAGGTCAAGCAACTCAGACAAAGCCGTGTTCCTATTGTCAAAGTTCGTTGGAACTCCCGACGTGGTCACGAATTCACATGGGAACGTGAAGACCAGATACGTCAAAAGTATCCTCACTTGTTCAAAGATACTTCTACCTGATGCGACGAGTCAAATTTCGGGACGAAATTTCTTTCAACCCGGGGATGATGTGACAACCGTCAAAATTTCAGGTGATTCTCAGTTACAAATTCGGTTCAAAGCTCTAGTTCTCTTTTACTATGTTCATTTTTGTCGTACTTTTCACTTATCGGAACAAATGTCGGAATCAAATCATAAATCCTAACACCAAATAATCAATACAAGAACTTGACTAAGTTCTTAACAGTAACTAAAATGATTCTTGTCCCTAACTAATTATAACGGAAAACTTAAAACGTCAAAAAGCTGGATTTTACTCCAGCCGGCGGCTGAAATTGCTTAGCCGGCGGCTGAAGCCAGCCGGCGGCTGATTTTAGCCAGCCGACGGCTGAAACTCGTCTGTCCAGCTAGATGATGACTCATTTTTGCATGCTCTTCGATTGGCCAACGATTTTTACTCGATTGTTGGACAATAATCACTGTATTTTTGATTCCCTAGGCCAGAAAACACCACCCTTGGCCACATTCAACTTCATTTTGAATCAAAACACACACACACACTCAACACTCTCTCTAAACTCTCTCACTCTCTCAAGAACACACAACCAAGTCCAGAAATATTTCATCAAAAATCAGTCCATTAACACACAAATATCAAGCATCTAAACCATCAAAATCGTTCTAAGATCAAAGGGTATCAAAGGAAAAGGTTTAAATCGGGTTTCCAAGACGTTTTTGGAGCTAAATCTTGTTCAAACCATCACATCTCTTTTTCCTTCGGTATAACACCTTCTTTTCACTATTTTTATACATATTTTTACTTGCATGTCATATCTATAATCTGAAAATATGTTTTCAAAAACTTCCAAAACGTTTTCTTGACTAAAAACGAGTTTTTATGCTAGATCCATATATTTAAGCTATAAATCTAAAAGAAAACTGAGATTTTACCTTGGAAATACATATATTTAATTTATATCAGTTTGCATGTAAAATATAACCGTTCAATAAGCTTAAAATCGAAGAAACAACAACTTTGAAAACTGGCCGAAGCCTTTTGGCCGGCGGCTGAAGGATTTCAGCCGACGGCTAAAGGTCAGCCGGCGGCTGTTTTCCTCCAGCCGCCGCCAGATTGGTCCTGTTCACTATTTTCGTCGTTTTAAAGGATCGTAAACGTGATTTTAAGCTCAAATAATTTATCACAGATTATAAACATAATAATAAGCTACTGTTTTGACATATTATTTTGTTGGAAAAGCTTTTTGGATTTGAAACTTATGTATTATTCATTTAAACGTTGTATTGAGCATTTTAAAGCGGGAAAGTGTTTTGAAAATGGACATAATTTTTATAACGCGGAAGCGCTGCCCAAATTTCACCGTAAATAACATTTCAAATTCAGAAACTTAATAACTTCGAGACTTATACACTTTAACTTGGAACTTGGACACTTTTTAGACATAATTGGACTTTTCGGACTATAAAACGTACACGAACATACAAACCTTATAAACTTTCCGTAATGACCTCTTTGGGACAGAATCTAAGTATACTAAATTGAGACTTAAAAATGTTAAATTGAAACTTAACATAACTCAATAAAACTTATATACAACTTTCCGGTGTTCTAGGTCGTTTGTGATTCCCGACGTGTTCCGCTCTCTTTGTGCTATTCATATCTCTATCTCCGCAAACCGTGAGTTACAACCCCACTTGTTTTTACTTTTGTACTTTTAAAACATTATTTGGGGGAAACATAAGATTACATGTTTGTAACTTTTAATACTTTTTGCGAACTATTAAACAATTGGAACTTGTTCAAACTTGGTACTTTTACAACTTATTGGAACTGTTCAAACTTGGTATATACAATCAACTATGCGTATTTGTGTTATTGCCTTAGCGGGTTAACTAAACTAGGACACTTGTAACACCCAATCCTTGATGGATATATAAGCCCGTAAGAACTCAATGTAACTTTTAGAACTTTGAACAAATGCCCATTTTGGCTCAGTAACACTTATACACTATTAGCAACAGCCGTTAGTCATATGAGTATCGATACTTAGGAGGGGTCACTCCTTACTAAGGGTTAGCGTCCCAAGTACATATTACTACCACACTTTGTCTCACTCAATTAAACATTTTTGGGCTAGATCAAGACCATACAATCGGTTTAGTGTATACTTACTACTTATATTATGCCAAGTGATTGATACGAGATACCTTTATTTAGTTAAACACATATCCCATACGCATATGCTCACTTTTAGCGCCTGGTTTCCGCTACCACTTTATTTTAGCGCCTGGTTTCCGCTACCACTTTATTTTAGCGCCTGGTTTCCGCTACAACTTTACTATACGAGTTTTACTTATTTACATTACTCGCATACGTACAAACTTTTACTACTTACATATATGTTCAAATGTCTACTCGTTCTTTTACTCATGACGTCAATATATGTTTGCAACTTACTATTTTGGCAACTTGCTATTTCTAGAAACTTTCCATTTTTAGTAACTTTCTATTTTTGGAAACTTTTCCCGAAACTCTAAACTGTAACTCACTCACTACTTTATGTAGTTGACACTTTATCTTATGTTTCAGGAAATTAATGTAAGTGTACGGATGCATGGCAAAGGAGGGTCGATATGGTCACGTGAGGCGTTACTTGGGAAAAGACCTTTGTATTTTGGGAATTTGTTTTAGAACATTTGTACTTGTACTTTAATTAAACTTATGAACTGCCTGGTTGTCAAATCTTGAACAATTTTTATTTTAAATCGAAATGACTTGAATCGTTTAAATTTGCTTATGACCGTGTAATGATATTCCAGCTCTCACGCCCTGTGTTTCCGCTATAGCGGGGTGTGACACAAAATGTTGGATACTCTTTTTTATTGAGGCGAGCATGACTAGGTAGGGCCGAAGTTTATGGTAAAATCGAACCAAAAACTTTAGGTATTTTTTATTTACTAAAACCAACTGATTTTCGATTTTCCGGTTTGGTTCGGTTCAAGTTCGATAATTCGGTATTTTTTCCCACGATTCCAAGAACATGAATCAACAACTATAAGATTTCCGATAAACATTCAGTTATCCAAATTTATAATTTACAAACAAAAGTATCGTTAACATATCAAAAAGTCAAAACCTATTAAACAATTTACTTAGAGATAACATTTAGAGATTTGTTATTATTCACTAGTATAGAACCCGTGTGATGCAGCGGTAATGAAAAGTTGTAGTTCGATAATGATTTCTTGTAGTTTCCAATTTGTCTCGTGATTTATGTCGTGAGAGTAATGGTTTATGGGGCGGTATTTGGGGCCAAAACAAATTATGCGTTAACGATTTTCGGCTCACCTTTCGGGATGGAAAAGAATTATTGATATGGCAATGAGTTTCGATAGTTTCTTATGTTACTTTCGGCTTTATAGCAACTATAATACTTTCTTATTTGGCCATTCGTGTTATAATAAGAATTTTAAGGTAACAATTTTAAGTTTGACAATTCAAGGCATAAAAGAGTTGTTATAATTGTTTCCCGTTCAACCAATTTCTCTACTAAGTTTGACAATATGGGGTAACATTATCTATTAGTTTATCCTTCGCCCATTCGGAAAATTTTATCTTTAGTCATTCAACCTATTTGGGTAATTCGACTTATTCTACGCTATTAGCCCATTTGGTAAAATCATATATGTATAATAAAATATAAAGTAAAGATAATTACAAATATGTTTCTTACGATTTGACAAATAGGTCATGTTTAATCCTCTTGATTTTGAAAGTAGACCACACACTCTTTATTTATAAACATTATACACTCGCAATCTTTTAGTCTATTAAGATTAACTTATTTTAGTTAGTTATATCAAATGACCATTTTACCATGTTGTATTCAAGTGTTCACGTTTTATGTTCACTATCTCAAATGTTTATTTAAGATTGATGAGTTTTGAATTTTATATGCTTTATAAAGATTATTGATATGCCTATTTATTTATGCATTTTTTTTTAATACGTATCAAGCATAATACAAAATCCGTTTTATAATATAAGTTTCTTGGTAGTTTGAGACATAAATGTTAAAATATTTATAAATACTTTACTATACAACATAAATAAAAAATAAACATATTTTATCATTTTATTATGTGTTTTAATTTGTATTGTATTTTATTTGTATTCTATATCTATCTTTTAAATTTTTCACAAAAAACTATATAATTATCACAGATGATTATCAACTAACCCCTATAATCAACTCTAATAGTTATTAAAGAATTAAAATTTAAAAAAATCCGAAAACTTGTTTAATATCTATTAACAAACATTTAAACATAATATGTCTATAAAAGCAACATAAACAACCATCATAACAATTTATAGCAAAATAAATATAAGAAATCTTGCAAATACTACAAATTACAAACAATTTATCTTTGAAATAATGTGTCAAGAATAGTATTAGTAGTTGTTCGGATTTTAATACAATCATTTGAAAATTTAAAATGTTAAAAGAATCTCTCTTCTTACTTCTTAGTGTTAACTCCGTCCAATCTGACTTGTTCATATACTGGAAAAAAAAAATCAAATACCAAAAATTGTTTTTGGATTCAAATATTAAAACATAGAATTTTAAAAAACCTTAAATGATTAATTATGTAATAGATCATAAAGATATCGAATTTAATGAGCAAAAAGGTAAATAAGTAATTCAATTTAATTATAATTTCTATGTGTTTGAATTGAATAAGGGTAAATAAGTAATTTCAATTACTTAAATATTAAGAGATTAAGAGTATGAGGAGATTCTTTATAATATAGTTAAGATTAAGATAAATCATAAAAAATATCGAATTTAATGAACAGACGGGTAAATAAGTATTTCAACTTATCTAAAATTTCTATGTGTTTGAATTGAATAAGGGTAAATAAGTAATTTTAATTACTTAAATTTTAAGAGATTAAGAACATGATGAGATTCTTTATAATATAGTTACGATTATACAACGTATACAAACTACAAATAATAAAACTAAAATATGTTTTTTAATGAATATTTTGCTTAACCACTTACTTTTTTTTCTCCTTAAAAAAAATATTGTTTTTTCGATACTTTTTTTTCTTTCAACTATTAGGTATTATCTTTATTTTTTTCTTTATAAATTACATTATTATATAAGTTGACTTTATATTCATTTCGGTTAATTGCTAATTTTTAGTTTAATACTCTTTTTTTTTTGGGTTAAGTCTATTTTTTCCTTCAAAATTTTGTTTTACCTTTTTTTTTTTGGATTACGCTATTAAGAGCACCCGGAGTGATAATGAGGGTTGTGGGGGTGTGGAAAAAAGTTGCTGACGTGGCAGTGAGAATGAGGATTGTGAGATTTTGGGTGGTATGATAATGAAGGTTGTGGAGGTTGTGGGATTATTTTATTATTTTTATTTTTTTTCTTAAAATATTAATATAAAAGATAAATAAATAATAAAAGAATATAAAATATTAAAACTTAATAATTAAAACATTAAATAAAAATATATTAATAAAAATATAATTTTGCCTTTTTACCTTCATTTTCACATCCGGTTTCCCCTTCACTTACAGGCTTCACAATCACAAACTTCAATGGTGTTATTCACAGTCTTCCTACGAGTCCTTACACCACCATCTTCTACATCACTTAGAAAATAACTAGGTCGTTTTCTTTGTCGTTGGGTCGATACAGAAACGAATTTCCATTTTAGATATGGTCTCTCCAACAATGTTTTCCAGACTTATCCGATGGATATCAACCACAATTATTCTGGAAAACATTGCTGGAGAGACCATATCCAAAATGGAAATTCGTTTCTGTATCGACCCAACGACAAAGAAAACGACCTAGTTATTTTCTAAGTGATGTAGAAGATGGTGGTGTAAGGACTCGTAGGAAGACTGTGAATAACACCATTGAAGTTTGTGATTGTGGCGCGAAGGATTGTTTGTGTTTGTTTGGGGAGCGTTTGAGGAAGATGAAGACATTTTGTGTTTGTTTTGGGATTGGTATGAGATTGTATGAGATTAAGAATAAGATTGTTGAAAGAAGGTGTGATTTTTTGTTTAAAATGAGGTTGTATTTATAGGTGAAATTTGGTAAAATAAAATAAAATAAAAAAAATTAAATAAAACGGTAATAATACCGTTGGGTGAAAAAAAAGAAAAAAAAAGGCGAGAATCTGGCAACGAGCCGTTGTGGAGACAACGGCCTCCTCACAACGACGCCACAACTAGTTATCACGGAGTGATAACGAGGACAACGCTCGTTGTGGGTGTCACAACGAGCCCACTCCGGGTGCTCTTAATAAATTAGTTACGTCTTTATTTGAATTATCAGTTAATTTTGGGTTTTAGTTGTTTTTTTTTACTATGATATTTAATTTTTCTTTTTTTTTTTTTCTTTTTGAGTTACTTATTAGAAAAAGTAGTTACATATCCATTTGTATTTTTTTTACACAATTAATTCTATAAAGTCTATATTTTTATTTTTATTTTTTTTATTTCTTACAACTATTTGAGGAGCATATAAATGTTTATCCCGCATCGTGGGTCAAAAAATCTACTTATTTATATTTAGCAGTATATTTGCATGATATAGTTTTCATGATTGTGATTCTTGATCATCAAGTTTATCAAACTGTATATACAATCTTCTATCGAAATTATATAATTCATAATTAAATACAATTATATTCTTAGTTTATTATAGTATCAACACCTCTTAAAAAAATTACAGGTCATCGGCAAAACACCGATAATACACATAGAATCCTTTTTTATTTTTCCTTTCAAATTTATATAAAAATCTACTCAATGTTCCACTACAACTTTTAAGTGAAGAATAACTTGAGTTGTATACAAGATTTCAAATCCAAGTTGTAAACTATTACCCGTCTTTTTCTTGCAGGGCATTAAACGATATACTAGGCATAAGATTTGAGGATTTGTTAGTAATTTTATTTTGAAATATACTAGAATGTTATAGTTTCCTAATAGTATTGTGTTTCTTATTCATAATTTTTTTTTTTATCAAACAAGGGTTTTATGTAATAAGCCTACTATCAAAGTATATCAAAAACTTGTCTATCGTCTTTCGGTAACAAAGTCACCGACCATAAATATAAATAAAGATAAATAATAGAATTCATGTGCGATTATTTATATAGTTTAGGTTTGTTTTTAAGCTTATATCTTAGCCTGTATATCATTATTTCTACCAAACCAAGACATGTTTATTTCGGCTTATGTAACGGGCTTATGAGTTTATATAATTTTTTATAAGCTTATAGACACATTTTTTTTCCTTATGAAAAATTACATAAACTCATAAGACATAAGATGGTTATATAAGTCGAAAGAAACAACCCTAAGACTCTCCGGAGTGGAGCGTTATCACACACAACCACGCCGCCACGTCGCCTTATAACGCCCAATAACGCCCCACCTCCACTCCGGTGGGGGCGTTATCAGATGAATTTGGGCCACGGCGTGAGCAGAAACACGCCGTGGTGAGGGAGAAAGGAGGGTGCAACGGTCAAAAAATTCAAACGGTCGAGAGGGTAACGGGCAAAACCAAAAACAAACCCCAACACTCCTCTATAAAACCCGAACAATTTTTATAAAAACAACCACAAACCATCCAACTTTCTCCTACAATTTTTATAACTTTCTCTCACAAATTTATACAAATTCTACATCAAATGAATCCCAACAACAACAATCAAAACAACCCCAACCAATGGTTCAACAATCAAAACAACCCCAACCAATGGTTCAACCCTAACCAATTTCCAAACCAATTTCCAAACCAATTTCAAAACCCCAACCAATATCAAAACCCAAACCAATTTCAAAACTTTAACCAATTTCCAAACCCTAACCAATATCCACAATTTTACCAACAAACTCCACCACCACAACGACCATCCCAAGACCCGGTATACCAAGGAGGGTCGTTCCAACAATTGCTTAACCTCGGCGATTTTCCACAAGTGCCTCCATTTGACGTTGACCGTAACCGTCAATTGGTCGATTCCGACGACGATGACGTTGTTCCGGAAACTCAACCGGAACAAATGCCGACCCGGGGGAAGAGGCGACATAAGAAGAAGGAAGCCGAATCGCAAAGAGGCAAAACCGAAAAGAAGAGGTGGACCGAACGGGAGGAGGTAGCACTTGCTTCATCATGGTCGTCCACATCCGAAGACCCCATTTGGGGAAGAGATCGAGCTTCACCACTTTATTAGTCAAGTGTTCGCGAAAAATTCTTCCACAAGATGCGTCAAGAAGATCCCGATTACGCTCGTACCAACGACATGATATCGAGCAAGTGGACCGACTTACAAAGAAAAGTCTGAAAATTCAACGGGATTATTCGACAAGCCCAACAATCTAGAACAAGCGGTCAAAATGATCAACAAGTGGTCGAACAAGCTATGTTGACATACCGCGCCAAAATGAGTACGGGTTTCCAACATTACGCGTCTTGGGAAATATTGAAAAAAAGCCCGATTTGTCAACACGTACCAACTGTTGGAGGGTCCTCAAAAGCGCGCAAAACATCGGAGTCTAGTACCCCCTCCACTTCCGCCACTCCGATATCGCCTTTTGCTTCCATCGATCTCAACGATGAGGATGATGATGATCTTCAGTTGGAGGAAGATCTTCTAAGACCGGTTGGTAGAGATCAAGCAAAAGCAAGGAAGCGCAAAGGAAAGGGCAAAGCCGCTTCTTCTTCGGGGGCCGAAGAACAACTCCAGTTGATGACACAAAAGTTCGGGGAATTTAATGAAACTGCATACGAAAAAGTGCGAGCAAAAGCACTAAAGACGATCATGAAAGACATTAGTCATCTGGAGGAGCCTTATCGAAGAATAGCGGAGGCCGAAAAGAAAAGGCTTATCGAAAAATATTTTTCGGATATGTAGTATTTTTTTTTTTTTATTGTAGTATGTTTTTTTATTTTAATAAATTGTAGTATGTTTTTTTTAAATAAATTGTAGTATGTTTTGTTTTTATTTTTAATAAAAATATAACTTTTTAAATTTCATTTATATAAAAAAAATAATAAAAATACAACTTTTACAAAATAATCTCTATCACTCCACATCATCACACCCTCACCACTCCACTTATTTTCTATCACTCCACATCATCACACCCTTTTTTCTAAAATCACACTCTTTTTCCTACAAATCACCTCTATCACTCCACATAATCATCATTTACCACTTACCACTCCGCATAGTCTAATACCTAATAATAGAATATAAAATATAATATAATGACAAATGGTTCGGTTTGGTAGTAATTCATTTATTTTTTCTTCAAAAACCAAACCGAATATTTAAAAAAAATATATATAATTACAGGAAATGGAACAAATACAAATGGTTAGCCATATTGTTACTTTTCTACAATTTACCAATTTGTGAATTTCTGGAGAAATAAAATCAGGTAATCTTTTGATTTTGATTTTTGTCTACTCTAGTTGTAAATTCATTGATTTATATTTTACTTTTAGTGTTAGCCGATGGCTCTGGAATTAGGGAAACAGATAGACTCCGATACGGTAATTTGGGATGAAATTGAGCTAGCTGAAAGGTAAATATTCAATTTTTATCTGTTACAGTTTACTATAATGGCTCTTAAGTTTTACACTTTGTTTGATGACCAGCTACTTAGTTTGTACTATGTTTGAAGAAGCAGTATCCTTAGCTTCGTCTGTTCTTAAACGTTTACGTAACGATGATGCCCGGGTTCTGGAAGACTTTGAAGTGAATGACATGCTTGACTCAGCTGGTATGGTCTTGGTTCAATCCTTAAACGGACTTGGGAGGTATATTCGTCTTTCGTACTTTCATTTTCTTACTACTATATGTCTTGCCACTTCATTTATTTATCCAATCGAGTCGTTAACTAGCTGTTTCTCAGGACACTGGAAATAATGAACGAGCTGATACAGCTGTATGGTTCGCTCTCTTCCATTCCACTCCAAGTTTTTCTTGCCGGGTATTGTTTAATCTTTGCGTATATTCTTGGTAATTGTTACAAATATTTGTCATCGTAGACATCACAAAGGTATTGGGAATTTAGGATTGTATGGTTTAATCTGTGGTGGCAATTTTGACCCGTTAACTTATGAACTGGTCAAATTGTGTTTTTTGTTATTTCAAACAGTCAGATGGGTTTAAAGTCGCCTATCAATGCATAACCTCCTATAGTGTTTTCTTCAAACATCTTGTTTTCGATTGTTATTGTCATAATATTGATTTTCTTATTTAATAATTAATTCATTAAATATTTTCTAAAGCTTTAAAGAATGTACAGAACAAAATTTGCAGGGTCAACCCACCCGGGCCTGTTACGACTGGTTTTTAAAGCTACATGGGTCATTTTAACCTAGACCTGTTTTCACCCGCTACTAAACCTCTAGTACCAACATCTCATTGTTCTGGTGGGTCTACAGTGCAAATACCCATTATACATGTGATGTTGAATGATGCTGATTTGTAATGGATAATATATACGTAAGAGAATAGTCTGTTCTCATGAGTCTGTGTTGAGACGCAATATGCTTTATTCAGGGCTTGCTTTCAGATGCAACAAGACCCTCGTGGTGCTCAAAAAATTCTTGAAGAATTTTTGAGCAAGTGGAAATTTGTTAACGGACAATATCATGTTCTAGAAACAAATATTTCTAACATGGAAGGATGTGAAAATCAGTCCGTTCTAGAAGTTAACGCATACCTTGAAGTTGTTGAGGCATATATTACACTTGTCATAGGGATCTTAAAACGTACGGATCTTGCCATCTTTTGGGTTGAGAAAGCTGCATTACCTGAGGATACACGTCAGGTATGGTAATCTCACACGTTTTTCATATTAGCTTTGTTGATTGTAGCCTCTCGTTATAGGAAGGAAAAACATTGCCGTATGTGATCATCCTACACAATAAGACGATGGTTAAGCACAGTCTTGGAAAATTGTGCCTTAGATTAACTCATCACTTCAGATGTCCATTTTGGGACGATAACATTTTCTATTGCTAATAGCAGGTATTGGTTCATTTCTGTTATTGACTAGTTCCATGAACCCTGTTTATAGGAATTTTTACGGCGCTTTCAGTCCATGAAGGACACAGGATCTCAAGCCTCCACCTCGGCATTGCTAACAAATGGAAATGAAACCTCTTCTATTTCTCTCAAAAAGAGACAACTTGATGGGGACGGGGATGATGCTGCAAAACAAGCAATTTTAAGATATTCTGGACAACATGTTTCTACATTTTGGTGGTTCAGAAAAGTTAATTTCAAGGTTGGAAGTGTTCGATTTGCGGTGTCAAATGGAAATATCTTGCTCACAGCTTTAATGCTTCTCATATATTATTATATGCGGAGGAAGAAATATACAATAACAAGGTATTATTTTTTAACTTCCTTAACTGGTCTCCTTATAGCTAATGACAAATCATAAACTTAGAATTGGTATATTCGAACTGTTTACTTATTATGACGGGTCAAATTGTGTCAAATTCAAAAATTCAGCTAAAAGGTTGCTACAAGTGTATAAAACCTCCTAAGTCGTGTTATCAAAAACCAATTAATTGTTATTGTAGCATATAGTTTTGTAATCGTATTTAATGAAATAATGACTAGTTAAAAAACATTGAAATTCTACCAAAAGTGTTTGTGGGTCAACCCAACCCAACCCCCGATATTACCTAACCAGACAATGTTGTCACCTCTACTTAACTTGATTGATTTTTCCTTTCTAAAAGTTATAGAAGCTCGGTACATTTAAGTAAGGGAGGCAAGACGGGTCGGTTGAGTAACGGGTTTAAATGGGTTCTTGTCAAAACGAGTAATGTTTTGTGCAAGTATGAACATTGTTTTGGAACTTTTTAAATAATTTATGAATAAACTATGATTAGAAAATGTATTATTGGAATAATTACACAGTATGATTTTGCTTTTAAATAAAACGATTTAGGACGTTATGCGACTGTTGACCTGTTCATCTCATTTGACCCGTTTCATTTTTAGCTATTGAGTATACATATTTTTTCCGTTGGACCTGATTATTAGTAAAATTGCCCCGAGTGACCTGTTTAAGTATGAATGGGTTAAAATTGCCACCAATACTTTTGAATGACATAATTTATAAAGCCACTTCCATGAAGTATATAATGATATCTGATTAAAGTATATTCGTTACTACAGTATTCTTAAGGGACAGGCTCAGTTTGTGAAAAAAACTGCCATAGACTTGTGGCAACTTGCATTCTCGTACCAAGTAAATCCATTAGCTTCCGTCGAATCACTCCAAACAACTCGCTCAAGTCGCTAATGGACCATGGTTCTTCTCAACTCGAAGGTTCCTGTCTGACTTGAAGTTGACCTCCTGCTGCTATTAGTTAAGTTAATTTTATCATTCCCCTAGCTGTTGGTAAGCATAACGATCATGCTTAGCTTTAATCGCGAAAAATTACCTATAAATATGTTATTACCAGTTGATCATGTACTGTCAAAAAATGTTTTTAGCTGTGGTAATAATATAGTACCTTCTCACTGTCTGAGTTTGTTAAGTAGCGGAAACGGGTCAAGTCAGATTGTATTTTCTTGATAAGTAGGTGAAATGTAGATAATTAATGGTATGGATTTAACTGGTTAAATAGGTCCGAATTCGTCTAGTGTGTATTCATATCCTTAGTTGCTTACAATATTCCTAATTGCATTTTAGTATTATATCTGTTTCAATCATGTTTAAGTGCACATTCATCCATATATTATAAAGTTAGTGGACAAAAGGTTTTGCTAGTCGGCTGACCCGTTCTGACCTGAACCCCCGTATTATGCACATTAGACACAACCCTTTGTAAATCTTGTGGTTTCTAGGATTATCTTGTATCTGAGAGTCTGAGACAGATCAATCAGCCAAACTTAATGCTATTCTAGACCGCGTACTAGTAAAGATTGGATTTTGTGTTTTGGAAGAATCAGAGGTAGAAATTAGTGAAAGAGGGTGATTAGTACAAAAAAAATCATCTTTATTATCTCAAATATGAACATATAAGTATATAACAATATATTACATACTAAAACATAAATAAATCCTCAACATATCAAGAATGCAGTAACCCGCTTGGCCTAAACCTCACGAAAAATCAGAAGAATTATAACTTAAACTTGAAACTGCAACTACTATCCATGATCCTGATAGGACTATCGACCGATAAACTATTCACATTAATCCTGCATCTCACCACTGGCTTCCATTTTGGCAACTTCAACTTACCAAGCTTAATCCTAACCGGAACTCTAGCCCTGATCACAAGTGGAACACTTCCTGTCTGTTGTTGAACCTGTAACGAGTTCATCAAACCAGTAGCATCACGTGTCTGGCCGGTTAAAGCCACGTCTAACACCGTTGTGTTCTTATGTCCCTGGTAGAATTTAGGCAATGAGCCTTCGCATAGATGTGTTCCCATGTAACTAACACTCAACTCAGACCCACCTTCATAATATATCCCTATTTTCGAGTTGGGATTTCTTGCAGTAATGTTTACATTAAACTGTGCAGATAAGTTTGTATCGTTTTCTAGGCTAAATCGAGTAATGGTCATGCCGTTAACAGAGTATTTTGGTTCCTTTGGGTCAAACCCGAAGTATATAATGGCTGCTAGTATGCCTAAACTGATTACTAGTAGTATGATGATAAAAAGTAACCAACAAAACAATTTACAACAACAGTTTCTTTTCTTTGGTGGTTTAGAGTATTGAACCGGGATGGTTCGGTGGTGTGGTGGGAAGGGTTCGCCCGAATTGGTGGTATCGGACTTGGATGAGCCACGAGGAACTAATGGTGCGGTGGGTCTCTGCTGTTTCTCAAGATCTACCTCGATGAATTCTTGAACCGGAGTCGGGTGGATTCGTTGGTGATCTGCCATTTAAGAAAAGTGTGTTGTATGATCAGTTTTGGTATAGAAATAAGATATGTGAAATGTGTTATATTTGTGATCAAGATTTTGATATCATATATATAAGGAGTGTTGAAGAAGTAAAAGAGTTGATGAAGTGAAGCTTCCTACTTTGTGTTCGTAAGTCTGAAAAAAGAAAAGAATAAAATAAAAAAACGGACAGTGTCTTTTCTAGAAACAAATGGTTTTCGTCATATTTTTTTTTTCTTTTCTCTTTTTCAAAGCTATAAATAAGAAATTCAGATATGTAGATATTGTATGTAGCAACGGTTGTTCATAAATATCTGAATAATTATTCAAATAAAGAGTCGGTTATTATCAATATATCAATATTTTTTGATTTTAATTTTAAAAATTTTAGTATATTATATGATTTTTTGGAACTTTTTTGGCAAAAAGGTAATCCGTGTAATATAGAAAGTGTCGGTTTACGTGGCGCGTGATGGGATTAAGTATTGAACTTTGTTAAACGTAGTGACGCGTTAACATAATAAATAAATATGTAGTATAAGAAATTGTGAAAAAGGACTTTAAGCTTGAACGTCTTTATTTCTTCACCTAATAAAATATGATAAGAAAAGTATTTGGTAGCTATTTTATGAGTGTTGATAAAATTACTTTTTAAGGTTGTGGCTAAAGTTAAAAAAAAATAATGTTTAAAATCTTGTATCTCGTAAAAGTAGAAACTGGCATTATGAACGTATGGGACGGTTTTTGATCAATATATAACAAAATAATTTGTTTAACTTTTTTAATCGTAACTCATAAGTTTGTTGTTATCAAAACTTATTTTATTTGATGAGAAATATTTCAGACAAAAAATTTAGTGACTAACGAATTCATGAAACCCTACAAGAAGTGTGTTCATGTCATTCGATGTTGGTTGTCAAACACGGTAACTGTCGATACCCGAAGAAAGAGGTTGTGATGATAATATAAAAAAAAGTTATTTGTTGGTCACTACAAGAAAAAAGATCGTTAGTGACGACTCACATTTTGACACTAATGATATTAGTGACCAGTTTTGAGTAGTAACTTTTCGTCAATATAGGTTCGTCACTAATTTTATTAGAGACTACATAAGGCTATTAGTGACAAAAAATAAATGTCACTAAAAGTTTCGTTACTAAAGTTTATTTTTCTCGTAGTGGATATTGAAAGAATATTGAATAATAATTGCAATGGTAAAAAAATAACATATTGTTTTAAACCATTGTTACTTGTAAAATAAAGTCCATAAATTTAAATGTATAATATCGAATGGTGCATAAACAGAAGTATTAAAAAAAGAAATTATAGTCGAACGTGTTTGTTAAGTCGGCGTTACTGTCAAAGTACGTTAGACTAATCCTTATTACACAAAATAAAATTCTACCAGAACATGATCATGTGGGTGACTAAGTTGTTGATGCCAAAGAAACGAGGTTGAGGCAACATAAACTTTATATGTGAAGTTAGTAACCCAAGTAGAAGGACAAATGTCATTGGATGAGAGTTCTCCGAGTGTGGTAATACTTCATTGTATGACCAAAAGCATCAAATGTAATAGAATATTTATCATCGGATAAGAGGTCTAAGAGTATAGTATTCCTTCACTGTAAAAGCAAAGACATCAAATGCAATAGAACATTTATTATCGGGAACAAATAGATATGAGATTTTTGATTATTTCGGGTGTGATAAGATTATTGTATAAGGGTGTGTTTGGTTTCTATAAAGATTTTGTAATGAATATAGGTTTGGAAGTAATTAATAAAAATTTGAATTAGTGATTATTTAAAAATATGTTTATTTTATGTAATAAAATTATGTAAATTAGTAATTAAATACATTACTTTAAATTTGAATTTGAGAGATGTAAGGCCCACCTAAAATGTCAAAAAACCCCAAAATGGTGGGATTTAGATCTTTTACTATGAAATCCAAAAACTTGCTTTCCAATATCAACCAAACATAGTACGACAATAAAACATATTTTCTATAATAAAACATATTTTTTATCAATAAAAACCAAGGTTCTAAATAACGGGCCATGATGGAGAGGCGCGGCGAGATATTACGAAAATATACAAGACGTCTTTATTAGGCGTGACGACAAAAAAACGTGGTCATGGCGTCCCATTGTGCGCCTTAACGCGTTATGAAAATTTGAAGAAAAAAAAAATTAAAAATAGTTAAAAATGGCTATAAAAAATCATTTGATTGTAATATATATTTAAATGTTAAAACAGACTTTTTGATAATTTATTGATATTTATATAACTTAATAATAGTAAATATATATATAAGTATATATAAAATTATAAAATATATTAAAAAAATTTGCCGCATTGTCACGCTTTGAAAAACGTCATGTCTCGCATTTTCTTGCAAAATTTGAGGCTTACTCATTCCGGCACGTCACGCCTTACGTTATCTGTAACCTTGATAAAAACCATTAAAAAAATTGGCCCGAAATGTATAGGTATATATGTCAAGGTATGTGTGTTCGGGTACGTGTTGGAGTTCTGTCACCTACTAAAATAGAATGAGCTTTCGGTGTAAACCACATTTTAATGCGTTGAAAACGCATTCTTGAATACATTCGCGGTACTCTTGATAATGGTCTTCACATTCATGCATCTAGTACACACAATCTTATTGCTTACTCAAATAATGATTGGAGAGGTTGCCCCTTGTCGGGTTGATCGACCTCTAGTTATTGTATTTTTATTGGCGATAATATTATTTCATGGTCATCCAAACGTCAAAATGTGGTTTTTCGATCTAATGCTAGAATCGAGGACTTGTGGGGTAGCGAGCGCAATAATAAATTTGTTTTGTTGGCTACGTAATATTCTTCGTGACCTACATATAGGGCGCGACAAGACCATTGTTGTCTATTGTGACAACCTTAACTCTGTTTATATGAGAGTTAGCCTGGTTCAACTTCGACGAACGAAACATATAGTGATTGACATTCTTTTTATTTGTGATTTAATAGCTTTGGGTCAGGTTTGCTTACTTCATATCCCTTCACGATATAGTTTGTCAATATCTTCACAAATTGACTCTCCTTCACTTTATTTGTAGATTTCCAATTCAGCTTGAACGTTTAGAGTTCTTCTTCTGATAAAAATGTGGCGATGTTATGGTTTGAGCAAAAAGTAGCAGGCTCAATAACTTGGGTGTTTGGGGTTCAACCTCTTAACCTCCTGCTAAGCAGTGCAAACCTATCAAGCTCTTGGCGAACCTAAGGTGATCAAGTGGTTGGTTGAAGAAAGTGATCGGAATATGATTACTACGACAAGTAGGTATTCCGATGAGATAATAATGTGTGTGTGTGTGTGTGTGTGTGTGTGTGTGTGTGTGTGTGTGTGGAGGAGATGATTAAGATGGCTGCAAACCTAGAGTGTGAGGTATTTATGTTGGACCCATATCATTTGTGACCCTCATTGATCATTTATCCTTACTGATATGATGACTGACGCTAACTGAAATCTGTGTCTAGTAAATATTCGATGGACGTATTTACCTTACCGACACTATAGATTTCCCATTAGGTGATCGGAACTAAGAGAGCTAAATGTAAACACTTATTAAACACCACGGGACTAAATAATACACACTCCTAATTTGAGTGTGTATATAAAGGGATGTGATAAACCTTTAGAAGGGTTGGCTCATTTTTCTTCACCCTCTTTTATCCCAAAACACACACATAAGAGTTTCTCTCTAATAAGGTTCTAACATAACCTTAATACCATCCTAATACGATCATCTCAATCTGGGAATCATGTCTAACCTATTCAACAACATCCCAGGATCATCTGCAGGTATGTAAATAACATGAATCAATATAATTTAATCCAACATGTGGTATCAGAGCCAATGGCTCGTGATTATCCATTGGTTCATGTTTATTTATCGCTTGGCTATTGCTATTATTGATTCTGCAACTTATTTGGCCGGCGGTTTGCGTTTTTTGGGTGAAAAATGGGATTTTTTGGCGCTGGTGGCGGCTGCTGCAACCCTAATTTCGACGAACTTCGTTCGTGCGAATGAAGGCTCATTCGTACGAACCTAATTTGCTCGTTCGTACGGATGAAGCCCTATTCGTACGAACCTAAATTGTTCATTAGTACGAATCTGATTGGCTCATTCGTACGAACCTGATTTGTTCGTTCGTACGGATGAAGCCCCATTCGTACGAACCTGACTTGTTCATTAGTACGAATCTGATTTGTTCATACGCACGAACGTAACTGTTGATCCGTACGAATCTGGGCTAATACGTGCGAACCTAGGCTTACATTCGTACGAACTTAAACCTTACATCCGTACGAACCTAGGCTTACATCCGCACGAACCTGGACTTACATCCGTACGAATCAATACTCATCCGTACGAATATAATCTCATCCGTACGGATGAATACAGACCCTAATTTGGTCGGTTTTTAAAGTCTTACTGGTTGCCTTCTTTGTAAAATCGTTTAACCCCGTACGGATGAATACAGACCGTAAGGGGCGCTGCCCCTTAACCCCGCAAGGGGGCGCAGCCCCCTTGACCCCTGCCTTATTTGTAGTGGTCACCTTATTTAGTCACCTTATTTATATGTGACCTTATTATACTTATGCACTAATATTCATGTTTTCATCTTTTGTTGCCCAAAGGTCAAAGGTGATTCCTATGATTGCATTTTTCCTTTAGCATAATAAACACGTAGGATATTAATTCTGCCCAAAGGTGATTTAATATACTTGTGTGCTTGAAAGGATTCTTATTATGCCTTAAAACACGATGTTCTATTTTGTTGCCCAAAGGTCAAAAGACAAACATAGTGTTGCATAAACCTTATGCTCATAATTTTACTTAGATATTAGTTATTTCTGCCCAAAGGTGATGTAACATCTAAGTAGAGCCTTACTTTAGCTTATTATTTTGGTGTTTTTTAATAGGCTTACCTATCACTAGCTTCATTACTTATATGGTCTTAGTCTCATGAACATTACTATTAGGTCTACTTATTTTAGACATTACTCTAGTTCTATTACTTTAAGGGACATTACTTAGTTTGCCTTATATAGCTAACTCTGTCACTCTAAAATCTTCTATAATTCGTATCATAATCTTATATCCTCCTTATTCTCCACTACAGTACCAAACTTCGGCATTGAGGCACTTACTGGTGCTAATTTCACTTCATGGAAGGAGCAACTTAACTTAACTCTGGGAATGCTCGACTTGGACTATGCTATTCGCCATGATGAACCCGCCGCTATTACTGCTGAATCTACTGCGACTCAGAAAGCGGACTTTGATAAGTGGGAAAGGGCGAATCGGCTGTCCCTAATGATGGTCAAGAACTCTATTCATTCCAGCATCCGAGGAGCTATCCCTGATAACGACAAAGTGAAAACTTACCTCAAATATGTTGAGGATCACTTTAAGGGATCGTCTAAGGCAACTGCGAGTAGTTTAATGCTACAGATGCTAACCCTTAAGTATGAAGGTTCTAATGGTGTCCGTGAACACATAATGAAGATGGTTGATATGTCTCATAAGCTTAAGCATTTGGAAATGGAAGTCTCAGATGGCTTTCTTGTGCATTTCATAATGACTTCCTTGCCTGCTCGGTTCGACACTTTCAAAGTGAATTATAACGCTATGAAAGATAAATGGTCGATAAGCGAACTGATTGCTATGTGCGTTCAAGAGGAAGATCGTCTTAAGCACACTCAACCTGAAGCTGCTGTTCACCTTACTACCACTTCAAACCCCAAGAAGAGGAAAGGTAATTACAGTAACAAGACTGAAAACAAAGTCCAAAATCATGGTGCTTCTACCTCTGGCCCTAAATCCTCGACAAGCAATAATAACTGCAAGTTCTGTCGCTCCAAAGGGCACGGACAGAAAGATTGCTCTAAATTCAAGGAATGGCTAGCTAAGAAAGGTAACATTCTTTACGTAATATTTGATTCCTTTACTACTGATGTTCCATTTAATACATGGTGGGGTGACTCTGGTTCTATGGTCCATGTGACCAATTCCTTACAGGGATTCCTTACAATCCAGAAGCTACAAAAGGACCAAAGAAAGCTTAGAGTTGGAAATGGTGATCTCTTAGAAGTCGAAGCCATGGGGACCTTAATTTTACATATGAATACCGGAAAGTGTATTAGATTAATAGATACCTTATATGTACCGAGAATTACTCGGAACCTTGTATCTATATCTAGACTTGATCTTGAAGGTTATGTAATTACTCATGGTTGTGGCAAGATCACTTTTACTCTTAATAATGAATTGTTTGGTTGTGGTTTTTTGGATAGATTACTGTATAAATTAGAACTAGATCATAATTTCTCACAGTCTTTGTTGTCTCTTAATATTGATGACATAACTAAAACAAAGACAAAATCACCTAAACAAGCAGAGAATTCCTCCACATTGTGGCATAAACGTCTCGGCCACATCTCACGAGATCGCATGACACGACTCGTAAAAGAAGGAATATTACCATCTCTTGATTTTAGTGATTTTGAAACATGTATTCAATGCCTTAAAGGCAAAATGGCTAAAGGGAATAAGAAAGGAGCCACCAGATGTTCCAACTTGTTGGAAATAATTCATACTGATATTAGTGGCCCCTATCCCGCATCAATAACAGGACATACATCATTTATTACATTCATTGACGATTATTCACGTTATATGCACCTTTATCTGATTAAAGAAAAATCTGAATCCTTACAAACTTTTGTCGATTATAAAACTTTGGTTGAAAACCAACTTGATCATAAGATAAAAGTTGTCCGATCAGATAGGGGAGGTGAGTATTACGGTAAACATACTGATATTGGTCAAGCTCCTGGTCCTTTCTATAATTTTTGCAAGGAACAGGGCATAATTAACCAATACACCATGCCAGGTTCTCCTCAACAGAATGGTGTTGCTGAAAGGAGAAACCGAACTTTAATGGACATGGTGAGAAGTATGCTCGCCAACACTAACCTACCCAAATTTCTTTGGACTGAGGCCTTAAAAACAGCTGTTCATATACTCAATAGGGTTCCATCAAAATCTGTCCCTAAAACTCCTTATGAGATCTGGACAGGTAGGAAACCGAGTCTAAAATATATGAAAGTATGGGGCTGTCCTGCCGAAGCAAAAGTCTATAACCCTCACTTAAAGAAACTGGATTCTAAAACCCTTACATGTTTCTTTATTGGTTATCCCGAGAACTCAAAAGGTTATCGGTTTTACTGTCCTTCTCACTCTACCCGCATCATAGATACGCAACATGCCACTTTCCTCGAAAATTCAGAGATCAGTGGGAGCACGACAAATCCTGATTTAGATTTGCAAGAAGTACAAGAAGCGGGGGGAAACCATTCGTCGGTTATTACGATTCCTCCGATAATTCCTCTTGTACCCAACGCTGCTCCCGATATACCTGGATCTCCTAATGAACCGGTTGAACCTCCTATGCCTCCTAATCTAAACGCCGAAGAACCGCTTGTTCATGAAGAACCCGTAATTCAGCTCAGGAGATCATCAAGGGCTCGCAGAAACACTAATTTTGATGATTTCGAAACTTATCTGGCTGAAGTCGAAACATTGGGAAACTTACTGATCCAACCTCTTACCGAGAAGCTATGAATAGTGATCAGGCCGCTAAATGGATTGAAGCCATGATTGAAGAGCTCAAATCCATGGAGCGTAATGGCGTTTGGGTATTGGTTCCACTCACTAAAGGATCCAAAGTAATTGGATGTAAATGGGTGTTCAAAACCAAATTAGACCCGAATGGAAACGTCGAACGCTATAAGGCCAGACTGGTTGCAAAAGGCTTTACTCAAAAGGAAGGAATTGATTATCAAGAGACCTTTTCCCCTGTCTCTCGTAAAGATTCCCTAAGGATCGTCATGGCACTCGTAGCTCATTATGATTTAGAGTTACATCAGATGGATGTCAAGACCGCTTTCCTAAATGGTGACTTGCAAGAAGACGTATACATGCGGCAACCTGAAGGATTTATTCCAGAAGGTAAAGAGCACATGGTCTGCAAGTTAAATAAATCGATATATGGGTTGAAACAAGCATCACGACAATGGTACCTTAAATTTGATGAAGTCGTAAAATCTGATGGCTTCCTAAAGAATCAAGTGGATCAATGCACCTATCTCAAGATCAGTGGGAGTAACTTCATTATCCTTGTTTTGTATGTGGATGATATTCTGCTTGCAAGTAACAACTTGGATCTGCTACATGAGTCGAAGCGAATGCTTTCGCATAATTTCGACATGAAAGATCTCGGTGATGCCTCTTATGTTTTAGGTATCGAAATAAATCGAGATAGACGTAATGGTGTTCTAGGTCTTTCCCAAAGGGCTTATATTGACCGTATTCTAGAACGCTATAACATGCAGCACTGCACACCCACTGTGGCTCCGGTAGTTAAAGGGGACGTATTTGGACCTCATCAAACTCCGAGCACTGAAACTGAGAAGGCTGAAATGAGGATGATACCTTACTCATCTGTAGTTGGGAGCATTATGTACGCTCAGGTCTGTACTCGACCGGATATCGCTTACATCGCTGGTATGCTGGGGCGTTACTTATCTAACCCCGGATTAGCACACTGGAAAGCGGCTAAAAAGGTTCTACGATATCTGAAAGGGACCAAAGACTACAAATTAACTTATAGAAGAAGTGACAACTTGGAAGTAGTAGGTTATTCTGATTCTGACTTTGCTAAATGCAAAGAAGACCATAAATCTACTTCTGGGTATATTTTCATGTTAGCTGGCGGACCAATCTCTTGGCGGAGTCATAAACAAAAACTGACCACAACGTCTACTATGATGGCTGAATATGTTGCCGTTTATAATGCAACCTGTCATGGGATGTTGTTAAGGAACCTGATCAGTGGACTCAAACTCGTCAACTCAATTTCTAGACCATTGAAGCTTTACTGTGATAACTCAGCTGCTGTAACTTTCTCGAACAGTAACAGTTCGACTGGCGCTGGGCTGTATCTCGACACAAAGTATCTGTTTGTACGCGAACGGGTTGAGGAAAATGTTCTTTGTGTTGAGTACATAAGTACACATGACATGCTAGCGGATCCGATGACCAAAGGTCTTCCTCCTAATATATTCGTAGGACACGTGTCGAATATGGGGCTTACAAAAGACTTAATTTAATAGCATTGTTGTACTTATTGGTCATTATTATTTATTAATGAAAATTTTCCTCCTTATTCAGATTTTGTTTGTCTATTATATACACCTTATGCGCATAACTGTGTTGGACATTATTATAACAAAATTTGTCTTAGTTAGTCTATCATTGCTTATTCAGTTTTGAATTTGAGTCATAGTTTTGACTAGTGGGGGTCCTGAGTAGATGTTCTTCTCTACGACTGTACTTATCAACTATGATTTCGGTTTTAAACAAAATGAGTATTATCTCGTACGGACTTATCAATACTCATAGATAAATGATCTACTCGGTCAAGTGGGAGAATGTTGGACCCATATCATTTGTGACCCTCATTGATCATTTATCCTTACTGATATGATGACTGACGCTAACTGAAATCTGTGTCTAGTAAATATTCGATGGACGTATTTACCTTACCGACACTATAGATTTCCCATTAGGTGATCGGAACTAAGAGAGCTAAATGTAAACACTTATTAAACACCACGGGACTAAATAATACACACTCCTAATTTGAGTGTGTATATAAAGGGATGTGATAAACCTTTAGAAGGGTTGGCTCATTTTTCTTCACCCTCTTTTATCCCAAAACACACACATAAGAGTTTCTCTCTAATAAGGTTCTAACATAACCTTAATACCATCCTAATACGATCATCTCAATCTGGGAATCATGTCTAACCTATTCAACAACATCCCAGGATCATCTGCAGGTATGTAAATAACATGAATCAATATAATTTAATCCAACAATTTATACCCAACACTCTCAGGTGCAAGTAACGTTCAGTCATAAAGACCATTTATGGCTCATCAATGGTATTCATTGGATTCCAACGTATGGGGATTCATGACATGAGTAAAACTTCTCTCAATCATTACGTTCTCACATGAATGACTGCATTAATGAGCCTTGGCAGTTGAGATTCAGAGTGTCAGACACAAACGCCACGACACGGGGCCTAAGTGTCGAGACACGAGACCTGGGTGTTGGAACATGGGGAACGGGTGTCTGGCCACATGTGCCAGAACACAAGTGCCCAACCACGGGCACGAGTGTTGGGGCATGTATGTCGGGGCACAAGTGCCGGATCACGGGGCACGAGTGTCGGGGCACATGTGTCGGGTCACAGGCACGAGTGTCGGGCTGTGTGTTGGGGCACAAGTGTCGGGCTATGTGTAGGGTCACGGGGCACGAGCGTCGGGTTGTGGGCTGGGTGACGAGTGCCGGGACACGGGTGGAATGCCGGATCACGGGTTTCGAGACACGAGGTGGAATGTCGGGTCACGTGTGGCGGAATGCCGGGTCACATGTGGTGGAATGTCGGGTCGGAGGCCTGAGTGCCGGACACCAATGTCGGGTTTAGAAAAACTTTCTTATGGGCCGGACCATGTGTTTGAGGGTTTAATAGGCTATATGTATCGAGCCTATTCCCTACTAACACTATCATGTTAGTATATACGTATTATAGTTAGCCGTTATATATGATATTGTACACCGTAATATTTTATATCGGCCCTTGAAGATCCATTCGTATCTTTATATATGTTGATTGTTCATAATGAAATCAGATAAGAGTTTTAAAGGCCAATATCATTATATTTTGTATTGGCTTTTTGTGGCATTGGTTTATAGATGTCTAATATGAAGAACTATGGGAAAGAATGGTATTTTTATTATGATATCAAATATGTAACATGATCTGAACATATAGGAATATATATTACACACTAAAACATAAATCAATAGCTATAAGAATGCGGTATCAACCCACCCTAAACCTCATGGGGGAAAAGATCGAAAGAATTATAACTTAAACTTGAAACTGCAACTACTATCCATGATCCTGATAGGACTATCGACCGATAAACTATTCACATTAATCCTGCATCTCACCACTGGCTTCCATTTTGGCAACTTCAACTTACCAAGCTTAATCCTAACCGGAACTCTAGCCCTGATCACAAGTGGAACACTTCCTGTCTGTTGTTGAACCTGTAACGAGTTCATCAAACCAGTAGCATCACGTGTCTGGCCGGTTAAAGCCACGTCTAACACCGTTGTGTTCTTATGTCCCTGGTAGAATTTAGGCAATGAGCCTTCGCATAGATGTGTTCCCATGTAACTAACACTCAACTCAGACCCACCTTCATAATATATCCCTATTTTCGAGTTGGGATTTCTTGCAGTAATGTTTACATTAAACTGTGCAGATAAGTTTGTATCGTTTTCTAGGCTAAATCGAGTAATGGTCATGCCGTTAACAGAGTATTTTGGTTCCTTTGGGTCAAACCCGAAGTATATAATGGCTGCTAGTATGCCTAAACTGATTACTAGTAGTATGATGATAAAAAGTAACCAACAAAACAATTTACAACAACAGTTTCTTTTCTTAGGTGGTTTAGAGTATTGAACCGGGATGGTTCGGTGGTGTGGGGGAAAGGGTTCGCCCGAATTGGTGGTATCGGACTTGGATGAGCCACGGGGAACTAATGGTGCGGTGGGTCTCTGCTGTTTCTCAAGATCTACCTCGGTGAATTCTTGAACCGGAGTCGGGTGGATTCGTTGGTGATCTGCCATTTAAGAAAAGTGTGTTGTATGATCAGTTTTGGTATAGAAATAAGATATGTGAAATGTGTTATATTTGTGATCAAGATTTTGATATCATATATATAAGGAGTGTTGAAAAAGTAAAAGAGTTGATGAAGTGAAGCTTCCTATTTTGAGTTCGTAGGTTTGAAAAGAAAAAACAAACAAAAAAAAACGGACTGTGTCTTTTCTAGAAACAAATGGTTTCCGTCATTTTTTTTCTTTGTTTTCTCTTTTTCGAAGCTGTGAATAAGAAATTCAGATATATATATAAAGATGTTGTATGTAGCAACGGTTGTTGCCAATCAGGTTCTGCCTCCATTACCGGCCCGTAGGAGAAATTGCCGTTTCAAAAAAAAAAAAAGCAACGGTTGTTCATAAATACGTGAATAATTATTCAAATAAAGAGTCGGTTATTACCAAGATATCAATATATTTTGATTTTGATTTGATTTAAAATTTAACAATTTTAGTATATTATATGTTTTTTTTGGGTACTTCTTTTGGCAAAAAAGTAATACGTGTAATACAGAAAGTGTCGGTTTACGTGGCGCGTGATGGGATTAAGTATTGAACTTTGTTAAACGTAGTGACGCGTTAACATAATAAATAAATATGTAGTATAAGAAATTGTCAAAAAGGACTTTAAGCTTGAACGTCTTTATTTCTTCACCTAATAAAATATGATAAGAAAAGTAGTTGGTAGCTATTTTATGAGTGTTGATAAAATTACTTTTTAAGGTTGTGGCTAAAGTTAAAAAAAAAAAAATGTTTAAAATCTTGTATCTCGTAAAAGTAGAAACTGGCATTATGAACATATGGGACGGTTTTTGATCAAGATATAACAAAATAATTTGTTTAACTTTTTTAACCGTAACTCATAAGTTTGTTGTTATCAAAACTCATTTTATTTAATGAGAAATATTTAAGACAAAAAATTTAGTGTCTACGAATTAATGAAACCCTACAAGAAGTGTGTTCATGTCATGCGATGTTGGGTGTCAAACACGGTAACTGTTGATACCCGAAGAAGGAGGTTGCGATGATAATCAAAAAAAATTATTCGTTGGTCACTATAAGAAAAAAGCTTGTCAGTGGCGACTCAAATTTTATCATTAATAATATTAGTGACCAATTTTGAGTTATAAATTTTTGTAAATATAGGTTCGTCATTAATTTTATTAGATACTAAATAAGGTTATTTTTTTGTCACTAATTTTGTTTAGTGACCATTTTTTTTTATGGTGACTAAATAAGGATATTAGTGACAAAAAATAATCGTCACTGAAAAACTTCTTTACTAAAGTTTATTTTTCTTGTAGTGGATATTGTAAAAATATTGAACAATAATTGCAATGGTCAAGAAAATAACATATTGTTTTAAACCATTGTTACTTGTAAAATGAAGTCCATAAATTCGAATGTATAATATCGAATAGTGCATAAACAAAAGTAATAGAAAAAGAAATGATAATCGAACGTGTTTGTCAAGTGGTATGACTGACAAAGTACGTTAGACTAATCCTTATTACACAAAATAAAATTCTATCAGAACATGATCATGTGGGTAACTAAGTTGTTGATGCCAAAGAGACGAGGTTGAGGCAACATAAACTATATGTGAATTTAGTAACCTGGTAGAGAGGACCAATGCTATTTCATTGGAGGAGGATTTTTGCGAGCGTGGTAATACGTCATTGTATGACCAAAAACATCAAATTCAATAGAACATTTATCATCGAATGAGAGGTCTAGGAGTATAGTATTCCTTCACTGTAAAATCAAAGGCATCAAATGCAATAGAACATGAATTATCGTGAACGAATAAATATGAGATTTTTGATTATTTTGGGTGTGATATGATTGTTGTATAAGGGTGTGTTTGGTTTCTATAAGGTTTTGTAATGGATATAGGTTTGGAAGTAATTGATAAAAAAATAAATTAATGATTATTTAAAAACATATTTATTTTATATAATAAAATTATGTATATTACTCTCATATATTAAATGTCTAACTTTCATATGGAATTGTGCCGATCTGAATTTTTTATTGTTTTTGGGCCTTTTTTGGGCCTCTTTTCACCGTTTTTCGTCTTCGGCCTGTCGGCCTGTTATTTGTTTCTATGGTTTTTGTTTGTCTTCCACGTGTAATTGTGTTTGGTCTACGTGTCCTTCGTTGTCTTACATAATTCCGGCGATCTTCTTTTGTCCTCTTCCAAATTTCCGGCCATCTTCAGATTATTTTCTTGCTTGGTGTTTCGTTATCGTAGGTATGTAGTTGTTGTTTTGTAGGTGTTTGGTAATTTTAGGTTGTGTAATGGTTATCCGGCAAAGTGGGTTTGGGTTTGGGTTTGGCTGAAATTTTGGTGGGATGATATTGGAATTATGTATGGATGTAGTGGTTACGTTGAAACCTGATAGCATTCTATTCTATGGCTATGGTGATGGTAGAATCTCTTTGTCAACACAAAACACCTTTTGGTAAATAGAAGTTATTTGTGTTTAAGTTTTTGATAATGGAGGTAGATATGTTTCCCTTATTCTTTTTATTCATTCATGTAAACTTATTTTAATTCTACTTACACCAAGCTTTCATATCCATATGAATGTAATGTACAATACTAATTAAGCCGATTTTGTTTTCTTGATAGATTGATCCTGAAGAAACCAAAGAAAATTTTTGGGACTCGGAGGGTTAGCTGATTAGGTGAGGTAATTAACACATTGTTTGAATTTTTGACTTTTTTTTTTTGGGAGAATCACAGTCTATATTTGCTTTATTGTTTTATGAATTTATTATAACAAATGGATGGGTGTGTTGTGGATTTACGGTAAGGAAGGTTATGCCGTTGTAGATATAATGTCCAGGGAAAATGAACCAGCTCCAAAGGTAAGTTTGTTATTTCTACGTATACGATAAATGTGTTATTATAAGCTGTAAGAGATTGATGATTTGCGGGTATTTGTTAAGTACAGGAAGGCCAAAGGATATTATGTCGACACCCATTTAATGAATCAAAGAGAGCTTATGTTCAGATTCGCAAATTCATTTAACATAGAATTCTGAGGTTTTGTCATTGCTAAGGGTAGTTTAGACATTTGACAAATAGACAGCTAACTCTTCCCGTTGTTGTTACAAACTTACAATGGCAGGTATGCAATCTTGTGTGGTCAAAGAATGTCAATGAACTCGTGAGCACCCATGGATACTCCCAAAACCAGATTATTGTTTGGAGATACCCGACTATGTCTAAGGTAACATTTTGTTTTATAATAGTGTAGTTACTCGCTCACTAATTTGATAATGATACATATTTTTTAACACCAAATCTACAATCCGCAATGCAGCTCGCGACACTTACTGGACACACATACAGAGTCCTCTACCTAGCAATCTCACCAGTCACCAGATGGCCAGGTAAATGATTATATTCACTTCGTGATTATACTTTAGTGGCAAATAATAACAAGTAACAACAAATAATTTGTTTTGTAGACAATTGTGACCGGAGCTGGAGACGAAACACTTCGATTCTGGAACGTGTTTCCTTCGCCCAAATCTCAGGTAATAACATGTAATCCGTTAAAGCCTCAAATATCATGTTTCTTACCGGAAATATCTGTTGTTAATCTTTGTTAAAAAAATAACCCACATGTGACTCAAAAACATTTGTGTGATTACTGTTATGCAGAATACAGAGAGCGAAATTGGTGCCTCCTCTTTAGGCAGAACATACATACGATAAGTTCGTTTAAATTTTAGTTGTGTTAGGTCACTTTGAAGTCGTAAAGCTCAAGAGAGAACGAGTACATAACTTATGGTCAAGATGATATGTTGCTCGAGCAGGAATGAGTTCACGGTGTTTGATCACCTTGATCATGCCGTAGCAGATGCTGCAGAAGCTCACATTCTAAATGACTTCGATCTTCTTTTTTTCTTTTTGTAAATTGTTGTCTGCTACAAAACGCACACTTGTGAATATACGTCGATGACAAATGCCGGTGATTATGTAGTTAGCAATGGCTAAGGATCCAGATGCTGCTTTCTTTAAGAGGTTGGAAGGTCTCCAGCCATGCGAGGTTTCCGAAATAAAAGCTGGGACCTACATATTTGCTGTTTATGGTTTGAAATATTTCTTTAATGTTTATTTTTAATTTTCTTTTTTGAAGTTCCGATTAATGATTTTTTTTTTCTTTCTTTTCTGCAGGTGATAATTTTTTCAAAACTGCATCGTACACAATAGAGGCTCTTTCTGCAGCGACATACGAGAGCGTAACTCATAAGCTCAAAGATGTTGAACGACAGATTTTAAGAAAGAGAACAGATCTACGCTAATTTGAAACAGAGTATAGAAAGGTTAGTTTACTTGATCTAAGTCGATATTTATTGTTCTATAAATGACTCTATTTTCTATTTTTGTTAAGTTCATTTTGTAACACATTTCTGTTTCAATATTTTTCAGGCTTTAGCACAATACCAAGAAGTGAGCAATAGATACAGCCTTGAAAAGCAAAACGTAAGTATATGGCATGTGCTGTTACATAATTACATCCAAACAAACCATATTAAACGCCAAATCACCATATGACTGATTATTATGTGAAATACAGGTGGACGAGCTTTTGAAACAAAGAGAAAACATTCAATCATCGTTCACAGCTGGTAGGTCAGTTTTTTTGGGGAGCAAAGTAAGTAACGGAGTTAATAGCCGAGAACTCAGTTTCAGTAACCCAGTCTCTTTGACAATCTGCTTTTGACGTAACTAATACTGTTTCTATTTTTTGCCGGTATCCAAAACAATCAAAAATGTTTAAAACCATTCGAACTGCTGGAGATGAACTTCAAGACGGACTTCCCAATAAAGATAAGTTCTGTTACCTTACAACTATTTCGAACCAATATCTTAACAAGCACAGTCAAAAAAGAAGTCATGAACACCAACAAGATAAAATAAACCGAAATCGAAGAACAAGAAAAAACGATCTGTGAGTTACAATTGCGAGTCAGAGGCCCTAATTTTCAATTCTAACTCACAATTCGTCATTTCCAATTTTTCAATTTCGGTTTGTTTTATCTTATTCGTTTTCGTCATTTCTTTCAGATACACACTTTTTTCTTTAACATCACAACAATATCACTACCCTGACTCTTAACTTCAACATTTTCTAATCACAGATCAGTCCGAGTTTCGCGTACCTCCAGAATAGAGATGAACAATAACCCAAAAGAACAGGAACACACGCTTCTACGAACTCGTGCGAAGCACGAGCATATCCCTAGTTAGTAATTAAATATGTTACTTTAAATTTGAAATTTGAGAGCACGGGGCTCTTTCCTCGTTATCACTCCCCACCTCCCTTGTTCTGGATTTCGTTCTCGATCGCGTTCTTCCCTTAACGTCCCGTTATTGATTTTCTTTTTCTTGTTTAACTTCTTTGTTTTTTCTTTTGTTTTTTTTAGTGGTATAACAAAGGAGGAGGAGGAAGAAAGAATATATTTTCTAAATTTTTTGTTTTTGGCTAATGTATTTAGTTATTTGTATTTTATATCTTAAGGTTTTTTTATTTACATGTTGATATCTTTTTAACCTAATATTTTTAAAAGAAGTAATTTTGTTTTAAACTTGATTACAAGTTTTATTTAAAAAATAAGTGTAACATTATTTATTTAATATGGTATTTTATAAGTTTAATGTGTTTATTCTATTTAAATGTTTAAAAGAAAAAGAAAAAAACTGGGTTCCACATTTCCCGCAATCCTCATTATCACACCACCAAAAAACTCATAATCATGATTTTCAATGTCACGTCAGCAAAAGTAATCTCAGAATCACGATTATCATACCGTGTGTTCTTATATCCCACCTAAAATGTAAAAACCTACCAAAATGATGGGATTTAGATCTTTTACTATGACATTCAAAAACTTGCTTTCTAATATGAACCAAACAACAATAAAACCTATTCCCTATTAATAAAAACCATTAAAAAAAACTGGCCCTAAGTGTATTGGTATATATGTCAAGGTATGTGTATTCGGGTACGTGTTGGAGTTCGGTCACGTACTAAAATAGAATGAGCTCTCATAACCGGCGTAAACCACACTTTAATCCGTTGAAAACGCATTCTTCGATACATTTGCGGTACTCTTGATAATGGTCTTCACCTTCATGCATCTACTACACACAATCTTATTGCTTACTCAAATACTGATTGGAGAGGTTGCCCTTTGTCGAGTTGATCGACCTCTAGTTATTGTGTTTTTATTGGCGATAATATTATTTCATGGTCATCCAAACGTCAAATGTGGTTTCTGGATCTAATGCTAGAATCGAGGACTTGTGGGGTAGCAAATGCAGTAATAAAATTGTTTTGTTGGCTACGTAATCTTCTTCGTGAGCTACATATAGAGTGCGACAAGGCCACTGTTGTCTATTGTGACAACCTTAACTCTGTTTATATGACAGTTAACCCGGTTCAACTTCGACGAACGAAACATATAGTGATTGACATTCATTTTATTTGTGATGGTCAGGTTCGCTTACTTCGTGTCCCTTCACGATCATAGTTTGTCAATATCTTCACAAATGGACTTTCCTTCACTTTATTTACAGATTTCCAATTCAGTCTGAACGTTTAGAGTTCTTCTTCTAATAAAAATGTGTGATGTTAGTATGTATGTATTATAGTTACCGTCATATATATGATAATGTACCCCGTAATTTTTTATATCGGCCCTTGAAGATCCATTCGTATCTTTATATATGTTGATTCTTCATAATGGAATCAGATAAGAGTTTTAAAGTCCAATATCATTATATTTTGTATTGGCTTTTTGTGGCATTGGTTTATAGATGTCTAATATGAAGAACTATGGGAAAGAATGGTATTTTTATTATGATATCAATATGTACCATGATCTGAACATATAGGAATATATGTTACACACTAAAACATAAATCAATAGCTATAAGAATGCGGTATCAACCCACCCTAAACCTCATGGGGGGAAAAATCGAAAGAATTATAACTTAAACTTGAAACTGCAACTACTATCCATGATCCTGATAGGACCATCAACCGATAAACTATTCACATTAATCCTGCATCTCACCACTGGCTTCCATTTAGGCAACTTCAACTTACCAAGCTTAATCCTAACCGGAACTCTAGCCCTGATCACAAGTGGAACACTTCCTGTCTGTTGTTGAACCTGTAACGAGTTCATCAAACCAGTAGCATCACGTGTCTGGCCGGTTAAAGCCACGTCTAACACCGTTGTGTTCTTATGTCCCTGGTAGAATTTAGGCAATGAGCCTTCACATAGATGTGTTCCCATGTAACTAACACTCAACTCAGACCCACCTTCATAATATATCCCTATTTTCGAGTTGGGATTTCTTGCAGTAATGTTTACATTAAACTGTGCAGATAAGTTTGTATCGTTTTCTAGGCTAAATCGAGTAATGGTCATGCCGTTAACAGAGTATTTTGGTTCCTTTGGGTCAAACCCAAAGTATATAATGGCTGCTAGTATGCCTAAACTGATTACTAGTAGTATGATGATAAAAAGTAACCAACAAAACAATTTACAACAACAGTTTCTTTTCTTTGGTGGTTTAGAGTATTGAACCGGGATGGTTCGGTGGTGTGGTGGGAAGGGTTCGCCCGAATTGGTGGTATCGGACTTGGATGAGCCACGGGGAACTAATGGTGCGGTGGGTCTCTGCTGTTTCTCAAGATCTACCTCGGTGAATTCTTGAACCGGAGTCGGGTGGATTCGTTGGTGATCTGCCATCTTATAACTATGTTGTATATTTGTGTGACTTTCTGTGTACAAGTAATTAAGAGATTTTATTTGAAATTTGTGAATTGTGATACATATCTTGATATTGTATATATAAGCAACGTTGTAGGAGTTATATGAAGTGAAGGTTCCTAATTTTAGTTTGTTGGTTTGAAAAAAAATCCCAAGTCGCTTTCCTAGAAATTTATGCAAAGCAAAGTTAGAAAAACGAGTACATTTTATATTTTAAATGTTTATGTTTGAAGAATTAAGACATTAATAACAATATTATACTTTGATAATAATCTACGATTTAAATAACTTTTATTTTAACGATTCAAACTTTTTATTAAGTTTTCTAAACATTAACTACTAACTATATTCAATAAAACTCTGTTTCATATTTATTGTCTATTTTTTTGTTATAAAAATCTTTATTTTTCAACTTAGATTCTAAATATTTTTATTGATTTTTTTAATATAGTTTGATAAAAATTATACAATCCATTTATATATTTCTATATCAAGTATTATATAAGTAGTGGTTAAAGTTACAATATTAACTACGAAATATAACTAACAAATTTGTATTTTATAAAAGTAATATCGTATATATATTTAATTGGTATCACGTGGCGGGTGGATTGTGGTGGATAATGGATTGATCAGGCATATGTGAACTTGTTGAACGTAGTGACGCGTTAACTTTAAAAAAAATGAATAATTATCAGAGGAAATGGTCAAAGCTTTAGCGTGTATATTTTTTTCGCTTAATTAAAGATAATATACTATCTTGTTGAATAATAAATGTTCATATTATACGTTTAAAAGTTTTCGCTAACCTTTATCATTGATTACCAATGAATGATTCAAATTCACAATCATATATCAGTAACTTAATCATATATCAGTAAGTTATCTGCATATTGTAGCGACAACTAAGATGGTTGAATAAAATGTATGTAATTTCAACAATTTTAATATAAATCAAAACGTGTGTAGACACAATACACACTATTTTATTTCTTTTTAACAAAACACAGTTTCTAATAACATAATTTTTGTTACATTAGCCTGGACGGAGTAATGGTAAACTCATCTTGATGAGTTTACTAGTGGCGCGCGAGTGTTATTTCCTCAGTAAAACTCACCGAGGTGAGTTACCACGAGGGAGGTGAGTTTGGGTGTTCAATTTGGTGCATATGGTGAGTTACTCACCATGAGGTGAGTTGTATTTTGGTGGGGTCCACATTTTTTTTTAACCGTTAGTTTGTGTTTATATAAAAAAAAAACTTTTTTAAACCACACTTTTTATCTATAAATATTCACTTACTCAACCATTTTTAAACACAAGATTCTCATTTTATACCAAACTCTCTCAATATATCACTTCACACATTAACTATTTTTTAGAAAATGAATTCGGCTACGATTAAGGGCCTTGATTTTGATGGAGAAGCAGAAGTTACTAATCGCCGTCGTAAGATAACTTTGATTAAACGAGCGATTTCGTTTATTAAAAGAAGACGAATAGCAAACCGACCAACAAGAAATGTTATAAATCGAGATCGTACAAGTTCTCATCAGCGTTTAGCTAACGCTTTTTTTAGCGAGGAACCGATGTATGATCTTGAGACATTTAAGAAGACGTTCCGAATGGGTCGCCCTCTATACAACGAGATAGTTGTTGTTGTAATTGATCACGATCCATACTTTCGTGACAATATGGATTGTTCCGGAAGAATGGGCGTTTCTGGGTTGTTAAAGTGTACATCTGCAATTCGTCAATTGGCATACGGCGTTAATGCTGATTTTCTAGATGAATATATGCAAATGAGCGAGAGAACTGCGCGTGAATCTCGCAATCATTTTTGTGAAGCTATTATAAAAATTTATGGACCTGAGTATTTGAGGAAACCCACAGTTACTGATGTCGAAAAACTATATCGGCATCACGAACAAACGCACGAGTTTCCAGGGATGTTAGGAAGCCTTGATTGTACAGACTGGGAGTGGTTCGGTTGCCAGTACAAGTTTAAAGCACAATACGTTAGACGTGATCATGGTTCGAATCCGTTCATTTTGCTCGAAGTTGTTGCGTCGCAAGACTTATGGATATGGCATGCTTTCTTCGTTGTGGTTGGGTCGAACAACGACATCAACGTTTTACATCAGTCGCCATTATTTAATGATCTCAAAACTGGACGGGCACCAGAGATTCCATTCGAGGCTAATGGCGTAACTTACCCAAGTGGATACTATCTTGTTGATGGGATATACCCAGAATTGGCCCCGCTCGTTAAGACAATTCCTGAACCAGCTAGTAATGACCACAAGAGAATTTTGTATCAAAAAAGGCAGGAATCAGCAAGAAAAGATGTCGAACGAGCGTTTGGTGTTCTGAAAAAGAAGTGGGCGATACTCGCCAATCCTACACGAACTCAACAAAAACACAAGATTACTAATATGATGTACACATGCATCATATTACATAATATGATTCGAAAATTCAAAGGATATGCGATATCTCCCAGATGGTTCCCGGAAGAAGCACATCAACCGGAAGACCGGTTGCAAAACGAGGAACAATGCGAGCCGTTATGCGTTGGATCACCTCATCAGAAGCACACTCAAACCTTCGACACGATTTGATCGTACACTTGTCTCTTAATGCTTAGTTTAATCTTTATTTGTAATGTCTTTTTAATATTCGTGTACCGTTTTTAACGTTTGAATAAAATTTTTAAATTTCGTTAACATTTCTTTTCGTACGTTTACGTTTACGTAAATATTTATTTTTTTAGTTTATTAATAATAGTATTTAAATAAAAAAGGTAAGGTGAGTTAGGGGTGAGTTTGGGTTAAAAGTGGCCGAGGTGAGTGCGTGGTAAATGTTATTTCCAGAGAAATGTGAGTTTGTTTTCTGGAGATAGAAAGCTGACGTGGCAGGATGAGTTGGGATGAGTTTTGCTCATTATTCCGTTTAGCCTTATTATAAACATTTTGAGAGTTTAAAACATATTGCCTATGCTAAAAGGGTGTTTGAGAGGCTATCCAGTCCCTAGAAAATAGGAACAGCAATAAGGCCAGTTGGGTGGGGCATGCAGTCCTATCCCCTAACCCGATAAAAGAAAAACTGGATTTTATCAGAGCATCTTGTTTATTGAAACAAAGTATTCCCCAAATTCGTCTCTCAAACTCCCATAAGTCATCTATATATCATATAAAAGAGGATCCTAACCATGTCGTCACACTACGCATTGCGTTATTAACAACCTTGATATTATCATTATATTATATTTAATAAAATTCTACGGATTACGAGCAAAAATATTTTCTATTCATTTAGACCGTACAATTTTTTATATTAATGTCACTATTTACCCAATTCACTTAATAATAATTATTAAAAATAGAAGAGTTAATTACACGGATGGTCCTTAACCTTATACCCAAATGGCACTTTCAGTCCTAAATTTTGGATAATTACATGGCTAGGCCTTTGTTTGGAATCTTTGCACACGGACAATCCTTTGGTCCGTTAGGGTTAACTCAATTCCGTTAGTTATATCATAATGACCAATTTACCCTTTTTGTCTTATTCGCAAAGGATCATCCGTGTAATTAACTCTATAACAAAAGATATAAAAAATAATAAAGGATTGATAAGTTAAAATATATAAATGGTAAAGAAGAGGATTATCCAATATAATCTCAGGTCCCAAATTGAGTTTACTCCATACCAATATTATTAATGGAGTTGTAATCAGTGTAGAGTGTTTCAAATTAACACTTGAAATGTTGTTTTTAACACTTAAAATCCCATTTTTAGCATCATTACAGTCACATTAATCATCATCGTCATTTCAATCTAATCGATTCTGGTCATCATCAATTTTGGTTGCTACAAAACCAATTTTTAATCGGAGAACTAAATTGAGATGGAGAGCTGAATCCCAAAAACAACAACCACCTAACGGTTCGGTAGTACAATTCTTATCAGATTATTCTGAATTTCGTAGCCTATTTCAATTATTATCATTATAACTTTACAAACGATAAATTAAAACAAAACAATCGGGTAAGTCGCCGGAGTAGTGGCGGTATTTATGGTGGGAGTGAAGCTGCAAGTGATAAGGAAACAATTTGTTTAATGTTTTAAACAACATATGTGTGTTACCCGCATTTACGATGGAAAACGCCGGCCTGCGGTGGTGGTGGCAAACGGGTTGATGTCTGAGGAGGGATTTCATTGGTTCCAGTTTTAATTTTTTTTTTTATGCTTCTTTTTTCCAAAGAGAGATTTGGAGAAGAAATTAATTTGATTTACATTTTGATATATTTAGATTTGATTTTATTTATTTTAGATTTTATTTTGTTTATTTTAGTATTTGGCTTGTGAAGAAGGTGTGGATTTCAAAAAAAAAAAATTAAAATTATTACTTTTAATAAAAAAAATTGCTATAAAATAAAAAAATAAAAGAAAATAAAAAAATTACAAAAACGGTCCTTTGCGAATAAGACAAAAAGGGTAAATTGGTCATTATGATATAACTAACGGAATTGAGTTAACCCTAACGGACCAAAGGACTGTCCGTGTGCAAAGATTCCAAACAAAGGCCTAGCCATGTAATTATCCAAAATTTAGGACTGAAAGTGCCATTTGGGTATAAGGTTAAGGACCATCCGTGTAATTAACTCAAAATAGAATCAATAAATTTTATGTTTAAATTTTACTTTTATGAAAATATCTTAATACCTGAATTGTATATGATCTTAAATTGAGTTTAATTCTATTTAGAGATTATATAACCCTTTATTTTCTTTTATTTAACATGACGATCGTTAACTAGTTATCATAGCTACGGTTAGTCAATATAGGGTTTAGTATATGTTTGATTCATAACACAAAACATGTACATTTGTTGATTTGCATAAATTGTTTTAATGTAAAGTTAATGAACACATATATCGATTGTCTCACATGACATTGGTAAAATATAACACGTAATGTGTGTTTATTTCTCTTTAGTTTGTTTTTATCTAACTTCGAGCTCATCTTGACAGCATGACATTGGTAAAATATAACACGTAATGTGTGTTTATTTCTCTTTAGTTTGTTTTTCTCTAACTTCGAGCTCATCTTGACAGCATGCACGAATTGTCTTACAAAAATCATCAATGGGTATATGATATTTTTAAGGTAATACTAATAATATTATCTTTAACTACACATTTGTTTCTTAGAAACAAATGATATAAATTTGGAGATAAAGTTGTTTACGTATACATCAAATGACGTAACATTTACTTACATAAATTCATTTTGTCTTTTTATAATAGATTATATAATTTGTTTAATATTATATTGTTTTCGATATACTTTATTCAGGTATTACGTGGATTAATAAGTTATTACTCTTTAAAAAAGAATTAACTAACATTAAAAACCTTAATATTTACTAGGATAATTATAACTAATCAATAAATAGTCATAAAAACAACCTTATAACATATACTTTGTGTTTCAAAGTTTAAATGTAAGTAGCTTTAGACATAGTGGTAAGGCTTTTGCATACATGACTGATGCGAAAAATCTAGTTTTCCGAAAATTTAACCTTTACTAGATTTTTGACACGGGCAGTGTACCCTTGTCAATTGCAAAATAGTATTAGTAAATATCGGGTTCGAACACAGGGACTATTTATAGTTGAAAATATTAGTTTATAAAAAATACGTAACAAGTAACAAGTGGGTTTTAGTCTTAAGAAGACTTGCTTATAATATCGATAAAAATACTTTAGATTTCAAATATGGATTAAAAGACGCTTGCTTGGACCGTTTACGAATATGTGTTATTTCTTAGGTGTGAAAATGTCGATAAACTTCAAATGTAAAATCCTAAGTTCCTTTCGAATACCGGATTTCTCCAATTACCTAACCATGTAACGATTCCTTTCGAATACCGTTAACACCTCAAGTAATTGGGCATAAAGTTTCAAGCCGATAAATGAGAATTAATTTATAAGCTTCCTTTCGAATAGCTTACTAACTCCTAAACCGATTTCTCTTAATTTAGTAGCTAGCGTTCGTGTTAATATCTACTTGTTTAAATCGTTGTTAATGATTCCTTTCGAATATCATAAACTTATAATCAACTAAAGACCGGCCGATTAATTCGTTCTTATTTTAGTAAAAATTACGGATTCCTTTCGAATACCCGTTTTTAGATTACCAAACAAGAGTATAAACAATTTTACCAAGATAATTAAGATATTAACCCAAACGGATCCCCAATTAACCTCTAAGTATCATTCTAATTTCACACCCAAAACCTAACACATAAACGATCACATAATCCAAGCAAACGTATAATGAAATTAGCTACTCATAATTGTAACAATAACAATCAAATATGAACAAAACATGATTCAATTGAAATAAAAGTGATAATAGAGTTATACCAAACAAGTGCTGAAATAATCTCCAAGCAATAAACGAAATCGAAATAACAATTCGTGATGAAATACGGAATCAAAGATTGTTTTTAGGCTTTCAATGATGTGTAAAAGGCTAAAACAATGATAAAAAGATGATCTAAAAGTGTCTCCAACGTCTGGTATTTGTTGTGTGTTAAGAGACTCTTCATTCCCCATGATTAAAATTAAAAACTGCTAGTAACTGCCGAAGCGACGAATGCGCCGCCAATGGTATGACTGGCGGCGCATTCCAGCATCCGAGACGAATGCGTTGAGCTGCTCCACCATAGGCGTCGCCTGTCCTGGCTGTTTGTCCAACTTCAAGTTAAAACTCCAAAATTCCCTTGCTTTTGCTCCAAAAACTCCTAACTCAATTCTAATACAAAACTTTACAAAACATAAGTATAAAAGGGCATTTCCATTACGTTTGGGACACAAAACACAATGAATATCGCGATAAATAATCATATAAATGAGCGATATCAAACCCCCCATACTTAAGCATTTGCTTGTCCCTAAGCAAATCCGACTCAAAACTACTAACCAATTTACAAAACATACAACTTAAGAAAAATTAGGGAATCACGGGCTCAAACATTTAACTAAATTCCGGTGTTAGAAATAAAGATATGCGTGAAATTGCTAGATCGTAAAACCGACTACAAACATCTAAAGCTACTAAATTACTTAAGTAAACAAGAACCGCAATTTACCAATTTTAATTCCTAATTCTTCCCCTAGTTTAGATATGTCAAGATAATCACATCTTAGTCCTCACTCTCCAACCGTAGTTGAAGCGATCAGCCATTACAGCCGACCCCTTACGCCTTACTTTCGGGGGAACCCTTAAAATATTACTAAGCATTTTCTTCATTTGAGTACTTTTTTCTTTTGAGAATTATTTGGTTAGTCTACATCTTTTAGCTTGCCTCTCACTTTCGTTCACTTCAAATACTATAGATTTATTATTATATATTTTCTTTGAAGTGAACAAGTATAACGGGATTTGAGTCTTCGTTATAGTGAGGATGAGTTCAAATTTGTTGACGGGAAAGACCTATGGCCTTTTTCTTCGCCTCTAATTCTCCAAGGGCTTAGGTAATACTAGGATTCCCCAACTACCCCCGAAAGGGTGCAAGGACTAAAAGGGCTCGGTACTAAGGATACAGTGATTATCTATCTTTTTGATTTTTCAGGGAAACTTAAGGAACTAAAACTAGAAAACCTAAATTCTTATTTACAAGTATTTTATTAACTAAAGATGTTCCTAAGCAATTTCACGTTAATGTACCGGAATGAAGTTAAATATACAAGCCCCTATCATTTTCCCTAACTACATTTAAGCGTTTTAAAAAAATTTTTTTTTTTTTTTTTTTTTTTTTTTTTGAACACTAAAAGACTCAAATGGGACTAAAATAACGTAATGGATATAAGGGGTAAAACTAACTAATTTCCCGACTCACCCCCCATACTTGAATAACACATTGTCCCTAATGTGTTCCATCGAAATAAAAACTAACTAAACTAAGGGAAATTAAAATAAACTAAAAAGACAAAAATAAAATAAAGAAAGAAAGATAAAACCGTGCGAGTTCCGTAGGATGTTGCATGATTTCTGAATCGACTCCGCACGTGCTGAACTTAATGCCAGTCTTGGTAAGGTACAAACACATAAACAAACACGTTAATTAGCATAAAATAAATCCTAAGAAACGAAAAATAAAGTAAATTGTTCCAAACACGACCAAACAACACAAAGTAATTGTTCGACATCACACAATACAATAACAAATAAGTAAGCCCCACAAGCGGCTTCTGCAAGTCCTTCACTCTTCGTCATTAGGCGGGGGTTGGTTCCACATGGGAGGTGGGTTGTATTCAGTCCACCCACTCGCTGCTTCGGGTTGATGCACATGGTACTGGGACGTGGTCATATATTCCCACATGGGCTGGTATCGCTCCACGTGATACTGTGTGTACTCCCCGTACTGGTGAAAATCCGAGCGAAGATGTGACATGTCCTCCCGAGTAGCATCTACCTGGCGCCCAATCCTATACATTTCATGCATCATGGGGTTGAAGTCAAACGGGCCAAGTGGTGGCGATGTGTGACCCCCCGAAGTCGGACCCCGTGGAACAGGACCCTGTGAAGATGTACCAGCAATAAAACCCCTTTGTTCCGTTGGTTCTGTAGCATCACCCTCATTATCGGACTCCTCCTCCTCTTCACTATCTTCCTCTACGTCACTATCCCAATCCCCCGGTTTTGCAAAGTTCCCCGCCCTATTCATGGCGTGCCCTAACTTCAAGTCCCCTTTGTTAATCAATTTCCAATCCACCGGTTTAGATAGCCCCCTCATACTAGCAGTAGTATCAAACCCCAAATTTTTTACCATTCGTGTAATGAAATGTCCACACAACATTCCACTACTGTTTTTGCGCCCCTTTCCCTGCTCACTAAGGTATTTAACTATGGCCATTGGTAAATAGACATACTCTGTAGGTGTCCTCTTAGCAAAATACGAAAGCATCCACAAATCCTCTTTATAAACTTTGTCTTGATGAGTGGCGCGGTGGTTAATTGAGTGACAAAGTGCCTTTTGGAGCAGGCGGAGCATTGGGTCGTTCAAGTCAACGGCCTTGCTGGTAGTCTTGTAATGGGACCGCCCCGACAACCCCGACCAGATATTATCCCTATCCGCGTGAATATCTTCATAGGACCAGCTCCCATGGCTAGCATAATGAGACATACCCCTTTCTGCCAATTCTTCCTCACTATAAAGCCCTATCAACTGTCCAAACTTCTGTACTGTGACCCGGTGTTCTTGGCCCCCAAGTCGGAATTTCACTACCTTAGCAGCATACCAATCATTAGGATTGCCCGGAAATTCAGCAAGCTCAATGCTAGCGTAAAATTCCAAACACCATTCTCTATACGCCGGTTCCCGAACCTCAAAAGCATTTCTCCAAATAGGTAAGCTAAAAGTATTCGCGTCATATGTAACCCTGGTGATTAAATAAGATTCCAACTCGGCCATAACCTTCAACTTGCTCATAAGTTCCCAATCCAAAAATCGGGGTGGTACCACTTTCTTGTGTTGAAGAAGTGCCAATTGGTTGTTTAATTGAATAACTCTATTCCTATCAGCCCCGGGCCACTTCAACCAAGGGTATGTTTCGTTTTTCATAAGTCGAGCCTCGGTGCTAATTTTGTAAACCCGTGTTGTTGCATACACGACCTCTTCATCGGATTCTTCGGATTCAACGATTCTGCGTTTACCCTATACAAACAACACGTTAAACAAAACAAGAAGCAAACAAGTTAGTAATAATCAAAACGAAAAACAAAAGAAAAACTGGGCTGGGAATGCGCCGCCTGTGGGCTGACTGGCGGCGCATTCCGGTGGGCGACAGCAGCTAATCGAGCAAGGGCTAATCAACACAAAATCATGAAATTAAAACCACAAACTACTAGTATTCAACCTATTGGAACCTAAGTAACCAACTAATGAACAAATAAAAACCTAAGTTAACCTAATCTAAGGTTTTCCCCAAATTGATTTAAACCTAAAAACTCTAATTGAAATCAAAATAAATGAAAGATTAAACGATGTTAAAAGGACATACCGATTTCCCCATTGGTGAAATTGAACGATTTTGGAAAGATTAGTGGAAAAAAATGAGGTTTTCGGTGAGATTGTTGTGTTTGTTGGAGCCGCCAGTCGAGAGTAATAAGTAATAAGTGTTTTGGGTGTTTTTACTAGCGGGCATATAAGGTCTGGAAATCAGCTGAATGCGCCGCCTATGGTATGACTGGCGGCGCATTCCGGCTACCGAGGGCAATGCGTTTTGTTGGTGTCCAGTACTGGCGGCGCTTATCCTTTTTTTTTTTTTTTTTTTTTTTTTTTTTTTTTTTTTTTAAGAATACTACTACACTAAAACGAAAGACCTCCTAAACGAAAACGGGCACACATAACAAATAACGGAAAGAAAAATGAGAATTTAAAAGAAAAGATACAACAAACCGGGGTTTTCTCCCGCAAACGCTCGTTTTTGGCTCGAGTCACTAGCTTGACTCCTCGGTATTCGTCTCCACTTAGAATGGGTGAAACCCATCCTCCATCGTCATTCCATTCTCTTCATCCTCCTCACGATAGACTTTCACGCGTTGCCCATTAACAATGAATGATCCACCATCATCCGTTTCCAATTCTACATATCCACCCGAGAAGACCCGTCTCACCAAATACGGACCCGTCCACTTAGACTTTAATTTGGGGGCTTTGAACTTGTATTTCGATTGAAATAATAACACCTTGTCCCCTTCTTTAAACTCTTTTCGTCTAATTTTCAAATCGTGAACCATCTTAGTCCTCGCCTTATAAAGAGCGGAATTCTCATATGCGTTCCATCTTAACTCGTCTAACTCGTGAAGTTGCAAGAATCGGGTCTCACCACTTTTTATCAAATCCGTGCTACACTCCTTGAGCGCCCAATACGCCTTATGTTCAATTTCCATGGGCAAATGACATGTCTTCCCGTATAGCATTTTAAATGGAGTGGTACCAATTGGTGTTTTGTAAGCGGTTCGAAATGCCCATAACGCCTCATCAAGCTTCTTTGACCACAAAGACGGGTTGTTGTGAACCGTCTTCTCTAAAATTCGCTTAATAGCCCGATTAGTGTTTTCGACTTGCCCACTTGTTTGGGGGTGGTAGGAAGTCGAAAACCGGTGTTGAACTCCATATCTCTTCAGAATTTTCTCCATTTGGGCATTTGCAAAATGGGTTCCCCGATCGCTAATTAACGCCTTTGGCATGCCAAACCTACAAAACAAACTTCGTAAGAAGTCAATAACAACATTAGCATTATTAGTAGGTAACGCCTTCGCCTCGACCCATTTCGACACATAATCCACCGCCACCAAAATATAAACATTCCTATTTGACGGTTTAAATGGTCCCATGAAATCTATGCCCCAAATGTCAAAAACTTCACACACTTGAATTCCTTGCTGAGGCATCTCGTCTCTTCTAGTAATGGTACCTTGTCTTTGACACGAATCACATGTCCTCACCAAAGTATGTGCCTCCTTAAAAATCGTAGGCCAATAAAATCCCGCATCAAAGACCTTTTTACCCGTCACCGATGGACCATAATGTCCCCCCGTAGGACCATGGTGACATTCATCAAGAATCCTTCTCGTGTCGGCTCCATAAACACACCTTCGCACCATGCCATCGGCACACATCCTAAATAGAAACGGCTCCTCCCAAAAATAGTACTTGGCATCCGAAAATAGCTTTTTCCGTTGTTGATAAGTAAGTAACCTACTAACAACTCCACCCGCTAAATAATTGGCTATGTCCGCATACCAAGGGCCCCGTTCACCAAACGCCTTTCCAACAAATGCCAACCTTTCATCCGGAAAGGTATCTCGAATTTCTTCCTCATTCAAAGCTCCAAGACTCGGATTTTCCAAACGGCTCAAATGATCCGCCGCCACATTTTCTCTACCCCTCTTGTCTTGAATCTCCACATCAAACTCTTGAAGTAATAATATCCACCTAATCAACCTCGGTTTAGCATCCAATTTCGAAAATAAAAACTTCAAAGCCGAGTGATCCGTGAACACTACCGTCTTACTAAGTACCAAATACGACCGAAACTTATCGAAAGCAAACACTACCGCCAATAACTCCTTCTCGGTAGTTGTATAATTCTGCTGAGCTTCATTGAGAGTCTTGCTAGCAAAATAAATGGGTCGAAAGTGTTTGTCAATTCGTTGACCCAATACAGCCCCCACCGCAAAGTTGCTAGCATCACACATCAACTCAAAGGGAAGATCCCAATTTGGTGAAATTAGAATAGGTGTGTTCGTCAATCTTTCCTTCAACAATTCAAACGCCTTAATACAATCCTCCGAAAATTCGAACTTCGTATCCTTCTCTAACAAACGGGTCATCGGCCTAGTTATCTTTGAAAAATCTTTAATGAACCGCCTATAAAAACCCGCATGCCCTAGAAAGCTCCTAACCGCCTTCTCATTTGTCGGTGGTGGCAACTTCGATATCACCTCAATTTTCGCTCTATCCACCTCAATCCCGGCTTTTGATATCTTATGCCCCAACACTATTCCTTCCTTTACCATAAAATGGCATTTTTCCCAATTCAGCACCAAATTTGTTTCTTCACACCGTGCTAACATCCTATCCAAACTTTCCAAGCACCCATCAAACGAACTCCCATAGACCGAAAAATCGTCCATAAAAACTTCCATGGAGTTCTCAACCATATTCTGAAAAATCGCCATCATACACCGTTGAAACGTACCCGGTGCATTGCACAACCCAAATGGCATTCTTCTATAGGCGAAAGTACCGAAAGGACAAGTAAAAGTTGTTTTCTCTTGGTCCTCGGGGTCAATTGGAATTTGAAAATAACCCGAGAAACCATCAAGAAAACAATAGAACTCGTTTTCCGCCAACCTCTCTATCATTTGATCCATAAACGGCAATGGAAAATGATCCTTTCGGGTTGCCTCATTCAACCTCCTATAGTCTATACAAACTCTCCATCCCGTCACGGTTCTCGTGGGTACCAACTCATTTTTCTCATTTAACACGACGGTCATTCCTCCTTTCTTGGGCACACAGTGGACCGGACTAACCCAAGGACTATCCGCTATCGGATAAATAATACCTGCATCCAAGAGTTTAACAATTTCCTTCTTGACCACATCTTGCATATTCGGGTTAAGTCTCCGTTGTCGTTGGACAACGGGTTTTACATCATCTAAAAAGTTGATTTTATGTTTACAAAAATCAGAACTTATACCCGGAATATCAGAAATGCGCCAAGCGAAAGCCTTTTTATGACTTTTAAGGATCGTTAGTAATTTAACCTTCTCGTCCTCCAAAAGTGAAGACGAGATAATAATTGGGAGACTAGAATTACCATCTAAAAATGCATACTCTAGATGTTCCGGTAATTGCTTAAGCTCCAAATCCTTTGGGGGATCTTCAATTGACGTTTTGATCCTCGCCCCGTCGTTAACTACCAACTCCTTTACTTCATTCGAGCTTTCCTCTTCATTCGCTTCTTCTTTGCCAATGGAATTCAACATTTCCATTTCCGCCTCTTCTTCCAAAATTCCTTCCCAATCGAGGTCATAATCTGCTTCATCTATAACATCAATTCTAAAACAAGATTCATCAGTAGAATAAGAATGTTTCATTGCTTGATTTAGAGAAAATGTTGCCCTTTCGTCACCCAAACCCAAAGAAATTTCGGTATCCCTAACCCGGATGATAGCATCCGCGGTGTTCAAAAATGGTCTACCCAAAATGAGAGGAACTTTTTCATCCTCCTCCATTTCGAGAATTACAAAATCCACGGGATATAAAAATTCTCCAACCCGTATAAGCATATTTTCGGCAATACCCAATGGATATTGATAAGATCGATCGGCCAATCTTATGCTCATACGTGTTGGGGTTAAAGCATTTGAAGACAGTTTAGTGTAAATAGAGTTGGGCATTAAATTAATGCTTGCCCCTAAGTCCGCTAATGCACTAAAAGTAAATGTATCGTTAAAAGTGCAAGTCAATAGAAAACTTCCTGGGTCTTCAAGTTTCGGTGGGATAGACCTCTTCACAATTGCCGAACATTCGGCATTTAAAAACGCGGTGATCTTCTCCATGTAATCACCCTTCCCGCTCACTAGTTCCTTCATGAATTTCGCATAATTCGGCATACCTGCAATAAGATCAACTAAAGGAACATTAATCTTAACCGTTTTCATTAGCTCAATGAATTTACCGTATTGCTCTTTTTTCTTTTCTTTTCGAAGTCTATGCGGATATGGAATGTGTGGCTTATATGGCCCCTTTGCTTCGATTTCTAGCTCCTTTTCTTTGCTCGGAACCATTGGTTCCTTCCCGGGCCTTGACTCCATTTCAATCTCTTCCTCGTCCTCCGAATCGCTGTCAACAGGTTCTATGCGGCGCCTATCGTCAACAGGCGGCGCATTCGAGGTGTTCTGGGCATAAGGCGACGCCTGTTCCTGGGTTGGGGAAAACGCATTCGCCTCGGAGCTTGGAATGCGCCGCCTGTCCTCCATTGGCGGCGCATTCGTGCCTCCTTCAGCACCGTTTTGCTTTTTCTTGTTATTCAGCCCCTTTTCTCCAATACCCCCATACTTAGGTCCCGATCGAGTCTCTACCACATTAACATGCTCATCACGATTATTTGGTGGTACATACTTCGAACCTTGGCTTGATGATCCTCCGTTGTTATTTTGGTTTTGCCTCGGGTTTGGTTGGGTAGAACTTGGCATTTGACCCGTTGGTCGACTTGAGAATTTCTCACTTAGCCTTTCAAATTTTCGTTCCAAATCCTGCATGTTGGCTTGCGTGTTCCTTTGGCTTTGCTCCCATTTAGCGGTGAATCCCTTTAGTGAGTTAGCCATCAAGTCGTTATTTGCCTTTTGAGAGAAAACGAACTCTGTCATCATTTCCTCAAAATTCGATTTATTCTCTTCCTTCTGTTTGGGTTGAAATCTTTCCTCGTTTCTATTGCCCCGGTTTTGGTTTCCATATCCACTATTTCCTCGGTTTTGATACCCATAGTTAGCATAATTGGCTTCTTCGGTTTTCGGCTCACAATCATCCGTATAATGTGGTCCCCCACATTTCCCGCAACCGTTTTTCACCAAGTGGACATCCTTTTCCAAACGACCCATCCGGTTTTTCATTTCTTCACCCAATGACTTAATCTCGTTAACCACTTCCTTATTACTACCACTACTACCCCCTTCTTCGACTTGGTTCACCGTTCCCCTTGCGCGCCTATTCCTAGAAACTCGGTCCCTAGCAATACGAGCTTGAACTTGGTCTTCCATCATTCGGTGCGCCTCGTTTGGTGACTTATATAAGAAGCTTCCACCTCCCGCTAGATCCAAGTCGTGTTGAGAACGACTATCCAAGCTATAGTAGAAAATGTCAATCACTTCATCCCGATTCAAATCATGCCCATGGCAATTCCTCAACAACTCCTTAAGCCTAATCCAAGCATCCGTGATAGTCTCGTTATCCCATTGTTGAAACGAGCGGATTTGGTTCAATAGCTTCCTACGCAGAATGGGTGGGAAAAATCTCGTTACAAAAATCTCCCTCATATCTTCCCAAGTCTCGATTGTTCCCGGCTCCAATTCATTAAACCAAGTTTTCGCCTCTCCCGTGAGAGACGATGGAAACAAACTTAGCATAACGCTCTCTTCTTGACCCGCTCCATATCGGAACATCTTGCATACCTCCATATAATGCGCCACATGCTTGTGCGGGTCGGACTTGAAATTTCCGTCAAAAGTGCTATCTTGAATCATTTTTAAATGATGCCCTTTAACGGAAAAATCGACCCCCAAATCCGGTGCTACAATGGCCGACCCATTCGTTTGTGGTACCACCCTATTCCTATTGATCATCGGTATGTCAAAAGGATGGGGTGGGTCAATAAGTCGACCACCATTGGCTCCGCCATTATCTCCGCCATTAGCTCCGCCTCCTTCCATCTCTTCTTCAAAAACTAGTTCAACTTCCTCCTCGGAAGATTCGCTTTCACTATAAACAACCGACGCGACTGCGCCTATACCCCGTTTCCTCAAAAGTTTTTCCGGATCCGAAAGAGGACTTTGCACTTGTTTCCCTTGGGATCTCGTGTACATCCACAATCAATAATCCTGAAAATCACAAAACAACAAACAAAATACCCGTGAAAAATATTCTAACAACTAATCAAACAATAAACTAAAAACTTCAACTAAATCAAGTCCCCGGCAGCGGCGCCAAAAACTTGATGCGAAAAATCTAGTTTTCCGAAAATTAACCTTTACTAGATTTTTGACACGGGCAGTGTACCCTTGTCAATTGCAAAATAGTATTAGTAAATATCGGGTTCGAACACAGGGACTATTTATAGTTGAAAATATTAGTTTATAAAAACACGTAACAAGTAACAAGTTGGTTTTAGTCTTAATGAAGACTTGCTTATATTAACGATAAAAATACTTTAAGATTCAAATATGGATAAAAGGACGCTTGCTTGGACCGTTTACGAATATGTGTTATTTCTTAGGTGTGAAAATGTCGATAAACTTCAAATGTAAAATCCTAAGTTCCTTTCGAATACCGGATTTCTCCAATTACCTAACCATGTAACGATTCCTTTCGAATACCGTTAACACCTCAAGTAATTGGGCATAAAGTTTCAAGCCGATAAGTGAGAATTAATTTATAAGCTTCCTTTCGAATAGCTTACTAACTCCTAAACCGATTTCTCTTAATTTAGTAGCTAGCGTTCGTGTTAATATCTACTTGTTTAAATCGTTGTTAATGATTCCTTTCGAATATCATAAACTTATAATCAACTAAAGACCGGCCGATTAATTCGTTCTTATTTTAGTAAAAATTACGGATTCCTTTCGAATACCCGTTTTTAGATTACCAAACAAGAGTATAAACAATTTTACCAAGATAATTAAGATATTAACCCAAACGGATCCCCAATTAACCTCTAAGTATCATTCTAATTTCACACCCAAAACCTAACACATAAACGATCACATAATCCAAGCAAACGTACAATGAAATTAGCTACTCATAATTGTAACAATAACAATCAAATATGAAAAAGACATGATTCAATTGAAATAAAAGTGATAATAGAGTTATACCAAACAAGTGCTGAAATAGTCTCCAAGCAATAAACGAAATCGAAATAACAATTCGTGATGAAATACGGAATCAAAGATTGTTTTTAGGCTTTCAATGATATGAAAAAGACTAAAACAATGATAAAAAGATGATCTAAAAGTGTCTCCAACGTCTGGTATTTGTTGTGTGTTAAGAGACTCTTCATTCCCCATGATTAAAATTAAAAACTGCTAGTAACTGCCGAAACGACGAATGCGCCGCCAATGGTATGACTGGCGGCGCATTCCAGCATCCGAGACGAATGCGTTGAGCTGCTCCACCATAGGCGTCGCCTGTCCTGGCTGTTTGTCCAATTTCAAGTTAAAACTCCAAAATTCCCTTGCTTTTGCTCCAAAAACTCCTAACTCAATTCTAATACAAAACTTTACAAAACATAAGTATAAAAGGGCATTTCCATTACGTTTGGGACACAAAACACAATGAATATCGCGATAAATAATCATATAAATGAGCGATATCAATGACTTAGAGGTCTTGGGCTTGATTCAACCCCATGCCTCTCTTTTCTCATTTACACTATATTTGTTTTTTTCAGTTTACCCCCTTAAGTTATAAAAATTTGACAAAAAGAACCCTGAATTCATAAAAAAAGTTACAACTACCACTAAACTACTCTAACATGTTATAAACTTATATACTTTTTTGTATTATTTTTATTTATATTACTATTAGTTTAATTATTTTTAGAATTAATATTATCATGATGTCCTTTTTTTACTCTTTATCCTAATATCTAGGGCTGAGAAATACCGACCGAAACCGACTGGCCCGACCGAAACCGACAATACCGACCGAAACCGAAACCGAAATAGTGCATCCGGGACGGTAGTCGACGCATATAATCACCGTTTTCGGTATTCGGGTCGGTTCGGTAGAAATACCGAAAAAGCCTGATCCAGCCCGATCCAGCCCGAAATATAAATAGGTTTATGTTTTTTTGTTCTCTATCTGTGACTGCTGCCTCAAGCGACTGCTGCCTCAAGTAGGAAAAAAACAATCGAACCAATTATTTAATCTGTATGTATCGATTTAATGATGAGTTTTATTGCTTAATTTGAGGTTAGTTTTAATCAGAAATGTATTATGTATGTATCGATTTTATGTGTATGTACCGGTTAATTAATTGATTAATTGTATAATGCACATTGATATGGTTATGAAATTTAAATTGTAGTAACAAGTAGGTATATACTCCTTCCTAGAATTCGATTATTTTGCCGGTTTTCGGTTATATAGAAATTAAACACTTCATTCCTTTGTTGTTAGGTTTATATAATCTGTAGTAAAAAGTGAAAGAAGAATTGGTGTTATTAAATGAGTATTAGTAATATAATATGTTGATTTTGTATGTCAGAAACTTTAGGTTTGACATTAGTGTTGAACGGTTTTGAACGTTTTTTTTCTTTTTTTTTTTATTGGTATAGCTATTATTGAGGTTTTTCTGTATTGAGGCATAGAATTGCGATCGACTTCATGTTCAAATCATTGCGACTAGAATTTCTTTTTATAACTATAGTAAATTCCATAGGAGGATTTAGGGCTCACAGATGTTTTGATTGATTATATTCATTTGATGGGGCGGGATTGGAGTGTATAATCTAGCTTTAATATGCATGCATGCTATGTGTATAATTTTGATGCGTTACCTTTATAATGGTAGTTTCAGTCACATATTTGATTTCGTGTTAGGGGATTCGAAATTTCTAATGAATTTTTTGTCCTCCTAAGATTATAAGGGATCAAATGTATTGATTAAGGTCTGATATATGTATAGACAATAGGTATTCATGAACCGTAATCCACAATCGTGCTTTTTTGGTTAGTTAAATGAATAGACTATGATGAGGCCTGAACTCCTGAGGTTATTTTAAACGTTGACGGAGGTCTGGAGGGAACTTGTAAAAATCAAGTGTACCAGCAGTATTTGTGCATCTCAAAAGTGCCTAGTAAAAATATATATTTAATTGGTTCAGAACACAATATCTGGGAAAAAGGCTTTGCTGGCTTCTATTTAAGTAGTTTTTCTTTTCACTTCTCATAATAAATCTCGGACACCGTATTTCCTATCAGAAATTGTCATTTTCTTTCTCAGAATCACAATATTACCAACCAGGATTTGATTTGGATGTAAATAGGATTTCATATTACATTACATCCCGTGTGGTTAGTTTTACACTTATGCACCCCTTACTTGTATCCTATTCTTTAGGTTTAAGCAATTAAGCTAAAAGTTATATTAAAGTAACATGCACATGATGAACAACTTGTAATGGTTGTTTAAACTTGAACTCGAATTTGAATTTTATGTGTGTTTTTCGGTATTTCGGTTATTTTCGGTATTTTTACCGAACCGACCGAAGCAAATTCGGTTCGGTTTCGGTTTGATGTTTTGTCTATTTTCGATTTCGGTATTAATCGGTATTGGTTCGGATCGGGTCGGTATTGGCCCGATGCTCAGCCCTACTAATATCTAACTATATCAAAGGACATATAATTATAAAGAGTTTAGAGATGTTATTATTTTACACCATAAAATATTAACATGTTTTTTTTCTTCTTTTTTTAAACACGTTTATTGTTTAAATATAAATGTTATAAATATATTAAATAAAAATTAATTGCCATAATTTATTTTATAACTTTTTTTTTAATTAATAATATATTACTCAAATTATTTAATAAAATTAACTTTTGAAATATCAAAAATTTTAAATTGATTTGACCTTAAAATATGTAACTTACTTTTAAATTACTAAGACATAAATAATTACTCACTTTGAATGGTGTTTTATTTTTAATTTTTTATTTCAATGATTACTCACTTTGAATAGTGTTTTATTTTTAATTTTTTATTTCCTAAATAAATTTTAAATAAATTAAAATTCGGTATCATTATCTAAATAAATTGAAAAACAAATACAAACAACAAAAAAGCGTACTTTAATTGAAAAGCCAATGTTTAATATTGCAGGTCTTTTTATGGAAATCAAACTATATATTTTTGAGAGTTCAAAACGTGAAAAAAGAGTGTCACACGGTCTCTTGTCACGAGGTTTTTACTTTAATGTTCTTATAACACATTATTTTTGTTTTTGTGATTTTGTGTTTTTTCTTCAAGGGAAAAAATAAAACTTTGTTATTTAACACCTTACTTGGCTAATTTGATATTTCTAAGTGTCTTTAACTTATAAACATTTTAACTTATAAATATTTACAAAGGATAATTTAATACTATAGATATTATGAAATACCAATGTTTAATTTGTTTCATTTCAATATTCAATTGGGTAAATTTTTAATCTCGTGCAGGATTTTAAAAAACCTCGTTTTGATATATGTTTCAGGACGAGGTGGGAATAACGTGACCCAACACCAACCCAAAATAATCCTCTTCTTATGGACACACATCCAGAATAACATTCAGAAAACCCAAAAAAAGAAAACCCCAAACAAGTAAATGATATATATTCAATGTGGCGAAAAGCATAACAAACATCTTGACAATACACTTACAATGCCATTCTTGAAGTTAAGCAACCAGATCTTACAATGACAACCAAGTTGATAAACAATTTTTCAAATTGCAAAGATACAGTGATGTTATATACATATATTTACACTTTCATGTCCAAGAGGGCATCCCGTATTAATAATCTAGAGAGCCCTCATTGCAAGTTTGCTTGTTGCATACGCTCCCTTGGCAGCGACTCTTAACACTGCTCGACTCTGGTACAACCTGTTCAATGAAGCTCAAAACATTAAACAAACCAACATAGAAACCAACTCAGTTACCCAAAGTACTCGTTAACTAAACAAAGAACTTACCCTGCAAAAGCAAGTCCCCAAGTTGCCATCAAATAGAAAAGCTGTCCAGCATGCCATATTTCTAATACCTTTTCGAACTTGCTCATACCACCTAATGCCTTGGTCAACTCTGCAAATTCAAAAATTAGTTGTTAATTTATATCCATGTCAATTTTTATATTGTGTCGGATTTTATTTCAACATAATGAAGTTTTGGAGTATATGTTGCTAAACTAAATTGAATACAGAAGAGAAAGGACTTTTAGTCATATACATACACTCATCTTCTTTTTAATCAAATTCCACGTGATTTAATATTCAATTTGGATTTTATTTTCATAAATAATATGGATTTATTCTAAAAATCTCAATCTTAAGGTGGAGCAAAGGACGGAAATTAACTATTCCCCACTGACAACTTAGAGATTTCACGTATTCCTTAACCAACTAAGATGCTGATTAAACGTTACGTTCTCGATCTAAGTTTAGCTTATATTATCATTTGATGATGCATGATAAAAATTTCGAAAGAAATGAAGAAGAAACTGAAAACTTACTCTTCTGCATCTCTTCAGGTGTCAAATTCTGCATTTCAAAAAAATAAACCATGTGAACTTGATGACTTACGAGTTCGTAAATTCAAAACATGAAACGTTTGGATGTCCCATACCTTAGCTTTCGGGTTTAACAGAACACATCTAGCCATAAAGTTGGCAATGCCATCCACCACCTGTTCCTGCCTAACAACTACATAATTCTCATGATCAATCTCACTCTCCTCTTCAGCCTTTCCATAGATCATTTCGTCAGATACCCAAATCCACAAACTTGGTTCGTCACAGCCAACATTGATGTAAATCTCATCTACTAAAAAACGACACAATATAATCAATAACTGGACACAAGATATAACACGAAAAAAACAAATAACACCGATAAAAACTTACCAGGTATTCCATCTACTGAATCATTACGAAAAGTTTTAAGCTGATTTAAAAACTTTGGAGATTCCACAGTATCCATAATCCGAGTATGCAACTGCATTCAAATTACTTAAGATTCAATCAACCTAATTTAATAATATCATTATATCCAAAAAGCTATTTCACCCAATAACAGAAATCACTACTATCCGATTCAAAACTAACTCGTATAAGTTGTGAATTACACGCGGTTGTACGTTAAATCAGTTTAGCTACACTATTCGACCTCGAAACCTAATTAAGTGATTAAAACATACTGTTCATCTAAATCTAGTTTAACTACGAAGTTTGACCTCGAAACCACAGTTTCCATAATCCGAGTATGCAACTACGGTCAAATTTACTTAAGAAGTCAATCAAGCTAATATAACTATATCCGTAAGCTATTTCACACAATACCGAAAATCGCTACTACCGGTTCGAAAATAACTCGTATAAGCAGTGAATTAGACGTGGTTATTATGTTATATCAGTTTAACAACACCGTTTGACCTCGAAACGTCAAAACCTAATTAAGTAGTTAATACATACAGTTAATCTATATGTATATGTATATGTATATGTATATGTATATGTATATGTATATGTATATGTATAAGCAAGACATACATCAGGAGGACAATCTTCTAATAAGCAAGGCGATTCAGAAATATTCTGAAGCAATTTGAGATTCTGTTGAAGTAAATCTCGAAGGCGTTCATTCTCCAATCGTAGATTTTCTAATTCCGACGGTTTCTGTTTCTCGCCGGAGTTCATGTGTGGTAGGTGATGGTGGTGGGAGAATTCCACGGCTTTAAATGCTACATCAGCCATTTCTAATACTGTTTTCGCGGATTCTATTGAAATTCGCCCCATGGATGGTGGATTTGGATAGTTTTGAGTGATTATTGAACCCTAATTTCGTTGATTTTGGTTAAATTTGGTGATGGTGATGATTTGGGGGAATTTTGGATAACCCTAATTATTGACGCTTTCTTTCACAAAGGAAAAGTGTTTGATTGAAGCGATGTATAAGTGTTTCATTAACACCCCCTATATTTATTTATTTTCATATATTTCAAAGTATTTTTGATCCTTTTTTTTTTTACTAATTGCATGGATGATTTTTTATTATTCTGTTTTATTTTGAATTTTTGAACACTAATGGTCCTTTATTATGTTAACGTTAACTTAATTTCGCTAGTTGTATCAAAATGACCAATTAACCTTTTTGTCTTATTCATTTTTCTTTTTCAATTTAATGGTTTTGTGTAGTTCCATCGGTGATCACAGCAGAAACTGTAGGGTTGATAGAGTAAATAAAGTGATTGCCACGTGTACAACCCCTCGAAGCGTGAATAACGCGCCTAGATCCACTGACCACCACCATCGTTATCTCAATGTTGAAAAACTCCTCCGCAACCGTACACCTCCTCCCTAACGTCGTCGTTGTCGCCATCATGTCCCTCCGTCAATCACCATCTGTAATCACACACACACACACACACACTAAAAAAACACTTAATTTCATTTCAAAATTTTATACTATTAACTTTTCATTATCGTTGTTAATTACAATCCATAGGGGGTTAGAATCAATGGCGAGCTAGATCCTTCTCAAATCAACCGTACACTCCACCTAACAATGACGTCACTCGACAATTCCATTCGGAGTATAATCGTCACCACAATTCTCGACCTAATTATTATCCACGTGGACAACGGTATTCAAATTCGAACCAACAATTTGCTCCACCACCGTTATACAATCAGAATCAACAAATTGGAGCACGTGAACTGTAACTCTGTTTGCGTATGAGTTTTACCTTTTCAAAACAGGAGCGTTACTTTTTCTATAATTGACTCGTTTATGCAGGAGGTTGCTAGATTTCAGGATATAGAATTAGACTTAAAGATTCGGGGATGCAGTGGGATTTGGAAGGTAATTGTTGTGGACATTGTCATAAATGGGTTGTGTTTTCGTGTATAAATAACTCCATATATAATACGTATACTCTCTATTACCAAAATCATCCTTTATGAATAAAACAAAAGGGTTAATTGGTCATTTTGACACAACTAACGGAATTAAGTTAATACTAACAGAGTAAAGGACCATTGGTGTTCAAAAATTCAGAATAAAGGATCATCTATGTACTTAGTAAAAAAAAAAGGATTGAAAGTGTCACTTAAGATATAGGAAAATGGTCATCCGTGTAATTAACTCATTTGTTTAATTGACGTACTATACTTTACTTATTTTCGACTGTAATAAACACTTTAGTTGGTTATTGATTAAATCGTTTTAACTAGGAAATTTTCCGCCAAAGCGTTTTATATAGGGTTTTAATCAACGCATCTGATTAGCGACCATACGTTAAGGCTTACGAAAAGAAAAAGAAAAAAAAAACCGAAAACTCTAAAAAAGAATCATACCTGTAAACATAAGTTTTTACCAATCGAAATGATGTGACCGACTTTGTTTTTTTATCCAGAAAGTTATACAACATTAGTGTAAGTGTATTGTGTTGGAACATGACTTATTAACGTGCTTCCAACACCGATTTTTAGTTAAACACTATTTGTCTATCGGAATCGGACTCACAAATGGATATCCGTACAACCGACCGTGCTACCAATTAAATGATGCCACAAGTCTCATGGGGCTTTAAAACCATTAAGGGGGCAATAAGCTACCTACACTTTAATATAAACATAACTAGGCGTATTCTTGTGCGTTGCGCGGTGACAATTTTGTAAAGAGATTTGTTACGAACAATGATCAGAATCGGGAGTTTTGTGTCTTTAACCGCCACCGACCTTCTACTTTCTAAAATTAAAACACATGGTTTGTGCCTATTTCCTGCTAATATATGTTTCCCTCGAATGTACAAAACTCAACTTCCAAAACTCCCCAAACACCAAATTAAATACAATATATAGATTCTTTACAAATTACAATAGAAATGTTCAATTAAATCGAATGGTTTCGAATTATTTCTACAACACCTTTGATCCAATTGAAGAATGGATTCATTTCGCGTGTTTCATTTATGTTCCACAAAAAACAAAAAAATGGATATAGGAAAGAAAACATAAACATTTAGAGAAAAGAACGGCACCAGTGAGGAGGGAATTGTTGTTGATTCTCTGTAGGTGAACTTCCGTTGGTGTGAAACTAAACACATTCAATGGAAACTCCTCATGACCACCTTCAAGTTTACGAACCGATGTTGCAATGTTGAAACGGATGCGGTATTGATTCGGGACAGCTTTATATCCCATTTGACCTTCAATCACTCTGAACCTCGAGATTTGATATACCTGGCCCTCTTCGAGAAGAGCCTTAAACTTTCGAACTGCCCTTTTTGGTAAAAAAAAAAAAAAAAACATGTAAGAAACTAATTTAACCCCCAACAGTTTCCATCGTTGATGGTAGAAATTATTGTATAGTAACTGTTTTCGTGGCGTACCTTTTTCCGGCTTTTAAAATTTTCAAACAAATTAGAAACTACCTCATCATCAGCCATAAACATCTCCAACCCAAGTAAGACATCACCGAGTTTTGTATTTATTGCCTCCCACATTCTACAAAGCCGTATATGAACAACCTAATCTTCTCTAGTTGGGTCAAGGGCGCCAATCTTGGAGTGAGACATGTTTTTCGAAAGAGACATAATTGTACGTAGTTATGGGGCTTGTTGATGCAAAAGTAATTTTTCTAGGCGAACTAACTTATATAGAAAAACACAAAACCACCAACCTTTGGAGTACCTAAAAACGTTTGTGTTAATAATTTAGGGTAACTCAATAGTCTAAATATCATTATACCTCAATAATTAGTATGTCATTAATACCATCAACTTTTGGAGTACCTAAAAACGTGTGTGTTATTAACTTAGGGTAACTGAACAGTTTAAATATCATTATACCTCACATTATGGTAAATAAAACACAGGGCAACCAAAGAGTCAGGAGTTTCAAATGTGTTATTAACTTAGGGTAACTGAACAGTTTAAATATCATTATACCTCACATTATGGTAATTAAAACACAGGGTAACCAAAGAGTCAGGAGTTTCAAATGCATACCATTCCACTATTTGGAATATCATTAACTTAGGGTAACTGAACAGTTTAAGTATCATTATACCTCTCATTATGGTAATTAAAACACATGACAACCAAAGAGTCAGTGTTAAGAACATCAAGCATAATATGAGACTCTTTAGGGCAACGGATGTTGATAATATCGCTACCACAAACGAAGCTAACCCGACAGTGTTTATTGCCAACGAAATTTTTAGAGTGTATCATTATAACACTTGATATTTTTTTAATACGGTTATAATCCAAAAACTTTCAAATTACGTCCCACAATAACTAATTTTGTTAGAAAATTGACTTATTACTTATACAACCGGTTAATAGTGATTTATTTAATTTTTTTTTACTACCGTGTGTATAATCCACGTATGTTATTGGCTTACTAAGTCAAAGTGTATAATCCACTTATGTTATTGTTTATCTCTGGTGGATTAATTACCTCCGTTCAAAAAAATACTTGATTCCAAAATAATCTAAAAAATATACTTACAAAGTCAAAGATATACTTGATTCCCAAATCATCTCAAAAATACCTTTTTGTGAGTTCTATATCTTAAATCTCTAAACTATTTATAATTTTTTCAATAAAAAAAAATTATGATTCCTTTCTCATATAGATGTCATCGGAGATTTTCGATGATCCGATTGTGAAATCATGAGATCGTTTTATCATGAGATCGTTTCGCGGCTTCTTTTGTGAACTCTTGGGATTTTTTGGCGTCGTCTTCGGCGAATGTTCGAGATTTTTGCCAAAAATCCATGGCGAAATATGTGAGGGTGAAAATGGTGAAGATGAAGGAGGGGTGGGATTAAGTGTTGAGGGGTGCACGTTATGGTATCACGTTGTTGGTAACGTTGAATATAAACTGACATGTTGACCAACCATCATTATACACATATTCATTGACTAGGCAAAATTGATTTTATAATGGACCGTTGACTAGGCAGCCACCGTGTAAAAAAACTAACGTGGCATGCCATATAGATCGTTTGTAGTTAACAAGTTGATAATTTCGTACATTGACAGGTAATTTTAAAGTTCTTAGATTATAACGGTATTAAAAAAGATCAAGGGTTATAATGATACACCATAAAAAGTTCATTGGCAATAAACGACCTTAACCCATCATTCAAATGAGTTTTTGTTATCCAACTCAGTTGCCACAAAATCCTTAACAAATAAAAACATTAAACCTAGCTAACTTGTAGCAAGATAACATGGTAGCTTAATTATTACAAGTTCAACAGAAACTGAAAAACGGGCTAACCGTAACAAATAGGGATCTCTCAAAGTTCTTAATTTCCCGGTCGGCTTCATATCCTAGAACAACCACCTGTATGAAAATTAAACGGAATATCTCAAATTAATGTGTATAAATATATTAGTTAACATTGAAAGTAATAATATATATAATTTAAGTAGAGGATTATCTTCTTACCGGAGAACAAGTCTTTTAGTCATGACTCTGCATTGGGAAACCATGAGAAGAAGTGCTGGAACTATAGTGACCGCAAATGCACCACCCATCATTTTTCCTTCGCAATGGTTGATATTCTTTCCATGCCATATTATGCTAAAGCAAAGATCTATTTGCATATATAGCCCGACAGAACAAAAACCTTTAGCAAGGTACCATGTGATGATAATTTTCGCTACCACAAACGAAGCTAACCCGACAGTGTTTATGTCCAACGAACATTTTAGGGTGTATCATTATAACCCTTGATATTTTTTTAATACCGTTATAATTCAAGAACTTTCAAATTACGTCCCACAATAACCAATTTTGTCAGAAAATTGACTTATTACTTATACAACCGATTCATAGTGATTTTTTTAATTTTTTAAGTGCCATTTTTATATCCACGTGTGTTATTCACTTACAAAGTCAAAGTATATAATCAACTTATGTTATTGTTTGTCTCCGGTGGATTAATTACCTCCGTTCAAAAATATCCTTGATTCCAATATCATCTCAAAATATACTTACAAGGTCAAAGATATACATGATTCCAAAATCATCTCAAAAATATTATTTGGTCAGTTCTATATGGTTGATATTTTTTCCAAAATCATCGCAAATGCACCGCCTATCACTTTTCCTTCGAAATGGTTGATATTCTTTCCATGTCATATTATGCTAAAGCAAAAAACCATTTGCATATATAGCCCGACAGAAGAAAAACCTTTAGCAAGGTACCGTGTGTTGGTAATTTTCGCTACCACAAACAAAGCTAACCCAACAGTGTTAAGAACAGCAAGCATAATATGAGACTCTTTAAGGGCATCGGATGTTGATAATTTTCGCTACCAAAAACGAAGCTAACCTAACAGTGTTTATTGCCAACGCACTTTTTAGGGTGTATCATTATAACCCTTAATATTTTTTTAATACCGTTATAATTAAAAAAACTTTCAAATTACGTCCCACAATAACCAATTTTTTTACCAGAAAATTGACTTATTACATATACAATCAGTTAATAGTGATATTTTTAATTTTTTTAACTATCATGTTTATAATCTACGTGTGTTACTGACTTACAAAGTCAAAGTGTATAATCCACTTATGTTATTGTTTGTCTCCGGTGGATTAATTACCTCCGTTCAAAAAAATTAATTGATTCAAATATCATCTCAAAATATACTTACAAGGTCAAAGATATACTTGATTCCAAAATCATCTAAAAAAAATCATTTGGTGAGATCTATATGGTTGATATTTTTCCCAAAATCATTGCAAATGCACCGCCCATCACTTTTCCTTCGAAATGGTTGATATTCTTTCTATGCCATATTATGCTAAAACAAAAAACCATTTTGCCTATGTATAGCCCGACAGAACAAAAACCTTTAGCAAGGTACCATGTGTTGATAATTTTCACTACCACAAACGAAGCTAACCTAACAGTGTTAAAAACAGCAAGCATAGTATGAGACTCTTTAAGGGCATCGGATGTTGATAATTTTCGCTACCAAAAACGAAGCTAACCTGACAGTGTTTATTGCCAACGAACTTTTTAGGGTGTATCATTATAACCCTTGATATTTTTTTAATACCGTTATAATACAAGAACTTTCAAATTACGTCCCATAATAACCAATTTTTTCAGAAAATTGACTTATTACTTATATACAATCGGTTAATAGTAATTTTTTTTTAATTTTTTAACTGCCATGTTTATAATCTACGTGTGATATTGACTTACAAAGTCAAAGTGTATAATCCACTTATGTTATTGTTTGTCTCGGGTGGATTAATTACCTCGTTCAAAAATATACTTGATTCCAAAATCATCTCAAAAATATACTTACAAGGTCAAAGATATACTTGATTCCAAAATCATCTAAAAAATACCATTTGGTGAGTTCTATATGGTTGATATTCTTTACAAAATCATCGCAAAAGCACCGCCCATCACTTTTCCTTCGAAGTGGTTGATATTCATTCCATGCCATATTATGCTAAAACAAAAAAGCCATTTGCATATATAGCCTGACAGAACAAAAACCTTTAGTAAGGTACCCTGTGTCGATAATTTTCGCTATCGGAAACGAAGCTAACCCGACAGTGTTAAGAACAGCAGGCATAGTATGAGACTATTTAAGGGCATCGGATGTTGATAATTTTCGCTACCAAAATGAAGCTAATCTGACAGTGTTTATTGCCAACAAACTTTTTAGGGTGTATCATTATAACCTTTGATATTTTTTTTAATACCGTTATAATCCAAGAACTTTTAAATTACGTCCCACAATAACCAATTTTTTCAGAAAATTGACTTATTACTTATTCAACTTGTTAATAGTGATTTTTTTAATTAATAAACTGCCATGTTTATAATCCACGTGTGTTATTGACTTACAAACTCAAAGTGTATAATCCACTTATGTTATTGTTTGTCTCCGGTGGATTAGTTACCTAAGTTCAAAAATATACTTGATTCCAATATCATCTCAAAATATACTTATAAGGTCAAAGATATACTTGATTCTAAAATCATCTAAAAAATACAATTTGGTGAGTTCTATATGGTTGATATTCTTTCCAAAATCATCGCAAATGCACCGCCCATCACTTTTCCTTCGAAATGGTTGTTATTCATTCCATGCCATATTATGCTAAAGCAAAGAGCCATTTGCATATATAGCCCGACTAAACAAAAACCTTTAGCAAGGTACCCTGTATTGATAATTTTCGCTACCACAAACGAAGCTAACCCGACAGTGTTAAGAACAGCAAGCATAGTATGAGACTATTTAAGGGCATCGGATGTTGATAATTTTCGCTACCAAAAACGAAGCTAACCTGACAGTGTTTATTGCCAACAAACTTTTTAGGGTGTATCATTATAACCCTTGATATTTTTTTTAATACCGTTATAATCCAAGAACTTTTAAATTACGTCGCACAATAACCAATTTTTTCAGAAAAATGAGTTATTACTTATACAACCGGTTAATAGTGATTTTTTTAATTTTTTAACTACCATGTTTATAATCCACGTGTGTTATTGACTTACAAAGTCAAAGTGTATAATCCACTTATGTTATTGTTTGTCTCCGTTTGATTAATTACCTCCGTTCAAAAATATAATTGATTCAAATATAATATCAAAATATACTTACAAGGTCAAAGATATACTTGATTCCAAAATCATCTAAAAAATATCATTTGGTGAGTTCTATATGGTTGATATTTTTCCCAAAATCATTGCAAATGCACCGCCCATCACTTTTCCTTCGAAATGGTTAATATTCTTTCTATTTCATGTTATGCTAAAACAAAAAACCATTTGTCTATATAGCCCGACAAAACAAAAACCTTTAGCAAGGTACCATGTGTTGATAATTTTCGCTACCACAAACGAAGCTAACCTAACAGTGTTAAGAACAGCAAGCATAGTATGAGACTCTTTAAGGGCATCGGATGTTGATAATTTTCGCTACCAAAAACTTACCTACCTCACAGTGTTTATTGCCAACGAACTTTTTAGGGTGTATCATTATAACCCTTGATATTTTTTTAATACCGTTATAATACAAGAACTTTCAAATTACGTCCCATAATAACCAATTTTTTTAGAAAATTGACTTATTACTTATATACAATCGGTTAGTAGTGATTTTTATTTAATTTTTTAAATGCCATGTTTATAATCTACGTGTGCTATTGACTTACAAAGTCAAAGTGTATAATCCACTTATGTTATTGTTTGTCTCCGGTGGATTAATTACCTCCGTTCAAAAATATACTTGATTCCAAAATCATCTTAAAAATATACTTACAAGGTCAAAGATATACTTGATTCCAAAATCATCTAAAAATACGATTTGGTGAGTTCTATATGGTTGATATTCTTTACAAAATCATCGGAAATGCACCGCCCATCACTTTTCCTTCGAAGTGGTTGATATTCATTCCATGCCATATTATGCTAAAGCAAAAAAGCCATTTGCATATATAGCCCGACAGAACAAAAACCTTTAGTAAGGTACCCTGTGTCGATAATTTTCGCTACCACAAACGAAGCTAACCCGACAGTGTTAAGAACAGCAGGCATAGTATGAGACTATTTAAGGGCATCGGATGTTGATAATTTTCGCTACCAAAAACGAAGCTAACTTGACAGTGTTTATTGCCAACGAACTTTTTAGGGTGTATCATTATAACCCTTGATATTTTTTTATTTCCGTTATAATCCAAAAACTTTTAAATTACGCCCCACAATAACCATTTTTTTCAGAAATTGACTTATTACTTTTACAACCGGTTATTAGTGATTTTTTTAATTTTTTAACTCCCATGTTTATAATCCACGTGTGTTATTGACTTACAAAGTCAAAGTGTATAAACCACTTATGTTATTGTTTGTCTCCGGTGGATTAGTTACCTCCGTTCAAAAATATACTTGATTCCAATATCAACTCAAAATATACTTAAAAGGTCAAATATATACTAGATTATAAAATCATCTCAAAAATATCATTTGCTGAGTTCTATATGGTCGATATTTTTTCCAAAATCATCGCAAATGCACCGCCCATCACTTTTCCTTCGAAATGGTTGATATTCTTTCCATGCCATATTATGCTAAAGCAAAAAACCATTTGCATATATAGCCCGATAGAAGAAAAACCTTTAGCAAGGTACCATGTGTTGATAATTTTCGCTACCACAAACGAAGCTAAACCCAACAGTGTTAAAAACAACAAGCATAGTATAAGACTCTTTAAGGGGACCGGATGTTGATAATTTTCGCTACCAAAAACGAAGCTAACCTGACAGTGTTTATTGCCAAAGAACTTTTTAGGGTGTATCATTATAACCCTTGATATTTTTTTAATACCGTTATAATCCAAGAACTTTTAAATTACGTCCCACAATAACCAATTTTTTTTTCCAGAAAATTGACTTATTACTTATACAACCGGTTAATAGAGATTTTTTTAATTTTTTAACTGCCATGTTTATAATCCACGTGTGTTATTGACTTACAAAGTCAAAGTGTATAATCCACTAATGTTATTGTTTGTCTCCGGTGGATTAATTACCTCCGTTCAAAAATATACTTGATTCCAAAATCATCTCAAATATATATACTTACAAGGTCAAAGATATAGTTGATTCCATAATCATCTCAAAAATATCATTTGGTGAGTTCTATATGGTTGATATTTTTTTTCCAAAATCATCGCAAATGCACCGCCCATCACTTTTCCTTCGAAATGGTTGATATTCTTTCCATACCATATTATGCTAAAGCAAAAAGCCATTTGCATATATTGGCCGACAAAACAAAAACCTTTAGCAAGGTACCTTGTGTTGATAATTTTCGCTACCACAACGAAGCTAACCCGACAGTGGTTATTGCCAACGAACTTTTTAGGGTGTATCATTATAACCTTTGATCTTTTGTTAATACCGTTATAATTTAAGAACTTTCATATTATTTGTCGATGTACGAAATTAATAATAACAATAAAAGAAAAGGCTATGAACCTTATATATGGTGCATCATATTTTCCACTCAGGTAAAACTGAAGGTAGTGTTTAAGAATGTTACGTAGTGATGATTTCATGTTGATGGTGAAACGCCCATCAACGCACTCACTCTAACGGCGTACCTTTTGCATGATGGGTCAGCGAGGAAATTGCAACATCGGCTTAAGCCCTTAGGTGTAGGCGCTTTCCAGAGGTGAAATCTTCTAGTTCTTCGTATTTGACCCGAAACCGATTCATCTAGCCATGAGCAGTTTGAAGAGAGCTCTAACAGGCCTTGGAGGATCGAACCCACGTATGTGGCAAAATACGGGGATGACTTGTGGCTAGGGGTGAAAGGCCAACCAAGATCGGTGTGCTTCAAAGGCGTTGGAAAGTCATTAAAACCTCCGGTAGAGCATATAGCACAAACAAGATTAAACACATATCATGTATTGTTGTGTGATTTTACATATATGATAACGCAGTACAACGATCGCAACATGTATCAATTGGAGGAAGATTATCTAGGAAACGAGGAAAATAGGCCGACGCGTGCATGAGAAAACAAACTTGTAACATATAGACGTATAAACAGGGAGTTGCCTGATCGATAAATGCATTCATACACTTATTTCTCAAATTGTGACTAGTATAATCATCGAGCAAATGTGACATGACTAACACCCTTATTTCTCAAGTTGTGACCGGGGCTAAAAGTAAGCCCGACTCTTTCTTTCTTAAAAATTATATAACCCACGTATAAAAGAATAGTGTACTTTTTAATTTATTTTTAAATATATTATAAAGTGTTTTACACTATGATATATGTATCTTTAATTTTGTAAACTAAACCTTATTTTATAAACTTTAGGGAGGAGGAATTTAATATAGGAGAACACATTTTTTATAGTATGACTTTTGTTCTAAATCTATACTATCCTTTATCCAAACATGTCAAAAGGATAGTATTAAAAAGATTGTGTGACTTACATTGTCAAATCAAAGAACATAAAAGTTTAAACTTTTAAGGCAGTTTCAAAAACAAATAAGTAATAAAACAATAGATATTTAAAATCTGCAAAAACTTTTTGATGAAAGAGAGGTTTTCTTTTGACCATATCATACATTGGACACTATTTTAAAGCATGTCATAACTGACCATTTATTTGTTTATATTGTCTCATAGAATATCTAAAGCGTTATTTGAGGGAAAAAAACATGTTATTAGCGACAAAATTAGGGGTGTAAATGAAATGAGACAACTCGAGATCGACTCGAAAATTATTTGAAATCGGCTTGATTTAAACGAGTCAAGCTCGAGCTCGAGTTACTCGAGTAAATTTTCGAGTCGAGTTCGAGCTCAAAGATACTCAGCTCGTGAGGCTCGCCGGCCTTATCGAGCTTATGTTAAATTACACTTTTACCCTTTTAAATAAATACTATAACCTTATCATAGGATACTTCAAGTTTACGAACCAATGTTGCAATGTTGAAACGGATGCGGTATTGATTCGGGACAACTTTATATCCCATTTGACCTTCAATCACTCTGAACCTCGAGATTTGATATACCTGGCCCTCTTCGAGAAGAGCCTTAAACTTTCGTATATGATTTTCTAGTGATGAAACCTTGTATCGAACCGCCCTTTTTGGTTAAAAAAAACATGTAAGAAACTAATTTAACCCCCTACATTTTCCACATTTTCGTGGCGTACCCTTTTTCCGGCTTTTAAAATTTTCAAACAAATTAGAAATTACCACATCATCAGCCATAACCATCTCCAACCCAAGTAAGACATCACCGAGTTTCGTATTTACTGCCTCCCACATTCTACAAACCCTTACATGAACAACCCAATCTTCTCTAGTTGGGTGAAGGGCGCCAATCTTGGAGTGAGACATGTTTTTTCGAAAGAGACATAATTGTACGTAGTTAAGGGGTTTCTTGATGCAAAAGTAACTAACTTATATAGAAAAACACAAAACCACCAACCATTGGAGTACCTAAAAACGTTTGTTAATCACATTATGGTAATTAAAACACAATAATTAGTATGTCATTAATACCACCAACTTTTGGAGTACCTAAAAACGTCTGTGTTATTAACTTAGGGTAACTGAACAGTTTAAATATCATTATATCTCACATTATGGTAATTAAAACACAGGGCAACCAAATAGTCAGAAGTTTCAAAGGTGTTATTAACTTAGGGTAACTGAACAGTTTACAATAACATTATACCTCACATTATGGTAATTAAAACACAGGGCAACCAAAGAGTCAGAAGTTTCAAATGTGTTATTAAGTTAGGGTAACTGAACAGTTTAAGTATCATTATACCTCTCATTATGGTAATTAAAACACAAGGCAACTAAAAAGTGATGAGTTTCAAATGCATACCATTCCACTATTTGGAATATCTCGCACGTAATTGAAACGACAACTCTAGATTATAGTAAATATAGATATAGATATAGATATAGATTACATATCCACTTACCCACTTGTTCATTTGGGAATTTATTTTTCTTATGGTGATTCACGTGGAAGTCGATGGTGATTGTTGATGCGGCTTGTCGGACCGGTTATAAATGATAATAAAAACAATATGATTTATATTTTAATTATTTTACACTACTAACGTAATATAAAATAATCGGAATTGAACCTATAGGATGTGTGTTAAAAGTTTTATATTTGTAATCTTTGAAAACAAGTACGTAAAAGTAACAAAAAAGGAGGTTTTGATTTGCAAGTTAATTAAACTAATTGCAAAGATAATAAATAGTTGAGAAAACAATAATAAAATGATTCGGTTCCAACTTCAACTTTTATAACTATGCAACTTACCAAAGATACGATGTTTTAAACACAAATTTAGTTTACTCCTATTCGAATTTGTACTAAAAAGACATTAACAAACTCTGACATATTTTGTTTACCTAATTTTTATATCAAAACAAGCTCTCTAACATAAACATAACTTCCTAATTCAAGTATAAATAAGCTATTAGAAATGAATCGAAAATAACATTAACGTATTGTGTACACTTTCCAAACAACAATTATCGTTTCATAAAAGCTCGAGAATGTAATAATTGTGTGATTTTAGTTAACATTGAGTGAACAACGTTTTGTTACTAGTTATCAAACTACAAAACAATTCATAATTTAATTATAACAATTGTGAATTAAAACCTAACTCAAACAGCTAGCAAGAATCAAGATATAACTCATACATTAACCTTAGAATAAACCCTAAATCACTAAATAGAACCGAATACAAAGGAAAATTAGTCTCTCATGGCTTAGACAAGCATACAATTAACCATATATTCGGTGAAGCCACTAAAGTGTTAAATAGAGTACATGTGAATCTCAAGGCTTCAAAAATAACATTTAATTAAAAATCTAATATTTAATAAAAGAAACTTTTTCAATTATTTGGTAAATAGTAATATATTTTTTCTTAAGTTTGAGTAAATTGAAAATCCAAATAAAATAATCAAAAACTAAGTTAATTTCATTAAAAATCATTATTAGTTTTATTCGAAGGTTTTATGTTTGAAACTAAGGTAAGTTATTTTTAAAAAATCAGTGTGTGTGTTTATTTTAAATAAAAAGAATAGAGAAAACACTTTAAAAAACTCAAATCCCTTTTGTTCAACTTGACATTTAAATGTATAATTGTTTAAAGCCGTTGTAACACGCTTACATTGTACATATGTTTCATTATCTTATATTAGAAATATTTCTCTCGCATATGTCATATTATCTAAAGTAGTTGTTGTGTAACTAAGAGCACCCGGAGTGGGGGTTGTGGGCTCGTTGTGGAGCTCACAACGAGCCTCCTGCTCGTTATCACTCCGCCAATACTCGTTGTGACGTCGTTATGAGGAGACCGTTGTCTCCACAACGACTCGTTGCCAGATTTCCCATTTTTTTTTTTTTATTACTCAACGGTATTATTACCGTTAATATTAATATATATATATATATATATATATATATATATATATATATATATATATATATATATATATATTTCCAAATTTCACCTATAAATACCCTCACAATTTAACCAAAAATCACATCAATTCTCAATCTCTTTCTATCTCAATATTTTTCTAAAAACTATATATACAAAAAATGAGTTCGAATTCGTCAACCGATCACGATGTTTCGGATTCGTCATCTTTCGACGCCGAATTGTTACAAGTTCTAGCCATGTCGGTACAAGCTTTGGAGATGGAAGAAAATGAGTCAACAAACGTATCCGGATTAACAGAGAGATTAGAGACAGGACCACACACAACATACTCCGGGAGGATCTCGTGGCCTACATTTCGACACTTTCGGATAACTATCGACAACGTAGCTTTTGTATGTTTTTGTATTTTTATTTTAATTATTGTATTGTATTTTTTTTTATTGTATCTTTTTGTATTTTTATTTTAATTATTGTAGTTTTGTTTTTTATTTTCATAAAATGTTATATTTATTTTATTTAAATCTTTAAAAAAAAAAAAATTAAACTGGAGCTCACAACTTCCACAACCCTCATTATCATACCACCCAAAATCTCACAATCTTCATTTTCACTGCCACGTCAGCAAAAATAATGTCACAACCCCACAACCCTTATTGTCACTCATTATCACTCCGGATGCTCCATGAGGTTCATCTCATCAAAGACAAATATATGATTAATAAAAGAAGAATATAATCAATTGTTGCTTGTTCTTCTTTATAAACTATCTCAATCCGTTTTGATTTAGTGCTTCAAGACAAGTTTATATAAAAAAGAGGTTCTTAATTATTTAACAGGCTTGTAACATTTGAACCTAAAGTCCTTGTTTATTTTTGAATATTACTCATGTTTAATTAGAAAAATAGTTACTTTAAAGAGTCTTTTTAAGTTTTCTTCGAAACAAAAAATATCTTTTTAATTAGTATAACACAGTTTAAGCACCAAATGATGATTTCTATAAGTAAAAACACCGGAGTACATAATATCAAATGTTATTCAAATATAAGACCGATAATTTATCGGTAGTATGTAATATGCCAAGATAAAAAAAGACAAATATAAGCTATTAAGATTTAGTAACCAAACAAGTGTATGGTTGACAAAAAGTTAAATGTTTTGATTATACAAATCATAATCATATATCTAACACAACGTAGAAAATTCTTGAATACATGGGTTAGTTCTATAGTGGGACTTATGCTACAAACATCTCTATTTAAACTGCCTACAATAAACTCAATTCCCACCAAAAAAACAAACAAACATGGCAACTGCAATTTCCCTTTTTGCCCCTCACATTCCACTATGTAAATCACTAGACTTTTCAAAAGATACTAAAACCACCACCCCATGTAAAAAACCAACTTTAGACACCAAATTTAAAAGAAGAAATCTGTTAAAAACAGTTGGTGTGTCTCTCATAGGTAGTGGTGTAGTTGAACATCCTGCAGCAAGAGCGAAACCCGAGAGTCCGGCTGCAGGAGTAACTTCATCTAGAATATCTTATTCGAGATTCTTGAAGTACCTTGATGAAGGTGTTGTGGCGAAGGTGGACTTGTTTGAGAATGGGACAGTCGCGATTGTTGAGATATTGAATCCCGCGCTTGATAAGATTCAGAGAGTTAAGGTTCAGTTACCTGGATTACAGAATGAGTTACTGAGAAAACTAAGAGAGAAAAATGTGGATTTTGCAGCTCATCCAATGGAAACAAACGTAGGAGTTGCTGTTCTTGACTTGCTGGCAAACTTCGTTTTTCCGTTGATGTTTCTTGGTGCTTTACTATTAACATCTTCATCTCCAAACACACGTGGAGGGCCTAATTTGCCATTCGGATTGGGAAGGTATGATCTAGTAACAAATTCTTAAAGGTGGCAATTACGACCAATTTAGTTTTGAATGTGTTAATTTGGGTTATGTTTAATCTTATGATCTAAAGTGTGTGATTATAGAACTTGTTCTAGAGATAAAAACTAGAACGCTTGTGAGGATTCGTATGCAAAAAGTATTAGAATTGAACTCTTCTAAGTAGCCTGACAGTTTTACATGATTATAAATGACAATTTTCAGGAGCAAAGCCAAGTTCCAAATGGAACCGAATACAGGCATAACATTTGATGACGTGGCTGGAGTTGATGAAGCAAAACAAGATTTCCAAGAGGTCGTCGAGTTTCTAAAAACCCCAGAAAAGTTTTCAGCAGTTGGTGCAAGGATTCCGAAAGGTGTTCTTCTGGTGGGTCCACCAGGAACAGGGAAGACGTTGTTAGCAAAAGCAATAGCCGGAGAAGCAGGAGTACCTTTCTTTTCCATCTCGGGATCAGAGTTCATTGAAATGTTTGTGGGTGTAGGTGCGTCTCGAGTAAGAGATTTATTCAACAAGGCAAAAAAGAACTCGCCTTGTTTGATCTTTATTGATGAAATAGATGCTGTTGGAAGGCAGAGAGGGACTGGAATTGGCGGAGGGAATGACGAGAGAGAGCAAACACTGAATCAACTTCTCACAGAAATGGATGGTTTTAGTGGTAACAATGGAGTCATTGTAATTGCTGCAACTAATAGACCCGAGATTCTTGATTCCGCTTTGCTTAGACCAGGAAGGTTTGACAGACAGGTTAGTAAAACCCAAAGGAAAAAATATTTGGTACCTAGAAAAATTGACATGAAAAGGAATGGTTTTGGACTCGTATTATGCAGGTAAGTGTCAGTTTGCCAGATGTACGAGGAAGGGAAGAAATACTGAAAGTTCATAGCAAGAACAAAAAGATTGACAATAATGTGTCCTTAAGTGTGATGGCCATGAGAACTCCGGGGTTCAGTGGTGCTGATCTGGCGAATCTCATGAACGAAGCAGCTATTCTTGCTGGCAGAAGAGGGAAGGATAAGATTACTTTGAAAGAAATTGATGACTCTATTGATAGAATCATAGCAGGAATGGAAGGAACTCCAATGACAGATGGAAAGAACAAGATATTAGTAGCCTATCACGAAATTGGTCATGCAATCTGTGCGTAAGTAGTCAACTTACTAATGCAACTCTCCTAAAGTAACCTCATAGTTTTTTCTGAGTTTTAAGATCCTTTGGTACTTGTAGGACACTGACTCAAGGACATGATCCAGTGCAAAAAGTAACATTGATCCCTAGGGGGCAAGCTCGTGGACTAACATGGTTTACGCCTAACGATGATTTTTCTCTAACCTCTAGGCAACAACTTTTTGCTAGAATAGTAGGTGGTCTAGGAGGTAGAGCAGCAGAAGAAATCATTTTTGGTGAACCCGAAATCACTACGGGTGCAGCAGGAGACTTGCAACAGATTACCCAAATAGCAAGACAGGTATATACCCATTAAATTCTCTAGCCGAAATACAAGAACTGTTTGACCGTTCAGTCGCACTTATTTGCATTTATTTGAGAACAGATGGTTACTAGATTTGGAATGTCAAAGATCGGGCCATGGTCGTTGATTGATCCAGCAACACAGAGTAGCGACGTGGTACTAAGGATGTTAGCAGGAAACTCGGTGTCAGAAAAACTTTCAGAAGACATAGACATATCAGTGAAATGTATAATTGAGGAAGCGTATGATATAGCAAAATCACATATAAAGAACAACAGAGATGCCATCGACAAATTAGTAGACGTGTTACTGGAGAAAGAAACACTAACGGGCGATGAATTCAGAGCAATCCTAGCTGAGTTTACAGATGCATTTTCTGCAAATACAGAGAAGAACAGCATCCGAGAATTAGTCGGTGCCTAGACACTTAGGACAACATTCCACTCAAATTTTCGTAACATTTATAGGAATTTAGTCTTCATGTGTTATGGACTCTAGGCGCAATCATTGGCAGTAATGTCTGTACTTATTGTTTGTTCATAGTTGCCTAGACTCAAGAAAGATGGTAGATAATTACTTGTGTACATAATATTACTCGGCTACTCAAGTCATATATTAATAACATCCTTAATGTATTTTCATTTGAAAAAGATTGTTGCAGTTCTACGTGGGTGTAAACGAGCCGAGCCTGAGCTCGTTTAAGTTTTACATAGTTTCGAGCCTTATATATAAAGCTCGAACTCGGCTCGTGAGACATTTCATCAAACATACGTTTATGCAGACACCAAATTTCGTAAGGTTCGCATTATTTTGAACAAAGTGTTTGTTTAGGTTCTCGACCTTCATATAACATAAAAATAAAAATTAATAACGTAGCACATGGTAGAAAATGGTTCATATTTATATTATTTTTGTTTGATAGAATGACAAAAATATTTTTAGCTGGGTCCGTCATAAAGTAGTTGTTACCCACATCATGTGACAATCGTTAGATAACAACCACATGTCATGACTCATATGATATTGTCGATTAGTATCAAAAGGGTGGATAAGAATATTAAAGAGAAAAAAGAAAAAGAAAAGTTATATTTTTATTGCACATGCTCGTACATGTGACGATATGATATTCAAATCTACCGTACACGTGGTATAATCTGGTTTGTTGGACACATAAAAAGTCAAAGCATCATTTTGTTTTCTTCCCATATTATTATTTATACATGCAACTCTCGGAAAAGTTTTCTTTCGTGTAAACCCGATGGATCAATTCCGGCCAAAACCAGCCAACTCAACTCCACTTACTCCTCTTAGTTTCCTCGACCGTTGCGAAACGGTTTACGGAGATTGTACATCACTCGTTTACGGTGACACAACATACACATGGACCGAGACACGAAAAAGATGTCTACAAGCAGCTTCCTCAATCGTAAGCCTCGGGATTAAAAGGCAAGATGTGGTGTCGGTTATCGCGCCGAATGTCCCGGCTATGTACGAGCTTTATTTCGCTATACCGTTTTCTGGAGCTGTGATTAATTCGATTAATACTCGACTTGATTCACGTACGGTCTCGGTTATTCTCATGCATAGCGAAACGAAGCTGGTGTTCGTTGATTGTCAATTGGTTGATATTGTACTCGAAGCGATTTCTATGTTTCCGAAAGATGTAAGTAAACCGAGGTTAGTGCTTATTAAAGATGACGGGATACCCGTGAAGTTTATGGATAGATTTATATGTGATTACGAGAGTATGGTGGAAAAAGGTGATCCCGAGTTTAATTGGGTTCGACCCGAATCGGAGTGGGATCCGATCGCATTAAACTACACTTCGGGGACCACTTCGTCCCCGAAAGGAGTGGTTCATTGTCACCGAGGCATGTTTTTACTTGCTCTCGATTCTTTGATTGAATGGGGTGTACCGAAACAACCGATTTACTTATGGACTTTACCTATGTTTCATGCTAACGGGTGGAGTTATACGTGGGGTACTGCGGCTCTGGGTGCGACGAATATTTGTTTGCGTAAATTCGATGCTGGTGTGATCTACGGCATGATTGATAGATATGGTGTTACACATATGTGTGGTGCTCCTGTTGTTCTCAACATGTTGTCGAATGCCTCGAATGTGAAAAAATTGAAAGATCCGGTTTATGTAATGACAGCTGGAGCTCCTCCGCCTGCGGCTGTTTTGGCAAGGGCGGAGGCGATCGGGTTTGTTGTTAGTCACGGGTATGGGTTGACGGAAATAGGTGGGTTAGTTGTGACTTGTGCTTGGAAAAAGAAGTGGAATAGGTTGCCAGCTACGGAGAGAGCTAGGTTGAAAGCGAGACAAGGGGTGAGAAGTGTTGCGTTTACGGATATGGATGTTGTTGATCCCGAGTCAGGACTTAGCGTGACTCGGGATGGGTCAACTCTTGGGGAGGTAGTGTTACGTGGCGGGTGTGTAATGTTGGGTTATTTTAAAGATCAAGATGGGACCAATAAGGCCATGAGAGAAAATGGGTGGCTTTATACCGGTGATGTGGCGGTAATGCATCCGGACGGGTATTTGGAAATTAAAGATAGGTCAAAAGATGTGATCATTAGTGGTGGTGAGAATTTAAGTAGTGTGGAGGTGGAATCGATTTTATATACACATCCTGCGGTCAATGAGGCCGCAGTTGTCGCACGAGCGGATGAGTTTTGGGGAGAAACGCCATGTGCGTTTGTAAGTTTGAAGACGGATATGGTTGGAAAAGTGACGGAGAAAGAGATTGTGGACTATTGTAGAGCTAAGTTGCCAGGTTACATGGTTCCGAAAACAATTGTGTTTAAAGAAGAGTTACCAAAAACGTCTACCGGAAAGATTCAAAAGTTTATACTTCGTGAAATAGCTAAGAAAATGGGTGCATCAAGAAATAGTCGAATGTAATGCTTTTATTTGTATTTGTTTTCAAATATTAATGAAGTCTTTGGTACTATTCAACTATTTGCATTTTAAATGCTTTATAATATATTACTACTACTATAATAATTGCTAACATTTTACATTATTCACCAATTAAATCTTCTAACATTTATTAGAATAAATTTAACATTAATGAATAGTAATATGAAATAAATGGTTGGGATGTTTGACATATTAAATCTTCTAACATTTATTACTTTTATTTGTATTTGTTTGAAAAAAAGGATGTTTTCTTTTATTTAAGTTTTCATAACCCTTTTTTTTAGGTTACGTTATAACTTTTCTGTTTAACGTTTACTTTGTATTGATTTTGGGGTTTTTTGTTTATTTTGGGTTGATATTTATTTTCATAAAAGAAATATCGACTTTCTTTTCTTAACTTTTTGTAACGTCCTTATTTTTCCGTTTATGGCTTCTTCTTTTTTTCTTTTAAGATTTTGGGTTAGTGTATATTTTATATAGGTGTTTAATTTTATAGAAAAGATTGGTGTTTTTTCTTTGTTTAGGTTTTTATTGGATTTTTCTTTTATTTTGTTTTATATTTTACTTTAAAGGAGAATACAACCGCAACAACGTGCGGGGAACCCACTCGTTTAAAATACTTTATAAATTATTCTCTACTAACATAGTACCCGCGCGATGCAACGACGACGAAAAAAATTATATTATACAATTTATAATACGGTAACGATTTATAATAGTTTTTAATTATCTGTTTATATACATGTGGAGTGTAATAATATAGTTCGGCCCGTAAAAAATAATTTTGTGATAACAATTTATGGTTCGACAATTCGAAAATAAGAATTATTATATCGTATGAATCATTTTGCCAATTTGACCCCGACGGGCATGTGTGGTTTCTATTAGTTTATCTTTTGACTATTAGTAACATAAAAATAATATTTCTCGTTTGTCATTTAACTCATTTGCATAATTCGACCAATTCGACGATTAAACTCATTTGTGAACATAACAAAAGTATAATAATTTATAGTTCGCATCATTTTTTTCTTCTAATAAGTGGCGTCTAATAGTTTCATGTTATGTCTAAAAGAAAATTAAAAAAGGCATTTCATGAATAGTATTTATGTAAAAAGAGTTTTATGTTTTTCGTAAACAAAAACGTAGTTTTCCTTCGGTAACGTTATGTCAAAAAGAGAACTGAAAAAATATTTCATGAGTAGTATTTTTGTAGAAAAAAAAGTCATGTTTTTTGTAAACAAAACGTAGTTTTCCTAGGGTGATGCAATAACAAGTTAAACAAGTTTATTATCCAAAAAGGATAATAAATAAGTTATTGATAGTCAAAAAAAGAAAGATAATAACATCATTATTGACGGTTTTAGAGTCATGGTAAATAAATTATAGATCTTTGTCATTCAACATAATTAGATCCATAATTAATTTTCAAATATTATAAGTTATTGAGATATTGGTCACAAAACATCACAAAATTTTAAAATTACATAAATCTTGATTCTTGACACACAAGAGAAAACACCATCATTGTTTTTAAGTTGCAAAATCAAATTGATATTTTTTAGATTTTAGTCTGAAATTTGTAAAAAAAAAAATATTATTGTAGAAAGAAACTAAAGAAAATTTTAGATTTTGGTTTAAAATTCGTAAAACATCAAATAATTTATCCAATTACTTGAAAAATTAACTCTATCAAATAATTTTTAAAGTTAGTAAAAATAAAAATTAATGAATGGATATTTAATCTCACTTAATTTTGCATTGATTTTCATTTTATTTAAGCATTAGTTATAGAACTGGAAAGAAAAATTAATATTAACTTATATTCGTATTTATTAAATAAGGGTTATATTAATAATTTGAATTTATTTAAACTTTTAACTTTTAAATAAAAGTATAAAATGTTTTATAAATTAATATTGTTAACCACCTAATACATAACTATTAATTACTGACGTACTACCAAACACATGGACCGTTGACAACGACACGTCTATCTACACTCATTGGTTAACTTAAATTGATTTTTGGTAAGTAATAATAAATAAACACTGAGAAACTTGGCCAGCCCACGTTTTATTTCATTGGTGAATATATCTACGTTTTATTAAAAATAAAATTATTGGTAATACTTGCGGCGGCCCTTGGGAACCAAAATTTTGTTATGTACAGTGTAGGTTCAAAATGTTTTTGAGCTAATTTTGATTAACGAGTGTACATAATTGAGAAAGTTTTTTAATATGTAATTTATCGGCTGCCGAAGATGGTTAATTCATCGGCCGTAGAAATTGGGTGAGAAACGAAATGATCAACGACTTTATTGATTTATGATTAATGACTAAACAAATCAATGACCGTCTTAATTTCTAATCGCCTCTTATTGTTAGAAACATTTTTTTTATAGTTGTGATTTTCAATAACTTTTAAAAGTTTGAAAAGGCTATAGATATGAGATAAACAAAATTGAATAACTAATTCGAAACATATCATTTTTGTTTAAATAAGTAAATCGAAAATTCTTGGTACTTTTATCCAAGAATAATATCTATTAAATTTGTTTAACCTATATATTCATAAAAACGAAATATTCTTCACAACCCAAAAGATTATAAGTCATTGATTTCGTTTCTTCACCCATTTTTTAACCAATATTTGAATCTTTTATATCGATAATAATAGAGTTTAAATCATTAGAGAAAGATAAAAATTTATAGACATGGAGAAACAAAAACTCAATTCAATATCTAAGAAACAATTAATTATCAAACTAACAATTCAACTACAACAAACATTATTTTCCTTTTCTGTAAATCATTCACTCGATATATACCTTCGACAAAAAAATTTCCAGCTTTTAAAAAAAAAAAACATTATAAAATAAAAGTTTAATAACATGTGATTTAATAGTACAACATCTGATTTAATGTGTTTTTTTTTTAAATTATAATATCATATAACATATTTATCTTTTAAATTTCACATTTCATGTTACAAACTCGTTGATTTCACTTTATGAGTTTCAAAAACCAAACAATAAAAAGTGGTCATACTTTGAACATTTCTCCGGGTCTATAGATTATATATCATATTACATTGTTGTGTTAGAAGATTCACATTTGGAGTTAAAATTTTATGTGTTATTAGCTTACGACTTTTGAAATTCTACATACACCAAAAATCCATATATAATTTACAGTAAAATTATATCTAATTTTAGTATAATCAAATTCAATTTTGTGGGACTTTTCATAGGTCTAAATGAATTATAAATCGTATAATGTTTCTAGTTATTAAAATTAATATTTGATGTTAATTATTATCACATAGATTTTCCGTACGAGTTTTATCATTTATTCAAAACGAAAAAAAAACATAAAAAGTTGTCATAATTAGATTTTTTTTGTTGGGTCCAAATAATTTATACCTTTTATAAAAGTTATGTTTTTGAATTTTACTCTTTTTAACTGATTGATCTTCCGTCATTATTGTATTTCTATACCATGTAGAATAAAGATTAATAAATGCTCGCTGTAAGCCAAGAGATTATTGAAAAATGAAACACCGTTGAAGAAAAACTTTATAATGCAACGAAGAAAATATATGCAAATTAGTTGTAATTAGAGCATCATTACCATTGTGATGGCATAAAAACGGTAGATTATACATTCGCTCACCAATTCCTGTAGAGACTTTTTTGGCCATGGAAAATTTCCACCAACATACAACATGTACGTTGAGGTGTAAAATTGTGGAGCTCTAAATGACGAGTTCTAAACTCGTTAATTGTTGCTGCGATTTCTGACATTGGCAATTTAGCCTATAAATACGAGACAAATTTTTTGAGAACATCCACATATCAGCAAACTTATTTGCACATTAGTTTAGCATAATGAAACTGAATATTTTTTTTAATTACTTACCTGTGCAAGAACAGCGGATGCTAACTGTAAACTTGGTTCTAACATCTCGGGCACAACCTACAGAAGAAAGTTGTACTAATGGCTTAACAAAGTGTACTTTTAAAGTTGCAGAGGAAAATAAGGTGAAAAGAAGAAAATACCGCAGTTGCTCCAGCCTTCTCTAAATTGAGTCCATGATCAACATCATGAGCACGTACAAAAGTCTTTACGTTTGGGAAATACTTGCTGAGAGCCCAAACGGTTCTATAATTTGCACCAGGGAGTATCTAAAGTAATTGCTGCTGCACAAGCTCTTTCAGCACCGATTTTATGTAGCACCTGAAAGTTTAAGTCCATAAAAAAAAATTAGTTTTATTTTACAAGTTCTGTTTTCAGGTTACGACGTAAACTAGCTTCACCTCTCGACTACCAGCATCCCCAAATACACAGGTAGATCAAGTGCACGTCCAACTACTACTCGATCACTGATATGAAAATCAAAATGTCAACAGGTAAAAAATATACTTCAAAATTTGTAAATACTTGTAAATTCCCATCAATATGTAAAAAACTCAAGGAAGAAAAGTAAAAAAAACTCCTTACCTCCTTACGTCAAGAGCAACAAATGGAATTAGTCTTTCGGAAAGAAGCTGCGCGATGATCTGTAAAAAACATAAAGTTATAAATAATAACAATAACCACCGGTCCAGCACACTAACTACCCATAAAGTTATAAATAATAACAATAACCACCTGGCCAACACGACCAAAACCAAATATAATGATATGATCCTGCAAATCGTCTGTCTGAAAACAGAATACAACAAAATTGACAGAATAAGTCATGAGCAAAATGCTATTAAAATATATTTGTATACTCGAATTACCTCACTCTCTACAGGTAATAAACTACGAACGTCTTGCTGCTCAAAGCGAGATGCTATTAACTGGCCTCCAGCAGCTAACCATGGTGTGATGGCCATTGAAATACCCACCACAAGAAACATCTGATTCAAGTAATACCGTCATGAAGAAGAGGCCTAATAAGAGGCCACGATACGGAGAAATATCTGATTCAACTTGCAAAGAGAACTCAGTTTCTGCAAGTAGCAAACCAGCCAAAAATGGTCCTAGTGCCATGGAAAGCCCAACCTGTTCCATTTTATCATTAGAAAAAAAAAACATTAATACCAAAACGATTTATCAAATATAATGATCAATTCAAAAATATAATCTATTTACCCTGGCGTTAAGGAGACTAGTTCCAAGGATAACCAGTAGAGTATTAGAGTATTTGCAGAGAATATTTCTGCATTTTGCATCTCTGCTATTTGCTTGTAAATTGGACGAAGCAACTGCAGGTAGCAAGAGGGAAAATTAGCTGGCCCTTATAGAAAATGTATCCAAAGAAAGTTGTATAAGTTGAGACAAAACATTTATTCTTACATTGAACAAAACATTTATTCTTAGGAAACCAGACTGTTAATGGATATATAGTTCCATTCTCGGTTAAATTATTCAAACAGCAAGCAAAATACATGAAAACATAATCACAACTAATTAATTCAAGAATATATATAAAGCTTGATTAAGAGAGATAATACACATTTATTGTAAGAAAAACAAAAGAAACATTTTAAAACCCAAGCAGAAAAATGAAGTTTCACTTGAGCATTTCATCAAACACCTTATCTTCAATTAAGTTTTACACTCAAAATCTAGAAAGAAACACTAGAAATCAGTTTGAGTTCATTAACCATAGAACCTTAAATTACTTATAAAGATAATCGTGAATAAAAGAAGCAACTTCATTGATTCGTATGGAGGTTTTACGAAGATTGATTCGCCATTGATAACGAGATTGGGGAGCTTGAATAACGAGATCTGTAATTTTTTTGTTATTTTGTTAAAGGACGAAAATGCCCCTTCAATACAAAATTTTGTTTTAATCTCAATCCTTAGATCTTTTTTTTTTAAGGGCTGAGATTAGGTCTTTAGGTCTCAAATAATTTTCATGTCTTTCTTGAACCCACCCCTGTATTTATATTATTTTTGTTTGATAGAATGACAAAAATATTTTTAGCTGGGTCCGTCATAAAGTAGTTGTTACCATGATATGTGACAATCGTTAGATAACAACCACAGGTCATGACTCATATGATATTGTCGATTAGTATCAAAAGGGTGGATAAGAATATTAAAGAGAAAAAAGAAAAAGAAAAGTTATATTTTTATTGCACATGCTCGTACATGTGACGATATGATATACAAATCTACCGTACACGTGGTATAATCTGGTTTGTTGGACTCATAAAAAGTCAAAGCATCATTTTGTTTTCTTCCCATATTATTATTTATACATGCAACTCTCGGAAAAGTTTTCCGAGAGTAAACCCGATGGATCAATTCCAGCCAAAACCAGCCAACTCCACTCCACTTACTCCTCTTAGTTTCCTCGACCGTTGCGAAACGGTCTACGGAGATTGTCCGTCACTCGTCTACGGTGATACAGCATACACATGGACCGAGACACGAAAAAGATGTCTACAAGCAGCTTCCTCAATCGTAAGCCTCGGGATTAAAAGGCAAGATGTGGTGTCGGTTATCGCGCCGAATGTCCCGGCTATGTACGAGCTTTATTTCGCTATACCGTTTTCAGGAGCTGTGATTAATTCGATAAATACTCGACTTGATTCACGTACGGTCTCGGTTATTCTCATGCATAGCGAAACGAAGCTGGTGTTCGTTGATTGTCAATTGGTTGATATTGTACTCGAAGCGATTTCTATGTTTCCGAAAGATGTAAGTAAACCGAGGTTAGTGCTTATTAAAGATGTCGGGATACCCGTGAAGTTTATGGATAGATTTATATGTGATTACGAGAGTATGGTGGAAAAAGGTGATCCCGAGTTTAATTGGGTTCGACCCGAATCGGAGTGGGATCCGATCGCGTTAAACTACACTTCGGGGACCACTTCGTCCCCGAAAGGAGTGGTTCATTGTCACCGAGGCATGTTTTTACTTGCTCTCGATTCTTTGATTGAATGGGGTGTACCGAAACAACCGATTTACTTATGGACTTTACCTATGTTTCATGCTAACGGGTGGAGTTATACGTGGGGTACTGCGGCTCTGGGTGCGACTAATATTTGTTTGCGTAAATTCGATGCTGGTGTGATCTACGGCATGATTGATAGATACGGTGTTACACATATGTGTGGTGCTCCTGTTGTTCTCAACATGTTGTCGAATGCCTCGGATGTGAAAAAATTGAAAGATCCGGTTTATGTAATGACAGCTGGAGCTCCTCCGCCTGCGGCTGTTTTGGCAAGGGCGGAGGCGATCGGGTTTGTTGTTAGTCACGGGTATGGGTTGACGGAAATAGGCGGGTTAGTTGTGACTTGTGCTTGGAAAAAGAAGTGGAATAGGTTGCCAGCTACGGAGAGAGCTAGGTTGAAAGCGAGACAAGGGGTGAGAAGTGTTGCGTTTACGGATATGGATGTTGTTGATCCCGAGTCAGGACTTAGCGTGACTCGGGATGGGTCAACTCTTGGGGAGGTAGTGTTACGTGGCGGGTGTGTAATGTTGGGTTATTTTAAAGACCAAGATGGGACCAATAAGGCCATGAAAGAAAATGGGTGGCTTTATACCGGTGACGTGGCGGTAATGCATCCGGATGGCTATTTGGAAATTAAAGATAGGTCAAAAGATGTGATCATAAGTGGTGGTGAGAATTTAAGTAGTGTGGAGGTGGAATCGATTTTATATACACATCCTGCGGTCAATGAGGCTGCAGTTGTCGCACGAGCGGATGAGTTTTGGGGAGAAACGCCATGTGCGTTTGTAAGTTTGAAGACGGATATGGTTGGGAAAGTGACGGAGAAAGAGATTGTGGACTATTGTAGAGCTAAATTGCCAGGTTACATGGTTCCGAAAACAATTGTGTTTAAAGAAGAGTTACCAAAAACGTCTACCGGAAAGATTCAAAAGTTTTTACTTCGTGAAATAGCTTAGAAAATGGGTCCATCAAGAAATAGTCGAATGTAATGCTTTTATTTGTATTTGTTTTCAAATATTAATGAAGTCTTTGGTACTATTTGACTATTTGTATTTTAAATGCTTTATAATATATTACTACTATGATAATTGCTAACATTTTATACCGTTCCCAATTAGATTTTCTAACATTTATTACAATAAATTTGACTATTTAGTGAATTGTGAAAAAAAAAATGTTAATAGTATATATTAAGTTTTGGAAAGTGTTAACGAAATGTAAAATGGAAGAAATGGTTGTGGTATTTGACATAGAATGGGAAGCCATGGGTTTGACCCCCTTTTCGCTTTTCTCAAGCAGTCACAAAAAATTACACCCAATTCTTTTAGCATATGAGATTTTTTTTTATCCGAATTTATATATTCCTTAAAAGAAAAGACTTTGATTTTGTTATGTAAATGTCAATCTAATTAGTTAGATGTTTCTAAATTTTTTTTAACTTCTAAATGTTAAAAAGTAATAGTTTAATACTATAAATATTTAATGTTCTGTTAAATTCAATTTTTATTTTGTAGTCATTTCAATCCCACCGCAACGCGCGGGGCATTAGAAAACCTCGTTGTCAACATTTTACACTGTTCACAAGCCGTGAACACCAATCACGTGTTTCGGCTCGACTCGGCTAGGGTGAGGTCCGGTTCGGTAGACGGGTAGGGTCATGTCCAATTCTTTTTTTCCTTCTCTTTTTTCCTTTTTAGCGACGTTTTGAGTTTTTTGTTACTTCTGGTTAAAGTTTTGTTTTGTTAAAAAGAAGATATTTTCCTTTGTTTAAGTTTTTGTATCCCTTTTTTGTTTTTAGTTTACGTTATAAGTTTTTTGTTTAGCGTTTACTTTGTATTGATTTTGGGGTTTTTTGTTTACTTTAGGTTGGTATTTAGTTTCATAAAAAAATATCGACTCTCTTTTCTTAACTTTTTGTAACGTCCTTATTTTTTCCGTTTATAGCTTCTTCTTTTTTTTTTTTTTTTTTTTTTTTAAGATTTGGTTAGTGTATATTTTGTATTGGTGTTTAATTTTATAGAAAAAATTGGTGTTTTCCTTTATTCAGGTTTTTATTGAATTTTCTTTTATTTTGTTTTCTTTTTTACTTTAAATGAGACAACACCCGCAACAACGTGCGGGGTAACCCACTCATTTAAAATACTTTATAAATTATCATCTACTAGTATAGTACCCGCGCGATTGGCGGCGATGAAAAAATTATATTCAACAATTTATAATACGGTATCGATTTATAGTAGTTTATTAATTATCTGTTTATATACATGTAGAGTGTAATAGCACAGTTCGGCCCGTAAAAAAGAATTTTGTGGTAACAATTTATGGTTCGACCATTTGACAATATGAATTATTATGTCGTGTGACCCATTTTACCAATTTGACCCCGACGGCCATATGTGGTTTCTATTAGTTTATCATTTGACCATTTGTGACATAAAAAATAATATTTCTCGTTTGTTATTTAACCCATTTGGGTAATTCGAACAGTTCGACGACTAACCTCATTTGGGAACATAACAAAAGTCTAATAATTTCTAGTTCGCATCATTTTTTTCTTTTAATAAGTGGCGTCTAATAGTTTCACGTTATGTCCAAAAGAGAATTAAAAAAAATATTTCATGAATAGTATTTATGTAAAAAAAATAATGTTTTTCGTAAACAAAAACATAGTCTTCCTACGGTAACGTTATGTCCAAAAGAGAATTGAAAAAATATTTTATGAATAATGTTTTTGTAGAAAATAAAAAGTCATGTTTTTTATAAACAAAACGTAGTTTTCTTAGGGTGATGCAACAACAATTTAAATAAGTTTGTGATCCAAAATGGATAATAAATAAGTTATTGATAGTCAAAAAAGAGATAACAACATCATTATTGACGGTTTTTGAGTCATAGTAAATAAGTTTGAAATCTTTGTCATCCAACATAATTAGATCCATAACTAATTTTCAAATGATATAAGTTAAAGAGATATTAGTCACAAAACATCACAAATTTTTAAAATTACATAAATCTTGACAAAAATAAAAGACAAAACACCATCATTGTTTTTAAGTTGAAAAATCAAATTGATATTTTTTAGATTTTAGTTTGAAATCCGTAACAAAATAAAAGATTATGGTGGAGAGAAACTAACGAAGATTAAACTAACGAAGATTTTATATTTTGGTTTTAAATTCGTAAAAAATCAAATATTTATTCCATTATTTAGAAAATTAACTCCATTAAATAATTTTTAAAGTTACAAAAAATAAATATTAATAAATGGATATTTAATCTCAATTAATTTTGCATTGACTTTCATTTTATATTGATAATTTGAATTTATTTAAATTTTTAACTTTTAAGGTATTAAATATTTTATAATATAATATAGATTAATATTGTTAACCACCTAATACATAATTATTAACTACTGACGTACTACCAAACACATGGACCGTTGACAACGACACATCTATCTACACTCATTGGTTAACTTACATTGATTTTTGGTAAGTAATAATAAATAAACACTTGGAAACTTGGCCATCCCACGTTTTATTTCATTGGTGAATATATCTAGGTTTTATTAAAAATAAAATTATTGGTAATACTTGCGGCGGCCCTTGAGAACCAAAATTTTGTTATGTGTAGTGTAGGTTCAAAATGTTTTTGAGCTAATTTTGATTAACGAGTGGACATAATTGAGAAAGTTTTTTAATATGTAATTTATCGGCTGCCGAAGATGGTTAGTTCAGAACCTAAAAACAAATGTAAGCCCAAGTCCGTATGTGGACTTTGGCCAGTTAGGTTATTATTTTCCTATAAATAGGTGTCCTATGTAATCGTTTTAAAGTGATGAAAAACAAATATATTCTTCCACAAAACCCGATTCTTAATTTCTACATGGTATCAGAGCAGGTTACTGTAAAAAGGTACATGTTCGACTAATCCATTCGAATAGAATATCAACACATTCGATTATCTATTCCAACAGAAAAACAAAGATTTCGACTTAGCTATTCGAACTGAATTTCAAGGTGCACGGACTAGACCATTCGAATTAACAATCAACACATTCGAATAAGCAAAATCGAATAGAAAACCAACCTTTTTTTGACTTGGCATTCGAACAGAAAATCAATCTCCTCGACCAAGACCATTCGAACGGTTAATCAACCTCTTCGAACTGAGGTACACGAATGGTTAATCAATTGGCTCGAACTCCTCCATCCGAATAGCCAACAATTCGACCAGAAAAGCCACGAATACACTTCTTCGTTTTCTTTTTTTTGATGATGAATTTGTGAATCTGTTGTGGCGGCGGCGATTAAGAACACGGACTATCAGCCTTCGAATTAAGCAATCCATTCGACCACAAAAGCATTCCAATTGTTTGATCTGTGTGTTTTCTTTGTTGGTGAAGATAAAAGAAGATTCCCAATTGTGATCTTTTGTTGGAGAAGATAAGAACACGCACGAACACCCTATTCGGATAACATTCTATTCGAACAAAAAAAAAAAAGACAGTCCACTAAAGCCCAATAAACGAGCCCACATCATTTATTAAAAAAAAAAAAAAAAAACAGGCCCAAAAACAATTTAAACCATTTTAACAATTTAAACCAACCATGGCTGACAACGAAAACAATAACTTCGCCGTACAAAAAATAAATTTGTTTCGTAACGGAGCTCATAACCAATTTCAAAACCCAAAACCCCCTTTCAAGAATCATCGGTCAGACAAGCCGTTTTTTCGAACTCAATCAAAGGTGGATAAGAGGAAGCTCAAGTGTGAAGAGTGTGGTATGTCGAAACACACCTAAGAACAATGTTTTAGGATTGTTGGATATCCAGAATGGTGGAGTGATAACCACAAAACCTCCAAGACTGGAAAAGCTGCCACCGTCTTAGGCGGCAGAGAGATTAACGGCGGAGGAAAGCAGTTAATGTTAAACGTGCATGATTTCGAAGAGGAGAACGTTTCTTCCCGATCTGGAGAAGTTAATGTTGCCACCAAAAACGCCAAGTGTAATTCATGGATTTTTGATTGTGGTGCCACTGATACAATGACGTTTGATATAACCGATCTAACGTCAAACTCGAAAGTTGACAAAACACGAATTCACACAGCTAATGGGGAAACTCTCCCAGTTAAAGGAGGGGGGAACCATTGAAATATCGAAAGAATTACGACTCTCGAGATGCCTTTATGTGCCATCATTATCACACAAGCTATTATCCGTTAGTCATGTTACGAAAGAATTAAACTGTGTGGTATTAATGCACCCCACTTTTTGCATTTTGCAGGATATCACGACGGGAAGGATCATTGGGCGTGGTACTGAGAGACAAGGATTATATTACGTAGATGAAGTCACTCAACAAGGCTCAGTTATGCTGACTCATGGTTCAAACGATAGAAAAGAATGGTTATGGCACCGACGATTGGGACATCCGTCCACTGATTATTTACGTCAGTTATTTCCGCACTTATTTCCTAAAAACAAAGATTTTCATTGTGACACTTGTATTTTGGCAAAAAGTCATAGACATACGTTTAAACCAAATGATACTAGAGTTGATTCACCTTTTTTGTTAATCCATTCTGATGTTTGGGGTCCCGTTAAAATTGAAGGAGGACAAAATTTCCGCTATTTTCTGACATTTATAGATGATTGTACTCGAATGACTTGGACTTATCTTTTAAAAAATAAGTCTGAAGTTTTTACGAAGTTCACATTCTTTTGTAACATGGTCAAAACCCAATTCAAAAGTGAAATCCAAATTCTCAGGTCAGATAATGGGGGGGAATTTTGTAACACCTCCATGAAAACCTTTTGTCAAACACGGGGAATTATCCATCAAACTTCGTGTGCTCACACGCCTGAACAAAATGGGGTTTCAGAACGAAAAAATCGTTTTTTATTGGAAATCACACGGGCTATTATGATTGAATCTCAAGTTCCAAAGTCTTTTTGGCCAGAAGCTCTTGTCACTGCAACGTATCTTGTTAATCGACTTCCAACCCGAGCCCTAGCACTCAAAACTCCTCTCCAAACATTTTCACATTTCCATAAATTGCCATCAACTCTAACCCTCGAACCTCGAGTGTTTGGATGTTCTGTTTTTGTTCATATACCAAAAATAGAGCGTTCAAAACTTGATCCATGTGCAGAGAAATGTGTGTTTTTGGGGTATGGTGTCAATCAACACGGGTATCGGTGCTACAGCCCTAGTAAACGTCACATGTTCACCACAATGAACTGTGACTTTATCGAAACGGAGTTCTTTTATCATACCCATCTTCATGGTCAGGGGGAAAATGACAATGACGCATTAAGATGGATAAGTTGGGCACTGATGTGTAAAATCTAGTCTTAATTTAAACCAACTTTTTCACGCAATTACACACTTTTAGGCAGTGGACCTATCCGTATATAATATAGTTTTAAGCAAGTATAGGTTCGTTCGCAGGGACTAATTTGTTTTAAATTCCGAATTAATAATACTTGAGTATTTGTGGGGGTTTTTATCGTACCAAAAGTTTGCAAGTAATTAGTAAAAAGAGTTGATTAATTAAAATCGAGCGAAAAGTAATTGATTTAATCAAATAATGAGAAAATATACTTGTTTGACACTTCACCTATTTTCCGTTTAATATTACGAAATCGATTGTTTTCAAAACTTCTAAGATATAATAAAAGTCCTCCCGAATCTTTCACTAACTTTAATTATCTTTAATTACCCCGTTCCTCCCGAATACAGTAATAACTATTAATAACCAAGCAATAAGCAACAAGTCCGTTTTTAGTGATTTAACCTTATAGAGTTTCCTCCCGAATAACTCTTCTAACTATCAAGTCCTTCCGAATCTTAATACTTAGACTTACTCACTTAAATTTAATTACCTAAGTTGTGATCACTAAGTCCTCCCGAATCCTAGTAATTTTAAACCAGTTATAGACCGACCGATTATTTCATACAACCTATCTAATCTATCTAGATTCCTCCCGAATACCTAGAATGTTGATTAAACAAATTATATATAAACAACTCTAATAATATACTAAAATTTAAGCAATTAAGGATCAACGATTAAACACAAAAACATAAACAATCGAAAACGTTAATTAAACTTCAAATAGGATCCGTTATTCAAACAAGCATAATGAGAATTTAGCTACTCATAACTAGGTCTAAAACAGCAAATAAATTGTTAGAAAGCATTCTGGAAAAGTAATTCAAACTAAAAAGAAACAAACGATGAATTTCTGCAAAACGCGTCGTGACCGCCGTTAGCCGAAAAGATGATCTTCCTAGCTTTTAATCCTGCTTCTAAACGTAAATACCAGCTCCAGAGACTTAGAATAATAATTGATGATGATTTCTGGCCGATTTGGTGTTGTATTTATAAGCAAAAGCAAAGCGGAAAACGTATTCGACTCAAATTACAATTTCTTCATGTTTATCAGGTAGGTGCGCAGCACTGGGTCCATAGGTGCGCAACACCGAATGATTTTCCGTGTCCAAAACCAACTCAAACTCCTCGGTGCGCAGCACCCCTTGCACTGGTGCGCAGCACCTCCTCAGTTATCGTCTTTAGTTCGTCATTTAAGCTCATTTCTTCACTCCTTTCCGCTTCCCGATCATGTAAACCTGTAAAATAGATAAAAACACTTTTCCACACGATTAAATGTAAAAACCTATCATATCCATCATGTTTACTATGAAATGTGACACAATATCGCATATAAATATCTATATAAATATGCGATATCAAATCCCCCCAAACTTGCCTTTTTGCTTGCCCTCAAGCAAAAACTGTTTTCAAATTAATTATCAAAGCCAAAATTAAACATAACCAAACACCTCACGATTTTTATTGAAGTAAAATCACACAATCTCTCAAACTAATCTAAAAGGGTGTGTAAAATATCTCTGTAGAATCGCTCAATTGCTCTATCATGGTGAATATTCTATCATAGGCTTGATAATGTATCATATCTCCACCACTAGAGTCTAGGTACAACTAAACGGGGACTTTTATTCGGGTTATAACGTACAGGTAAAGACATGTGAAAATATATAATGTGGAGTGTAAATGGGTTAAATAAAATAATACAACTTAGATTAAATCCGAACTAAATATAATCTCTAACGTACTGGATTGCTTAATTTCTCCAACTTATATTTTTTTCTCCTCCAAATATACATGTATCGTAAATAATACATGACTCATAATACACTACTTCTCTTAAAATCTACAACTAATTTTTTTCGCTTTTCTGTTTTTCCGATTTTTTTTCTTTTTCACTTTTTTTCTTTTTTTTTCTTGTTTTCAGCCTAGTACATGCCTTACAAAATAATTTTTTTTCTGGTGGTAAGTACACATGCTCAAAAGGCTAATAATCACTATATATTTTTTTTCTCTACTATTTCTCCAAATACAATAATAATACAAGGCAATAATAATTGGTACTTTTCTTCCATGCCTTAACAACTCTAACTTTACTTATAATATAATAGCAATCAATAAACTCAGTTCGGACTTAATCTAAAAAGAAACGAAAATAAGGCGAGTGTACAAAATAATATAAAAGTGTTTAGAAACGAAACGGTTTAGGCGCAAAGTGGTTTAACTAGAGTTTCTAACACTAAAAGTAAGTGTTACAAGGGTTAGGCGGAAAATATATAAAAAGAAACGAAAAGTGGCTAACAAATGGGTTAATCCTAAATGCCCCTATCATTGTACCAAATCACACTAAGTTACCCTAATGTAATTGCTCATATGTGGTCTCGAAATGTATAACAATGTCAAGTTCTAAAATCATCCCCATCGGCACACTCAAAGAAATGAAAAAGTAGCATTAAAAATAAATGCTTTCAATAGGCTCAAAAATCTCACTATTTTTCTGAGTGGGGTAAAAATGCGTCTGGTTATGCTTACAGTTTAAGGTTTTTTACCGACTAGACACGTTATATTTTTTTGGTTTTTTCAATTTTTCAATTTTTTTTTTTCTATTTTTTTCTGACTAAAAAATGTACACAATTCAACACGATGGAAATTAAGCTAAGGGTCGAAAAATAAAATGTAAAATTTCCCGATGACCCCCCCAAACTTAAGTAACACATTGTCCCTAATGTGTTTACGACTCAAAACTAAGAGAAATTATACAAAAACTATCCTAAAAAAAATAATACAAAAATAAAAGAAAGGTAGAAAGTATATAACCCGTTTGTGTAAATATGGCGTTGGAATGCGGTTTGCTGAACTGAATGCCAGGCTTATGAGCGGGTGCTGAACTTACTGCCAGTCTTAGAAACTAGAATGTACACAACCACACATGTTAGAATGAGTAAAATAAAATAAAATAATAATAATACAAATTACGACGAAAAATAATAATAAAAATAGTCTTACTATTTCTTCTAATAAGAAATAGTAAATGGTAAACAATAAGTTCATACAAAATACATCAAAATACATAAGAAATACAAACTACTCGTCATCACTGTCATCATTCCCCTGCTGCTGGTGGGCGGGATGGTACCCGGGATAAGGCTCAGGATAATAGTACGCCGGTGCATCAAAAGGAGGGAATGGTGCTGGGTGCTGCTGCTGATACACGGACTCCCAGGATGGCTGGTACCGATCCTGAAAGTACTGCTCACGATACTGGGCCTGTGTCCTCTGACGTTCCGCCTGAACGTCGTTGAACTGGAGCCTGTGCAGCCCTGCAAGTACCTGATCCTGAAACTCCTGCTGTGGTAGAGCCCGTCGCCTCGGGGGTGGAGCTGGAGCCTCCTCAACGTGACCGGGTGCAGCCAAACGGCCGCCGGCGGGTTGAAGAATCCCAACTCGGAGCAAATCAGACTGCCCGTATACCTTGCAACGAACCGGTGGGGAACACTGCTGGATATTGGCCGGAGTGGCCAGGCCTAAAGATCGGGCAATGCGGGTGATGAAATGCCCGCAAAGCATCTTACTCGAGTCTGTTTGCCCCTCCCCCTTATCAGCCATGTACCTCGCTAACGTCCACGGGACGTTAGCAAACCGGGAGGGATCACGAAGACTGAAAATCTGCAACAACCACAAATCCTCGCCGTAGCATTTATCGTGGTGGGTGTCACAATGGAGAAATGAATACGAGAGCATCTTGTGCAACACCCGGAGCACGGGGTCCCGAATATCTTTGGCACGGCTGGAGTTGGAGTGATGCTCCATCCGCCCTGACAAAGCATACCAGGCCTCATTGGCCCCAAATCCCACAGAATCTCTCTCAGCATCCGAGAGATATGCCATCATCAAAGCCTCATTACCTGCCTCAGCATTGGTAAACAAACCAGTCAGTCTACCAAACTCAATAACAGATACCTGGTGGTCCTGGCCGCCTAAGCGGAAGGATATCAGAGGAGCGGTCAAGAAAGTCTCGTCAGTGAACTCCCTCGAGACCTCCAGAGAGCAGTAGAACTCTAGCATCCATTCCCTGAATACCGGCTCATCGGTCCTCCAAGCTCGGCCCCAGACTGGTATGTGACGCTGGGCAGTGTGGCTATGGGTAGTCATGAACCCGCTCAAATCTACATGAATTCCGGTCAAGAACTCCAAGTCCATGGTACGGGGAGCAGCAACTGGTCGGCCCCGCAGTGCAGCAAGTTTGTTGTTGAACTTGATCTTTCGGTCTGCTGAACAACCCGGCCAGTGTAACCAAGGGTGGCTTTCGGGCGCCATAATTGCCGCATTAAGGGTGGCTTGGGATTGTGGCCGAGGCCTCCGGCTGCCCTCACCTCCTTCCACGGCTGCCCTCTTACCCTACACAACACAAAAACAACAAAAACAGCAATTAGCACGTTAGACACACGAAAAAAAAAACGACCAGCAGCCGGAAAATGGGCCGGTGCCGCGCACATGGCGGAGGTGCTGCGCACCGGCTGTTTATTCCGGCCAAAATCCGATTAAGCTCGGTCAAAATCCAACAACAACACCTCAAACCTGTTTAATTCATCAATCCTAACCCTATTATACAATCAATTTCATGTTTTAGGACGAATTAAAGAAAACCTAATTTTCCCCCCCATTCAATTAACCTAAGAAACTCGAAAAATTGCAAGACGTAAAGGAGTTAGGGAGACTAAACTATACCCGTCTATGCATATTTAGTACTTTAAACTAGAAAAAATAAGCAAGAATCGAAGGTTGTGTGTGTGTTGTGTGTGATGTTCTCGGCCGCTGTTTATGTAAGTATATGTGTGTGTGTGTGAATAATAATAACAACAACAATATAACCTGGTACAGCAGGTCGGTGCGCGGCACCAAGGGAGGGGTGCTGCGCACCGAGCCATTTTTTTTTCTATTTTTTTTGTTTTTCGTTTTTTTTTTGTATTTTCTGGTGTTTTCTCGGTACCTAACTAAACAAATCTGCAAAATAGAAACGTTAAGAAGTTCTAAAAAGAAAAATAAAAATAAAAATAAAAACTAAGAAAAGAAAAGAAACAAACTCGGGTTGCCTCCCGAGAAACGCTAATTTTTAAGCGAGTCATTAGCTTGACTCGATATGCCTCTTGATTAGGTGTTGATGGAATAAAACCCATCCTCGATCATCATTCCGTTTTCATCATCTTCTTCGTGGTATAGTTTTAGTCGTTGCCCAGAGACGATGAATGGCTCTCCATGCTCTTTCCATAACTCGACATAGCCAGAAGCATAAGCTTGTTTGACGGTGTATGGTCCTGTCCACTTTGAGCGTAATTTAGGAGCCTTGAATTTGTACTTCGACTGAAACAGAAGTACTTTATCGCCCGCCTTGAATTCTTTACGACGAATTTTACGGTCGTGGAATTCTTTAGTTCTCTCCTTGTAAAGGCGGGAACTTTCGTAGGCCTGCAACCGTAACTCGTCCATCTCGTGAAGTTGTAAGAACCGCATATCTCCCGCTAAATCCATATCAATGTTGCAGTTCTTCAATGCCCAATACGCCTTATGCTCGATTTCGACCGGAAGGTGGCATGCTTTCCCGTAGAGTAGTCGATACGGGGTGGTTCCAATTGGCTTTTTGTATGCCGTCCTGAATGCCTACAGTGCGTCCTCCAGCTTCTTTGACCATATATTGGGATTGATGTTGACTGTCTTTTCCAAAATCCTTTTGATTGCTCGGTTTGTATTTTCCACTTGCCCGCTCGTTTGAGGGTGATACGAAGTTGCAAACCGGTGATTTACTCCATATCTTTTCAAAACTTTTGCAAGCTGAGCGTTGGCGAAGTGGCTTCCTCGATCACTGATTAATGCCTTTGGCACTCCAAACCTGCAAAACAAACTTTTAAGAAAATCAACAACCACGTTAGCGTTGTTAGTCGGTAATGCCTTAGCTTCAACCCATTTAGAAACATAATCTACAGCAACTAAAATATAAATATTTCTATTTGAAGGCTTGAAAGGTCCCATGAAGTCGATTCCCCAGATATCGAAGACTTCACAAACTTGGATCCTTTGCTGTGGCATTTCGTCCCGCTTCGTGATATTCCCTTGGCGTTGGCATGCGTCACAGGTGCTCACGAGTGTATATGCCTCCTTGAAAATTGTTGGCCAATAGAATCCTGCATCAAAAGCCTTTTTACCAGTAACCGTCGGTCCTAATGTCCTCCGGTGGGTCCATGATGGCATTCGTCCAAAATCTTCCGAGTTTCTCCTCCGTATACACATCTGCGCACCATTCCATCAGAACATCTACGGAATAAGTATGGTGCGTCCCAGTAGTAGTACTTAGCATCCGAGATCAATTTCTGCTTCTGTTGATAGGTTAGGTCTTTGTTAACGACTTTTCCGGCTAGATAGTTCGCAATGTCCGCGAACCATGGGGTATCGCCGTCTGTGGTACTAATATTGGCTAGCATCTCCCCCGGAAAAGTGTCATTGATGTCCTCTTCCTTCAACTCCCCCAAACTTGGGTTCTCCAATCGGCTCAAATGGTCTGCAGCTACATTTTCAGCCCCTTTCTTGTCCTTGATCTCGATGTCAAATTCCTGCAACAATAAAATCCAACGAATTAATCTAGGTTTAGCATCTAATTTAGAAAATAAGAATTTTAAAGCAGAATGATCCGTGAAAACAATTGTTTTGCTCATCACTAAATACGAGCGGAATTTATCAAAAGCAAATACGACAGCCAAAAGTTCTTTTTCCGTAGTGGTGTAATTTTGTTGGGCTTCGTTCAGTGTTTTGCTAGCGAAGTAGATAGGTCGAAAATGTTTATCGATCCGTTGCCCCAAAACAGCTCCCACTGCGAAATTGCTTGCGTCACACATTAGCTCGAAAGGTTGAGACCAGTCCGGCGCTACCAAAATAGGTGTATTGGTGATCCGTTCCTTGAGTAGCTCGAAAGCTTGTAAACAGTCCTCCGAGAAATTGAAAGCTACCTCCTTCTCTAAGAGTTTCGTCATAGGACGAGTAATCTTCGAGAAATCCTTGATAAATCTTCGGTAGAATCCTGCATGTCCCAAAAAACTCCGAATTGCCTTCTCGTTCGTCGGTGGTGGTAGTTTGGAAATGACCTCGATCTTTGCTTTGTCTACCTCTATCCCAGCTTTTGAGATCTTGTGTCCCAGTACGATTCCCTCTCGAACCATGAAGTGGCATTTCTCCCAGTTGAGGACCAAATGTGCTTCCTCGCATCGTCCCAGCATCTGATCCAGATTCTCCAAGCAAGCATCGAATGAATCTCCAAATACGGAAAAATCATCCATGAATACCTCCATTGTTTTCTCCACTATGTCCTGAAAAATGGCTAGCATACACCGCTGAAAGGTGGCGGGTGCGTTGCATAAACCAAACGGCATCCTCCGATATGCGTATGTTCTGAATGGGCATGTGAAGGTGGTCTTTTCCTGATCTTCGGGATCGATGGGTATCTGAAAGTATCCCGAGAATCCATCCAAGAAGCAGTAGAACTCATTTCCTGCAAGTCTCTCGATCATCTGGTCCATGAACGGTAGTGGAAAATGGTCCTTCCTGGTGGCTTCATTCAGCTTGCGGTAGTCGATGCAAACTCTCCATCCTGTGACTGTCCTTGTTGGTACGAGCTCGTTCTTATCGTTCATCACCACGGTCATACCTCCCTTTTTCGGCACGCAATGAATGGGGCTAACCCATGGACTGTCTGAAATAGGGTAGATAATTCCTGCATCCAACAACTTAACAACTTCCTTTTTAACGACATCTGCCATATTCGGATTTAGCCGCCGTTGTTTTTGAACAACGGGTTTTACATTATCAATAAAATTTATTTTATGTTTGCAAAAATCGGGGCTAATTCCGGGTATGTCAGATATACGCCAAGCAAAGGCCTTTTTATGACCCTTAAGGACTGTCAATAATCGAGCTTTTTCGTCACCCGAAAGTGATGACGAAATAACAACTGGTAATAAATTTGTACCTTCAAGGAAAGCATATTCTAAATGTACCGGTAGTTGTTTTAGCTCCAAGTCGGTTGGTGGTGATTCAATTGAAGATTTGATCCTCATGCTTTGGTCCAACTTCAGTTCCTCCTTAACTTCAACCTCCACTTCCTCGATCTTCTCGTCTTTCAGCTCCTCCTCCAAGCTAGTTTCTATCTCGAGAATTTCCTGCCAATCTAAATCATCAAACACATCAATCCGAAAACAGGTTTCATCAGTAGAATAAGATTGAGTCATAGCTCTATCTAAATTAAAAACAATTCGTTCATTCCCAACCCCCAATGAAATTTGCCCATTTTTCACCCGAATAATTGCGTCAGCAGTGTTTAGGAATGGTCGTCCAAGGATTAGTGGAACAGTGACATCCTCATCCATCTCTAGAATCACGAAGTCGACTGGAAAGGTGAATTTTCCTACGTTTACTAGCATGTTCTCAGCAATTCCTAACGGGTACTGGAATGATCGGTCTGCTAGGCGGATACTCATCCTGGTGGGTTTTAACACTCCAAGGGCAAGTTTAGCATATAGTGAATACGGCATCAGGTTTATGCTAGCTCCTAAGTCTGCTAAAGCACTGCAACTGTATGTATTACTGAAGTTGCACTGGATCAGAAAACTCCCTGGGTCATCCAACTTGGGTGGTATCGTGTTTTTCACCAAGGCTGAACATTCTGTGTTTAAGAATGCGGCTTGTTCCTCCGATGGCTTTCCTTTGTTCGTGACCAATTCCTTGATGAATTTAGCGTAGTTTGGCATCCCTGCAATCAAATCAACAAGAGGAACATTAATATTAACAGATTTAATCATGTCACAAAATTTACCGTATTGCTCCCGCATTCTTGCTTTTCGTAATCGTTGAGGATATGGGATATGAGGTTTATAAGCTTTAATGGGAACTTCCTCCACTGGTTCAGGTGTTTTTGTCTTGGGTTGAACCTGTGGTGCCTCGTCCTCATCGTCCTCGATCTCGAAATCGTCAATAATCGGCTCAGCAGATCGGTGCTGCGCACCTGGACCTTGGTGTTGCGCACCGATCTGGTCAGAACCTAGGTGTTGCGCACCAGTAGGTGGGTGTTGCGCACCTGGGTGCTGTTTTGCTCCATTTTCGTTCTGATTTCCTCCATAAGCATTCCCCGAGCGTGTGGTAATTGCGTTCACGTGCTCGTCTCTGTGTGTTGGACAGGTTGGCATTCCGTCTCGTAGTCCTTCGGTTCTTCCAGGATGTTGATATTTTGGCATTTGATTGGTGGAATTATTTCCTTGATTCGGTTGTCGTGGATTTGGTTGAGTATTGCTTGGTATTTGGCCCGGTTGCCGATTTGAATTTCGCTCGTTCATCCTATCGAACCGTCTCTCTAAGTCTTGATGTGCTGCCTGCTGATTTCTCTGTCCTTGCTCGATTTGATCGGTTAAAACTTTAAATTGTTTACGGACATCGTCATTGGTTGATTTTTGGGTGTTGATGAACGATTTCAAAAGATCTTTAATGCTTTGATCTTCATCATCGTTCTTCGGTGGATCGTATCTTTGTCGTGGTGGGGAGCGTGTGTTATTTCTTTGCCATCCGTTGTTCCGATTGTCACCCCGGTTGTGGTTGTCTCTGTAAGGTGGCCAATTTGATCCCCGATTAGGATAACCATACTGTACGTAGTTGGCATCCTCCACTTGATTACACTCACTAGCATAGTGAGGTCCTCCGCATCCTTCACATCCATTCTTCACCAAGTGCATGTCCTTCTCTATCCGTCCCATGCGCTTATCAATTCTATCCGCTAATGTCTTGACCTCTTGAACTACCGAAGATATTTCATGGCTACTCTCAGCTTGAGCAACTTGTCCTCTGTGTTTTCGGCCTCGACCATCATCTCGATACTCCCTGGATAGGCTTATGACCAGCTTGTCTTCCATTAGGTTGTATGCCTCATTGGTGGTTTTGTACATGAAATCTCCTCCTCCGGCTAGATCCAACTCGTTTTCAGACTAATTGGTTAGTCCGTAAAAGAAAATTTCAATAATGTTTTCCTTGCCCAATCCGTGACCATAGCAACCTCGCAGCATCTCTTTTAGTCTAGCCCATGCTTCAGTGAAAGTTTCTCCATCTTCCTGTCGGAATCCTCTGATGTCTCTAAGTAGTTTCCTACCCAAGGCGGGTGGGAAAAATCTTTTGATGAAGGTCTCGCGCATTTGTGTCCATGTGGTGATTGAATTTTCTTCTAGCTCCTCGAACCAAATCTTCGCATCTCCGGTGAGAGACGAAGGGAACAATCTGAGTTTGACACCGTCGCTCTTTCCTTGACCATATTTGAACATCTCACACAGCTCGTTGAATTTGGCTATGTGTTTATGCGGATCTGAATTGTATCGCCCATCGAACGTGTTGTCTTGGATCATCTTGAGATGGAGACCCTTGACAACAAAATCATCACCCAAGTCCGGGGTGGTGATTGCCGACCCTCGGGTGGGTGGCACTGCTACAGCTGCGGCCCGTCGGTGCATTGGTGTGTCCAAAGGGTCCATAGCTGGTTGATGTTCCGGTTTGTCTTCACAAAACACTTCTTCGACCTCTGAGTCTGAACTGCTTCCTCCTTCCTCTGAAGACGCAATGTCTTCAAACTTGACGGGTGAAACTTGATCAAAACTTGGTGGTGTCTGAAGCGATAAGTTGCCTCTTCTCTTGCCTCGTCTCTTTGATACTCCTGGATTTGACTTTGGACTCGCGAGTGGTAATCCCGAAGCCCTTGTGTTCATCAACTACCTGAAATACCTGAAAAGACAAAAACAAGAAAAGCGTAAAACGTACCGGTGTTATAACAATTTAAAAGTAACTTCTAAGTAAATAAATACTCAAAAGGATCGTCTCACAAATTCGAAACAAAAAACGAAAAATCAGTCCCCGGCAGCGGCGCCAAAAACTTGATGTGTAAAATCTAGTCTTAATTTAAACCAACTTTTTCACGCAATTACACACTTTTAGGCAGTGGACCTATCCGTATATAATATAGTTTTAAGCAAGTATAGGTTCGTTCGCAGGGACTAATTTGTTTTAAATTCCGAATTAATAATACTTGAGTATTTGTGGGGGTTTTTATCGTAACAAAAGTTTGCAAGTATTTAGTAAAAAGAGTTGATTAATTAAAATCGAGCGAAAAGTAATTGATTTAATCAAATAATGAGAAAATATATACTTGTTTGACACTTCACCTATTTTTCGTTTAATATTACGAAATCGATTGTTTTCAAAACTTCTAAGATATAATAAAAGTCCTCCCGAATCTTTCACTAACTTTAATTATCTTTAATTACCCCGTTCCTCCCGAATACAGTAATAACTATTAATAACCAAGCAATAAGCAACAAGTCCGTTTTTAGTGATTTAACCTTATAGAGTTTCCTCCCGAATAACTCTTCTAACTATCAAGTCCTTCCGAATCTTAATACTTAGACTTACTCACTTAAATTTAATTACCTAAGTTGTGATCACTAAGTCCTCCCGAATCCTAGTAATTTTAAACCAGTTATAGACCGACCGATTATTTCATACAACCTATCTAATCTATCTAGATTCCTCCCGAATACCTAGAATGTTGATTAAACAAATTATATATAAACAACTCTGATAATATACTAAAATTTAAGCAATTAAGGATCAACGATTAAACACAAAAACATAAACAATCGAAAACGTTAATTAAACTTCAAATAGGATCCGTTATTCAAACAAGCATAATGAGAATTTAGCTACTCATAACTAGGTCTAAAACAGCAAATAAATTGTTAGAAAGCATTCTGGAAAAGTAATTCAAACTAAAAAGAAACAAACGATGAATTTCCGCAAAAAGCGTCGTGACCGCCGTTAGCCGAAAAGATGATCTTCCTAGCTTTTAATCCTGCTTCTAAACGTAAATACCAGCTCCAGAGACTTAGAATAATAATTGATGATGATTTCTGGCCGATTTGGTGTTGTATTTATAAGCAAAAGCAAAGCGGAAAACGTATTCGACTCAAATTACAATTTCTTCATGTTTATCAGGTAGGTGCACAGCACTGGGTCCATAGGTGCGCAGCACCGAATGATTTTCCGTGTCCAAAACCAACTCAAACTCCTCGGTGCGCAGCACCCCTTGCACTGGTGCGCAGCACCTCCTCAGTTATCGTCTTTAGTTCGTCATTTAAGCTCATTTCTTCACTCCTTTCCGCTTCCCGATCATGTAAACCTGTAAAATAGATAAAAACACTTTTCCACACGATTAAATGTAAAAACCTATCCTATCCATCATGTTTACTATGAAATGTGACACAATATCGCATATAAATATCTATATAAATATGCGATATCAGGCACCACCTGTGCATGACTCTCCTACTGATACTCCTAATTCAACTGATAATCCTGAAGATTCTGATACTGATACTCCAACTCCAACTGATAATCCGGAAAATTCTGACGACAGTACCAATGCCACCAATAATGATCCTCCTCAACTGATATCCGAGGTAAGTGGTTCTGAATCTCCAGATATTCCAAATAATTCTGATATGTGTGATGATGAACAACAGGTCGAGACGGAAACTCCGAGTGTGACTGAACCAGCTCGGTATGATCTTCCACCTAGATCAACCAGGGGAATTCCGCCTAACAGATACTCACCTGAAAGAAGTTCAAGAGGGTCGAGATATCCAGTTGCAAATATCGCAAGAAGGAATTTAGTTCCGGAAGCCAAGTCCTTCGCAAACGCGATCTGTTCTGAAAAAATACCAACAAGTGTTGAAGAAGCACTCAAGTATAAAGAATGGAAAGAAGCAATTGGAACTGAACTTGAAGCCCTGAGAAGAAGTGAAACATGGGAAGAATGTGAATTGCCTCCAGGAAAGAAACCCGTTAAATGTCGGTGGGTGTTCACTATCAAGTATAAACCCGATGGATCAATCGAAATGTATAAAGCTCGATTAGTCGCAAAGGGGTACACTCAGACTTACGGGATTGACTATTGTGAGACTTTCTCTCCAGTAGCCAAGATTGATACTATTAGAGTTCTATTCTCAGTTGCAGCAAACAAGGATTGGCCATTACACCAATTCGATGTCAAGAATGCCTTCCTACATGGAGAATTGAAAGAAGAAATCTACATGGAAGCCCCACCTGGAGTTCATGATAGTTCCGAGACCAGGAAAGTTTGCGACTAAAGAAATCTCTGTACGGTTTGAAGCAGTCTCCACGAGCGTGGTTTGGTCGGTTTACCACAGTTATGAAGAAATATGGCTATAACCAAAGCAATTACGATCACACTCTCTTCTTGAAACGAAGAGGTAAACTCATAACCTGCTTAATAATCTACGTTGATGACATGATCATTACAGGGGATGATTCAGAGGAAATGACAAAATTGAAAGCTAATCTTTTCAAAGAATTTGAAATGAAAGATCTGGGAAGACTCAAATATTTTCTCGGAATTGAAGTTCTAAGATCAAAATTAGGGATCTTCATTTGCCAGCAGAAATATGTTCTTGATTTATTAGGAGAGACGGGAATGCTAGATTGCAAACCGGCAGACACTCCCATGATAGCCAACCAAAAATTGTTCATGGAAGATGAAGCTGAACTGGCAGATAAAGAAAGATATCAGAGAACGGTGGGAAAGCTGATTTACTTAGCTCATACTCGGCCAGACATTGCATACGCTGTGGGGGTTATAAGTCAATTCATGCACCAACCTCAAGTCCATCACATGGAAGCAGCTTTACGGATTATCAGGTATCTCAAGGGAACTCCTGGACACGGTGTTCTATTCAAAGCAAATGGGCACCTGAAGATTGATGCTTATACCGATGCTGACTGGGCAGGCGACAAGGTAATAGGAGGTCTACATCAGGGTATTTTACCCTAGTGGGAGGAAATCTTGTTACATGGAGGAGTAAAAAGCAAAAAGTTGTCGTCCTCTCAAGTGCTGAAGCTGAATTCCGAGGAATAGCACGAGGATTAGCTGAAGTCCTATGGCTGCGAAAACTTTTGTCAGAAATTGGGTATCCCTCAGAAGAAGCCAGTAAGATCATGTGTGACAACAAAGCAGCTATACAGATCTCAGGAAATCCAGTTCAACATGATCGCACCAAACACGTTGAAGTTGATAGACACTTCATCAAAGAAAAACTTGAAGATGAGATTATCGAGCTTCCGTTTGTTTCATCAAAAGATCAGCTTGCAGATATCCTTACAAAGGCGGTTACCGGAAAGATCTTCGCTCACTGTCTTGACAAGTTAAGCATTGGAAATCCCACTACTTAGCTTGAGGGGGAATGTTAGACATAGGAACCCAAAAACAAATGTAAGCCCAAGTCCGTATGTGGACTTAGGCCCGTTAGGTTATTATTTTCCTATAAATAGGTGTCCTATGTAATCGTTTTAAAGTGATGAAAAACAAATATTCTTCCATAAAACCCGATTCTTAATTTCTACAGAAATTGGGTGAGAAACGAAATGATCAACAACTTCATTGATTTATGATTAATGACTAAACAAATCAATGACCGGTCTCAACTTCTAATCGCCTCTAATTGTTAGAAACATTTTTTTTTATAGTTGTGATTTTCAATAACTTTTAAAAGTTTGAAAAGTCTATAGATATGAGATAAACAAAATTGAATAACTAATCGAAACATATCGTTTTTGTTTATATAAGTAAAGCGAAAATTCTTGATACTTTTATCCAAGAATAATATCTATAAAATTTGTGTAACCTATATATTTATAAAAACGAAATACTCTTCACAACCCAAAAGATTATAAGTCATTGATTTCGTTTCTTCACCCATTTTTTGTACCAATATTTGAATCTTTTATATCGATAATAATAGAGTTTAAATCATTAAAGAAAGATAAAAATTTATAGACATGGAGAAACAAAAACTCAATTCAATATCTAAGAAACATTTAATTTATAAAACTAACAATACAAGTACAACAAACATTATTTTCGCTTTCTGTAAATCATTCACTCGATATATATACTTTCTACAAAAAAATTCCCGCTTTTAAAAAAAAAATTATATTATAAAATAAAAGTTTAATAACATGTGATTTGATAGTACAACATCTGATTTAATGTGGTTTTTCTTTAAAATTTATAATATCATATAACATATTTATCTTTTAGATTTCACATTTAATGTTACAAACTCGTAGATTTCACTTTATGAGTTTCAAAAACAAAACAATAAACCGTGGTCGTACTTTGAATATTTGTTCGGGTCTATATAGATTATATATCAAATTACATTGTTGTGCTATAAGATTCAAATTCGAAGTTAAAATTTTATGTATTATTAGCTTATGACTTTTGAAAATCTTCATACATCGAAAATCCATATATAACTTACAGTAAAATTATATCTAATTTTAGTATAATCAAATTCAATTTTGTGGGACTTTTTATAGGTCTAAATGAATTATAAATCGTATAATATTTCTAATTATTATAATTAATATTTGATGTTTATTATTATCACATAGATTTTTCCTACGAGTTTTATCATTTATCTAAAAACTAAAAAAAGAAACAAAAAGTTGTCATCATTCAAATTTTTTGTTGGGTCCAAATAATTTATACATTTTATAACAGTTATGTTTTTGAATTTTACTCACGTTGTCAAATCACATCTGATTTTATCCTTATAATTTCAATAACTACAAATTTATTTTATTGAAAGTTTACAAAAAGACGATTTTAGGGATAATTTAAAGTAAAAAACAAGACCTGAAATTAAGTTTTGATTTAAATTTATAGGAGAGAGTGTTTTTTTTTTGTGTTTAAATAATTAATTATTTTTAATAATTATTTATCGATAATGATATATGGCTACTAAATTAATGATATATGTACTAAACTTAAACAGATATTAAGACCGCTCTCATTCATAACACCGATTTTGGTGTTATGGAGTGTCACGTCAGCATAACACCAACATAACATAACACCACTAAACTCCCTCAATCATAACACCAAATCTGGGACCCAACAGTTTTATTATTTTTCATTTTCTTTTTTACTCATATTATTTTTAATACATTATTAATATTAAAAATACATTAATAATAAAAATAAACTTAGATTAATATTAAAAATAAAAAAAACAATACATTAAAAACTATGAAAAAACAATACATAAAAATACTTAACGATAAAAAAACACTACATAGAAAAACTAATCCTCGTCTTCAGCGTCTAATTCGGCGCGTATTTTGTCCTTCTGCCTTTAGATTTTAGCCCGATCCTGTGGCGACATATCATCGGTTGGCATACGAAGAAATTTCATTTTCCGAAAACGGAGTCTGTATTTGATCTCCATTGTTTTAGCGATCCTAAGCTCGCGAAGTTCCGTGACAACGCCGTCGTTAAACTCGTCACGTTTTGAAGTAACATTAGAGGAGGAGGAGGAACGTGCGCTCTTAGATGGTCGTGGCCTTCCTAAAGGTCGTGGAAGTTGATCATGGCCTTAGAGGTCCAGTTCTGCATCGTCGTCGAGGTTGGTCGGCTCAATGGTTTTAGGATTAAGAAACGTTGGCGAATTATGCAAAACTTCCCACGCAGAATGATGACGAAATGGGCGTAGATTTTCGGCTTCGAACATGGTTAACGCCATTGTGTAGACGGCTTTGTCATCCTCGCGCTCGATCGATCTTGTTCGGCACGGGCATGACATGCTATGAACAACCGCAAATTTTTTCTCATACATCTCCATTTGAACTTAGCGCATGTTTTGTGAAATGTTCCGCCAAACCTTCGTTGAAAATACCCATAACACGAAACCAAAAAGTTAGACCATCTTGGTCGGTTCCGGTTTTCCGATCCTCCGAAACATGAATCCAATTCTCCGACAAAAGTCGTTCTTTGGCTTGTGACCACTGAACCTTAGACGATAGGGTGGCGTTTTTCACAGCCGTAGCTTTTTTCTTACCCTCTTCTTTTCTCTTACGAGAACCACTAGGTTCCGCTACTTGTGGTTCAAACAGTTGAGACGGTTTGAATGGTTGGTTTTGGGGTTGTTGGAATGATTAAGGTTGGTGTTGATGGAATGATTGAGGTTGGGGTTGATGGAATGATTGAGGTTGGGGTTGTTGGAATGATTGTTGTTGTTGTTATTGTTGCCAAAATTGGAATTGTTGGAATTGTTGCCATTCGGTCATGGCTTGTTGGTGGGGTTGAGGTTGTGTGTTGATGTTTCCGGCGAGTAGTGAAGTAAAACCACCGGGTTGGGTTTGGAAATTTGCGAAGCCCGGTGACGAAGGCGAGTTGGGATCGGATGACGGAAAATCGTGGTATTGAGACATTTTTCTTATGGATTTTGTAGATAGAATGAATATGATTATAGAGAGAAAGAATATGGTTTGGTGTAAATGTTTTGTATTTGTGATCGGGTATTTATAGGAAAAAAAATAAAAAAAATAAAAAAATAAAAAATAAAAAAACTAGCCGTTTTTAATAGCCGTTGCTAGTTTAAAAACAAAAAATCATTTTTTTTAAAAAATCTCTTCCAACGTTCGAAATAAAAAAAACAAGAAACGCGACGTTGCTGGAGCAACACAGCTGCGAATAACGTCGGAAAACGCCACCCCCAGCGATAACGCCGTTATGGAGGGGGGTAAAAGGCGTGATAACGTTGGCCATTGAGAGCGGTCTAAGAATTAAAGCTATTATAAAAGGTTTTGATATGAAAAGAAATACATAACTCTCAACAAAACAAGCAACGTTTACTTTGTGGCACTTTTCCTATTATCCAAATGGCACTTTTCGTCCTATCTTTTGGATAAGTATATCGATAGTCCTTTGTTTGGAATTTCTGCACATGGATAGTCCTTTGGTCCGTTAGGGTTAACTCAATTCCGTTAGTTATATCATAATGACCAATTTACCCTTTTTGTCTTATTCGCAAAGGACCGTTTTTGTAATTTTATTTTTTTCTTTAAAACATAAAACACATAAGACAATATACAAACCACCTTCTATTTTAAGCCAGGAAATATTTACACAATTCACCCACATCACACCTACAACATTTCTTTAACCAATTAAAAACACCAAATTTATTCATTATTTTTTCAGATTCACAATCACCACCACAAACCACCGTAAAATAAAATAATGAGTACAGTAACACTATATCCAGCTTCAACTACATCTCCGGGAAACCCCTCCGTATTCTACCGTAGCCGTCCGGGAACCACCACCACCACCACCGCCGCCGGCGTTCTTAAATGTCGTAACAGATTTAGACGTTTCGTTAACGAGAAATAGAGCTGATGATATTCAAGCTGAGACGAAAGCTTTGGCGCGTGCAATCAACGCGTCTGTTTATAGTCCTGAATTGCTGAAATTCAAATTTGCGAATCGTCCGTTTAAGGTTAGTTGATGATTTGATTTTGTTATAATCGTGAATTTTATGAAAAAGACGGCGGCGGAGATGGCGAGGAGGATTAGAAGGATAAGTGAAGCAGCGAGTGTGTAGCAAAAGCAACGGCAGCATAAACTCCGACGAGGTTTTCGATTAGCGAGTTTTTGAATTTTGTATGAGTTTTCTGGTGGAGGAATGCGGTAGATCTGATCTTTAGGGATTTGGTACCCGATTCTTGAGAAAGTTGTTCGAATTCAAGAATCGCAACAACTATGTGTGGTTAAGGATCTTTCTGCTCATGATATCGTAATGCGATTAATGAGGAAGGAAAATTACTTAATTGGAATGTTGAATAAAGGGGTGCTGGTCCCACCGTCAAGAAAGATCCAAATGGTACCCGATATTGCCTCATGCTGACAAAAACCCTTGAATGGATCTTAAATTGGTGCATATTGCACAACATGTTGATTTGAAAAATGAAAATTAAGATGAATTTAGGAATGGGATGCGATCTTAATTGTTACCATTCTTTATGGTTGAGATCTTAATAGTTTTTTTGTGATATGAGTTAAAAAAAAAAGAAAAAAAAGTTTGGAATAATAATTACACGGATGGTCGTTTGCGAATAAGACAAAAAGGGTAAATTGGTCATTATGATATAACTAACAGAATTGAGTTAACCCTAACGGACCAAAGGACTATCCATGTGCAGAAATTCCAAACAAAGAACTATCCATGTACTTATCCAAAAGATAGGACGAAAAGTGCTATTTAGATAATAGGATAAGGACCATCCGTGTAATTAACTCTTGTGGCATATATAAACCACATACAATTTTACTCAACTTCATATATAAAATTTTAATTTTTGTATTATGTGTTTGATATTATTATAATAATTCTATTCAATGTTATCTTATAATTCAAACATCATTACATGTGCACTTATTGCTAACTAAATACTTTGGTTATTTTTTATATTATGCAAATTAAATAAAACAAATTAATAGTACATTTATTGACAATAGTAGCGAATATATATATATATATATATATGGAAAATGAATATGAGGTTGTTAGACATGTAAATTTATATGCGTAACTTATCAAGAACTATGGTTTTGTGGTTTAAATGTTATTCAATTCTTGATATGTCCTATATTTATCAAAGAAAGAGATGATCCCTAAAATGCATTGGACCATTTTTTATTATGAAAAAGTTACTAAAAGTTTCTTCGGTAGATGCTAGTGATATTTAAAAAACTTATATTGTTGAAAAAAACGATTAATGAAGAAAAAATATGTAAATAGATAAAAATTACCAAATTAGTTTAATAAATATAATTAAAATTATATAGTTTTGAAACAAAATGACATAGTTTCTGATGAGTTTGTATGTAAGTTTACATGTGTAACATCCTCATATTCTTAACTGAAATTGATATTCGTGAATTCAATAAATTGGTATGTTCGTGGGTGAAATCAGCCTCGTGATCAAAATCGTATGTTCGTGAAATTTTTATACTTGTTCGTGATCAGAATCTGATGTTCGTGACTAAATTTGGTAAACGTTTGTGATCAGAACTGAAATTGGGAAAGGTGTACTGTTTTCTCAAAGTTGGAAAAAGTCGCTGAAGTATTGTGGGAGTGATATGTGACAACTTTGAGAAAAAAATTTATTTTTTTATTTTTTAAATAAAAAAATAATATTTTTAATAAAAATAATATTTTTAATAAAAATAATATTTAAAAAACAAAATCGAATTTCTTGTTTTCGGTCATTTTTTTTTTTGTTCAAAAAAAATATGATTCACATCTATGATTAACATTTATGTGTGAATTATACTTGAATATCATAGCTTTTTTGTGTGTATCTTTAATGTGCATCATATTTCTTATGCATCATTGATATGCATCATAGTTTTTGTGTGCATCATATGACATGAAATGCTTACTTGGCAAGTTTAATAACATCTTGTAACTTGACATAACTTTTTCGTGTGATAACATTAAAAGTTATGCACGAAAATGATGAGGTTATCGGAAAAAATTTCAAAATATTATTTTTTTTATTAAAAAAAGTTAATTTTTTTTTTTTTAAATGTCACCAAAGCAACCAAATGGATTTCCTACATTATTTCCTCGAATTTTTACAAATTTGAAACTTTTTATTTGATGTTATATATATATATATATATATATATATATATATATATATATATATATATATATATATATATATATATATATATATTAAATTAAATTAAAAAAAAAGACTTGAACAAACATAAATATGTTGAGAACAATTGAATAACCACAAATTTAACCAATCATTGTCTTTATCCCATTTCATCATATCTTCTTCTTCACTAATTCATAAAAATGGATTCATTGAGGAAGCCTAACTGTGCAAACTCAAGTCCTTTAACTCCTCTTGGATTCCTTGAGAGGGCTGCAACCGTATTCGCGGAATCTCCTTCTATCGTATACAACGACCTTACTTACACATGGAACGACACCTTTCGTCGTTGTCTACGATTAGCTTCATCGATCATTGGTCTAGCCATCGGCAAAGGCGACGTCGTTTCAGTGCTTGCACCAAACGTCCCTGCCACGTATGAGCTTCATTTTGCAGCTACCATGACCGGGGCTGTAATTAACACCATCAATACTCGGTTGGATGCACGTACTATTTCAATACTACTTGGTCATAGCGGATCGAAGCTCGTATTTGTTGATTACGAGTTTACTCGTGTAATTCAAGAAGCTGTTTCTTTGCTACCAGATGGGTGTGCACACCCTCAACTTGTCTTGATCACAGATGATCGGGAAAGTGCATCGTTTTCTTCAAATCATTTTGTTAATACTTACGAAAGTATGGTTGAATCTGGTGATCCTGGGTTTAAATGGGTTCGGCCCGAAAGTGATTGGGATCCATTGACTTTGAACTATACTTCGGGGACGACTTCGTCCCCGAAAGGCGTTGTCCATAGTCACCGTGGGACTTTCATTGTAGCCTTTGATGCTCTCCTGGAATGGTCGGTACCAAAACAACCGGTCTACTTGTGGACATTGCCAATGTTCCATGCAAACGGGTGGAGCTACGTTTGGGGTATGGCTGCTGTTGGTGGCACCAATATATGTCTCCGAAAATTCGATGTATCGAGTATATATACTACAATCAGGAAACACAATGTAACCCATATGTGTGGAGCCCCGGTTGTGCTCAACATGCTATCCAACGGTGAACCGTTGAGTCACACCGTGCACATAATGACGGCAGGAGCACCGCCTCCTGCCGCGGTTCTATTACGAACAGAGTCACTAGGGTTTGATGTGACTCATGGATACGGGTTAACGGAAACGGGTGGGCTAGTTATAGCTTGTTCATGGAAGAAAGAATGGAATCGGTTACCAGCAACAGAGCGAGCTCGATTGAAAGCGAGACAAGGAGTTAGAACAGTCGGGATGACGGAAGTGGATATTGTGGAGCCCGAGTCTGGAGTAAGTGTGACTCGGGACGGATTGACTCAAGGAGAGATAGTGTTGAGAGGTGGTAGTCTCTTGCTAGGCTACTTAAAAGATCCCGAATCAACATCCAAATGCATAAAAAACGGGTGGTTTTACACCGGTGATGTTGGTGTGATGCATCCGGACGGTTATTTGGAAATCAAAGATAGATCAAAAGACGTAATTATTAGTGGTGGTGAGAATTTGAGTAGCGTGGAGGTGGAGTCGGTATTGTACTTGCATCCTGCGGTGAATGAAGCAGCCGTAGTAGGACGACCTGATGAGTTTTGGGGCGAAACACCTTGTGCTTTCGTGAGTCTAAAAGATGAGGTCGGGAAGTTGCGGCCGACTGCCGAGGAGATAATGGAGTTTTGTAAAGGTAAGTTGCCACGATACATGATTCCGAAGTCAGTTGTGTTTAAAGACGAGCTTCCAAAAACATCTACCGGCAAGATTCAAAAGTTTATACTTCGAGATATTGCCAAAACTATGGGTTTTGTTGTAAAAAGTCGAATCTGATGAATTGTTTTAACATGTTTACTTTTATAATTTTGTATCAAACAGAATAATTTATTAATCCAGCACTTAAATGCTCCAAATCTGTTATCTTATTTTCTATGAGTTTTGATTAACTTATTTGTAGATGAAGCCAACATATTTGGGACAGCTAAACGCATAGTCTAATGTTTTCTAGCATTTAAAGCTTTTTTTTCGCTAATGACTTTTTGAGTCGGTAAATGTCTCCAACAAGATTCAAATTTGGTACCTCCTAATTTTGGTGTGAGTTTTATCCGATTTCAGATTCCCACTTTGACAACGCATTTAAAGCCTTGAGCCGAACATAAAACTTAAATATAAAAAATAAACATAAAAGTGATATATAAAAAGATGTAGTCATTACTTATTCAGTGAAAGAGAATCTTGAATATAAAAAGATGTATGTACATATAATGATAATGATGTTTGATCTGTTTGGTCATTAAATAATGGTGGTAGTTGTTAACATCTTTATTTTTATGTGGTTGTTATTTACACCATTTGGGATATTAAATATTTATTATAAAAAGGTTGAAGATTTGATTATTTGGTGGGATCCACGACTTTTATACATTGACGAACAAGTGAAAATGGTGAATAAAAAGAATATGATTATTAATCAGTGATATAATTTGATAGCTAAATATAATTTTTTGTATAATTTTAATAACTCTCTGAATGGTCTTATTTTTTTTTCTCCAAATAATGCACCATGTAATATGTATAAATTTTTAATTTCGTGAGAAATAAAATTTTATAGTTTATTAGTTTAATTATGTTTAACACATGTACAAAGCACTACAAACTATATTAAAAAATATATAAATGGAAATCCAAGAAACACTTCTAGTAATTAAACTAAGCAGATGGGAGCAAGAGCGTGATACAAGGTTTAACGGAAGCTTGAGAAGCAGCAATATTAGAAAAGGAGGAAATCAAGCATTGTAAGAAGCGAAACCACGATTCATTGAAGAGAATTGAGGAGTTTTTACAGTTACATATCAGGGTCGTTCCTTGAGTTTCGATGGCCATGTACGATAACGTAAAGTAGATTCTCTAACGTTGCTTAAAACTAGAATTTTGAATACGTAATTTTCACTATATAAACTTGAAAAAAAAAATTAAAATAACAAAAACTTCAAACTCAGACTTTTAATAATTCACAGTTTATAATATATCTTTCATATACTGTTCTATGAAAATTTACAAGTTCCCGTAATTTTATAAATAAAGTATTTCTTTTAGAAAAGTGAAATTTTTGTATACCACCAACGTATAAAAAACTACAGGAAAACAAGAATTACATCTTTAAAAAGAAACTAAGAAAATAAAGAGAACGGCTCCGAAATCCAAATATCCCAGTTTCAAAGTTTAGAATATTGGTCTTCTTAAATCTATTTTGAATCAAAAGGCGGGACTTTCTTTGAATGAGATTGCAAGACTTTGTGAGTCTATGACCATGTTCTTGTAGTATGGTAAGAATAAGATGACATTTAGAATTCATCATATATATCGATGATAATGAACTACCATAAGAGGTTAAATGTATAAATTATATATTTGAGGGGCTAAACTTGATATTTAAACAATAATAAGGAGTCACTGTGGTAAAAGTAGTTAAAACATCACATCTTCTTTCTTATAACAGACCTATAACTTTATCCGTAAAAACACTAAACAAAGCTTTTGTTTACGCTATTTTGACTTTTATACCAGTATAAAATGAGTTTAAAACATGATATAAAATTGTTTACTTAGATTAAATCTTACGAAAATAAGTTTACACCCATCGTGATTTTTAAAATTTTGGTGCCTCTGAAAAATCGAGACCTTGTACGATTAAGGTCCATGCTCGTGCTCAAATTTGGTCATGCTACCTATATGGTCAGGATCGGGGTAAAGTAGACAGTTGTCTCCACGAAATATTTTTTGTAATATGAAAAATAGTGATATTTATGTTAATTTTGAGATTTTGTCCCCATAAAAGTCGAAGATCTAAACTTTGTTCCACGTTAACAATAAAAATTATATCCACTTGATAAATTCACGTTAACTTGTCCCACGAGAAAATTTTTCTAACTCCACCTCTATATATGGCTATACATACACGCTTCTATAAAATTACCTACCTCTAACAAACTTCTATAAAATTACCTAAATAAAATGCAGAAAGAAGATGATATCTATCCGACCTCTAACAAACTTCTATAAAATTACCTTTTAGTTTTAGTCCTTGAAGATTTCAGTAGTTGCTTTTTAGACACGGATAATATAATTTATAAAATAATCTAAAATGATTAGAATTAAATATTTGTATGTCTATAAAACACTAAATAGATTATTTAAATCCTTTATTTTGTTAGACATCTAAGTTTTACAATCTTACTAGTTTAATACTCTAGCAATGCACTACAACCTAAATAATAAAAATTATATAAAGTTATACATAAAAGTTACTAATCCAATTTAGGGTTAAAATTAGAGAAACATTGTTAGTAATTAAGGAGCTTATGTGAGCAAGAGAGAAACAAAGAGAGACGACGCGGTAAAAAGACACGAAGGTAATGAAAATGACATGCTACCAACGAATCTTACTTCAAGGTTAAACGGCAACAAGAGATTGTTTAATTCAGATAAACACATAAAAGAGTTGTTGTATTATTGTATTCAACAAAAGAGAAAAAATATAATATAAATCGACAAAAGAGAAACCCTAATGCTAATACGGGCCAACACATGCATAAGAATGTTGGACCCATATTATTTGGGACCCTCATTGATCATTTATCCTTACTGATATGATGACTGACGCTAACTGAAATCTGTGTCTAGTAAATATTCGATGGACGTATTTACCTTACCGACACTATAGATTTCCCATTAGGTGATCGGAACTAAGAGAGCTAAATGTAAACACTTATTAAACACCACGAGACTAAATAATACACACTCCTAATTTGAGTGTGTATATAAAGGGATGTGATAAACCTTTAGAAGGGTTGGCTCATTTTATTATCACCATCTCTTTTATCCTAAACACACACTAAGTGTATTCTCTCAATTACTCCATCCTAACACGATCATCTCAATTTGGGAATCATAGATGGCTAATCTATTCAACAACATCTCCGGATCATCATCAAGAGGTATGTAAATAACATGAATCAATCTAATTTAATCCAACATGTGGTATCAGAGCCAATGGCTCGTGATTATCCATTGGTTCATGTTTATTTATCGCTTGGCTATTGCTATTATTGATTATGCAACTTATTTGGCCGGCGGTTTTTGATTTTTGGGTGAAAAATGGGATTTTTTGGACTGGTGGCGGCTGGACTGCAACCCTAATTTCGACGAACTTCGTTCGTGCGAATGAAGGCTCATCCGTACGAACCTGATTTGTTCGTTCGTACGGATGAAGCCCTATACGTACGAACCTGATTTGTTCATTAGTACGAACCTGATCGACTCATTCGTACGAACCTGATTTGTTCGTTCGTACGGATGAAGCCCTATTCGTACGAACCTGACTTGTTCATTAGTACGAATCTGATTTGTTCATACGCACGAACGTAACTGTTGATCCGTACGAATCTGGGATAATGCGTGCGAACCTAGGCTTACATCCGTACGAACTTAAACCTTACATCCGTACGAACCTAGGCTTACATCCGCACGAACCTGGACTTACATTCGTACGAATCAATACTCATCCGTACGAATATAATCTCATCCGTACGGATGACTACAGACCCTAATTTGGTCGGTTTTTTTAAAGTCTTACTGGTTGCCTTTTTTTAATCTCATCCGTACGGGCTCAGCCCCTTGACCCCGTAAGGGGCGCTGCCCCTTAACCCCGCAAGGGGGCGCAGCCCCCTTGACCCCTGCCTTATTTGTCGTGGTCACCTTATTTAGTCACCTTATTTATATGTGACCTTATTATACTTATGCACTAATATTCATGTTTTCATCTTTTGTTGCCCAAAGGTCAAAGGTGATTTCTATGATTGCATTTTTCCTTTAGCATAATAAACACGTAGGATATTAATTCTGCCCAAAGGTGATTTAATATACTTGTGTGCTTTAAAGGATTCTTATTATGCCTTAAAACACGATGTTCTATTTTGTTGCCCAAAGGTCAAAAGACAAACATAGTGTTGCATAAACCTTATGCTCATAATTTTACTTAGATATTAGTTATTTCTGCCCAAAGGTGATGTAACATCTAAGTAGAGCCTTACTTTAGCTTATTATTTTGGTGTTTTTTAATAGGCTTACCTATCACTAGCTTCATTACTTATATGGTCTTAGTCTCAGGAACATTACTTTTAGGTCTACTTATTTTAGACATTACTCTAGTTCTATTACCTTAAGAGACATTACTTAGTCTGCCTTATATAGCTAACTCTGTCACTCTAAAATCTTCTATAATTCGTATCATAATCTTAAATCCTCCTTATTCTCCACTACAGTACCAAACTTCGGCATTGAGGCACTTACTGGTGCTAATTTCACTTCATGGAAGGATCAACTCTACTTAACTCTGGGAATGCTCGACATGGACTATGCTATTCGCCATGATGAACCCGCCGCTATTACTGCTGAATCTACTGCGACTCAGAAAGCGGACTTTGATAAGTGGGAAAGGGCGAATCGGCTGTCCCTAATGATGGTCAAGAACTCAATTCATCCCAGCATTCGAGGAGCTATCCCTGATAACGACAAAGTGAAAACTTACCTCAAATCTGTTGAGGATCACTTTAAGGGATCGTCTAAGGCAAATGCGAGTAGTTTAATGCTACAGATGCTAACCCTTAAGTATGAAGGTTCTAATGGTGTTCGTGAACACATAATGAAGATGGTTGATATGTCTCATAAGTTTAAGAATTTGGAAATGGAAGTCTCAGATGGCTTTCTTGTGCATTTCATAATGACTTCCTTGCCTGCTCGGTTCGACACTTTCAAAGTGAATTATAACGCTATGAAAGATAAATGGTCAATAAGTGAACTGATTGCTATGTGCGTTCAAGAGGAAGATCGTCTTAAGCACATTCAACCTGAAGCTGCTGTTCATCTTACTACCACTTCAAACCCCAAGAAGAGGAAAGGTAACTACAGTAACAAGACTGAAAATAAAGTCCAAAATCATGGTGCTTCTACCTCTGGCCCTAAATCCTCGACAAGCAATACTAACTGCCCATTCTGTCGCTCCAAAGGGCACAGACAGAAAGATTGCTCTAAATTCAAGGAATGGCTAGCTAAGAAAGGTAACATTCTTTACGTAATATTTGATTCCTTTACTACTGATGTTCCATTTAATACATGGTGGGGTGACTCTGGTTCTATGGTCCATGTGACCAATTCCTTACAGGGATTCCTTACAATCCAGAAGCTACAAAAGGACCAAAGAAAGCTTAGAGTTGGAAATGGTGATCTCTTAGATGTTGAAGCCATGGGGACCTTAAATTTACATATGAATACCGGAAAATGTATTAGATTAATAGATACCTTATATGTACCGAGAATTACTCGGAACCTTGTATCTATATCTAGACTTGATCTTGAAGGTTATGTAATTACTCATGGTTGTGGCAGGATCACTTTTACTCTTAATAATGAATTGTTTGGTTGTGGTTTTTTGGATGGATTACTGTATAAATTAGAACTAGATCATAATTTCTCACAGTCTTTGTTGTCTCTTAATATTGATGACATTACTAAAACAAAGACAAAATCACCTAAACAAGCAGAGAATTCCTCCACATTGTGGCATAAACGTCTCGGCCACATCTCACGAGATCGCATGACACGACTCGTAAAAGAAGGAATCTTACCCTCTCTTGATTTTAGTGATTTTGAAACATGTATTCAATGCCTCAAAGGCAAAATGGCTAAAGGGAATAAGAAAGGAGCCACCAGATGTTCCAACTTGTTGGAAATAATTCATACTGATATTAGTGGCCCCTATCCCGCATCAATAACAGGACATACATCATTTATTACATTCATTGACGATTATTCACGTTATATGCACCTTTATCTGATTAAAGAAAAATCTGAATCCTTAAAAACTTTTGTCGATTATAAAACTTTGGTTGAAAACCAACTTGATCATAAGATAAAAGTTGTCCGATCAGATAGGGGAGGTGAGTATTACGGTAAACATACTGATATTGGTCAAGCTCATGGTCCTTTCTATAATTTTTGCAAGGAACAGGGCATAATTAACCAATACACCATGCCATGTTCTCCTCAACAGAATGGTGTTGCTGAAAGGAGAAACCGAACTTTAATGGACATGGTGAGAAGTATGCTCGCCAACACTAACCTACCCAAATTTCTTTGGACTGAGGCCTTAAAAACAGCTGTTCATATACTCAATAGGGTTCCATCAAAATATGTCCCTAAAACTCCTTATGAGATCTGGACAGGTAGGAAACCGAGTCTAAAATATATGAAAGTATGGGGCTGTCCTGCCTAAGCAAAAGTCTATAACCCTAACTTAAAGAAACTGGATTCTAAAACCCTTACATGTTTCTTTATTGGTTATCCCGAGAACTCAAAAGGTTATCGGTTTTACTGTCCTTCTCACTCTACCCGCATCATAGATACGCAACATGCCACTTTCCTCGAAAATTCAGAGATCAGTGGGAGCACGACAAATCCTGATTTAGATTTGCAAGAAGTACAAGAAGCGGGGGGAAACCACTCGTCGGTTATTATGATTCCTCCGATAACTCCTCTTGTACCCAACGCTGCTCCCGATATACCTGGATCTCCTAATGAACCGGTTGAACCTCCTATGCCTCCTAATCTAAACGCCGAAGAACCGCTTGTTCCTGAAGAACCCGTAATTCAGCTCAGGAGATCATCAAGGGCTCGCAGAAACACTAATTTTGATGATTTCGAAACTTATCTGGCTGAAGTCGAAAACATTGGGAAACTTACTGATCCAACCTCTTACCGAGAAGCTATGAATAGTGATCAGGCCGCTAAATGGATTGAAGCCATGATTGAAGAGCTCAAATCCATGGAGCGTAATGGCGTTTGGGTATTGGTTCCACTCACTAAAGGATCCAAAGTAATTGGATGTAAATGGGTGTTCAAAACCAAATTAGACCCGAATGGAAACGTCGAACGCTATAAGGCCAGACTGGTTGCAAAAGGCTTTACTCAAAAGGAAGGAATTGATTATCAAGAGACCTTTTCTCCTGTCTCTCGTAAAGATTCCCTAAGGATCGTCATGGCACTCGTAGCTCATTATGATTTAGAGTTACATCAGATGGATGTCAAGACCGCTTTCCTAAATGGTGACTTGCAAGAAGACGTATACATGCGGCAACCTGAAGGATTTATTCCAGAAGGTAAAGAGCACATGGTCTGCAAGTTAAATAAATCGATATATGGGTTGAAACAAGCATCACGACAATGGTACCTTAAATTTGATGAAGTCGTAAAATCTGATGGCTTCCTAAAGAATCAAGTGGATCAATGCACCTATCTCAAGATCAGTGGGAGTAACTTTATTATCCTTGTTTTGTATGTAGATGATATTCTGCTTGCAAGTAACAACTTGGATCTGCTACATGAGTCGAAGCGAATGCTTTCGCATAATTTCGACATGAAAGATCTCGGTGATGCCTCTTATGTTTTAGGTATCGAAATAAATCGAGACAGACGTAATGGTGTTCTAGGTCTTTCCCAAAGGGCTTATATTGACCGTATTCTAGAACGCTATAACATGCAGCACTGCACACCCACTGTGGCTCCGGTAGTTAAAGGGGACGTATTTGGACCTCATCAAACTCCGAGCACTGAAACTGAGAAGGCTGAAATGAGGATGATACCTTACTCATCTGTAGTTGGGAGCATTATGTACGCTCAGGTCTGTACTCGACCAGATATCGCTTACATCGCTGGTATGCTGGGGCGTTACTTATCTAACCCCGGATTAGCACACTGGAAAGCGGCTAAAAAGGTTCTACGATATCTGAAAGGGACCAAAGACTACAAATTAACTTATAGAAGAAGTGACAACTTGGAAGTAGTAGGTTATTCTGATTCTGACTTTGCTAAATGCAAAGAAGACCATAAATCTACTTCTGGGTATATTTTCATGTTAGCTGGCGGACCAATCTCTTGGCGGAGTCATAAACAGAAACTGACCACAACGTCTACTATGATGGCTGAATATGTTGCCGTTTATAATGCAACCTGTCATGGGATGTTGTTAAGGAACCTGATCAGTGGACTCAAACTCGTCAACTCAATCTCTAGACCATTGAAGCTTTACTGTGATAACTCAGCTGCTGTAACTTTCTCGAACAGTAACAGTTCGACTGGCGCTGGGTTGTATCTCGACACAAAGTATCTGTTTGTACGCGAACGGGTTGAGGAAAATGTTCTTTGTGTTGAGTACATAAGTACACATGACATGCTAGCGGATCCGATGACCAAAGGTCTTCCTCCTAATATATTCGTAGGACACGTGTCGAATATGGGGCTTACAAAAGACTTAATTTAATAGCATTGTTGTACTTATTGGTCATTATTATTTATTAATGAAAATTTTCCTCCTTATTCAGATTTTGTTTGTCTATTATTTACACCTTATGCGCATAACTGTGTTGGACATTATTATAACAAAATTTGTCTTAGTTGGTCTATCATTGCTTATTCAGTTTTGAATTTGAGTCATAGTTTGACTAGTGGGGGTCCTGAGTAGATGTTCTTCTCTACGACTGTACTTATCAACTATGATTTCGGTTTTAAACAAAATGAGTATTATCTCGTACGGACTTATCAATACTCATAGATAAATGATCTACTCGGTCAAGTGGGAGAATGTTGGACCCATATTATTTGTGACCCTCATTGATCATTTATCCTTACTGATATGATGACTGACGCTAACTGAAATCTGTGTCTAGTAAATATTCGATGGACGTATTTACCTTACCGACACTATAGATTTCCCATTAGGTGATCGGAACTAAGAGAGCTAAATGTAAACACTTATTAAACACCACGGAACTAAATAATACACACTCCTAATTTGAGTGTGTATATAAAGGGATGTGATAAACCTTTAGAAGGGTTGGCTCATTTTATTATCACCATCTCTTTTATCCTAAACACACACTAAGTGTATTCTCTCAATTACTCCATCCTAACACGATCATCTCAATTTGGGAATCATAGATGGCTAATCTATTCAACAACATCTCCGGATCATCATCAGGAGGTATGTAAATAACATGAATCAATCTAATTTAATCCAACAAAGTATATGCTTAACATAAAAATAAATAAAAAACAACATCGTCCCTCAAGCGCACAAAGCTACGACTAAATGCATTTAGAGTTTTCAAAAAAGAATCGAAAACAATGAGCCATATAAGCATTCGTAAACATATATGTTATCCGTAGACATGGACGAAGTATATGTAAGACAAAAAGGGGTGTTGGCCTCTCCCAAATTTTTGGCTAGTACAAATTTTTTGTTATATTTTCAGAAGTAGCTTATATTTAGTGTCTTTTTTAAGTTTGGCCCCTCCTAAATTTTGACAACAAATCAAACACCCTTAGTTAAAAACTATATTTTGTGTTTCAATAATTTCGGCCCCAAATTAATTAGTGCAAGCTTCGTCCCTGTCTGTAGAGCCGAAGGAATAATAGAAAGGGAGATGGTGCCAAGCTGAAGATAATGTCGAGTAAAATGACAATCGATCTTAATATTCTTGGTTCATAAAAAACTTAGTTACAAGCATCTAAATAGCACTTTTATTATCACGGTGTAATGAAGTAGGACGATATAGTTTGACACCCATATCTCCAAGCAACCAACTTAAACAAATAGTGTTACAAGTGGTCTAAGAAATATAATGATAATCAACTTCAATAGAGGAAGGAGAAGTAACATCATATTTCTTCCTCTCCATAAAATAAGTGATCGAATCACCAAGAAAAATACACCATCCAATATTCGACTTACAGTCATTAGGATCAGTATCAACATCCATATACGCACGTAAATGTTTTATATATTTATAAACATCGAGATTTAAAAACATATGCAATATAAGGGATCCTATAAAACCATTCTTCAAATTAACTATTAGAACAACATCTAAATCAACAGAAAACAAGAAGGACCATCAATATAATTGCTTATGGGTCAAATTATATATTTCATGATATCGGATGATAACATGTCACAACATGAGAACGTATCAAACCTATTTTTCTCGAGTATGACTTTTCATTAAATACTAATCCAGATCTAATCTTATATATTATTTAATTAGCAACCAGCCAACTACAATAATATTCTATCGAATTTTGTAACATATATAATACTCATTTTCCACTCTTAATTATAGTAGCAGGTTGTATATATGTATTTCTTATTTCTAGTTCTAAGAGCATCCGGAGTAGTGCTCTTATTAACAATTTTATTTTAATTTTATGTTTTTGTTTTTAATAATGTGCTTAAATATAAATACTTGACATGCATATATAAATGATTAGTTATGAAATATAAATATGATAGAATATTAAATGAAAGAAACTATTATAATAAAAAGAAGAAGAGTTAATTACACGGATGGTCCTTAACCTTATACCCAAATGGCACTTTCAGTCCTAAATTTTGGATAATTACATGGCTAGGCCTTTATTTGGAATCTTTGCACACGGACAGTCCTTTGGTCCGTTAGAGTTAACTCAATTCCGTTAGTTATATCATAATGACCAATTTACCCTTTTTGTCTTATTCGCAAAGGACCGTTTTTGTAAATTTTATTTTATTTTTATTTGTTTTATAACAATTGTTTATATATATAGTGAATGGTTCATGCGAGAACTCTTTTTTTTGCGAGAACTGCGAGAACTCTCACAAAAAGTCTTAAATCTCGTTTCACTTTGTTCATTCACATGCAAACTCTTTTGGAGATCAATAATCAAGTAAATATAAACGTAAAAAACTAAAAAAAAATCATATAAAATGACGTAAAAAGTTTTCGTTCATATATGAACTCATTTTTTGAAAAAAAAACGTTCATATGTGAACAATTTGTAAATACGCGTGATTTCATACAATTTTTTTAATTTTTCATTTATATTTTTACTAGATTTTTAACATTCAATAGTTTTTACATGTCAATAGACATAATTACATGTTAGTTGACACTTTTTTTAAGAGTTCTCGCAGTTCTCGCAGAAATAAGAGTTCTCGCATGAATCAGTCCCTATATATATATATATATATATATATATATATATATATATATATATATATATATATATATATATATATATATATATATATATATATATCACCACTTTGAGCTATTAACTTTATCTAGTTCTATATCTATAATTAATTTATAGTTATCCAAAAAGATTAGTTAATTTACAAAATATAACAAACTTTATAAAAAAATCTTTATATAAACCCCAACCCCCAAATTCCACTCTCTCTATTTCTTTCTCTTTCATAATTTTCTCACTAATTTCTCCTTTCTCAAAAACCTCAAAATTCAACAATGGCCGCCATTAATGGAGTCAATGAAAACAACAAACTAATCGTCAGTTTCGGGGAGATGTTAATCGACTTCGTACCGACCGTCTCCGGTGTCTCCTTATCCGAAGCACCTGGATTTTTGAAAGCTCCCGGCGGTGCTCCGGCGAACGTGGCGATCGCGGTGCAAAGACTCAGTGGGAAATCGGCGTTTGTCGGAAAGTTAGGTGATGATGAATTCGGCCACATGCTAGCAGGGATCTTGAAGGAAAACGGAGTAAACGGTGAGGGAATCAATTTCGATAAAGGCGCCAGGACTGCTCTTGCATTTGTTACGTTGAAAGCAGACGGATATCGTGAGTTTATGTTTTATCGGAATCCAAGTGCTGATTTGTTATTGACTGCTGATATGCCATTGACACTGATATGTTTTCTCGGCTTCTCCGTAGTCGCCATTTCCTTCAAGACTTTTTATTTGGGTTTTGTTTAATGATTTTGCTTGTGTTTAATTATTTGGGTTTTTATTTCAAAAAAATATATATTAAAGTTATAAACCTGAGATGTTTGGTGAAAATGAAGAAGGAGATGAATATATATATATATATATATATATATATATATATATATATATATATATATATATATATATATATATATATATATAAACAATTGTTATAAAACAAATAAAAATAAAATAAAATTTACAAAAACGGTCCTTTGCGAATAAGACAAAAAGGGTAAATTGGTCATTATGATATAACTAACGGAATTGAGTTAACCCTAACGGACCAAAGGACTGTCCGTGTGCAAAGATTCCAAATAAAGGCCTAGCCATGTAATTATCCAAAATTTAGGACTGAAAGTGCCATTTGGGTATAAAGTTAAGGACCATCCGTGTAATTAACTCAAAGAAGAATTAGACGGAAACAAATATAGAGAACAATCTCATTTAATCAAATATTCTTCTTCATCGATTCATCATTTCCCTTAATACCAAAAAAATGGAAGCATTGAGGAAGCCTAATTGTGCAAACTCAAGTCCTTTAACTCCTCTTGGATTCCTTGAGAGGGCTGCAACCGTATACGGTGACTCTCCTTCGATCGTATATAACAATGTTACCTACACATGGACGGACACCTTTACTCGTTGTCTGCGATTAGCTTCATCTATCTCTCGTCTTGCCATTAGAAAAGGCGACGTTGTTTCAGTGCTTGCACCAAACATCCCTGCCACCTATGAGCTTCATTTTGCTGTTACCATGACCGGGGCGGTAATTAATACCATTAATACTCGTTTGGATGCACGAACTGTCTCAATATTCCTTAGTCACAGCGGATCCAAGCTCGTCTTTGTTGACTACCAGCTCTCTAGCATTATCCAACAAGCGGTTTCTCTACTCCCGGATGGTTGTGTTGGTATTTGAATAGTTTTAACAAATGTGTGTCCGTAAATGTGTGAGACTACGGGAGCGCACACATCGACATTTAGACACGACTACAAGTTTAATTTATTTATTAAATATTACTTAATGGTTAAGTGTAAATATTTATTAAATGGAGGGTTTATTATGTAAATAAGGAGGTTTCCTTATTGTAATATAATTCAAACTCTTAGATTTGAAAACCTATAAATAGAAGATAAACCCTAAACCCTAATTCATTGCAAAATAAAAAAAGGATCGACTAATTTGTTTGGTTTAGCCGATCGGTATTTTTAAAAAAGGGTTTTTATTATTTATTTATTTGGTTTTTGTAATAAGAGTTGCTGCTAGACAATTGTTGTAAAAGCAATTAAACATGTACTAGCATACTAGTCTGTTGCTAAAAGAAGGTGTCGCGTACGCAACCGTAAATTAGATCTTATACTTAGATCTACGACTTTCGCTTGCTTCTAATTAAAGGTAATTTTCTTTATCCGATTTATTATTTACTATGTGATCCTATTTCCGCTGCCATGTATTGTTTGACAATATGACTCTAGTTGTATACCTATAGTGGTATCAGCCAAAACATAGGTAAATATTATTTTGGATCTAAACATCAAAATTGAGGGGGGATTAGGGTTGGTTTATTGTATGATTTTTCAAAATTAAAAGTTAATTTGAAATCAATCTACTTTGCAATTTGATGTTTAATTACCTTATTTACTTTTATGCAAAATTATGTTTATAAAGTTACATGCATAACTTTGTAAGCATAATTAGATATATTGATATTGTTAAAAAGTAAATTGAATTAGTGACATATTATTAATTGTTAATTGAATATGTGCGACACAAAAGGATTTGTATGATAAAAAGTTATGTGTGGTTTATTTGATATACGAATTGTTTACATATTGATAGCTTACGCAATCCAAACTTGTTTATTTGGACGGATGTATGTGGTCCGTTTCCTTTGAAACGGGAGTGATTCAATATGTAAACAATGACCATAGAGACTTTTTAGGCATTACCCAATTAGTTGCGTAGAATAATTCTAAATTCATTATTATAAATATTGTTTGTCAAATGTCTTTTGAAAGAAACAAAATTTAATAATAAGACTAAAGAATTATTATGACGAGTTATTAATTTATTTTGGCACTTTTATACGTTCTATAACGCATTTGGTTGGGTTTATATACCGTAATTTGGTCCAGCGACGGAACGTATAAATTTACAAAATATCTTAAAAACCATCGATTTAATAAGCGTGTGATTGGTAATTTATAACTAGATTGTACATGCTCAGTGTATTATTACCCAACTAGGCTCACCTACAATAGGGGACGATGTCTAGGAAAGTTATGCGGAGTGGGGTACACTCCTAATGAGGCAATGCTATTAAGAAATGTTGAACCATTCGCTACACCTCACATGCTTTCCTGGTCGTACCCTCGTAGAGCTACCGAAAGGGTTTTAATGATGACCATGTTACGATTAGTTGTATAAATTAGGTAATCATAGAAACACGTTTAATAACCAGTAAAATAAAAACATTTTGTTTTTAATTAAATTACGTTACGAAATTGTTGCATGGCAATTGCGTACGTAGATTTTTAACACCCATGGAATTTAAGTCAATTGCTATCCGTATTGCCTAGACATCTTGTACTTGCTCGTCACTCTACGTGAGACGTAGGTGAAGTGTATCCAAGGCGGATTACCACTCATAGTGAGACTGTGGTGGACTATCTGCAGTCTTCAGTCGGATGACTTAAATCGGGTTATGCAGTAAGACTGTAAACGCCGATAGCGATAAAATGCGACGAAACATGATTAATGTCACGATCACCATTTTGATGCTTGGATCGAATTATGACATTAAGTCCCATTTTCTAGGAGTTGCATCGGTAAATGCAATTACGGATCGTCACTTACCTTTTGAGTATTATTTAGTTCCTAGCAGATCAACTGATGGAACGGTAATATGTCAATTGGGTCCTAGTCTTAACGGAAAGTAAACCATGGGTTTTACGTTTTGTTAAGAAATCTTATGTCGAAAGTACTAATGAGAACTTTCTTCTGTTTTGTAGAAATGGCACAAAATCCCGAATTAAGCGGGATTATGTCAGAAATCAAAACAATGTTCAAAAGTGAAATACTTACTGAACCAAGTTTTAATGATTGGTTTCATCAGCTGAGAATCGTTCTATGAGCGATGAAGTAATTACCAGTCATTAATAAACCGATATCTATTGAGCCGAAGAATGCTTATGATGAGATAACTCGGGCAACTTATCAAGCAGCGATAAGTAGCCGGATATAATGATTGTTAAGCTTCACATTATGTATGAGAAACAAGTCGGTCTTGAATTGAACGACTTGATTCAAGAATTACATTAGTGAAAACATGTTACTGGAACGTCAGTATGGGCTCACGTTGTCAACATAACAAGCTAAGTTAATCATTTGGAAAGGATGAATTACCCTATCATCAAACTATTGTTGTTCTAAATTGCCTCTAACAAGGTATTGGTGAATTTACACCTAACAAGAATATGCATGGTATGGCTAAAATTCTCAAGAACTTCATATGATGCTCGTAGAGTTTGAGAAATTTCTTCCTAATCGGTTACCGACCAGATCCTAGCGGTCAGTGGTGGTATGGCTCAGATAAGAAAATACAACCGCAAGCTAAGGGCAAAGCTAAACAAGATGGAACGAATAAACAAGCAATTGTTTATATTCACAAGCCTAAGCTAACCCCTCTAGCGAAAAGAGAACATCCTACTAAGGATGATGGTTGAAATCACTGTTAAGTGATTAGGCATTGAAAGAGGAATTGTCCTACTCTAGCCGAGGTGCAAGATAAGAAGAGAGTCGGTAACGCCGGATCTTCGGGTATCTTCACTTATAGAATTATGTTTTTTCTCTAAAAAACAAATACCTGAGTATCTGACATTGGTTGTGGTACTCATATTTGTGATTCCTTACAAGGATTTAGAGCAAAGAAGAAACTGAAGAATGAATCTCTATAACTATACGTAGGCTATGTCAAACGTGTAGTTATGAAAGCCATTAGAAGTTAAGACTTACATTTACCCTAGGGCATAATAATTGTATTAGACAATTGTTATTATGCACTTACTTATGTTAAGGGGAATGTTTCAGTTTATGTTTTACAGAATAATGAATATGGTATTTCTGTTTCGAACATAAATGTTATTATATTAATATGATTGATATTAATGACATATATGAAATAGATTTGCATGCTCATTCTTCTTTAAATTATAATTCTATATCTATTAATAGCACTAAATGCGTTAAGTCCAACTTGGACTCAACCTATCTATGACATTGTTGTATTGCGCACATATACAAGTATTGCATTAAAAGGCTTCACGACTTTAAAGTTAAATGATATTTTATTTGATAAATGCGAATCTTGTGTGTGTCGGGCAAAATGACAAGGAAACCTTTTCCGTATGAGACGAAAAGGGCAACTGGTCTTTTAGGAATCATACATACTGATGTATGTGATCCCTTTAGACATGTGTCAAAGAAAGGTGCTAACTATTTCGTTACATTTATGGATAATTTCAACAGTTATGGTTATGTTTAACTTGCTTAAACATAAACATAAGGTGGTTGAAACATTCAAAGTGTTTCAAAACGAAAGTAGAAAATCAACTCGGCAAAACCATCGAGATCCTTTGATTGGATTGTGGTGGTGAGTACTTAAGCCTAAAGATTAAGGATCATCTCAAAGCATGTGAAATTGTCCAATTGCTTACTCCTTCCTATACTCCACAACACAATGGTGTATCGGAGAGGAGAAATTGAACCTTGCTTGGCAGGGTATGATCAATGATGAACCTTAATATTCTGCCATTATCTTTTGGGATTATGCTCTAGAGTTTGCTTTATGCATTCTCAATATGATTCCAACAAACTGTTCAAGTTGCACGATATTCCGAGTTTTTCGAAACACGGCTTATCGGACAAGGAAACAGTGGGAGGGTTGTAGAACTTGACAAGGTTCAAGAGGGAGATACATCACCTTCTACTCACACTGGTGATCAACAATTCGGGGGGGATAGAGTTGAGCCTCAGTTTATGCCTCAATCTAGTCCGACTCAAGTTGTGATTGAGCCACAAGTTCAGTCTCAACAACAAATTGTTGATGCTCCAATTCGTAGGTCCGAAAGGACTATACGTGCACCTTCTAGGTTGAACTTAAACGTTAATCTAGAGGATGGTGACGTATAAGGGGATCTTAATGAACCTTGAAACTTGAAAGTTATTATCAGGTCCAGACGCTGAGAAATGACTTCAAGCTGCGAATTTGGAGATTCAATCCATGAATGACAACGAAGTTTGGAATTTGGTAGATAAAACTCCAAATGCCAAGACTATCGATTGCAGATGTTTCTTTTTAAAGATAAAGAACATACATGGATGGGAAAATACACATCTATAAAGCTCGTCTCATGGCAAAAGGATTTACTCAAGTCTATGGTATAGATTATGAGGAAACCTTTTCCCCAATGGCAGACATAAGAGCTATTAGAATTCTCTTAGCCATAGCGGCGTTCTATGACTATGAGATATGGCAAATGGATGTCAAGACAACAAACAGAAGGTTTTATTGATCCATCACATTCCAACAACAAGCTAAAGAAGTTCATTTATGGACTTAAGCAAGCATCAAGAAGTTGGAATAAAAGATTTGATGAAGAAATCAAAAGGTTGTTTTTGTTCAGAATTTCGATAAGCCATATGTGTATCAAAAATTCAGTGGGAGTAATGTTACTTTCTTAGTCTTATATGTAGATGACATATAGCTAATGGGAAACAGTGTTCCAATGCTTGAAGATGTTAAATCTCATATTGGGAAATGTTTTGCCATGAAAGACTTAGGAGAAGCAATATTGATTTTGGAATCAAGATCTTGAGAGATAGATCTAAGCGGTTAATTGAGTAAAGTCAAAAAGCTTACATTGATGATATACTTAAGCAGTTAGTATAGAAAATTCCAAACATGGAAATTTATCAATGAAAGATAGACTTAAAATCTCAAACATCAAGGATAGTGCTCTTACACCTCACGAAGTGGAGCGCATGCAAAGGATACCTTATGCTTAGGCAAAAGGATATATTTTGTATGTGATGCACAAGGCCTGATGTTGCTTTTGCACAGAACATTGTTAACAAGATTTAACAGAATCCAGACGAAAGATACTGGATTGTTGTAAAGAACATACTAAAGTACCTTAGGGGTACTAAAGATATGGTTCTTATGTATGGTGGAAATCCTGAGGCTAATATTGGATATTGTGATGCTGGATTTCAGAAATAACCATCTCTACAACAGAATTTGAGTATATTGCATCTTCCAGAGATGCAAATGGAAGTTGTTTGGATCTGGAAATTTATTTCTGGACTTGGTATTGTTCCCACAGCCAAGACTCCTTTGGATAGATATTGCAACAAAACTGGTGCAATGATCATAGCCAATGAACTCGAGGGTTCAAAAGGGAGCTAAACACTTTCAGAAGAAAATTCACTATATTCATGAAAGAGTCGAACATGGTGAAATTCAAGTACTCAAAGTTCACACAGATGACAACTTAGCTAATCCTTTCACCAAGGCTCTGGTAAAGACGAACGGGTTGAGGGTATAGGACTTCGTTTATCTAGTTGTTTCATGTAATCTGTGATTGATATAGTATTTGGACATATGGATGTAATAAACAATTTTATTAAGAATGAATAATATTGAGGATATGTGATTTCATTTCTTATATAATTGTTATCCAATTTTTCATGTTTTAATCCTTGATCTATATTTATATTTATATTTAAATATTTTTCTAAATATTCGTTGTCGTTTGATTATGTGGGAGCATAATTGAATTAAGACAGTATCTGAGTAGTCAGCTTGGCTCACTAACCCGGATGGTGTACATGGAGATGAACACTGGATTATCCCACATGAATTAGTACTTATGGATCCTTGTCATTAAGTATAATTCATAAGGTTTAATGTCCTTTGACTTGAGATACAAGTTGGGAATCATGTACGTAGTGCATTATTTGATTCTAGTCAAACGCACTCCTGGATAAGGGTGTTATAAAGGCTATTTTTGGTAATGTTGCGAAATACGATGACTACCAATTGTAGTCAAGATAGGATTTGTTCCTTCAGTGAAAACTGAAGTTAGATACTATCTGGGCCACTCATGAATACTTAAGATGTATGTTCGGCCGAACCCAAATAAATCCAGATGTGTCTCGATAGTATTTGGTAATCTTTAAGTGATTCGCGAAATGAGAAACAGTAGTTAAAATGGAATGATTTTGATCCATCAAAAGATTTTAACTAAGTATCTGTAACAAAAGGATGTGAATCGAATATAGACTCACAGTGAGTTTTGGAGAAACTTACTCGTGCATTTATGGGAGCATTGATATGTTGCTAGACATTAATCAATGTTATCATGTTTGTTTGAAAATTATTCAAAAGTGGGAGCTGTTGGTATTTGAATAGTTTTAACAAATGTGTGTCCGTAAATGTGTGAGACTACGGGAGCGCACACATCGACATTTAGACACGACTACAAGTTTAATTTATTTATTAAATATTACTTAATGGTTAAGTGTAAATATTTATTAATTATTATGTAAATAAGGAGGTTTCCTTATTGTAATATAATTCAAACTCTTAGATTTGAAAAACTATAAATAGAAGATAAACCCTAAACCCTAATTCATTGCAAAATAAAAAAGGATCGACTAATTTGTTTGGTTTAGCCGATCGGTATTTTTTAAAAAGGGTTTTTATTATTTATTTATTTGGTTTTTGTAATAAGAGTTGCTGCTAGACAATTGTTGTAAAAGCAATTAAACATGTACTAGCATACTAGTCTGTTGCTAAAAGAAGGTGTCGCGTACGCAACCGTAGATTAGATCTTATACTTAGATCTACGACTTTCGCTTGCTTCTAATTAAAGGTAATTTTCTTTATCCGATTTATTATTTACTATGTGATCCTATTTCCGCTGCCATGTATTGTTTGACAATATGACTCTAGTTGTATACCTATAGTGGTATCAGCCAAAACATAGGTAAATATTATTTTGGATCTAAACATCAAAATTGAGGGGGGATTAGGGTGGTTTATTGTATGATTTTACAAAATTAAAAGTTAATTTGAAATCAATCTACTTTGCAATTTGATGTTTAATTACCTTATTTACTTTTATGCAAAATTATGTTTATAAAGTTACATGCATAACTTTGTAAGCATAATTAGATATATTGATATTGTTAAAAAGTAAATTGAATTAGTGACATATTATTAATTGTTAATTGAATATGTGCGACACAAAAGGATTTGTATGATAAAAAGTTATGTGTGGTTTATTTGATATACGAATTGTTTACATATTGATAGCTTACGCAATCCAAACTTGTTTATTTGGACGGATGTATGTGGTCCGTTTCCTTTGAAACGGGAGTGATTCAATATGTAAACAATGACCATAGAGACTTTTTAGGCATTACCCAATTAGTTGCGTAGAATAATTCTAAATTGTTTATTATAAATATTGTTTGTCAAATGTCTTTTGAAAGAAACAAAATTTAATAATAAGACTAAAGAATTATTATGACGATTAATTTATTTTGGCACTTTTATACGTTCTATAACGCATTTGGTTGGGTTTATATACCGTAATTTGGTCCAGCGACGGAACGTATAAATTTACAAAATATCTTAAAAACCATCGATTTAATAAGCGTGTGATTGGTAATTTATAACTAGATTGTACATGCTCAGTGTATTATTACCCAACTAGGCTCACCTACAATAGGGGACGATGTCTAGGAAAGTTATGCGGAGTGGGGTACACTCCTAATGAGGCAATGCTATTAAGAAATGTTGTACCATTCGCTACACCTCACATGCTTTCCTGGTCGTACTCTCGTAGAGCTACCGAAAGGGTTTTAATGATGACCATGTTACGATTAGTTGTATAGATTAGGTAATCATAGAAACACGTTTAATAACCAGTAAAATAAAAACATTTTGTTTTTAATTAAATTACGTTACGAAATTGTTTCATGGCAATTGCGTACGTAGATTTTTAACACCCATGGAATTTAAGTCAATTGCTATCCGTATTGCCTAGACAACTTGTACTTGCTCGTCACTCTACGTGAGACGTAGGTGAAGTGTATCCAAGGCGGATTACCACTCATAGTGAGACTGTGGTGGACTATCTGCAGTCTTCAGTCGGATGACTTAAATCGGTTATGCAGTGAGACTGTAAACGCCGATAGCGATAAGATGCGACGAAACATGATTAATGTCACGATCACCATTTTGATGCTCGGATCGAATTATGACATTAAGTCCCATTTTCTAGGAGTTGCACCGGTAAATGCAATTACGGATCGTCACTTACCTTTTGAGTATTATTTAGTTCCTAGCAGATCAACTGATGGAACGGTAATATGTCAATTGGGTCCTAGTCTTAACGGAAAGTAAACCATGGGTTTTACGTTTTGTTAAGAAATCTTATGTCGAAAGTACTAATGAGAACTTTCTTCTGTTTTGTAGAAATGGCACAAAATCCCGATTTAAGCGGGATTATGTCAGAAATCAAAACAATGTTCAAAGGTGAAATACTTACTGAACCAAGTTTTAATGATTGGTTTCATCAGCTGAGAATCGTTCTATGAGCGATGAAGTAATTACCAGTCATTAATAAACCGATATCTCTTGAGCCGAAGAATGCTTATGATGAGATAACTCGGGCAACTTATCAAGCAGCGATAAGTAGCCGGATATAATGATTGTTAAGCTTCACATTATGTATGAGAAACAAGTCGGTCTTGAATTGAACGACTTGATTCAAGAATTACATTAGTGAAAACATGTTGCTGGAACGTCAGTATGGACTCACGTTGTCAACATAACAAGCTAAGTTAATCATTTGGAAAGGATGAATTACCCTATCATCAAACTATTGTTGTTCTAAATTGCCTTTCACAAGGTATTGGTGAATTTACACCTAACAACAATATGCATGGTATGGCTAAAATTCTCAAGAACTTCATATGATGCTCGTAGAGTTTGAGAAATTTCTTCCTAATCGGTTACCGACCAGATGCGGTCAGTGGTGGTATGGCTCAGATAAGAATATACAACGCAAGCTAAGGGCAAAGCTAAACAAGATGGAACGAATAAACAAGCAATTGTTTATATTCACAAGCCTAAGCTAACCCTCTAGCGAAAAGAGAACATCCTACTAAGGATGATGGTTGAAATCACTGTTAAGTGATTAGGCATTGAAAGAGGAATTGTCCTACTCTAGCCGAGGTGCAAGATAAGAAGAGAGTCGGTAACGCCGGATCTTCGGGTATCTTCACTTATAGAATTATGTTTTTTCTCTAAAAACAAATACATGAGTATCTGACATTGGTTGTGGTACTCATATTTGTGATTCCTTACAAGGATTTAGAGCAAAGAAGAAACTGAAGAATGAATCTCTATAACTATACGTAGGCTATGTCAAACGTGTAGTTATGAAGCCATTAGAAGTTAAGACTTACATTACCTAGGGCATAATAATTGTATTAGACAATTGTTATTATGCACTTACTTATGTTAGGGGAATGTTTCAGTTTATGTTTTACAGAATAATGATATGGTA
>CAJVGC010000589.1:32001415-32343326 GCA_910822075.1 Senecio squalidus
TTGTGTCCGTAAATGTGTGAGACTACGGGAGCGCACACATCGACATTTAGACACGACTACAAGTTTAATTTATTTATTCAATATTACTTACTGGTTAAGTGTAAATATTTATTAAATGGAGGGTTTATTATGTAAATAAGGAGGTTTCCTTATTGTAATATAATTCAAACTCTTAGATTTGAAAAACTCTAAATAGAAGATAAACCCTAAACCCTAATTCATTGCAAAATAAAAAAGGATCGACTAATTTGGTTGGTTTAGCCGATCGGTATTTTTTTAAAAAGGGTTTTTATTATTTATTTATTTGTTTTGTAATAAGAGTTGCTGCTAGACAATTGTTGTAAAAGCAATTAAACGTCTGTTGCTAAAAGAAGGTGTCGCGTACGCAACCGTAGATTAGATCTTATACTTAGATCTACGACTTTCGCTTGCTTCTAATTAAAGGTAATTTTCTTTATCCGATTTATTATTTACTATGTGATCCTATTTCCGCTGCCATGTATTGTTTGACAATATGACTCTAGTTGTATACCTATAGTGGTATCAGCCAAAACATAGGTAAATATTATTTTGGATCTAAACATCAAAATTGAGGGGGGATTAGGGTTGGTTATTGTATGATTTTTCAAAATTAAAAGTTAATTTGAAATCAATCTACTTTGCAATTTGATGTTTAATTACCTTATTTACTTTATGCAAAATTATGTTTATAAAGTTACATGCATAACTTTGTAAGCATAATTAGATATATTGATATTGTTAAAAAGTAAATTGAATTAGTGACATATTATTAATTGTTAATTGAATCGTGCGACACAAAAAGGATTTGTATGATAAAAAGTTATGTGTGGTTTATTGATATACGAATTGTTTACATATTGATAGCTTACGCAATCCAAACTTGTTTATTTGGACGGATGTAATGTGGTCCGTTTCCTTTGAAACGGGAGTGATCAATATGTAAACAATGACCATAGAGACTTTTTAGGCATTACCCAATTAGTTGCGTAGAATAATTCTAAATTCATTATTATAAATATTGTTTGTCAAATGTCTTTTGAAAGAAACAAAATTTAATAATAAGACTAAAGAATTATTATGACGAGTTATTAATTTATTTTGGCACTTTTATACGTTCTATAACGCATTTGGTTGGGTTTATATACCGTAATTTGGTCCAGCGACGGAACGTATAAATTTACAAAATATCTTAAAAACCATCGATTTAATAAGCGTGTGATTGGTAATTTATAACTAGATTGTACATGCTCAGTGTATTATTACCCAACTAGGCTCACCTACAATAGGGGACGATGTCTAGGAAAGTTATGCGGAGTGGGGTACACTCCTAATGAGTATTAAGAAATGTTGAACCATTCGCTACACCTCACATGCTTCTTCCTGGTCGTACCCTCGTAGAGCTACCGAAAGGGTTTTAATGATGACCATGTTACGATTAGTTGTATAAATTAGGTAATCATAGAAACACGTTTAATAACCAGTAAAATAAAAACATTTTGTTTTAATTAAATTACGTTACGAAATTGTTGCATGGCAATTGCGTACGTAGATTTTTAACCACCCATGGAATTTAAGTCAATTGCTATCCGTATTGCCTAGACATCTTGTACTTGCTCGTCACTCTACGTGAGACGTAGGTGAAGTGTATCCAAGGCGGATTACCACTCATAGTGAGACTGTGGTGGACTATCTGCAGTCTTCAGTCGGATGACCTTAAATCGGTTATGCAGTGAGACTGTAAACGCCGATAGCGATAAATGCGACGAAACATGATTAATGTCACGATCACCATTTTGATGCTTGGATCGAATTATGACATTAAGTCCCATTTTCTACATCGGTAAATGCAATTACGGATCGTCACTTACTTTTGAGTATTATTTAGTTCCTAGCAGATCAACTGATGGAACGGTAATATGTCAATTGGGTCCTAGTCTTAACGGAAAGTAAACCATGGGTTTTACGTTTTGTTAAGAAATCTTATGTCGAAAGTACTAATGAGAACTTTCTTCTGTTTTGTAGAAATGGCACAAAATCCCGAATTAAGCGGGATTATGTCAGAAATCAAAACAATGTTCAAAGTGAAATACTTACTGAACCAAGTTTTAATGATTGGTTTCATCAGCTGAGAATCGTTATATGAGCGATGAAGTAATTACCAGTCATTAATAAACCGATATCTATTGAGCCGAAGAATGCTTATGATGAGATAACTCGGGCAACTATCAAGCAGCGATAAGTAGCCGGATATAATGATTGTTAAGCTTCACATATGTATGAGAAACAAGTCGGTCTTGAATTGAACGACTTGATTCAAGAATTACATTAGTGAAAATGGAACGTCAGTATGGGCTCACGTTGTCAACATAACAAGCTAAGTTAATCATTTGGAAAGGATGAATTACCCTATCATCAAACTATTGTTGTTCTAAATTGCCTCTAACAAGGTATTGGTGAATTTACACCTAACAAGAATATGCATGGTATGGCTAAAATTCTCAAGAACTTCATATGATGCTCGTAGAGTTTGAGAAATTTCTTCCTAATCGGTTACCGACCAGATCCTAGCGGTCAGTGGTGGTATGGCTCAGATAAGAAAATACAACCGCAAGCTAAGGGCAAAGCTAAACAAGATGGAACGAATAAACAAGCAATTGTTTATATTCACAAGCCTAAGCTAACCCCTCTAGCGAAAAGAGAACATCCTACTAAGGATGATGGTTGAAATCACTGTTAAGTGATTAGGCATTGAAAGAGGAATTGTCCTACTCTAGCCGAGGTGCAAGATAAGAAGAGAGTCGGTAACGCCGGATCTTCGGGTATCTTCACTTATAGATTATGTTTTTTCTCTAAAAACAAATACATGAGTATCTGACATTGGTTGTGGTACTCATATTTGTGATTCCTTACAAGGATTTAGAGCAAAGAAGAAACTGAAGAATGAATCTCTATAACTATACGTAGGCTATGTCAAACGTGTAGTTATGAAAGCCATTAGAAGTTAAGACTTACATTTACCCTAGGGCATAATAATTGTATTAGACAATTGTTATTATGCACTTACTTATGTTAAGGGGAATGTTTCAGTTTATGTTTTACAGAATAATGAATATGGTATTTCTGTTTCGAACATAAATGTTATTATATTAATATGATTGATATTAATGACATATATGAAATAGATTTGCATGCTCATTCTTCTTTAAATTATAATTCTATATCTATTAATAGCACTAAATGCGTTAAGTCCAACTTGGACTCAACCTATCTATGACATTGTTGTATTGCGCACATATACAAGTATTGCATTAAAAGGCTTCACGACTTTAAAGTTAAATGATATTTTATTTGATAAATGCGAATCTTGTGTGTGTCGGGCAAAATGACAAGGAAACCTTTTCCGTATGAGACGAAAAGGGCAACTGGTCTTTTAGGAATCATACATACTGATGTATGTGATCCCTTTAGACATGTGTCAAAGAAAGGTGCTAACTATTTCGTTACATTTATGGATAATTTCAACAGTTATGGTTATGTTTAACTTGCTTAAACATAAACATAAGGTGGTTGAAACATTCAAAGTGTTTCAAAACGAAAGTAGAAAATCAACTCGGCAAAACCATCGAGATCCTTTGATTGGATTGTGGTGGTGAGTACTTAAGCCTAAAGATTAAGGATCATCTCAAAGCATGTGAAATTGTCCAATTGCTTACTCCTTCCTATACTCCACAACACAATGGTGTATCGGAGAGGAGAAATTGAACCTTGCTTGGCAGGGTATGATCAATGATGAACCTTAATATTCTGCCATTATCTTTTGGGATTATGCTCTAGAGTTTGCTTTATGCATTCTCAATATGATTCCAACAAACTGTTCAAGTTGCACGATATTCCGAGTTTTTCGAAACACGGCTTATCGGACAAGGAAACAGTGGGAGGGTTGTAGAACTTGACAAGGTTCAAGAGGGAGATACATCACCTTCTACTCACACTGGTGATCAACAATTCGGGGGGGATAGAGTTGAGCCTCAGTTTTTGCCTCAATCTAGTCCGACTCAAGTTGTGATTAAGCCACAAGTTCAGTCTCAACAACAAATTGTTGATGCTCCAATTCGTAGGTCCGAAAGGACTATACGTGCACCTTCTAGGTTGAACTTAAACGTTAATCTAGAGGATGGTGACGTATAAGGGGATCTTAATGAACCTTGAAACTTGAAAGTTATTATCAGGTCCAGACGCTGAGAAATGACTTCAAGCTGCGAATTTGGAGATTCAATCCATGAATGACAACGAAGTTTGGAATTTGGTAGATAAAACTCCAAATGCCAAGACTATCGATTGCAGATGTTTCTTTTTAAAGATAAAGAACATACATGGATGGGAAAATACACATCTATAAAGCTCGTCTCATGGCAAAAGGATTTACTCAAGTCTATGGTATAGATTATGAGGAAACCTTTTCCCCAATGGCAGACATAAGAGCTATTAGAATTCTCTTAGCCATAGCGGCGTTCTATGACTATGAGATATGGCAAATGGATGTCAAGACAACAAACAGAAGGTTTTATTGATCCATCACATTCCAACAAGTATGCAAGCTAAAGAAGTTCATTTATGGACTTAAGCAAGCATCAAGAAGTTGGAATAAAAGATTTGATGAAGAAATCAAAAGGTTGTTTTTGTTCAGAATTTCGATAAGCCATATGTGTATCAAAAATTCAGTGGGAGTAATGTTACTTTCTTAGTCTTATATGTAGATGACATATAGCTAATGGGAAACAGTGTTCCAATGCTTGAAGATGTTAAATCTCATATTGGGAAATGTTTTGCCATGAAAGACTTAGGAGAAGCAATATTGATTTTGGAATCAAGATCTTGAGAGATAGATCTAAGCGGTTAATTGAGTAAAGTCAAAAAGCTTACATTGATGATATACTTAAGCAGTTAGTATAGAAAATTCCAAACATGGAAATTTATCAATGAAAGATAGACTTAAAATCTCAAACATCAAGGATAGTGCTCTTACACCTCACGAAGTGGAGCGCATGCAAAGGATACCTTATGCTTAGGCAAAAGGATATATTTTGTATGTGATGAGATGCACAAGGCCTGATGTTGCTTTTGCACAGAACATTGTTAACAAGATTTAACAGAATCCAGACGAAAGATACTGGATTGTTGTAAAGAACATACTAAAGTACCTTAGGGGTACTAAAGATATGGTTCTTATGTATGGTGGAAATCCTGAGGCTAATATTGGATATTGTGATGCTGGATTTCAGAAATAACCATCTCTACAACAGAATTTGAGTATATTGCATCTTCCAGAGATGCAAATGGAAGTTGTTTGGATCTGGAAATTTATTTCTGGACTTGGTATTGTTCCCACAGCCAAGACTCCTTTGGATAGATATTGCAACAAAACTGGTGCAATGATCATAGCCAATGAACTCGAGGGTTCAAAAGGGAGCTAAACACTTTCAGAAGAAAATTCACTATATTCATGAAAGAGTCGAACATGGTGAAATTCAAGTACTCAAAGTTCACACAGATGACAACTTAGCTAATCCTTTCACCAAGGCTCTGGTAAAGACGAACGTAACTCACTTGGTTGAGGGTATAGGACTTCGTTTATCTAGTTGTTTCATGTAATCTGTGATTGATATAGTATTTGGACATATGGATGTAATAAACAATTTTATTAAGAATGAATAATATTGAGGATATGTGATTTCATTTCTTATATAATTGTTATCCAATTTTTCATGTTTTAATCCTTGATCTATATTTATATTTATATTTAAATATTTTTCTAAATATCCGTTGTCGTTTGATTATGTGGGAGCATAATTGAATTAAGACAGTATCTGAGTAGTCAGCTTGGCTCACTAACCCGGATGGTGTACATGGAGATGAACACTGGATTATCCCACATGAATTAGTACTTATGGATCCTTGTCATTAAGTATAATTCATAAGGTTTAATGTCCTTTGACTTGAGATACAAGTTGGGAATCATGTACGTAGTGCATTATTTGATTCTAGTCAAACGCAATCCTGGATAAGGGTGTTATAAAGGCTATTTTTGGTAATGTTGCGAAATACGATGACTACCAATTGTAGTCAAGATAGGATTTGTTCCTTCAGTGAAAACTGAAGTTAGATACTATCTGGGCCACTCATGAATACTTAAGATGTATGTTCGGCCGAACCCAAATAAATCCAGATGTGTCTCGATAGTATTTGGTAATCTTTAAGTGATTCGCGAAATGAGAAACAGTAGTTAAAATGGAATGATTTTGATCCATCAAAAGATTTTAACTAAGTATCTGTAACAAAAGGATGTGAATCGAATATAGACTCACAGTGAGTTTTGGAGAAACTTACTCGTGCATTTATGGGAGCATTGATATGTTGCTAGACATTAATCAATGTTATCATGTTTGTTTGAAAATTATTCAAAAGTGGGAGCTGTTGGTATTTGAATAGTTTTAACAAATGTGTGTCCGTAAATGTGTGAGACTACGGGAGCGCACACATCGACATTTAGACACGACTACAAGTTTAATTTATTTATTAAATATTACTTAATGGTTAAGTGTAAATATTTATTAAATGGAGGGTTTATTATGTAAATAAGGAGGTTTCCTTATTGTAATATAATTCAAACTCTTAGATTTGAAAAACTATAAATAGAAGATAAACCCTAAACCCTAATTCATTGCAAAATAAAAAAAGGATCGACTAATTTGTTTGGTTTAGCCGATCGGTATTTTTTAAAAAGGGTTTTTATTATTTATTTATTTGGTTTTTGTAATAAGAGTTGCTGCTAGACAATTGTTGTAAAAGCAATTAAACATGTACTAGCATACTAGTCTGTTGCTAAAAGAAGGTGTCGCGTACGCAACCGTAGATTAGATCTTATACTTAGATCTACGACTTTCGCTTGCTTCTAATTAAAAGTAATTTTCTTTATCCGATTTATTATTTACTATGTGATCCTATTTCCGCTGCCATGTATTGTTTGACAATATGACTCTAGTTGTATACCTATAGGTTGTTCACGCCCTCTACTCGTTTTAATCACTGACGACGGCCCAACATCGTTTTCTAAGGATTATTTTGTTAACACTTATGAAAGTATGGTAGAATCTGGTGATCCTGCGTTCGAATGGGTTCGTCCTGAAAGTGATTGGGATCCATTAACGTTAAATTACACTTCTGGGACGACTTCGTCCCAAAAAGGCGTTGTCCATAGTCACCGTGGGACTTTCATTGTAGCCTTTAATTCGCTCCTAGAATGGTCCGTACCAAAACAACCAGTCTACTTGTGGACACTACCAATGTTTCACGCAAACGGATGGAGCAATGTTTGGGGTATGGCCGCTGTTGGTGGCACTAATATCTGTCTCCGCAGATTCGATGCATCTACCATATACACCGCTATTCGCGACCACCATGTAACCCACATGTGTGGTGCCCCCGTTGTGCTAAACATGCTATCAAATGGCGAACCATTGAGTCACACCGTACACATAATGACAGCAGGAGCACCGCCTCCTGCTATGGTTTTGTTAAGAACAGAGTCTCTAGGGTTTGACGTGAGCCATTCTTATGGATTAACGGAAACGGGTGGTCTAGTCGTTGCGTGTACGTGGAAGAAAGAATGGAGTCGGTTGCCAGCTACGGAGAGAGCTCAATTGAAAGCGAGACAAGGAGTTAAAACAATGGGGATGACCGAAGTGGATATTGTGGATCCTGAGTCGGGAGTAAGTGTTACTCGGGACGGGTTGACTCGAGGAGAGATGGTGTTAAGAGGTGGGTGTCTCTTTCTAGGTTACTTAAAAGATCCCGAATCAACCGCCAAATGCATAAAAAACGGGTGGTTTTACACGGGGGACGTTGGTGTGATGCACCCGGACGGTTATTTGGAAATCAAAGATAGATTAAAAGACGTGATCATTAGTGGCGGGGAAAATATTAGTAGCGTGGAGGTGGAATCAGTGTTGTACTTGCATCCCGCGGTGAATGAAGCAGCCGTAGTAGGACGACCTGATGAGTTTTGGGGCGAAACATCTTGTGCTTTCGTGATTTTGAAGGATAACGAGGGGCCATTGCGACCAACCGCTGAGGAGATAATAGAGTTTTGTAAAGGTAAGTTGCCGCGTTACATGGCTCCAAAGTCTGTTGTTTTTAAGGAAGAGCTACCGAAGACATCTACAGGCAAGATTCAGAAGTATGTGTTGAGAGCTTCATTAATCCAAACAATTCCATAAAGTTTGATGCTTCTGACATTGCCATATCAACTTTTGATATTCTACTTTGTAAACTTTAATAAATTTTTATTAATCTAAAATGTCTTGTATAGTATTATAACACATTGTGAAAGCATAAGCGGGTTGAATCCTTTCAAATCTTTGGGACTTAAATTATACTATTACTCAATTTTCAAATAGAACTTAGTTTATACTTTTTATATTAAACTTTATTAATTTATATACATAAAAGAAATGCTAAATATCCATTATAACCAAGTTTTAAATTCGTATTTTTATACTAACATAATAGACACTTAAACCGTTATAACAAATGAAAAAAAAAATAATTTTTGTTTTTATATATAATGTTTTGTTTTAAATATTTTTTAAAAAACATGCATCTTTATATTTTGCGAATACAAAGACGATCGAAATAGTAATGATTTCTCACCACGGAACACATGCAAAATATTCCTCGTTAATGATCACTCTTTGAGTTAATTACATTAATAGTCTCTATGTGTTTCTAACAAGTAACACAAACTTAACCTAAACGCTACATAAAATTAAGTGTGAGTAGAAGAGCTTTGTAAAACTGAATGGAAACAAAAAAAATAAAAAAATCGAGTTGAAAAAACTGAACCAAAAGGAAAATTGACGGCTAAGTTCTTATTTATAAAAAATATAAAACCCGAAACTCATCATTTATAATATAATATTAAAATATAAACTTTTTATATGTAAATTATTATCATAAGTAATATGACAATATGTTTGATTGTAAAGAAAAAACGAATAAGATATTGCATAATAAGTCGAACTAGTAAAATCTTAAAACAACCGGACAAAATCGAACTTCATCCTAAAAGCTAAAAAACCGAACCGAACGGTTTCTAACTTTTCTAAAACCGAAATTTACGGTTAGGCAATTTTATAGAAAAACTGATCCTAATCGAACCATGCTCACCCTTACATAAAAAAAAAGAATCAATAGACTGTTGACAATGTGATTTGAATTACTTGAAATTGACGAAATATTGAATAAATTATGTTACCGATTGACTTTGGGGATCTCTTAGGTTCTTATTTCGATGTAATTATGATAAAATGGTAGAGTTAGTGGTTTTAGTTGTAGTATGATCTCTTATAAGTATCCTGGATTTTAAGGATGTTTAGAAAGCTTGTTTGGGACTTTGGGTAATGGCACATTATGAGCTTGTATATGTTTTCGGTTGAAATGTAGTCGATGAGAATCGAACTTCATACTTTTTACCGTTAAAGGCAAGGGCAAATTCACAAAAAGTGTCTACGCAACAACTTCGTATGAATTTTCGAAAAGGTAAAGACAACCACTATAATTTGGACTTTCCACAAAGACGATTTTTGCAATTAATTATTACTATCAAATTCATGAAAAGTAAAACACAAATTCAATTCGTTTTCTTATTTAATGTAAACATACAATTACTCTACTTAAAAACATAGTACTATTGATTAATAACGAGTTAACTCCACTTGTAATCCGCGTTCCACTTGCTCCAAATCGTTCTAATTGTTCCCTTTGCGACATCTTGCTAAACGTTTTCTTTTATAAAACTTGTGTTGTTAAAAAACAACAAGCTGATACGGTCGTTTCGATCAGTTTAATGATCGAAGGGAACTCATTTGACCATATAGGGCATGTAACTATACGTTTGATTTTATTTTTATTTTTTATATAAAATAAAACAAATATTATGCTTATTATTATTAGTAGCTTTTCCTGGTTGTGTTATGTCTTTTCCAGCTTATTTGGAGAATCTACAATCGACCTTTTACAGGAAATCCCATAGTTTTGGCAATTTCTCTAAGCACATTCTTTTGAATCTTGCCGGTAGATGTCTTAGGAAGCTCATCTTTAAAAACAACTGTTTTCGGTACCTTGTAACCAGGCAACTTACCTTTACAAAATTTTATTATTTCCTCCTCCGTCACCACATCCTTTAGACTCACGAAAGCACAAGGCGTTTCGCCCCAGAACTCATCTGGTCGTCCCACCACTGCTGCCTCATTCACCGCTGGATGCAAGTACAACACTGCTTCGACTTCAACACTACTCACATTTTCTCCGCCACTTATAATCACGTCTTTTGATCTGTCTTTGATTTCCAAATACCCGTCTGGATGCATTACCCCGACGTCCCCAGTGTAAAACCAACCATTTTTAATACACTTGTCAGTTGATTCAGGATCTTTTAAGTAACCCATCATGATACTTGCACCTCTAAACACTATCTCCCCTTGACTCAACCCGTCCCGGGTCACACTCACTCCAGAGTCAGGATCCACAACATCTACTACCGTCATCCCAATGGTTCTAACTCCTTGTCTCGCTTTCAAGCGAGCTCTCTCCGTTGCTGGAAACTGATTCCATTTGTTATTCCATGCACAAGTAACGGAGGGTCCACTAGTTTCCGTTAATCCGTATCCATGAGTCACATCAAACCCTAGAGACTCGGTACGTAACAGAACTGGTGCAGGAGGTGGTGATCCCCCGGTCATTAGGTGAACTTTGTGTCCTAGAGGTTTTAATGTAGATAGCATGTTGAGCACGACCGGGGCACAACACATGTGAGTTACATGGTGATTATGGATGTCCGTGTATATAGTGGATGCATCGAATCTACGTAGACAGATATTGGTTCCACCAACAGCTGCCATACCCCAAACGTAGCTCCACCCACTTGCGTGGAACATTGGTAATGTCCACAACAAAACTGGTTGTTTCGGAACGAACCATTCCAGAAGAGCAGTAACGGCTCCAACATACGCCCCACGGTGGCTGTGAATAACACCTTTAGGTGATGAAGTTGTCCCCGATGTATAACTCAATGTTAATGGATCCCAATCTCTTTCAGGCCGCACCCAGTTATATCCAGGATCACCAGTTTCAATCATACCTTCATAAGTACTAATGAAACCATCAGTAGATGAAGACGGGGGACCGTTATCTGTGATTAACACGAGTTGAGGATGAGCACAACCATTGGGGAACAGAGAAACCGCTTCTTGGACAACATGTGTGAGCTGGTAATCAACGAATACAAGCTTGGATTCGCTATGTCTTAGGAGTATAGAGATAGTACGGGCATCCAAACGGGTATTTATGGTGTTGATTATTGCACCGGTCATGGTGACAGCAAAATGAAGCTCATAGGTGGCAGGGATGTTTGGTGCAAGAACCGAAACGACGTCCCCTTTTTCAATGGCAAGACGAGAGATGGATGAAGCTAATCGTAGACAACGACTAAAGGTGTCCTTCCATGTGTAAGTAAGGTCGTTGTATACGATAGAAGGAGAGTCAGCGTATACGGTTGCAGCCCTCTCAAGGAATCCAAGAGGAGTCAGAGGACTTGAATTTGCACAATTAGGCTTCCTCAATGCTTCCATATTTTTGTTATATGGTGAAATGCAATGTAATAAAAATGATCTACTATCTCTTTATATATATACTTTTTAGTTGCTTTGGCCGAACAGAAGTGGTAATGGCGAAATCTATTTAGAAATTAGGCTTTTTGTTACGTTATTGTCATAAGATTTGGTTTTTGAGGTTTTAATCTCAACAGGTCGGTAGTTTTGTTTGTACATAGATCCAGTACGCGATAGTGTTGTCGTTGGTTGTACTTGTTGGCGACATCCCAAGTTAAAAACATCGGTAGAATTCTATACCAAGTCAAGAGACTTTAAGAATTGTTAAATTTTTCATCATCTTGAACCAAGTACTAGTGAAAATGTTGATGCTTTAGTCCCAACTCTGTGTTTCACGTTTTTCCCAAAGCGGAGTGATTTTTTGTGAATTTATGAAGAACACGTTATTATATGTATTCCGGCGAACGTGTCATCCATATAAGTTGTTGTGTCATGTCATATTTGGAAGATTCTGATTGGCCCGATACATATAAAGTACGGTTTTTAAAATAGATTTTGGAATAAAGTTGGTTATATTTCTAGATACTTATCCTTTTCTTTACTAACCAAAGCTTGAAATGTGTAATCCGCTCATTTTATCTCCTAATCTTCCCGCCTCATTATGATGTGCTTCAACACCAAATTTTTAGCAAGATTAGTAGGTACTCGTTTCATAAGGATATATCAAATCCCGTTGAATAAATATACCAGAAGTCGGTTAACGGTGATATTTGACCTATTTTAGAGTTTATAGTTCGTTTCTATTTCTGGTAAAGTTTATGGTAAGGTCGGGTCGGCAAAAACTAACTTGTTTGTTCAGTTTGGAAGGTGTTGTGTCTAAAAGCTTGTAGGTGTTGTATGTATGCCATAAACAAGTAATTAACGTATTTGTACCTAATATGCGGCATCATTTTTGCTGAAAATAATCCGAGACATAATTCAAGGTAGCAAGATTCAATCAATACCATTTTTATACAAGTGATGGTTATAGTATTAGTTTCTGATATGATACGACAAACTAATACTCGTAGATTGTAAGACAATATGACGCGGCAACAAACTATTCACAACACTAATACAATAAGTCAAGGGTAACTGGTGTGCAGGTACAAATTATGTTTTGTTTAATTCGATTTTATTCAATTTAGTTAGCAACCAAACTCAGGTTATACTTAAAAACTAGAAATAGCATCCATATGGTTATACAAAATCAAACTAGCAGACACCCACACAAACTAATAAACTACTAAACGTCGTCAAATGACGATTTTCAATCATGATTCCCACTTCGAAAATACAATAAACACAAAACAAAGTTCTGAAATAGTAATTAATAATATATATGTTTCCCTTGGGGTCATTCTCGGTTGCCATTTGTGACAAGAGCTTGAGCTTGAGCTTGAACTTGAGCCTGCTTAGGCTCCTCATCAACCAAGGATTTAGACTCCTCGAGCCGCTCAACTGGAACTTGAGTCTCTTCAGACTTTCCAACACAATCCGCAGACTCCATGGCCAATTCAACCAAATCTTGGGGTTCATCTAAGCCTGTGTTCCCAACAAGTCTCTCAACCGAGATTTTAATTACATCACGGCGCATCCCAATATCAGCAACAACCCTGCTTATACAATAAATACCACACCCCACAACTGCCAAACCAGGGAAACTGGAGGTCAAGTAACGAAGTGGAGACGAGAAAATAGCACTAGTCGCAGCTAAAAAAGATGCCGCCTGCCCACTTCTTCCGACACTGAGTGTAGTGAACACAAGCAAACCTGTCTTACAATATATCGCAAAATCCTCACAATTGTTTTTAAAAATATTGTACCCTCCGAAACCATTTTCAAGGAGGAATTGAGCTCGATGCATGACATCCTCAGGAGGATCAGAAAGAGCGAGAGTGCATGTTCCACCTCGAGCTTTAGCAAGAAAAATGGCTGGAGAAACTGAATATCTGAATAAATAAAGGTCACCGCCAGAGAGAAAACAATTCAAACATGAAGCAAGTACACCGTCAGAATTTGACTGATCGCCACATTTTAAGCATGGATCACCAGAATTTGAAGGGGACGAGCTCAAAATAATACGGTCTAACACTGTTCCAGTCCCGATTTCTTGACCACCACCACGAGTGAAATGAATCACCTTATCATCACCAACATATATTCCTGCAGCAAATCAAACGATATTATTAATCAAGTATCTGTACAACACAAGACAACTAAAGTGGTGATTCTGTAGTATTATTCACTACTTAATTAACAAGGGTACAACAAAAAAAATAGCCATTTATATGCATTTTATTCTACGCACTTTTAAAAAAATGCATAAGATTTGTCAATTTCTACGCATATATAAATGTCTAGAAATTGTATACATCAATAAGTGCGAACAAATTCAAAAACTTCACACTGAAAAAAGCGTGAAAAAAAAAATGTTCACACTAAAAAGTGTGTAGAATTCTTATTTTATACGCACTTCGCACTTTCCTAACAATTAACAATACCATATCTACAAATAAACAAGTCCATCTTTAGGGTCTATTGTACGGTCTTATTTTTTTATTAAATAAAAAAAATCCTAATTTGAAACCCTAATTTGAAAAATTGCAAAAAACAGAAATCTGGATGAAAAAATACCGTGATGAGCGTAGAGCCAAGCTGTACGCCAAGAATAGATGTGATCGCCTGGTTTGAGAATTGATTTATCGATTTTGTTTGATAATATTTGCTTCATTTCTTCCATTTTGTTTGTTAAAACTAAACGGGGGTAATTTATTTGTAAGGATTAGATTTGAACAAGATTATTTGTGATTGAGACTGGTTGCTTCGTTAGGAGTATTACCAAGATCGTAGCAATAGCGTGTGACGGGGGGACCACGTGACGCTTTCAATTAACTTAAACCGTGTGAACTCAAATCTTCTTTTGCCATAAATTACTAAAAAAAATTTATAAGTTTAAAATGTTATATAAATTATTTAACTTTTAAAATACTTTATCATCTTGTTTATTAAAATATTCAGTATACTTAATTATTAAAGATATCTATTATTTTTAGAGTTTTAAAAACTAAAAATAGTAAAATACATAATAAAAAAGTACTACAATCTAAATATTTAAATTTAAAATATGACAATAATTTTGAAACAAATATAAAAAAAATGAGACGGAAGAAATATGTTTTCAAGTCTCTAATTAACACGTTAACCCGAACACGAAACGTACTTATACTATTCTACATGTTTGTTTATTTCTCTATTAGTCTTTATTTTGAAGACACGTGACACTAATGGCATGGATATTTGTTAAAATATAACATTATATTATGATTATGTTTGGCACGAGTTTGTTTGGGGTTTAAACGGGACTTATTTGGAGCTTAAGCTATTTTTTCAAACAAGTATTTTTTGGTTGGATCTTATTTGTGGGGTTTATTTAAAAAATAAGCTCAAAAATATAAACTTCTTCAAATAGCTTTAAAAAGTAGTTTGATTTATATTATGATAAATTACATAAATACTCCTCATAAATTTGTCTTATTATACTATTATATATATTTTTTAGTCATTTTACATTTTTAAGCTCCAACTTCAGCTACTTTCCAAACAAATTTACGAAAAATAAAAGCTTAGTTTTAAACTCCAGCTACAAGCTAGTTTTACCAAACATATTATGTCATCTGTTTTGCATATGGGGTTCAATAAGTCGCGTTTTTATCAAATGGACAATTTATGTTTTAAAAAGTTACTACATTAATCTATATAAACTTGAAAAATCCAATCAAGGGATATTAGGTTTTAATGGCCTTTTCTTACAATCAAAAATACTAAACGACCATCGCATATATTGTAACGCCGTGATTTTCAAAAATTACGTTTTATAAAAACTTTTTAAGTTAAAAAAGATTTACACGGGGTAAATATATAAAAACGTAATTTAGCGGTTCATAAATATCTTTTATACAAACCGTACGTTACTTTAACTAAACTTGCAAAAACATACTCCAAAACTATACAAATGGGGACAACGTCTACCCCAAGGAATCTCGCCTCACCAGGCTAGCGTTTAGCATCCTACGAGCAAAAGACATGATTGAAAAGAGTATCAGCAAGGCTGGTGAGACAATAATTTAGTAAAGACTATAAAACATTTTATAAAATATTTAACTTCGTAGTCCCAAACCATACCCGCACCCATCGCTGACGGATATGATAAAATTCAATAATATAAACAATAATAAAGTGCGCATGTAACTGATCCTCATCTTATAATCAAATTACGCACTAAAAGTCAATATCAATATATCTAGGATCCATCTTATGTCCTATCGTCGACTATCACGACTTGGTTCCATCTTATGCCTAACAATCATCTTTCTAAATCAATCATAATTCGGGTCCCTCTTATGCCCGATATGATTTGAGGTCCATCTTATGCCCCATGGGACTACAATCTCGTTCGCTACTCGTACATTCTTACATGTTATTATAAGCATTGGGCGTGACTCTCAATCTTTATAATAACCCGAAATGTAGGCGTTCACTACTCTGACATTACATACGATGCGTTGTCGTTGAGGAGGGTTCAACGGTGCCATCCTACACACCTCCCCACTCCCACGTGATGTATCCGGCTGACACTCATCTCATGGTCATACATCACTCCGGTATGAGATTACGTCTCAGTATCGCGTGTTACAAGGGATGTATAGAATTTCCCGCAACCATCTTTCTAAGGCTAGCACTTTTTCCACCTAGTCGGTCAACTAGGTCGATCTATCTACGAGCAGCTACCTACCACCCGTAACCCAGGCCGCTTATGCAAACTATATCATACTACATATAATGCATAAAACAAATAACAATAAGTGATTACTAAGAAAGAACTATAAGACCATAGTCAAATATGTACGTCATTGCAATATACAACAATAATAATCAATAATAAAAGTGTATATCATCACATTATACACAAATAAAACACGAGTAGTTTCAACTACTCGATTAAAGTACGATTATGTTATCCTGTTAAAAAGGTTCATCTTAAATCGATCATACGTCTTTACTTCTTTCAAAACATCTTTACATCTTTCCAAAACGTCTTTACATCTCTTAAAACGTCTTTACATCTTTCAAACCGTCTTTACATCTTTCAAAACGTTTTTACATCTCTTAAAACGTCTTTACATATTTCAAACCGTCTTTACATCTTTTAAAACTTTTTTACATCTTTTAAAACGTTATCTCATCTTTAAAACATCTTTTTTCTTAATGCTCGGTTTTTAAAACAATATTGTACTCACCTTAGTCCTCGACAAACGCAATCGCCCTAACGATACAAACGCGATCAACCTTATCATATAATACCCATTAATAAGAACGTAACAACTCACAACGATCATCGCTGACTAGCTTAACGGTAACTAAAATTTTCCATCATACCACTCAACCGCCGGTTGAAGAGCACCTGACGGCTGGCAAAGTCCAACCGCCGTTGGAACAACTCAGCCATCGGTTGGGACACTGTTACGTAACATGCGCAACATTTAACGAAACTTGCGCAACACTTTCTAACGTAACACTTAAACTAGCACAACACTTTCTGAACGTAACACTTAAACTAGCGCAACACTTTAGCCTAACAACTTTAACGTAACAACTTGAGTAACATTTTTTAACGAAACAACTTTGCGTAACACTTCCATTCGCCGGTTGGACAACCCCATCCGCCGGTTGGAGACCTGCATGTCAAAAACTTCAACGCAACACATCTTTATCTCTAGCGCAACACATCTTTATCTCTAGCGCAACCAACACCCAAACTTGCAGGTTTTACAAACTTAACGAAACTAGGTAAAACTTATACCAATCAACACCATGAGACTAGTAAAACCATAAAATGAAAAAGTTATAAGTTATATCTTACTTTTTCGAACCGGATATCGATTCGTCCCGAAACGAACCACCGCGAAATCAACTTCTGCTTACACCAAACTGATCTTTATGCTCCCACGAGTGCAACGGTACTTTCGGTTTAAAAAATGGTTCTCTAATGCATTCTCTAGACTTGATTTTAGGTTGATGACTTTTGTTTCCTCTTCTTTGTTAGATCCACCAAACACACACTCAAAACACACACAAAAATATGTGTTTCTCCACTAACTCAAGCCTTATATATGTTTGCAGATTTTCATACTTAACCCTCAAGTTAGAGATTTTACACCAATAGTCCTTATGGACCAAACTTATTACAAAATTAGTCAAATCTTAAAATTTCGGATGTTACATATATCGACCGAATAATATCGTAAATTTACAATAAAAAAAGAATATGTTTCGTTTACATAGTTGATATCCAGTATGTATTTATTTAGTTCTATATAGTGGCCGTTTTTGATGGCTTACACACTTTATTTAGTTGAGGTTTATGGCGTAAGAGATATACCCAAGATACCCATTTGATTTAGGCTCGATATAATTGACATATTTATGTCGTTTTGATAAGGATGTTTCAGCAGGTGACCCACATTGTTGGTCTTCATTTCTTAAGCTTGTTTAAGTTGTAGCATAGATTATATTATGATAGTGATGGTGGTGATAAGTGGTTACAGTATGTTAGTTATCGATTCTTAGCAAGTCGACTTATTCATCAAAGACAAATGTCTAAGAAATTATTTGTGGACTAACAGGATACAACGTATCAGAGTGTCAAATATTTGATGGTTCTTTGGTCCATTCAACGAGCAAAAAAAAAAAAAAAATTTAACTAATCCATATGCGATAATCATAGGTGTCCTCGCCACATAGCCCTCAATGTTACCACTGGTTACTAATTAAGTTACTAAGTATTATATCATACATACAACTGCTAAAATTTTCAAAAATATCAAATAAAAAGATTTGATTTTATCAGTTAAATAGATACTATCCAGTTCTCTTCGGGTCCCTTTTTATATCATTTAAGACCCTGAAATCAGTATAATCAAGTTCTTTGTTTAGTTACCGACTACAAGTGTCATATACATTCATTTACAAGTTATACTGTAACATATTAGAATATATTCTTAGTAACGAGACATTAACCGGCCTCATCTGTTTTCTTTTCTTTTCTGAATATATCTACTGTAATTAATTGTAAGAAGGACATAATTTACATTCGTAGTTTTACCAAAACAACAAAACGATGCAAAAACCGATAGACCTATTTCAAGTTCTAAGTTCATGGATTTTGTAACAGATAATTAGAAACAAGTGAATACATGTTTTTTCACAATCACAACGTCCATTAGTCTTGCTTACTGATCCCTCATACGAACAAAGGAGAAAAATCCACATGAGAACCAAATATGGAACTAAGCTTCACAAAGATCGATACCCCTCTTCTTTAAATCTTTAACCATTTTTGATTTTTCTAAATGCTTTCTCGCTGAAATAACGACACCAGTTCAATAGGCTACCCAACACGTAAGAATTGGGCTTCATGGGAATCTCGATAACAGACTTCTTTGCCTCTTTTAGCCTTTTACCGCAACATAAAAGATCTACCAAGGATCCATACTATATAGTAGGTTATATCAGGTTTAATTCCAAAGACATTGGTCATGATTTTGAAAAATTTTAAACCTTGCTTAGATAAACTCGTTGTAGAGCATACATTCAAGACACATGTAATTTAATTTCTTGGCAGTGACACTCTAATCCAAATTCAACTTCACGAAGACTAGTACAATCACTAAGAACGAAAGCGAATGCATGATTGGTAGGCAAATATCACGAAACATACTGATCATGGTGTTGTATATGTAGGTAGATGGATGAGGTATTGATTAAAATAAGGTGTATGCATATTCCGGGTATGAGTACAAGAGCTTTTCGGTGACGAAAGAGTCCGAGATGGAACCAGAGGTGATGAGCTGGGCATGAATTTTATCGAAGTGAATCGTTGAACACCATGGTTGGTCTAGGAGGAAGAGCGATTTCCGATATTTAGAAGCAATGTAAGATCTCCCCGCCATGATAAGAAATTGTTTGGAAGAGTAATACTAATTTGTATTTGTAGGAATTTATTTTTGTTAGTTTGTTTTTAGAGAATATATATTCTTTGAAACTTATCCTTATTCTCCAAAATGTTTGGAATTAAACTTGGGCTCCGGGCTTCTTGGGCTGACATTGGAACTAAATTCATACCTTATAGTTTATAAGTTCATATAAATATTATTTGAGAGATGAAATTTAGTTTTGATCAAGAATGACATATTTTTTATACTTTATAAGTTCATATAAATATTGTTTGAGAGATGAAATTTAGTTTTGATCAAGAATAACATATTTTTTATAACGAGAATAGAGTGTCCCGTGCGTCAAGATGGATATTGAAAACGTAATTTAAGAATTATTTAAGAATTTATAAAAGAGGGAAAAAAGAACTTTAACGATTTAAAATCAGAAAAACTATGTAATAAATATAAAATAAAGTTTAGGATAAAAAGTGTGTAATAATACATATTTAAAGAGTTAAAATATATATATATATATATATATATATATATATATATATATATATATATATATATATATATATATATATATATATGGGTAAATATTAGCTACATCATAATGTAGGCAACCCCTGCATTTTAGACATAATAAAACCCCAACTTAAATGCTTTTAAACTTAATTAATTAATACTTTCCTTTTATTTCAAAAAAAATAATGCAAAATTACATTGATAATGTAGCTATGTTAGCTACATTTGGTCTTTTTTAAGAATTTTAGTAAAATTATTTTCAAAATGTGAATGATGGGCTAGCAGCTCCCTTTGATTACTGAAATCGTTCGATACGGTATATATATATAAAAACAGCTTTGACATTGTTCATGGTTGCATATATATATATATATATATATATATATATATATATATATATATATATATATATATATATATATATATATATATATATATATATATATAGTTGGTTTCATTTAAGAACCATGTAAATATTTAGGAACCATTAGGAACCAATATTCACCAGTGTATATATATGATATTCACCAGTGTATATTTAATATGATATTCACCAGTGTATATACATATAATATTCACCAGTGTATATACATATAATATTTACCAGTGTATATATATATATATACATATGCTTTATATACACTGCTGAATATCATATATATACACTGGTGAATATTGGTTCCTAATGGTTCCTAAATATTTAGTGGTTCCTAAATGAACCCACCTCTCTCTCTCTCTCTCTCTATATATATATATATATATATATATATATATATATATATATATATATATATATATATATGAGGTTGGTTCATGTAAACCAAACTTTAAGGTAAAATAAGTAAAAAAAAATTAAAAAATAATTTATAGCGTTAGATATTTTGGATTATCTTTCATTTGAACCATATATCAAACTTTAAAAAACGAAGTTTTGTTGTATATAAAGAAATGGGTAGTTTTATCGTTGTGCATCAAATTTGAATATTTACTGCACAAAAACAATGAATTTGATGCACAACCCCTAAACGACATATATTTTGATGCATATCAAAACTTGCTTTTTTAAAGTTTGTTATAATTGAATAAATAAACATAATACAAAATTACACATATTATAAAAAAAAATTTCATATTTTTTTACTTAATTTACTTTAAATATTGGGTTATAAGAACCTGCTCATATATATATATATATATATATATATATATATATATATATATATATATATAGTTGGTTTCAAATAAGAACCATACAAATAATTAGGAACCAAAAGAAACACATTTTATCCCTTAGATTACCTTTTAATCTATTCTAATACAATTTAACCCTAAAAGGGTATATCAGACATTTTACAAATATCCAACAACCATCGGCACATCTCTGACGACTCTTTTCGAAATTTTTTAGCGATCGAATCGAGAAAAAACGAATCAAAATCCAATGGGGGATGAGCAGAAACTAAAGAAAATAGCAGCATCAAGCTACGATTACGATAACGATCCAAGATGGGCTGATTACTGGTCTAATGTTCTTATCCCACCTCACATGGCTTCTCGCTCTGATGTCATCACTCACTTCAAACGCAAGTTCTATCAACGCTACATCGTCAGTACTATTTCCTTTTTTTATATTATTTTTAATTCGATACCCAATTTTGACTATACAACCTAGGGTTCTAGATTGAATTATAAATTTTGCACCTTTTTGATTATTTATCACTATTACAGTATTATGGTGATTCTCTAAACCTCCAAAAATAACATAATTAATCAAGTTCACTTATCTCTCAGGTTGACCTCTTTCCAATTTTGATTAATTTGTTGTTTGGTGTTTGTATGTTAGTTGACATAATGAAGCAAAATTCATTTGGAATTTCTGAGTAAGATGATGATGTTTTGTATCTATGAAAAAAGTTCTTTAATGTTATGCACACCAAGTGTTTGATAAAAGTCCCCAATGGGGTATTAGTAATATGCATTGCACATATGAATATTCAATGGGGTTATTATTGTATTTTGTCGTGTTTATGTGGTTATGTTCATATTACATGGCTCTTTTGTCGTGTTTTGTCGTGTTTAAGTTAATATAACGTATAGATAAGTAAATGCAACACTTACACAAGTGAATACGGTGTATTTCTTTGCAAATACAATATCATTTATCCTGTTGTATGTTAATATTCAATGGTAACAAATTTTTAACGAACACTCGTTTGGGTAACAATACTTGAATGTTATGGAAAGAAAACGTATTCTAGAAGACCAAATGTGATGTAGATGTTGGCCTAACTCTTAACCTACCAAAAACCCAAATCCCGTGGTAATTTAGGGAAACAAAATACATCGCAAACTTAGTAAATAAGTTTTACTTATAATATGCAGAATCAAAATGAGATTTTAAATAAGATTTACATTCTTGGACATTCATTAATATTAATTTTTGGACCAGAGTGGTTTAATGGACGATGGAGTAAAAGTGAGTTCTTCAGGGTAGTTAGAACTTAGAATTGCATTAATGTTAAGTTGGTTGATTGGCAGGTACCTGTAATATATAAGGATATGGAGTCTGCTGGGTGTTCACCGAATAGGAAAGCCAAAGAGTTGCTGCCATAATGCCATGATGGTTCTTCAACGTAGGCATTAACTATATCAACCGATTGGCAGATTTTTTGCTACATCTTTTTGCCTCCTTTCCCTTGCTTCAACCAACAATGGAGCTCTCCCCGTTTGGATAATTTCAGCCTGTGTTAGGTACCGATTTACTAAAGCTTTTGTAGACAAAATTGTGTTTTTTGGTCCGGTTTTGGGTCAGAATTTATTCTGGTCAAAATATGACATATTTGAATGAACATAAACTCTTTTAATGAATAAATTCTATACATGTGTATATACGTTGAGTTAATAAATAGATACAATGTATACATCAGTGAATACAGTGTATACACCAGTGAATACAATCTATACTAGTGTAAATACAATATATACACCAGTGAATACAGTGTATACACCAGTAAATACAGTGTCTATATATACACCAGTGAATACAATGTATACACCAGTAAATACAGTGTCTATACATACACCAGTGAATACAATGTATATTAGTGTATATAGTGTATACATTAGTGTATTAACTAGAAATACAATGTATACACCAGTGAATACAATGTCTATATATACACTAGTAAATATAATGTCTATATATACACCAGTGAATACAATGTCTATATATACACCAGTGAATACCATGTATTCAATAGAGAATACATCGTATACATTAGTGAATATAGTGTATACACTAGTGTATATTGTATAAATACACTAGTGTATAACTATACATTAGTGAATATAGTGTATACACTAGTGTATAAATACACTACTGTATAGTGTATAAATACACTAGTGTATAACTATACATTAGTGAATATAGTGGATACATTAGTGTATAGTGTATAAATACACTAGTGTATAACTATACATTAGTGAATATAGTGTATACACTAGTGTATAGTGTATAAATACACTAGTGTATAACTATACATTAGTGAATATAGTGTATACATTAGTGTATAGTGTTTAAAAAAAAGTTTAACATTCTTTTAAACACATGCTTATAACTATACGATGTATTCAATAGAGAATACATAATATACATTAGTGAATATAGTGTATACACTAGTGTATAGTGTATAAATACACTAGTGTATAACTATACATTAGTGAATATAGTGTATAAATACACTAGTGTATAACTATACATTAGTGAATATAGTGTATACACTAGTGTATAGTGTTTAAAAAAAAGTTTAACATTCTTTTAAACACATGCTTATAACTATACGATGTATTCAATAGAGAATACATCGTATACATTAGTGAATATAGTGTATACACTACTGTATAGTTTATAAATACACTAGTGTATAACTATAAATTAGTGAATATAGTGTATAAATACACTAGTGTATAACTATACATTAGTGAATATAGTGTATACACTAGTGTATAGTGTATATGGTTCAGATGTGTGTTTTGGTGAATCAATATATACACTGGTGAATATTTAGTATATACACTAGTGTATATACCGAAACTTACTAAAAAAAAAAAAAAAAAAAAAGTCGTCAAAAGTATATCAAGTGGGTGCTCGTTGGAAAGATAATTAAATGCTTGTTCTAATGGTGTATTTAGTTTTTCCTAAAACCTAGTTATACTCTAGATATGTTAATTTAAAGTTAATTAGGATTTTAAAGTTGATTTTAATTGATTTCCAATTTGGCCCTCAATTTTGACTTAATTACAAAATTGCCACCTTGAGTTTAATTTTTGATCTAAATGATCTAATGATGATTAAATGGTTCCTAATGGTTCCTAAATAAATGATGGTTCCTAAATGAACCCACCTCTATATATATATATATATATATATATATATATATATATATATATATATATATATATATATATATATATATATATATATATATATATATATATATATATATATATATATATATAAGGGCTATTTTGTAATATTTAAAAAGTTTAAGTCTAGGGGTTATTTGGTCTTTGTCTTTTTAAGAACTTTAGTAAATTTTCAAAATGTGCAGCGGGTGGGTTTCAAACCCGGGTTACAAGACAAACGCGCGACATGCCTTACCGTTTGGCTAGCAGCGCCCTTTAATTATTGAAATCGTTCAATACGGTATATATATAAAAACAACTTTGACACTATTCATGGTTGCAAAATTGATCAACTTTGGTTTTTTATATATATACCATATGAAACAATTTTAGGAATCAAAAAATTGCTAGCCTAAAGGTAAGGCATGCCGCGCGCCTGCTTTGCAGCCCTGGTTTGAGACCCACTCATTGCATATTTTGAAAATAGTTTCAATAATGTTTCTAAAAAGACCAGATACCCCCTAGATTTAAATTTTCTAAAAACCAAAAAAAATTAATTGAGCCAAGTCAGTCTACCATAAACTTTAATCAATGAAAAACAAAACACTAACAATAACCTCTAATCGTTGACCCAAAATCTCATTTCTAGAAAGAAAAAGAAAATAAAAAAAAAAAAAGTTTATTTTTTATTCAAATCGCACTCGACTTAACCCGACTCGAGGCAGGTGGCTCATCTTATATATAAAAACAACTTTGACATTGTTCATGATTGCAAAATTATATATACGAAATGCGTAAAAAGGGTAACTTATATTATCAAAAGAGAAGAGGTAAAATAAATTGATTTGAAACAAAAATTTTGATGTGACATTACAGTAAGGGAGAATTTCAAATTTACCCCTATTAACCTATATAAATATCATATTTATCCATTTAAACTTGATAATATCATATTTACCCTTCTTAAATTCAAAAATATCAGATAAATCCAAATTAATAATTTATCCTCATTAAAACTCCAAAATCTTTAGTAATTTTCCAAAAATTAGTAAATCAAACTAGTTGCTTTAGTCTATTTTCGGATGTTGTTTGGTCTGCTGATAACTTTCGTTTCACCAAATTAGTTGTTTTTGTTTTTGGTTTATTTTGGTTTGGTCTATTGATAACCTTAGTTTTACGAAACTAGTTGCTTCAGTTGTTTAAAATATTGCTATATTTTAATAATAAAAACGCTTTTCTCTGTTTTAAATTGTTTTTGTACTTGATTCAAATTTATGGATATTTCTTACCTATTAATTTGGTTGATTCTTTTTGGTTGTGTAGTTGTGGTATTGGTCGATGCTTCCGAATGTGTAACCATATTTTCTCAAATATTTATTAAATCTAATAAGTCAAATATTATGGCAAAATTTTAGGCTTCATGCGTGCAAATTTAAGCCTTTATAAGATTGAGAAAATTGTATATTAGCGATTTACTAATTTTTGGATAATTACTAATGATTTTGGAGTTTTAATTAGGATAAAATTATTAAATTGGAGTTATTTGATATTTTTGAATTTAAGAAAGGTAAATATGATATTATCAAGTTTAAACGGATAAATATGATATTTATGTAGGTTAATATGGGTAAATTTGAAATTCTCCCCTACAGTGATATTGATATGTCGATGTAGGTGTGTTTAATAGTTCATTTTTGGATTTTTCCATTTTCTCTGTTTTGAGGTCTAACCAAAAAACAAATCAAATTAAATTAAGTACGAAAAAAACAAAATGAAAATAATTGTAATTCGGTAATTGGCTTTCGGTTTAAACCAAGGAAACCAAAGTCTAGAACATATATATTCATTCTTTTTTAACCAAAATATGTTAGCTTTTGCAGGAAAAAATATAGAGTTTAGGTTTACGATTAGGAATTTTAGGTTTATAATTAAATATTTGAGAATTATATAATAATATTACTTGTTTTACTTATTTTTCTAGTTTATCTCTCGCGAATACACAGTGAGCCTCGTAAAAAAAAGAATACAAATATAGTATGATAATATGAGTTTTAATTCCAAATATTATCAATTGTGTGTCATTAAAAATGTATGATAATATGAGTTTTAATTCCAAATATTATCAATTCGTTTATATATATATGTACGTATATTCAGCTTCAACTTTAAATTTATATAATAGAAAACTTTATCCAATATACATAACATAATGCAATAATAATATTAAAATGTGTTATTAAATATTACATAGTTTCGTTTATAATCATGTGGTTAATTTTTAGTCCACCTTTAAGTTCATATTTGTACGGGTTAAAAAAATGGGAAAAGTAATATGAACTATACATATGAGGTTGATTTCAACTTTACATTTAATTCTTATTTATATAGACCAAATAAAGTAAATTTAGTTGATAATGTATAAATATATATAAAAATATAAAACTTAGTTAATAATATGTATATGTTATGAATGAACGTTCAATAAGAAATTAAAAAACATATTATAAAACGATTTTTTTGTAATACATTTTGAAATTTAAATATGTATTTTTTCGTGAATATATGTTTTTATTTTATTAAAAAGTAAAAACCGAATAGAAAAAGTGGTATGTTAAAAACCAAGTTTAATAAATAATCTTTATGAAATTTGTGAATATAAATAAATAATCTATGACAAATATTTTAGATCTTAAATAATAATGTCACATTAATTTTTATTTAAATATATTTTAAAAAGTCGAAGGGCTAAAATTTTAATTAAAATTGAATAAGGATATGATATCATCATTTTGATCCAATTGTTTAAAATTAATCTTGAAACTCGTCTAATGGTGAATACTTCGCCATTTGACTTTTGATACATCTCTTTTAGTTAATATTATAGAATATAATTATAGATAGTTAATATTTTCAATATAAAAAAATATATATACAAATATATCATATTTTGGGTTTTTCGGTTTTCTCGATTTAAAGATATGTCAAACCATAGCCAAATTATAAAATAAAAATCTAATTCGGTTTTGTTTAAAACCAAACCAAAAACCAAATTATAACTTTGGTTTGGATTTTTCGGATTTTAGGTCGGTTTGATTTACGGGGTTTTCAGGTTGGAACCAAATTATGAACACCCTATGTCGATGTTTATTAAAGGTCTAATATGAAACAAGTTGAACGATTCAAAAGTCACCAAAGCACGGCAAATAACCGAATTGTTGTTTTAATAATATATGATTACCCTTATTCACTATAATAATTATTTGAGATTTAAAAGTTCACCAAAAGAAAGTGACAAACAACACCACCCGTTTTAGCTAACCATGCAAAGTTAATATCCAACCTCATTCCCGAACAACAAACGATTAGACCTAAATTTGTAGGTTTACAAGCAAAAAAAAAAACATATGTATATAGTACATAACTGGCAGGAGGATGCATTTTTTGAATTCTCTATTGTGGGAGTTTTACATGGACCAGACACTTCTTTTTGTCAAAATTGATGGTATTGAAGGTGTAACATACATGACGAATATATTCATTTTTTATTAAGGAGTTTCGTCGAGCAACCCTCTTTTCTTATGCTCTATGTTTCTTAATCTCGTTTGAAGTCGAGAATATAGCTTGTATTATATAGGTAGTGAGGAACGGTGATAGGTGGGTAGAAGATGTCGGTTATTGATCAATAATAGTTCCGAACAATTTTAAGGTAAATCTAAGGCCGCAATTGATGATAATATCTATGGTATAGACGTATAGTGTTTGATTCAGAAACGAAGATTTACAAACTTCGATTGTTGATTGGCCTATTTTATGATCGAAAATAAGTTTGTTTCAAGTGACATGTAGTCATAAATTTTCTAGCCTCATAACCCTTATTGTCACCATCTATACAATCTACAACTGTTACAAAATCAAAATTAAAAATTATCGAATTTTTATTTCTAAGTTTAAAAAGAAAAAAAATCATAGAGTATTTGGAAAAGTCATGCACAACTTGATGTGTGTGTTCATGGTGGGCTTTACAAGATAAAGTGAAATAAAAATGATTTAAATGTTATTCATTAATACCGAAAACGAGTGCTTACCTATGATCTATATTTTATATGACTTTATCGATCCAATATCATCTTAGGTGCTTGTTAATTTTTTATGACATCAATTCAAATTGATTTATAAGCAACTATTTTCCACATAAACGCATTGGTAATTCGATGGAAATATTTGAAAAAAAGAATATGAACCCCACTACAAGCAAAACGTTGATAAGTCTAAACTCAATATGTGGATTTGTGTACACTATAATTAGAGTTTGTATAATTATATTCCTATAAATATTTGTGTAATAATATATTATAAAATAAGAAGTTTTATCATTTTTCATGGTATTAGAACGAGACTGATTCTTAAACCTAGTTTTTATGTCATCCGTCAAATCTCAATCGGCGTAGAGATGAGCCGCCCAACTTGACTAGGTTCCAAACCCTAAATAAATGCATTTTTTGTGTTTATTTTTCTACATTCACCTAAAGTCGGCTAAGTTCACATTTTCTTTTCTTTTACAGCCGTCTAAAGCCGGCTAAATTCACTAGCTAGTCAAGGATGAAGTTCCAAAGCGGTCAAAATCAAAATAAAGCACGGATCTCAAATTCTAACGAATGTTTTATGAAGACATATCTGTCAATATCGGATCTCACATGTGTCTCACAAAACTTTATATTATTGTAGCGTAGCTCTTCTATCTTATTATTTTTATGTTAAATTTTCATAATTACGTTTTGTTTTCCAGTTCGAGCTTTAGCGATTTCGCCGCTCGAACCGCCGATGAGTATTATATGCTAAGTTCAAACTCGATATGTGGGTTTGGATCCACCAGAGTTAGGGTTTGTATATTTATATCCCTATAAACATTGTGTACTAATATATTATAAGATAGTATTCTTCAAAACCATATCCCCTAAACCTTTTACCATTTCTCTACCCAATTCCATGTTTCTATATATGAACCCTACACGTATTCAATACTGCACTTAACACGAAAGAGTCATGCTCCATCGCTATCTTGGTCACCATCTTATATATTTGTGTGCACTGTTGGAATAAATTAGATTGATTCATGTAATTAACATACCTCCTGATGATCCTTGGATGTTGTTGAATAAGTTAGTCATTGATTCCCAAAACGAGATGATCGTATTAGGATGGAATTCCGGTTATGTTAGAACCGTGATTGAGAGAAAAACACTATGGTGGTAAAAATAAGTGACCAACCCTTCTAAGGGTTTATAATAGCCCTTATATACATACTCAAATTAGGAGTATGTAATATTTAGTCCTTGGTGTTTAATAAGTGTTTATTTTAAGCTCTCATAGTTCCGATCACCTAATGGGAAATCTATAGTGTCGTTAAGGTAAATACGTCCATCGAATATTTACTAGACACAGCTTTCAGTTAGTGTCAGTCATCATATCAGTAAGGATAAATGATCAATGAGGGTCACAAATAATATGAGTCCAACATTCTCCCACTTGACCAAGTATATCATTTATCTATGAGCATTAATAAGTCCGTACGAGATAATACTCATTTTGTCTCAAACCGAAATCATAGTCGATAAGTACAGTCGTAGAGAAGAACATCTACTCAGGACCCCCACTAGTCAAACTATGACTCAAATTCAAAACTGAATAAGCAATGATAGACCAACTAAGACAAATTTTGTTATAATAATGTCCAACACAGTTATGCGCATAAGGTGTAAATAATAGACAAACAAAATCTGAATAAGGAGGGAAATTTTTCATTAATAAATGATAATGACCAATAAGTACAACATGCTATTAAATTAAGTCTTTTGTAAGCCCCATACTCGACACGTGTCCTACGAATATATTAGGAGGAAGACCTTTGGTCATCGGATCCGCTAGCATGTCATGTGTACTTATGTACTCAACACAAAGAACATTTTCCTCAACCCGTTCGCGTACAAACAGATACTTTGTGTCGAGATACAGCCCAGCGCCAGTCGAACTGTTACTGTTCGAGAAAGTTACAGCAACTGAGTTATCACAGTAAAGCTTCAATGGTCTAGTGATTGAGTTGACGAGTTTGAGTCCACTGATCAGGTTCCTTAACAACATCCCATGACAGGTTGCATTATAAACGGCAACATATTCAGCCATCATAGTAGACGTCGTGGTCAGTTTCTGTTTATGACTCCGCCAAGAGATTGGTCCGCCAGCTAACATGAAAATATACCCAGAAGTAGATTTATGGTCTTCTTTGCTTTTAGCAAAGTCAGAGTCAGAATAACCTACTACTTCCAAGTTGTCACTTCTTCTATAAGTTAATTTGTAGTCTTTGGTCCCTTTCAGATATCGCAGAACCTTTTTAGCCGCTTTCCAGTGTGCTAATCCGGGGTTAGATAAGTAACGCCCCAGCATACCAGCGATGTAAGCGATATCCGGTCGAGTACAGACCTGAGCGTACATAATGCTCCCAACTACAGATGAGTAAGGTATCATCCTCATTTCAGCCTTCTCAGATTCAGTGCTCGGAGTTTGATGAGGTCTAAATACGTCCCCTTTAACTACCGGAGCCACACTGGGTGTGCAGTGCTGCATGTTATAGCGTTCTAGAATACGGTCAATATAAGCCCTTTGGGAAAGACCTAGAACACCATTACGTCTGTCTCGATGTATTTCGATACCTATAACATAAGAGGCATCACCGAGATCTTTCATGTCGAAATTATGTGAAAGCATTCGCTTCGACTCATGTAGCAGATCCAAGTTGTTACTTGCAAGCAGAATATCATCCACATACAAAACAAGGATAATAAAGTTACTCCCACTGATCTTGAGATAGGTGCATTGATCCACTTGATTCTTTAGGAAGCCATCAGATTTCACGAATTCATCAAATTTAAGGTACCATTGTCGTGATGCTTGTTTCAACCCATATATCGATTTGTTCAACTTGCAGACCATGTGCTCTTTACCTTCTGGAATAAATCCTTCAGGTTGCTGCATGTATACGTCTTCTTGCAAGTCACCATTTAGGAAAACGGTCTTGACATCCATCTGATGTAACTCTAAATCATAATGAGCTACGAGTGCCATGACGATCCTTAGGGAATCTTTACAAGAGACAGGAGAAAAGGTCTCTTGATAATCAATTCCTTCCTTTTGAGTAAAGCCTTTTGCAACCAGTCTGGCCTTATAGCGTTCAACGTTTCCATTCGGGTCTAATTTGGTTTTGAAGACCCATTTACAACCAATTATTTTGGATCCTTTAGGAAGTGCAACCAATACCCAAACGCCATTATGCTTCATGGAATTGAGCTCTTCAATCATGGCTCCAATCCAATGAGTGGCCTGATCACTATTAATAGCTTCTCGGTAAGAGGTTGGATCAGTAAGTTTCCAAATATTTTCGACTTCAGCCAGATAAGTTTCGAAACCATCAAAATTAGTGTTTCTGCGAGCCCTTGATGATCTCCTGAGCTGAATTACGGGTTCAATAATAGGAACAAGCGGTTTTTCGGCGTTTAGATTAGGAGGCATAACGGGAGGTTCAACCGGTTCATTAGGAGATCCAGGCATAACGGGAGCAGCGTTGGGTACAAGAGGAGTTATCGGATGAATCGTAATAACCGACGAGTGGTTTCCCCCCGCTTCTTGTACTTCTTGCAAATCTAAATCAGGATTTTTCGTGCTCCCACTGATCTCTGAATTTTCGAGGGAAGTGGCGTGTTGCGTATCTATGATGCGGGTAGAGTGAGAAGGACAGTAAAACCGATAACCTTTTGAGTTCTCGGGATAACCAATAAAGAAACATGTAAGGGTTTTAGAATCCAATTTCTTTAAGTTAGGGTTATAGACTTTTGCTTCGGCAGGACAGCCCCATACTTTCATATATTTTAGACTCGGTTTCCTACCTGTCCAGATCTCATAAGGAGTTTTAGGGACAGATTTTGATGGAACCCTATTGAGTATATGAACAGCTGTTTTTAAGGCCTCAGTCCAAAGAAATTTGGGTAGGTTAGTGTTGGCGAGCATACTTCTCACCATGTCCATTAAAGTTCGGTTTCTCCTTTCAGCAACACCATACTGTTGAGGAGAACCTGGCATGGTGTATTGGTTAATTATGCCCTATTCCTTGCAAAAATTATAGAAGGGACCAGGAGCTTGACCAATATCAGTATGTTTACCGTAATACTCACCTCCCCTATCTGATCGGACAACTTTTATCTTATGATCAAGTTGGTTTTCAACCAAAGTTTTATAATCGACAAAAGTTTGTAAGGATTCAGATTTTTCTTTAATCAGATAAAGGTGCATATAACGTGAATAATCGTCAATGAATGTAATAAATGATGTATGTCATGTTATTGATGCGGGATAGGGGCCACTAATATCAGTATGAATTATTTCCAACAAGTTGGAACATCTGGTGGCTCCTTTCTTATTCCCTTTAGCCATTTTGCCTTTGAGGCATTGAATACATGTTTCAAAATCACTAAAATCAAGAGAGGGTAAGATTCCTTCTTTTACGAGTCGTGCCATGCGATCTCGTGAAATGTGGCCGAGACGTTTATGCCACAATGTGGAGGAATTCTCTGCTTGTTTAGGTGATTTTGTCTTTGTTTTAGTTATGTCATCAATATTAAGAGACAACAAAGACTGTGAGAAATTATGATCTAGTTCTAATTTATACAGTAATCCATCCAAAAAACCACAACCAAATAATTCATTATTAAGAGTAAAAGTGATCATGCCACAACCATGAGTAATTACATAACCTTCAAGATCAAGTCTAGATATAGATACAAGGTTCCGAGTAATTCTCGGTACATATAAGGTATCTATTAATCTAATACACTTTCCGGTATTCATATGTAAATTTAAAGTTCCCATGGCTTCGACATCTAAGAGATCACCATTTCCAACTCTAAGTTTTCTTTGGTCCTTTGGTAGCTTCTGGATTGTAAGGAATCCCTGTAAGGAATTGGTCACATGGACCATAGAACCAGAGTCACCCCACCATGTATTAAATGGAACATCAGTAGTAAGGGAATCAAATATTACGTAAAGAATGTTACCTTTCTTAGCTAGCCAGTCCTTGAATTTAGAGCAATCTTTCTGTCCGTGCCCTTTGGAGCGGCAGAATTTGCAGTTAGTATTGCTTGTTGAGGATTTAGGGCCAGAGGTAGCAGCACCATGTTTTTGGACTTTATTTTCAGTCTTATTACTGTAGTTACCTTTCCTCTTCTTGAAGTTTGAAGTGGTAGTAAGGTGAACAGCTTCAGGTTGAATGTGCTTAAGACGATCTTCCTCTTGAACGCACATAGCAATCAGTTCACTTATCGACCATTTATCTTTCATAGCGTTATAATTCACTTTGAAAGTGTCGAACCGAGCAGGCAAGGAAGTCATTATGAAATGCACAAGAAAATTATCTGAGACTTCCATTTCCAAATTCTTAAGCTTATGAGTCATGTCAACCATCTTCATTATGTGTTCACGGACACCATTAGAACCTTCATATTTAAGAGTTAGCATCTGTAGCATTAAACTACTCGCAGTTGCCTTAGACGATCCCTTAAAGTGATCCTCAACAGATGTGAGGTAAGTTTTCACTTTGTCTTTATCAGGGATAGCTCCTCGGATGCTGGGATGAATTGAGTTCTTGACCATCATTAGTGACAGCCGATTCTGTAATGACCTAAAACTAGAAAAAGGAATACGTTTGAAATAGATTTTAGTCGAGGGACTATTTGTGTTAAAACTCTATAGTAAAAGGTTATTAATGGAAAGTTGGAAATTAAATACATATGTCACTTTCATATGTAAAAAAATCATAATTGTGATGTATTGTGTGTGTGCCGAGTGTTTAAATGAAAGAAAACAGAACAAGAAGAAGATTTAGGTCGGCCAAATTTAGACGGCGATTCGGTATTCGTTTTTGATCCGTTTTCAAAACGGAAAGCACCATAGCGCTCCTGAGAGTGTTGGGATCATTTCGGTATAAGCGAAAGTTAGTTTCGCGGTGGTTCATTTCGGAGTCATTCGTAGCCGTATTTTATAGGCTAAGGTAAAACTCGTTTAAAAGAGCTTATTTATAAGTTGTTATTAATTTATACGATATTGGGATAAATTTTGTTGAGTTTGGTTAAGTTTGGAAAAACTGTAATTTGGTATTTTTCGGATATTATGAGGCGGTTGAGTTCAGCTGGATGTTACATATTGTCGAGTTATTTTTATAAGCGTCTCTAATATAGTGTTATAGCGATACTTTTAGTGTCACTAATTAAGTATAAGAGATTAATTAGTCGTAATCCTTTGGGTTGAGTTCGGACAAAAGCAACATAGTGTTGATAAATGTTACGTTGAGCAGGATTGCGTTAGTTTCGATCAAGAGAAAGAGCTTGGGAGCTTAAAGCGGGATTGAGGTGAGTATTCAGTTTTTAAAACTCGAGCAAGAGATAAAAAGGGTTTTAATTAAGTGTCTTGTGATATGTAAACCGAGTTTTACAAAGAGTATTTGAGAGACGAAAAATTTGTTTTACAACGAGTATTCGAGAAATGTAAACCGAGTTTTACAAAGAGTGTTTGGGAAATGTAAAATGAGATTTTACAAAGTGTTTTGTATAGAGAGCTTATAAATAATTTTATAAGAAGAGTCACAAGGAAAAGAGTTACGCCATGGGTTGTCTCGAGTTAATTACATTTGTGAGTTTAGTAGTGTATTTTTACTTTACTAAATATTGAGTTTATTGCATGTGTGTTTATTGCAATAGAGTTATATGTTGAGTTTATTGCATGTGTGTTTATTGCAATAGAGTTATGTGTTGAGTTTATTGTATGTGTGTTTATTGCAATAGTGTTGAATGCTTATTTAGTATACTTTGGAGATCATTTTGCATGTGTGTTTATTGCAAAAGAGTTATATGTTGTGTTTATATTGCATGTGAGTTTATTGCAATAGAGACCTATAATTGTGACCCTAGCATGCTGTGCCTGGGTAGGAATGGGTAGAAGCTACTCATTTTATCAGTGATTGTGACCTAGTAGAGTAGAAACTAGGTAAGAGAGTGGCTAGCCAAACAGTGACGTATTCCAATTCTAGACTCTTGGATACACCGTGGTATTGGGACATGTGTCTCGTACTGGAGTGACATATTTGACAGCGAGCGATTCCTGTCTACCGTAGGGTTTAAACGGACTTATGTCACGTTGGACTGAATAGAAGTGGATAGTGCCCGACTGAGACGCGGTGTCATGAGTCGCTTCTATTACTTCCTAAATGGCAAAGCAATCGTTCACTGACGGTTGTGGAGTCGGATCTGCGAAAGTAGCATACGAGTTATTATAATAAATAGGAGTCGCGACCTAGTTTATTATATTATTGTCGTATGCACGAGTAGCTAATAATGGGGATCCCTTGGATTTTGTGTTTATATCTAAGGAACTTGAGGTTGAGAATAGAGACTGAGACATACAGAGACTTGAGGATTAATGCATAGAGTTGATTATAGAGTTTAATCAAAAGTGTTACATGCATTTAATCATAATTATGTGTTATTGTGAACTTTTCGGGCGAACAAGGGCTGGGAACTTGAGACGTGTTTAGTTATTATAAACCTGTTTTATAATATTTATTACCCTGATTACTCACCAGCAAAGCTGATACATTTTTTTTTCAAAATGTGTCTTTTGCTCGTAGGCAGCTTAGCAGGAGTTGACTTGGTGAGCAGGTTTGTGGGGTAGTTACCTTTCCTTTTGAGACTTGTATTCTACGCCACGTGTTGAGTAAAATTTATATATATATAAAGTTTTAAAGTAAATATATTACGTAACTATAATGTAATATTTTTAAGGTGTTTTTAGAGTAACTCGTGGTTTCTATTTAGAACCGCAATTGTGAAACTAAAATGTTTTATTAATTACATTTTGCGCATTTAACTCTGATAAAATGAAAAGTTTTTGAAAATCGATAATTTTGGAAATCACGACGTTACAAGTTGGTATCAGAGCCGCGTTGCGAGTGAATTGAGTACAGAGACCGGTACTTAATCTCGCAAAAGAAGCGGTTCGCATAATAGACCCTGCCTACCTTAGGATGGGGATGGGAATGTGTGAAGAGTGTTATTTGAGTATTTATTTATTATTTATTCGTGTGTTATTGTAATTAATCGAACAACCCATTTTGGCAATCAATCAACGAGGTGATTGATACGGAGAGACTAGTGACTCGTAGTGAGCATGTTCAACGTGGACATGGGATGTTTGAGGCATCTTCAGAGATTAATATGGGAGCGAATTCCGTACAGAGATTAAATTCGAGCATGCATCAGAGAGAAAGAGTGTATATATTTCTTATAGTATTGTTAGTGCTTTAAGGATCACTCATTTAAAGGATCCGTTATTAGACACGAGATGCATGACACTGTGAGAATATATGGGATTATCGGGGGTCACGATAAGACTATCCGATTTGAAAAAGAGTCTAAGGTTGGAAGTAGAGTGTACCAGTCGAGAGTTTAAGTGTTATGTGTGAATAAGACAAGTGATTTTCTTAAGATTTTTGTGAATTATCATCCTTCGAGCTACAAAGGATGAGAGGATTTGTTAATCTGCATGTGGCGGATTCGAGAAATGGAATCGACTTTTGATTCAGGTGACCTTGTTGAGGGTCAGATGTTGATTTATATTGTTTTAATATTAGATGGTGAGGCTTTGGACTAACGAGATTCAGTCAATCAGTGTTTGTCAACTAGGATCTGTAGTCAGTTGACTTGGATTAGATTGTGGAGAAGAAAGAATTTGAAGTTTTACTGGAACTTCTCGTAAAAAGTGAATTGTGGTAATTAGGAAAATCGGAAAAGAGAAATAATGATTTTGTTAACTTGTCAAACTGCACATCAGGGTCGGTGTAGTAAGGAAACCGTGAAGAGTGTGGAATGTGGAAAAATTAAGGCATGACGAGATGATGAGTTGATTTTTTTTTAAATTCTATTGTTAACTTTTTACCCTCAAGTGTGTGATCTGATTCTGGTGCTAGCAGGTCTTTTGTGTTTTGACCTTTAGTGCTAAGTTTATTGAATCTAGTGATATGTTAGTACATGCTTTAGAGAGGGAGATTGTGGTAGGAAAATTAGTAGAAGTACATAAGGTATTTTCTATTGTGTAATCGTGATCGACGGGATAGAGTTTCGTGTATATTTGATTCCTATAGAACTTGAGGGACTTGATACGATTATTGGCATGGATTTGTTGTTGGCAATTCGTAATGAAATTTTGTGTTCTAAAGAGTTGGTAAGAATTCCGTAAGAGTAGGAACTATGTGTTTACATACAAAGAGACGAATAGTGAAGGTATGTAATTATTTCGCCAATATATTTATGTAAGCGTCAAGAGAAATGTTATGTAATACTTATACTATAAGTTGTGTAACTTAGAGATAGCGGTAAGATTGAAAGTAATAAATGCAGTTGATGACTATGCAAATGTTTTATGAGGATTAACAGGGTCTGAGTCAATTTGGGATATAGTGTTTTCGATATAATATGTCCAGATGTAACACTTATTGTTAAGGTTTCTTGTTGTTTAGTACAGTAAGAGATTAAAGAGATGATGGCATAATGGACATGTGCATCGATTATAGAGAGAGTTGAATAATTGAACGATTAAGAGTATATACCTTCCTCCGAGAATTGGCGATTTAATAGATTAACTTTAGGGAGCTCGTTATTTCTCTGAGATTGAACTGAGGTTAGTATATTACCATATCTGATTTAGACAGTGAGATAATCCTACAGCAGCGTTAGAATATGTTGTGGGTATTACTAATTTGTAGTGATGTTAATTGGAATAACGAATGCACCAGTTGTGCTTATGGATTTTATGAATCGAGTATGTAAGTTTTTTTTTATTTCCAGGACAAGTCTAATAGTGTTTTATTGTCGATATATTCTAGAAATGAGGAAGATAATTGATGTCCTTTGTGTGAGGTTTTAGAAACACTTAGTGTAGAGAAACTTTTGTTAAAGAAGGGAATTATTTTCTTTTGCTGAGAGCTTTAGAAATACCAATTGAAAATTGTAGCTTTTTGAGTTTCGTAGATTATTATAGACAGTTTGTAAAAGACTTTTCCAAGATAGTTTTGGTTGTAACTAAGTTAACCAAGAAAGTAAGCCTTTTTACTGGACTGGGAATAAGAATTATCCTTTTAATTAAAGGACGTGGAAAAGGTTATCCGGTTAATGATCTGGAGTTAGATGCAATGATTTTAGTGTCAAAGATCTAGTGTTATTAGTTGTTTGGTACCAAGTGTATTATCCATATAGATCACAAGAGTTTGTAAAGTATTCAGAATCATAAAGTGTTATATATTCGTAAGGGAATAGGGGTAGAGTGATTAAGTGATTAGATTTGTGTTGTTGGTTACCAAAGCCAATTTGGTAGATGACGCGTTGAGTCGGAAAGAACCGATACCGTCTTATAGACCCCAGACAACTAGTCTAGTTGTTGTGCTAGATGTTTTGGAGCAGATTAATATTGCACAACACGGAGAGTTGAATAGGAAAGTATTAAAATGAGAGAGAATTATGATATCGAGAAAACTTAAAGAAAATAAGGATAATATATAAGTGTATTGTGATACAATTTAATATCCTAAGAGTAGTGATATGCGTGAGATACTCTTGCAAGATTCGCATAGATCTAAATATTTTATTCTTCCAGGGAACACGAAAGTGTACTGTGATTTAAAATTTAGGTATTAGTGATTTGGAATAAAATCGAAGATAACTGAGTTTGTATCTAAATGTGTAGCTTTTATTGGGTTAAGACAGTATATTAAAACCCGAATAGTGAATTCCATCAAACTTAGAACTTCGATGTGGGAATGTGATAAAATTAAGATAGATCTTGTTACTGAATTACCAAGATTGTTAAGCGTAATGATCTGATTTGGGTTATAATCTATATATTGACTAAGAGTTCTTAATTTCTAGCCACTAAAGAGAAAGAGAAATTGGAGAAATTGTGACTCGTTATGATATTCCATTGTTCATTATTTCGACTAGAGTTAAGTAGAGTTTGCTCGTGATAATTTGTATTATTTTAGTGCTGATACGAAAGTGTTGTACTCCCACTTGTTGGTTAGAAAGGGGAAAGAGATAGAATATTCGGTCCAGAGGTTTTCTGAGGTTTTCTGACGACATCCAGAGCAAGGTTGTTGTAGATTAGGATAAATTGTGAATGACTCGTGAAAGACTGAAAGAGTATTCTGACAAAAAGCAGGGATCGAAAGTCTTTGAGATTTAAGAGATAGTGATACTAGGGGTTTCGCGTTGGAAAGGCATTATTGGATTTGGGAAGCGACGAAAGTTAAACCCTCGATTTATCGGTCAGTTTAAGGTTTTGGAGAGAGTTAGAGATCAAGTTTATAAGTTTGAATTGCTGGAGGAATCGACATATATTAATAATGTGTTTCATGTGTGTTATCTTCAGAAGTGTTTATCTGAAGAAATGAGTGTTATACCGATAAGAGGAATTGAGAATAGAGAATGATAAACAGTTGTTTGAGGAACCAGATAAAATTTTGAAATCGAGAAGTGAAACAATTGAGTTAGAATAGATTTAAATTTTTTTAAAATGTTATGGAGAAGTCATATTGGGACAGAGATGATTAAGAAACTGAGAGCGATATAAGAATCCGTTATCCTCATTTTTTTCCATACTTGATTCCGGGACGGAATCATCTTAAGAGAGGGAGAATTGTAATGACCTAAAACTAGAAAAATGAATACGTTTGAAATAGATTTTAGTCGAGGGACTATTTGTGTTAAAACTCTATAGTAAAAGGTTATTAATGGAAAGTTGGAAATTAAATACATATGTCACTTTCATATGTAAAAAAATCATAATTGTGATGTATTGTGTGTGTGCCGAGTGTTTAAATGAAAGAAAACAGAACAAGAAGAAGATTTAGGTCGGCCAAATTTAGACGGCGATTCGGTATTCGTTTTTTATCCGTTTTCAAAACGGAAAGCACCATAGCGCTCCTGAGAGTGTTGGGATCATTTCGGTATAAGCGAAAGTTAGTTTCGCAGTGGTTCATTTCGGAGTCATTCGTAGCCGTATTTTATAGGCTAAGGTAAAACTCGTTTAAAAGAGCTTATTTATAAGTTGTTATTAATTTATACGATATTGGGATAAATTTTGTTGAGTTTGGTTAAGTTTGGAAAAACTGTAATTTGGTATTTTTCGGATATTATGAGGCGGTTGAGTTCAGCTGGATGTTACATATTGTCGAGTTATTTTTATAAGCGTCTCTAATATAGTGTTATAGCGATACTTTTAGTGTCACTAATTAAGTATAAGAGATTAATTAGTCGTAATCCTTTGGGTTGAGTTCGGACAAAAGCAACATAGTGTTGATAAATGTTACGTTGAGCAGGATTGCGTTAGTTTCGATCAAGAGAAAGAGCTTGGGAGCTTAAAGCGGGATTGAGGTGAGTATTCAGTTTTTAAAACTCGAGCAAGAGATAAAAAGGGTTTTAATTAAGTGTCTTGTGATATGTAAACCGAGTTTTACAAAGAGTATTTGAGAGACGAAAAATTTGTTTTACAACGAGTATTCGAGAAATGTAAACCGAGTTTTACAAAGAGTGTTTGGGAAATGTAAAATGAGATTTTACAAAGTGTTTTGTATAGAGAGCTTATAAATAATTTTATAAGAAGAGTCACAAGGAAAAGAGTTACGCCATGGGTTGTCTCGAGTTAATTACATTTGTGAGTTTAGTAGTGTATTTTTACTTTACTAAATATTGAGTTTATTGCATGTGTGTTTATTGCAATAGAGTTATGTGTTGAGTTTATTGCATGTGTGTTTATTGCAATAGAGTTTTGTGTTGAGTTTATTGTATGTGTGTTTATTGCAATAGTGTTGAATGCTTATTTAGTATACTTTGGAGATCATTTTGCATGTGTGTTTATTGCAAAAGAGTTATATGTTGTGTTTATATTGCATGTGAGTTTATTGCAATAGAGACCTATAATTGTGACCCTAGCATGCTGTGCCTGGGTAGGAATGGGTAGAAGCTACTCATTTTATCAGTGATTGTGACCTAGTAGAGTAGAAACTAGGTAAGAGAGTGGCTAGCCAAACAGTGACGTATTCCAATTCTAGACTCTTGGATACACCGTGGTATTGGGACATGTGTCTCGTACTGGAGTGACATATTTGACAGCGAGCGATTCCTGTCTACCGTAGGGTTTAAACGGACTTATGTCACGTTGGACTGAATAGAAGTGGATAGTGCCCGACTGAGACGCGGTGTCATGAGTCGCTTCTATTACTTCCTAAACGGCAAAGCAATCGTTCACTGACGGTTGTGGAGTCGGATCTGCGAAAGTAGCATACGAGTTATTATAATAAATAGGAGTCGCGACCTAGTTTATTATATTATTGTCGTATGCACGAGTAGCTAATAATGGGGATCCCTTGGATTGTGTGTTTATATCTAAGGAACTTGAGGTTGAGAATAGAGACTGAGACATACAGAGACTTGAGGATTAATGCATAGAGTTGATTATAGAGTTTAATCAAAAGTGTTACATGCATTTAATCATAATTATGTGTTATTGTGAACTTTTCGGGCGAACAAGGGTTGGGAACTTGAGACGTGTTTAGTTATTATAAACCTGTTTTATAATATTTATTACCCTGATTACTCACCAGCAAAGCTGATACCTTTTTTTTCAAAAATGTGTCTTTTGCTCGTAGGCAGCTTAGCAGGAGTTGACTTGGTGAGCAGGTTTGTGGGGTAGTTACCTTTGCTTTTGAGACTTGTATTCTACGCCACGTGTTGAGTAAACATTTTATATATATAAAGTTTTAAAGTAAATATATTACGTAACTATAATGTAATATTTTTAAGGTGTTTTTAGAGTAACTCGTGGTTTCTATTTAGAACCGCAATTGTGAAACTAAAATGTTTTATTAATTACATTTTGCGCATTTAACTCTGATAAAATGAAAAGTTTTTGAAAATCGATAATTTTGGAAATCACGACGTTACAGATTCGCCCTTTCCCACTTCTCAAAATCCGCTTTCTGAGCCGCATTAGACGCAGCAGTGATAGCTGCGGGTTCATCATGGCGAATAGCATAGTCAATGTCGAGCATTCCCAGAGTTAAGTAAAGTTTATCTTTCCAAGAAGTGAAATTAGCACCAGTAAGCGCCTCAATGCCGAAGTTTGGTACTGTAGTGGAGAATAAGGAGGATTTAGGTTTATGATACGAGTTTCAGAAGATTTTATAGCGACAGAGTTAGCTATATAAGGCAGACTAAGTAATGTCCCTTAAGGTAATAGAACTAGAGTAATGTCTAAAATAAGTAGACCTAATAGTAATGTTCCTGAGACTAAGACCATATTAGTAATGAAGCCAATGATAGGTAAGCCTATTGAAACACCAAAATAATAAGCTAAAGTAAGGCTCTACTTAGATGTTACATCACCTTTGGGCAGAAATAACTAATATCTAAGTAAAATTATGAGTATAAGGTTTATGCAACACAACGTTTGTCTTTTGACCTTTGGGCAACAAAATAGAACATCGTGTTTTAAGGCATAATAAGAATCCTTTTAAGCACACAAGTATATTAAATCACCTTTGGGCAGAATTAATATCCTACGTGTTTATTATGCTAAAGAAAAAAAAATGCAATCATAGGAATCACCTTTGACCTTTGGGCAACAAAAGATGAAAAACATGAATATTAGTGCATAAGTATAATAAAGTCACATACAAATAAGGTGACTAAATCAATTTTAAAGATGGCCAAATTAAACCAAATTGATTTTAATATAGTCGGCAAGTTAGGCGACCAATTTTGGGTCAGACGGATGTAAGCCTAGGTTCGCACGCATTGAGCCTAGATTCGTACGGATCAACAGTTAGGTTCGTGCGTATGAACAAATCAGGTTCGCATGAGATGATCCTTAGTTCGTGCTAATGAACAAGTTAGGTTCGCACGAATCAAGCAACACATTCGCACGTATGAGACTTCATCCGCACGTATGAACAAATCAGGTTCACATGAGTTAATCTTTGGTTCGTGCTAATGAACAAGTTAGGTTCGCACGAATCAAGAAACTCATTCGCTCGTATGAGACTTCATCCGCACGTATGAACAAATTAGGTTCGTACGGATGAGCCTTCATCCGCACGGACGAAGTTCATCGGAAATTAGGGTTACTGTAGCGTCGCAGGTCTCAAAAAATACCATTTTTCCATCAAAAACCAAAATCGCCGGCCAGATAATTTGCAGAACAATAATAGCAATAGCCAGGCAATAAATAAACATGAACCAATGGATAATCACGAGCCATTGGCTCTGATACCACATGTTGGAATAAATTAGATTGATTCATGTAATTAACATACCTCCTGATGATCCTGGAATGTTGTTGAATAAGTTAGCCATTGATTCCCAAAACGAGATGATCGTATTAGGATGGAATTCCGGTTATGTTAGAACCGTGATTGAGAGAAAAACACTATGGTGGTAAAAATAAGTGACCAACCCTTCTAAGGGTTTATAATAGCCCTTATATACATACTCAAATTAGGAGTATGTAATATTTAGTCCTTGGTGTTTAATAAGTGTTTATTTTAAGCTCTCATAGTTCCGATCACCTAATGGGAAATCTATAGTGTCGTTAAGGTAAATACGTCCATCGAATATTTACTAGACACAGATTTCAGTTAGTGTCAGTCATCATATCAGTAAGGATAAATGATGAATGAGGGTCACAAATAATATGGGTCCAACATGCACTACCTTTCCCACGTCACCTAGAAGGTCAATCTACCATCAACATAATAAAGATTGGAATCCGTTTGTTTATAAATGTTTGGGTGCATAACGAAACACACCGCCTCTATATAAATAAAAATAGGTACACTAAAAACATAGGGCCCGTTGGGCATTACAATGGGCTTATACTCGATACTCTCTAGTATGTTGCCGTAAATAGAGCTGGAGAAGAATGGTCGCTCAAATTAAATCGATATTCGAACAATATTGAAAAAAACCTTTAGTGAAGATGTTTGTTGAGAGTTAGAAGAAATATGAAGAACTCGAATGTGTCCCGTGACTAATTTTTCACGAGCACAACAAATGTCAATATCAATACTTGTAGTTCGTTGATGTTGAATCGGGTTCATAGAAAACCGCATTTAAGAGCATTGAAATGAGGATCATGATATATATATAACTGATCCCCAATGGGGGCATGCATGTATACACATATTTGCTTAACCGCATATAAAATCTCTATATGAGTGAGAGTAAGGTATTAAATATCCTCAACTAAAGGTTTTGCGACTTGAGAACCTAAAATACCAAAAAAGTAAAGAATAAGCGAAGATTGAAAAACGCTCATGCTAAGTAATGTACGGTAGTAGCCGATTTGTTTAATGATTTTTTGTTATGTGAGAAAATCCCCTCAATTCTAACTACACTTTTGGACATTGACAAGATTAAAGTATAAGTATTAAACTAATTTTTGGACTATTTATTAAATATTTTTTTTATTACACATGCAAATGAAAATCTTATTAATTTTATTAATGTATAAGTGTTTGAAAAATATTTAATTTTAGTTTAAAATTTATAATATATATTAAAGTTTAAATAAATATATTGTATTTGTCCAACTTTCAAATATTATATATATTAGGTTAGATAAGTATGTGAGAGAATTTTTTTTATTTAGTTAGATTCATTAGATCAATTCAATAATCGATTATATTCATTAAAAATATGTCTTTTTACGTCTACTAATATTGTCCTAACATTGACTTTTTATTTAACCATTTAAAATACATGGCAATTTCATTTTATTTTATTTCTAGAGTTTGATATACAAATAACAAGTCAAACCAAGATACATTAAAAAAAAAATTGAATATTTAAAAATTTAACATATATTCAAATGCAATGCAATCCAATTTAATTTAATGTGTTAATTTCTCTGTCCCCTAATACCAAATGCCTAAATGGATTTTTGTTGCATTTCATTAATCTCTCTTGTAAATCAACTTGTAAATATGCAATTGTTTTAATTTTCTTATTATCCAAATATATAATTATTTCATATATGTAATAAAAGTTCACATCGTAAAAGCTCACATGTAGATCTTTAAAACCGCTTTTCCATTTGACAAGTATTTATATTACTAATAAAATAGATATTCACGCTCAGTTAGTATAAATATTAGATATGATACGTAATATGCACGTTCATTTCAGAAGATAATGAGTTCTTTTTATACTTACTTTCTAGCCAATTCAATCAACAACCTTTATAAATGTCTTGCTAATTTAGAGATGTCAATTTCTTTGTGGACAATAATTCGTTACATCCTCACTTTATGTTTTATTATTATTATTAAGTTATGTGATTCATATAATCAATGTAGTCATACACTTAGCAACCACTTTAAAAAAAACATCGTTATAGAAATTAGATAATATAATATTACTAAGCTGCCGCATTAATGATTCGCTCAAGTTATATTTTTGCCATCGACATCATTTATTTTCATTGTTATGAATTATAAGATTAATATGTTGGAAAAATTGGTTTATGGTATCTTGGATAATTCCTTGAATCGTGTGTGGAATTCACTTTCTCAATAAAGTATTTCGTCCCAATTCCTTTGCCTTTGAGTTACCACGAAATCTTTAAATGAGATAATTCAAGAAATGACAATTAGTGTTCAAGGCAATAGAATCACTAACCAAAACATAGAGCAATTTGTTGAATTTGTTTATCTCTCTTTTCCATCTGTATTTTGAAAAGACCAAATGAGTCTATTTATAATAGACAAATGAAAAGGTGTAACTTTTGGTAAAAAGTCACAATCCTTTATAAATTGTTATACCATTTAATAAAATAATTACACTATTTAATAAATAGTAACAAGGTTAACATTCAATATACCGAAATCAAATTAACTTATACGAGTGTGCACTCCGCACCTCCTAACTCGTAATAAACTTAATTTGAAATCCCTTTGGTCTCGATAAATCCCAATTACACTAAAATTACCAACAATCTTCCCCCATTTTAGTGTAATACTTGATCTACCAAATAATAAACAAATCAAACTCATGCATAATGAAAATGTCGTGACGATTGAATTTTCACTTAGTATAAATTCAATTCATATAATCGAATATCAAGGGTGTTACTAAGAATTGAAATCTTTCTATCCATAGTGAATATAATGAAGAAAATATACACATAAGTTACTACAACTCTCTAATGTTTATTCTTGACACTATTATAAGCCATGTGTCCCTATCCTTCAATGAGCATATCGAAAGCCAAGTCCAAGCTTTCTTGAAGCGGCAACACTTCATACTCATATAGGTAGTTATTTTAATCTCGCACCCACGTTTGCAATTTTTCAAAAGAACTATTAAGAAGATGAACTTCAACCTAACATACTCGTAGGTCCGAACACATACTTGGGATGATATATAACATGTGTTCCAATCACTAATTATGGGCTTTCCACATTGAATTCTGCTCCTAGCGTTGTACTAGAAGGGAATTGGGTATCCCATAATTAGGGATCTAAATGGACTTTAATCTCATCCCTTTTGACTTCAATCAATTTCCTTAGTGATCCTTTTACAAAAGGATCCACTTAATTCTTACTCGAGCGTAAGAGACTACCGGTGATCACCCCTTCTTTAATAAATTGATTGATCAGTCTCCACTTAAGTCTATTTTTTCAAGACTTACTATTGTATACTTAACTATACACCTTTGATATAATCATAATGTTCATAATATGATAATGACTTCGACAAAGGGTTACGTGTATCCACAAACCCTTTAGCCACTCCACTTCTATAAGAAGCAAATGAAACACGTCATAACATCATAGTCCAACATTATTTATTTGATCCAAGATACTTCATCCACATTAAAAATAAAATCTAACAACTTATAAATGTATCATCTTCTTGATCAAATAATAAAACTTCATATCGTGTACGTCCTTAACCATAACCCATGGTTTACTCATAAGATATGTGTACTTCATTTCCAACACTTATGTTGAAAATAAAATATCATTAAATTGGACTACACATTTGTTACTGTAAACAAATAATTACCGATGCAATTTATTGTAAATTAAATTCATCATTTAGTGTCCATAGAACTTACTAGCAATACCATTCAGTTTTAATATAACAACTAAATAACTAGTTATAAAATTGGAACACAAATTAATTCAGTTAATCCATTTAATTAAAATATTAAAGTGGATTACCCATTATCATTTATACCAGAATCAAAACTTAAAAACCAAAGTTTTTATCACTTGATAATGAAGACCATGCCATTCCATTATTATTCATATAATAATAACCGGCATGTATAATTTTCTACCAAAATGTACGAAAAAGAATTATTAAAATTCAATTAATGGATATGCATGAAACCATTTCAAACCATCATGCTGATATATCATAGCATCATCATAGTCATAATGATAAATAAATAAAATATATTAACGCAAAATAAGTCGATGTGATGCAATTCAGCGTCATTTGGAGACTGTGTATCAAAATTAAATCTACCGAATACTCATGAAAAGATAACCATTCTCAATTATATTAACTGAAATCGGCAGTTTCAAAACAATTTTACACTTTCTAATAAAAAGACCCATTATTGAATATCTCAATTCATTAACTTATCTCTTGACTATATAATCTGGCTAACGACCAAGAAATCGTAGACTGTTCTTTATCGCCAAAATCATTCATGCCCCAAATCAAGTTTTAAATCTTAATAATCATACTTGAAGTGCCCAACATAACTTCCATATACATGAACAATATACACAATCTTTATGTGCTCATAAAATGTTTTCATGATCAATTGACATACGACATTAATTCTATTCATTTATAACATGCACGAAGCATTCAAATATACATATATATATATTCATTATTGTTTCAACAGAATTTGTGTCTGTGGCCTTCAGAATCAAAGAGCAATTCTCATGTTGCCTTAAAACAAACAAAGCATTTGACAGATGCACCGAGTTTCCAGATTCATCCATATATATACGTTCATATAGATGAGAATTAATACTTCATTAAAAACTGTATATGACTTTTAATTACTTCAACATAAGTTGCATGCAGTTATACTTATACATATAATAATTCAACCAAAATTGAAGATGAATAGAAACGGTTACCAATAATTGAATTGCTCTGACTTTGTTGATACCACCAAAAATTCGTTAACTCCAAAACCGCATTTTATCAATTCATGAACTATTGATTAGTTTATTCACATTATATAAACAAAACCACCAACCCTTATTCCACCGCATGAAATTCTCACCGAAACAAAATCTAACCAACTTGCCTACGTCTTCTATCGAATTTCTTTCAACCGATTCATCAAACCATAATCATGACTAAAAATACTTTATTGATTTGTTGGAAAAATTGGTTTATGGTATCTTGGATAATTCCTTGAATCGTGTGTGGAATTCACTTTCTCAATAAAGTATTTCGTCCCAATTCCTTTGCCTTTGAGTTACCACGAAATCTTTAAATGGGATAATTCAAGAAATGACAATTAGTGTTCAAGGCAATAGAATCACTAACCAAAACATAGAGCAATTTGTTGAATTTGTTTATCTCTCTTTTCCATCTGTATTTTGAAAAGACCAAATGAGTCTATTTATAATAGACAAATGAAAAGGTGTAACTTTTGGTAAAAAGTCACAATCCTTTATAAATTGTTATACCATTTAATAAAATAATTACACTATTTAATAAATAGTAACAAGGTTAACATTCAATATACCGAAATCAAATTAACTTATACGAGTGTGCACTCCGCACCTCCTAACTCGTAATAAACTTAATTTGAAATCCCTTTGGTCTCGATAAATCCCAATTACACTAAAATTACCAACATAATATTCATATAGTTTGAGTTAAATGTTATACAAGATAATAGAGTGACAATGAGGAGTCTACAACCCTTTAAAAGAGATTGATGATAGCGGATAGAAAATCGGTGTTCTTGCCATCTACATCATTTCTTTTCATTGTTCTCTTCTTGGTGGAAAATGAGTGGCTAACAAGTTAACAGGTTTTGGATCAAAACATAAAATTCTTAGATAAATATCAAAATAAGTTAGATACCGTTTACTATCAATAATTCACCAAAATTTAAATGGGTGTAAACTAATACTAATATTAATATACCTTTATAAACAATAAATCTATAATTTATTAAAACGATATAATAAATGATGAACATATGTTATATACCCGACCAACGCACGAGTATAACACTAGTTCATATTGTATTTATCCTTATTTATGTCAAAACCATATAAGTATTCTCGTCATAGATCTTATTACATGTTTAGTGATTTTTAATTGGTTAGATACATAAAAGAACAATATTTTGAAAATTAAACATGCAACAAACTTGTTTAAAATTAAATAAATATTATAGATTTCTATTAACATTAAATAAATTTATAAACTTTTATCTTTTTATCAATTTTTGCAACACTTCTACATATTTCTATTTACTATTATATTTTCCTTCAGAAAGAAAAGGACAAAGCATTTTGAAATAATGCAATTTTGTGTCAAAGCCGACGTGCTTTTCCTCAATACACTTTGCCACTTGTACCCAAACTCCATGTGCAATGTGCGCCCAATTTAAGATATATTGATCATGAAATTGATAAATGAATGAATTTTTCTATATCTATATTTTCAATACTTTTGTAAGTTTATATTTTATATTTGTTGTAGTAAAAAAACATTGGAAAGTTGATAAACCGATCTATAAAGAATTTCAAAAATATTGCAATTTTAATATAGCAAAGTCCAATCTCACAAAAAACTAGAATTCAAACATCCAAAGATAAACATTTTGTGATTCTTATGGAAGAGTTCAAAACCGTCTATAAAATTATCATTTAGACCGCTTGTATCAGAGCGGAGGGAAAAAATTCGCTTTCTCCGGATAATCTGAATTTGGATCCTTCTATGTTTATAAGTTTTTATATAGTGTCAATGATTTACATATTTTGAAGTATTTATTATAAACAAAATGTACCTAAAAGTGCATAACATACTATGTAAGACCTTAGAGATTTGATTGGTAACTTACATAGTATGTTCATATTGTGACAATGACAATTTGTATGTTTAATATTGACTTTTGAGAATAGAACAAAGTTGTGATTCATATCTTAGATTTCAAATATTCAGTTGCATATATTTTCTTTTAATGATAACAAAATCATTATGTTCTGAATCTTTATCGTTGTTACGTATGTTTACAAATCAAACAATGATTTTCACGTTTAAGTTCCAAAAACATGGGAATTGAAATTGGACCATTTCATTTCTTTACTTCCCTTTTTCTTTCAAAGTGGTACCACACTGAAATACGGTACATAAGAATTCGACATGTCTTCTTAATTTCTCAAACTATCTTATATACGTTTCTAAACATACTATTTTGCTATCATGCCGAAAACACAATACCATATATTAGAATTAGACTGTGGTTTATAAAAATGTCTATTGTAGTACTTTTGTGAAAATCTCCCCTTATAAACGTGATTTAATGAGACTAACATCCGATGGTTAAAAAAAAAGAAGAGTAAACCCCACTTTAAGACAACGTCGACCGATCTTACATCTAACATGAAATAGATAAATACATCAACTGCATTCAAAATATACATGGCTTGGATTTGATCCTTGCCCTTCCTTTGTTTGCTACACATCTCTACACGTTAGGCCATCATCGTTGGGACTACTTCCGGTGTCCATTTATCAAATATTATTTATTCATATTCACCGAAAACTTTTTTATAAAATTAATATATTTAGAATAAGCCAATAATTTATAGGGTTTTGTTAATAAATGCTCCTTATACTATTATTAACATTTAACCTTTTCAAAAACCGATATATATTTTTTTTCAGTCGGTTAAATATGAAAGAAAACTAAAATCACATCCTAAAATTGCTTTTTTATCGAAAGATGTTCGATGTTAATATTAGTCTTTAGATTAAAATTATTAGCAAAAGCCGAATTTATATAACAGCTATATATAATGATTTAAAGATAAAATCTACACACAGGAAAAAAAGTTGTGACATAGTACACTATCTTTCCACAAAATCCACCTAAAAGAGTTTGACAAAATGGTCCCTAGTAGTTATGGAGGAGGGCCATGTTGCCTAAATAGCATGGACCACACGACCCAAACAATTCGTTTATTTTCTATATATTATTTTATATATATATATATATATATATATATATATATATATATATATATATATATATATATATATATATATATATATATATATATATATATAGGTATGGTACTATAACAAGTTAAAAAACACATTATATCATTCTAATCATGTGCACTACTAAATTTTTTGGCATCTTATTAGGAACCTCTAATTAAACAATTATGCTAACACATTGTATCTTTATTAATAAGTGATCCCATCTTGATATCAAATGTTTTGTTTGTTTGTGATTGTACATTATCTAGCAGTGTACATATTTGATCTCATGCACATTATCACGACATTGTCGTAAAAGTTACGCAAGGGTTGTAGGGTCGTTCGTGTTTTTGTCGTATCTCTATGCTAATCCAAATTAAGGACTAGTTTTAAAGGTCCAAAAACGATATGTGTTTATACTTACCAGTTAACTATATTGTTTGTCTTCAACATTATCCAATGTACACGACAAGATACTATTGTCCATGCAAGTACGTGTTTCATCAAATTATCACACGTTATAGATAGTTAGCTTGAATAACATGCCATATTGGCACAATTATGTTAGGTACGATTAGGAATTTGGATTAATGTAGTAGATTTCGTTTGTTAGGTACAATTAAAGATTACTACATATTACTTGCACTTTAAGGAATTTTTGACAAACAATACTATTATGAAAGATGGCTTGCATTTAATATTCATGACAAAAATAACCATACTTTTTTAATTTCCACAAACATATTAAAAGAATAAGTGACGGTCAAAATCTTCAAGCTAGACTGTCTTAATTATTAATCCATGTACATATATTTCTTATTTGCTTGAATATCATTACACCGTTATGTTAAGTTTTTAACAGAATTCTTAACTATCGGTTACTGTTTTTGTTTTATCTTATAAATATTTACACGACCGTCTCTTTGAGGGCTGGTGAAGTCGCAACACTCCGGGGCCTCTACATGTTTGGTGCTTCAAAAATTTACGAAGCGTATAATATAAGGGTTAATGAATTTTACAATAGTTATTTTGACGAACAATATTGAATACAAAAACTTATTAAGGAGTTTATATTGCAAAAATCAGGAAACAAGTCCAAATAGGCCATAATGAACGAAGAGGGCACGGTTGTTGCATCAAATGACAGTAGTTCTAATCCAAAAACCTCATGTTGTCCTAAATGTATACGACATTTTAGAGTCTTAGGTTTGTCGAGTACCAACTTGATCGTCAAAACATTAATCCAAGAGGACTATGAACGTCATCTTTCTTAATCATAGCCTTTTAGCGGGTGTTGTTTAATTAAGATACTCTTCGGACATCTCTATTGTTTACTAGTAATGGAATCTTATGTAAAATAAGAATCCTTTATAAATATATTTACCCTAAATATATTTTGCTTACAACATATATAAGACCACTCCCAATGGATTTTCATTAATTATAACTTGATTCTTGTCTCTCATAAATTTAATCATATTTAATGAGTATATTCTTTTAATTTGGCAGTTTTAGCACAATAAATTAATTCACAAGATGCCTACATTTATATTATATTTTTAATATTCCTTTTCTTCTTTTAAATAATGTATTTATGAACTTTTTTTTTTTATATAAAAAGATTTAAGAAAGTGATATATGATAACGAAAAGTTTTGTGACATTATGGTTACAAAACTAAATAAGATTTGCACTATTTCAATAACTTTCCCTACATTTATCATCCTCAACTTTCTTTAAAAATAATTGGATACAAAATTTTCATATATGTCTTTACTTATGAACCAGAAATCGCATTGGTCGTAATTATCGATATCATAATTTTAAAACGATTTGTCTAAATTAACTAGAAATACAAAAAAAGAAAAAGAAATAAAAAGGTTTCAAAATATGAAAAAGAAAAAAACAATACTTAAGTTAAAAAGTACAAAAACAATGTTTAAAGTATCAACAGTTTTGTACTCCTAGTACCCACACATGTTGAAGATCCCTGTAACAAACTGGTCAAACAAGTAGTAATACTTTTGTTTTAACCAGAATACTAGAAATTACAACATGTTTTGATCCTACCTAAAAACTAACTAAAAAATCAATAAAATAAACCAAATACTCTATTACTTATCATCACATGCATTTAACCTTTTAAAAACTTATTGTACTTTCTTTAAAAACAGCAATAAGAATTCTGAAATCCTTCTATTATTATTCTTATTATTGTTATGTTCAGAATTAAATAAAAAGTATAGCATTTATGATTAAGGATGGATGAAATATATATATATATATATATATATATATATATATATATTTATATATATAATTATATATATATATATATATGTATATATATATATATGTATATATATTCTGGGGCCAAGATGAATGGTGGTGGTGATGGGCTTCATGGCGGTGACCAAGTACACGCTAGAATTCAAAACAACTTTCTATATAAAAAGAAAATGATAATTTATAAGTAAAATTTATATTTTATTTTTCAATATTATTGTATGGTGCAAATGTGTATTGGTACGTGATGGAGGTGAATATCTTTCATGCCTTCAAGGACTTGTTTATCGCTAACACGTGAACTCAAATGTTTTGGTTCTTCGTAGAAATTAAAGGATTAAAAATGATAATATAGAGTTTTGATAACAAAAATCCTATACATTCGGTTATCACTAACATGATAAAACAATAACACGTTCTAATGTTCTTACCAATATTTAGATTATATCACATACATCTAACTAAAGACTCGTCCTTCACAAATAATTTTCGCATAATCGAAAAAAGTAAAAAAAAATCCAATAATTAAACAAAATATCTCTTTCTAAGTTCGATCCTCACGCCCTTACTATCACTCTCTCTCTCTCCATTCATTACACGCTTTCTCTTTCTGCAAAAATAAAAAAATAAAAAAAAAGGTTCGTACTCTGACAACGACCACTGAAGGATGGTCGCACATGCCTACTGTCATATCACTCCAATTTCAACGGTTACGATCTCCAGGTACGGCTTTCCCGACGGTCCTGATTTCCCCCTCTATTAACATATACATACACTCTCCTATATCTATCTATTTCTAATTTCCCTATTTCTCTCTCATCGTTTTTTTAATTCACTCTCTCTCTCTCTCTCTCTACTGTTCTTCAGGTCACCTACGGTCGGCCGGGTCGGGTCGGTTCACCTTATTATTATATAATCCATCTACTTTCCTTCACTCACTTTCCTTTTTTTTTTCAAAAAAATTAGGGTTTCTTCATGCTGTGGTTTGCTGAGCTAGGTTAGGGTTAGGGTTTTGTAATTATGTTTGGAAATTTTGATTGTGGAATAATGCATGTTAATTTCACTTCTTTCAGAGTAAAAAAAAGGAGATTATTAAGCTGAAATTGTACCAATTTGGTGGTTAGGGGTGGGGGTGGGGGTTTTTGTTTTAGCTCATGTTTATTGTAACTATTAATTTATTTAGATTTAGTTAGATATAGATATATAGATATATATCTATATCTATATATATATAATAAGAGGCATAATAAGGCTAAGGGTTTAGAATTAAAAAAAAATGAAGCTTTCCACATCAGGTTTGGGTCAGCAGTCTCATGAAGGTATCTATTTAGTCTTACTTTATATATATATTTTTTATTGATTTGATTAGTATTTAAGTTAATTTAATTTAATCTTTGTTTGTTTGTTGGTTATTGTTTATGGAAGGAGAAAAGAAATGTTTGAATTCGGAGCTATGGCATGCGTGTGCCGGTCCGCTTGTTTCGTTGCCGATTGTTAGTAGTCGAGTTGTTTACTTTCCTCAAGGACATAGTGAGCAGGTTTTTAATACTTGATCTTAATGAATTACAATTGTATTTGTATTGTTTCACATTGCGAATGGTGATGTGAATTGAATATGGAAGCCAGGTTGCTGCCACTACTAATAAAGAAGTGGATTCTCACATACCTAATTATCCGAGCCTGCCGCCTCAGTTAATCTGCCAACTTCACAATGTCACAATGCATGTAAGTTATCTTTTTGTTCGTTTCAGTTTAGTTTTAGTGTATGTATTTTCAAATTCATAAGAAAGATTTTACATTTTTGTAATTTCAGGCAGATGTTGAAACGGATGAGGTGTATGCCCAAATGACATTGCAGCCCTTGACCCCGGTAATCATGTGTTAAAGTTACGATTTTGACATTGTTAATAGGTTATGAACAGTTCCCGATAATTGAATTTTCTATAACTATGATGTAATGTATATTCAGCAAGAACAAAAAGATACATTTCTTCCAGTTGAATTGGGTACTCCAAGCAGACAACCAACTAATTACTTTTGCAAGACGTTAACTGCTAGCGATACGAGTACCCATGGTGGATTCTCTGTTCCTCGTCGTGCAGCAGAAAAAGTCTTCCCTCCGCTGGTAATTACAGCTTTGCACTTTGGCATTTACCTACAGAATGGAAGATTTACTGTTTTTGGGTCTACAGGATTTCTCTCAGCAGCCACCTGCACAGGAACTTATTGCAAGAGATCTACATGACGTTGAATGGAAGTTCAGGCATATTTTTCGAGGTACAAGTTAGAATTATTTCAGCACTTATACAGACCTAATATCATATGTTATATAGTATATAATTCTTCATAGGATGAACTTAACTCTTGATTCTGTCCTTATCCCATATAAGTTTTATCTCATCCCATTTAGGTCATATGATTTAAAATATTCTGTTGAGGTCCTTCAACTCTATTTTTTTGTCGTTTCTCATTTTCTGATAAAAACCCTCTTGTAGTTTAGGCTCACCGCTCATGAGCCAAATTCAACTATACTTATACCCATAAAAATGTCAATGACAAAAGTGATATAGGAGCTGCATTGTATTTTTTGAGTTTCTACACGCATTTGAATCAAAGTGATACAAGTAAAATTAAGAGTGATGTGCAATTTTTACCATATTTAAAGAAAACTACTATATCTATTATTGATATGACATGTTTTGCTCTTCACATGCAGGGCAGCCCAAGCGACATCTTCTTACCACAGGGTGGAGTGTGTTTGTTAGCGCTAAGAGACTTGTTGCTGGAGATTCTGTGCTTTTTATCTGGTATATCTTTTACTAATGTTACATGTTAGTTTGTAAATTTCAAATGAATATCAATCCATGTAGCCATATCGTTTATTGGCGGTTATTTTTCTGATTGTTCAATCAAAAATTAGGAATGAAAAAAATCAGCTCCTTCTAGGGATCCGGCGTGCAACTCGTCCACAAACTGTAATGCCATCTTCTGTTCTATCAAGCGATAGCATGCACATTGGACTCCTTGCTGCTGCTGCTCATGCAGCCGCTACAAATAGCTGTTTTACAATATTTTATAATCCAAGGTAACATACAGATATTAAAACATGTTAATTATACTATTTGTGATTGAAATCTGTTTCTTCATCTAATCCTGATTGTTGTCAGGGCAAGTCCATGCGAGTTTGTTATACCTCTTACTAAATATGTCAAAGCTGTGTATCATACTCGTGTTTCTGTTGGAATGCGTTTCCGGATGCTCTTTGAAACCGAAGAATCAAGTGTTCGAAGGTAAACTAGCTGATTAAAACTTCATGTCTTTCAATTTGTTTGTTTCTGTCCCTTCATAGTAAATAGTAATATTAGAGGAGAAGATGTAATACTATTATTAGTAGTTTCATTGTTATAGGGTCGTGTGCTACATACTATTTCACTAGTGAATGTTATATCTTACGTGATGATTTTTAATCTTTTCTAGATACATGGGTACAATTACTGGCATCGGTGACTTGGATCCCGTTCGCTGGCAAAATTCTCATTGGCGATCTGTCAAGGTAAATCAGTGAAGATGATTGATATGAGTAAATGATGCTGAACCTGGGAATATGAATTTGAATTACTATTATTATAGAAACAATGGATGGATCCGACCGTTTACAAGTGGATCGGGTCTGAACATACATATTAGAGCAGTTAATTATTCCGGCCATAAAAAGTTAGATGCTATTAGTGCCACATGTAGTTATTGAGTTAGTAAGGAGCAAGACTAAAAATTGCTGGACAAATTTGGCATATACAAGCTTGTTGTGGCCAAGTTAAGCATTTGGAGTCTTTTATCCTTTGAGAGTTGGATCAATATGGTAATTGGTGGTACTTTTGCTAAAATGGTTCAAGGTGTTCATAATTGTATATGCCAAAGTGAAATGTCAGATCAGAATGTTTGAATTTTGTAAACTAACTTCTATTATTTCTTTCCCAGAGTTGCATATATTTTAGTTAGGCCTGTGCATGGGACAAAATACGAGACCCATTCAGAATAACATTTAGGGTTAATTTTTAATATGAGGTAATATAGTTATCATAATAAGTTATGTTTATGCATAGGGGTTTATGGTCAATATATTACATTATAACTATGCTTATTTAACATATCTCATAGAGTTCTCTTGATTGAACATGGTTAGGAGAGCATTATTTAGAGAAGTTGGTCCATCTCTCAAATAAAGAGCGTTATGGTCTGTTTGTTATCAGTATATTCTGTCAGGGTCCTTTCAGTTTCTTGTGGCTTCTATTAAGTATTTGTATAGTGTTTTCTTTTGGCATGGCGAGGGCAAGAGTAGGGTTTTGTATGCACATCTTTGTTGGTTTTTCCTTGTGATTTGATGCGTGCATTTAGAATTCAGATGGAACTTTCTTTTACAGTTTTATCGCTTTACCTCTTAAATCAATTTACTACTTTGCTGCTGGATAGTTTTATTTGTTTAGCTTGTGATAATTTTCAGCAATGTGATTTTGTTCCTAAGTCCCTTCATTAATCAATAGTTTCAGCTTGATTCTATATTTCTATTTTTGTTGAGAGAAATTATTTGGTTCTTGGTCACGTTATATGTATCAGAATTTTATGTCCAGAGAGTTATTAGTTGTCTGATTCTGCCATTCAGATTCTGAAAGTGTTATGGTGGAGTATTTTTTGAAGGCTCTATCTTATTCCTGTAGACTGTTCTTAATTTTGTATTTAGCATGTATGAAGGCTCTATCGTATTTAGCATTGTATGAAGGCTCTATCTTATTCCTGTAGACTGTTCTTAATTCTGTATTTAGCGTGGTCTCACTTGGTGTCTTCGTCTCCCGAATAGAATAATCACCCATTTTGGGTTTTGGTGGAGTAATTTTTGCTCTGGCTTTAATCATTTATTTACACGTGTGGCTGACTCAGTATGTGGATATACCAATTCCGCAAGAGTATGTTATTCACATTAGGTTGTTTTAACGTTTGCCTAAAATTTATTTCTTTAGCCATTCTTCAACGTCTATTTAGGTTAAAGTTTAAACGTAGAGAACTTACGGGTGTATTTGTACTCGCATACATTTGTGTGTGTGTGTGTGTATAGTGGTTACAGGTCAATTGCATTACTATATTAGTGTGCAGAAACATCATAGGAGTATAGTATTGACATTTAGAAATGTAACAAATGTTGTCTTCAAGTCAATCAGTGATTGCAATCATTTTTTAATATTCTCATACGCATGCACTGCCTTGTAGAGTCATGCTAGTAGCAATAGAGTTGATATTTGATATTAATCTCACATCAGTTTAAATGATAACATGGTCTAGGTTCTCACGTGATAGTTGGTTCATGTTTGATGTAGAGATTGTTCTGTTGGCTTATGTCCTGCATAAGTTGATACTTTCAGTTAATTAAAAGAGTAAGCGTAAGAAAAGATTTTGTGCTGTAATGATAGGCAAATGATAAGAATTACGTCTTGCAGAAATGTTGTTTACTAGTTAGTTTGCCAAGTGATTTGCTCTTTGCTTCATAACTATTGATCATTCTCTATATCCACCCTTCATATATTTTCAATCTCTTTCTGGCAGGTTGGTTGGGATGAATCAACTGCAGGCGAAAGGCAGCCACGTGTTTCATTATGGGAAATTGAACCATTAACAACTTTTCCTATGTATCCATCACTGTTTCCCCTTCGTCTGAAACGGCCTTGGTATCCCGGAGCTTCTTCTTTTCAAGGTATCACTTATGTTCTCTTGATTTTTACTTTAAATTTTGACCAACTCTTTTTTTCATCCAAAATCCACTTCTTTATATACTATTTATTACACAGACAGCAGAGACGATGCTGTTAACGGGATGACATGGATGAGAGGTGAAACCGGGGAACAAGGACTTCATTCTCTGAATTTTCAGTCTGTTGGGATGTTTCCCTGGATGCAACAAAGAGTCGACCCATCATTCCTTCAAAACAATCTTAATCAACAGTACCAAGCTGCATTAGCTGCAGGTTTTCAGAATTTAGGCAGTGGAGATGCTTTGAAACAGCAATTAATGCAGTTTCAGCAGCAACAGCAGCAGCAGCCAATCCAATACCCGCAACAGCATTCAGTTTCAGGGCCATCTAATCCGCTTTTCCAACATTCTCAGCAGCAACCAATTCAGCAGCTGATTCCACAACAATTTATGCATGGTCAAACCCAATTACCACAGCAAGTCAACAATCAACCTGAAGAACAACAAGTCAGCAGTCAACAGCCACCGAATTCGTTTCCCGAGTCCTACCTCATCCAACACGAACAGCTTCAAACAAGGCCACAGTCGAGTGTACCGGCTCATGCTTTACAGAAAACCGAATACATGGACCCGAATGCTAAGTTTACTTCCAGTATCACCCCTTCAGCCATGCAGAATATGTTGGGTTCATTGAACTCTGAAGGAACGAGTAATCTTTTGAGTTTCTCAAGAACCGAGCATCAGTCAAACCAGCAGCAATCATGGGTGTCAAGGTTTGCTTCTCAGTCGCAGGCCAATGTGTCTTCGGCTACACCATCGTTTCTGCAAAATGCTGGTGCTGTAGAGCAGGAAACTTCAAGCTTAGATGCACAGAATCAGGGTTTATTTGGTGGAACCAATATCGACTCATCTGGGCTTCTACTTCCTGCTACTGTTTCGGTTTCAAACATTGGTGGTACTTCTTCCGCGGAGACTGATTTAACAACCACTATGGCTTCAGGAGCAGCTTCTGGATTTCAGAATTCTCCGTTCTTCGGTTACATGCAAGACTCTTCGGAGTTGTTGCACACAGGACATATTGACCCACCGAACCCTAATCGTACATTTGTCAAGGTGCACATACTGAAACAGTAATTATATAGCGTCAAAGCTTTTCTTTCAAATGTTCCTATTAAATATTAGCTGTGTATGCGTGGTCAGGTTTACAAATCAGGTTCGGTTGGGAGATCTTTAGACATCACCAGGTTCAACAGCTATCCTGAGCTGCGTGAAGAACTGGGTCAGATGTTTAATATTGATGGGTTGCTTGAAGACCCTCAAAGATCAGGCTGGCAGCTTGTATTCGTGGACAGGGAGAATGATGTTCTTCTCCTTGGAGACGGACCCTGGGAGTAAGTGCTTTTAATACCGATATGTCATTCATTGTTTACAGTTTAAGTCGAAAGTACCTATTTGTACATTATTACTATCATATTTTGTTTTTTTAAGATACTGTGGTGTATTGTGTATAGGGCATTTGTAAATAGTGTCTTCTATATCAAGATACTTTCTCCGGAGGATGTGATGAAACTTGGGAAAGAAGAGTTGGAAACATTCAGTCAAAACTCGGGTGAAAGAATGAATAATAACAGTGACGGTAGAGACCTCTTGGGACTTCCTCCATCTATGGGTTCACTTGATTATTGAGAATCAGAATTCTATTAGGCGATCCCTTTTTGGTGTTGTTGCTTTTGGTCACTTTAGACCAATCTCTATGTTGTTGTGCTACTTTGAATCGTATATGTGTTGTCGTCTATGCGTATGAATGATCCCATTTAATAGGTGTTTAGTTGTATCCTGGTAATTTAGTAAAAATGTTAGACAAGATTGGGAAACTTTAGAACATGTATGGAGCCAATGTTTGACTTTTGTGATGATACTAAGCAACAAGATGTTGACTATTGTTGAAATGTATGTTTTCTCCTTTTAAGTTAATTTGCTTTTATCGGCTTTGATGGATGTTATCGTAGCAACATAGCAGTACAGATTCAGAAAAGTGTTTCTTGGTAGTTTTTCACATTGTGATATATATGTAGCGAGAATATTGTTGCGAGAAAGTTGTAGTGGGGGCAACTAATTACTCTGTCCTCGTAATGTCTCCATCCTTAAATGTATTGCACTGATCATGTATTAATGAATACATATATGAAGCTTTGTTTCAACACATTTGTATACAATAGTTTGGACATAAATACTATCATGTTTCACATATATATAGATTGACCCATGTAAGCATGTAATTCTTTTACGGTCTTTGCACTTCATCTGTTAAAGTTCTTTTTGTTTGCGGCGGTTTTTGTTAGAAAGGAGATAGCGCAATGCACTGATTCGTATCAAGTTCATAGACTCGATAATTATTTATTACTATCTTCCTTGTAGGTCTGTCATTTGTAAAGATTTTCAAATGAAAAATAAAAAAGATTCTCAAAAGAAAATTAAAAATAAGATTCTGTGTGGCTGCTGGGATTCGAGCCCAGGTCTCCACGGCCACAACGTGGAATTCTTACCACTAAACTACAGCCACTTGATGTCAAAATTTAGAAACTTAACTATGAATTTGATAATAATAACTTTATTATTTTGCTTATTATGTTTAGGCAAATATACGTAACATCAACTATCAAATCATGAAAAAACAGTTATACTGAAGAACATGATCTTGCAAAGGTAGAACACACTCACATGCTTCATTACACAAACAAAAACAAAATTTGTTTGGATTCATTGTTCCGCGAAAGAACGTGTCTAGTTTATGGATTTTGAGAAATCTCGGTGATGTTCAATGCATTGGACATAGCAATGTGCCAAAAGTTTCACAAAATCTATCTAATAAATTTAGTGAACTTTAAGATAATGTGACAAAGTGACTGATACCTCGTTACCTCATAACTTGGTTTGGGAGATTGAAAAGGAAGTAAAGATAACGTGTCTAAAGTTTGAAGTGAACACTTAAAATTGATTTTCATTAACCGCGGGATTTTAAAAATCTAGTAAGAGGCTAGATGAAAATGGAGTATATCAAAAAAAGATATCAGGAAAGCTTATTGTAATTCACCACCCAGTCAGTCCAAACTCTTGATGGATTATTAACACTATTGATTCATCAAAAAACGATAAAATTTAATCATCAACAAAAGTACTCAACCTCAGTTTGATAAGTTGAAAGTAAGCAACGTTTCTAAATTTTCACAACTGCTAGATCGTCGTATTAGATAATAAGCCCAAACACGATATGTGGGTTTGGGTGCATTAGGTTTATGGAGATTAGGTTAACATTGTAATCTGTATATATATTAAGTATAAATAATAATAATAACAAAGGGGTTTTCGATCATTCTAATACGTTGTTTGTAAAAAAATTAAATACATATAATAATAAAGGCTTTTTATCAAATGTAAACTTAAAAAAACAGTTGTCAAAACTGAAATTATACTATAAGGTATGATATATGATATGATTGCATTTGCACCTATAAATCTATGATTGATAAATCTTGCTACTTTTCCCCGACACAAAAAGAATTAGGACATTCTTTATAATAAGTATGTATCAAGTTTTAACCTTTTTCAATGATGATATTATTATTGTGAATTATGAAAATCAAATTTCATGTAAAGAAAGGAATTATATGAGAAAGAACAATGATCGATTACAACTAACAAGTATGCGACGACGTATATTTGAATCAAAGCAATTGTTGTTTGAACTACATAATTGTGGGCAAAGACAAACAAGGTCCACAATCACATCACTCAAATATCGATCACCAAAAAGGTTAATTGAATGTTTTTTGATTAGATATTGTAACTTTAGGAGTCATTGTTGGTAAATAATTACTATGTAGTTGAATTGACGTTGCACTATCTTTTTTTTTAGATAAACAATTACTCACACACTCATAAACGTCACAAATTTTAACATCTATCCTAGATTGGGATTGAACCCACAACTCCCATATTGATGGGTCACGACGATGTTCAACTAGACCTAAACCTGTTAGTGACGTTGCACTATCTTAATATACAAATTAAACTAATTGATGTGTTTTTAGGGTTAAAACAACATAAACGATATATGTAGCGACTAGCGAGCAATGCTTATCATGTGTATAACTGAGTCTAATGAGAACATGATAAAAGCTCATCTTTTTTTTACACGAACGAAGGTTGGAATGACGACAAGGGTATCATTATGATGTGTCCGAATCTTGATTTTTGTAACCTGAGACATCTTGTAATATTTTATAACGTCTTATCTTAATATATTCGATTACCTTTTGTTATAAGGTCGATGTAAGCAAAAAGAATAATCTAAATGGTGGTTTAATGTTTGTGGACAGGAAGTAGAGTTCCACGAACTCAAGATGCGTTGGCATGGAAATCATATGAAACGCATATCATATATCTAAGGATCTAGTCTCTTCTTTGACTTTACAAAACAGAATATTCTTTCTCATTTTCATTTTTATTTTTATTTTTATTTGAAAGATTTATCATTATTCTAAGAATAATAAAAGCAAATAAATAAATCACGCCAAAAATGATGTATAAATGAGTCATGAGGGTCATTTCTCGTGAGTCAATTCAATGGAAACTAACTAGGACTACTGCATAGGCTACTATCTCATTAACTAGCCATCTATCCCCTCAATTTACTGGTATATTATTATTCTAGTTTGTAAATCAATTATACAATTTAAATAAATGAATAAATGGATAAGGTTTTCTGTATAAGTTATTCAAAAAATATTATAAAATAATAAAGACTAATATTAATGTATCAATTGAGATTATAATATCCTATATTTATAGGCTATCATAATCTTGATTAAACAGATATCTAATATTATTAGGAAACTAAATAAACTCAATAGAGATAAATATAACCCTATATTATATTGTCTAATACTCCTAGTTTGAACGGTAGGCTTTCAGACGAACAAACTAGCACAAGTGTTGAAAGACGGGTTTTTTTTATGTTTCTTATCTTCTTTGATGTTTTTTTGCATGAAGATTGTCTTGTACTAGGCGACATAGTTGCATACTGCTTGACGCCTTCCTCCTTCTTTTTTTTTATGACGTTTGCTATTTTTTTTTTTTATGTAATGGCTTGCTTTGCCTTTAGGAGTGAGCGGCAATTTGGTGGTTAACTTTTGTTACTGAAAGCAAGGATCTCCGATATCGAATATTAAAGTATTGACAAACAGACAAATTTAGTTGATTGGTGAATGTTATTGTTAGTGTATTATGACGGCTAGAGTTTTGTGTGGTAGACATGAAACCACTTATTTGAGATAAAGAGGAAAGAAACAAAAGAACGGGATCCATCCGAATCACTGGTATTTAGCCGGTGACCGGACGATGCATATTTTTGACAGGTTTGGATTTAGAGTTTTGACTCTGATATCATGTAAAATAACAAAGACTAATATTATCGATATCAATTGAGATTACAATAACCTATATTTATAAGCCAACATAATCTTAATTAACAAGAAGATACCTAATATTATTAGAAAACTAAATAAACTCAATAAAGATAAATATAACCCTATAATATATTATATTATCTAATAAATATGAGTTTTTTTTACTAACTCGGATGTGTGCGATTTAAACATTGTATCGGCTTTATAATTTCTAAACTCTTTCAACGAAATAACCAAGATGTCTTATTATCTAATGAGGTTCGAAAATGATACCACTAGTGAAGATGTCAGTATGTTTTGTGTAAATCAATTACTCCCTAGATTAATTTGGGTGGATGCATTGCGATGCGTGCCAGAAATAATTGTTTATTCGTTTGGGCCTTTTTTTGGATTGGGCTGCTTTTGGTCGGGCCTTTTTTTTGGATTGGGCTGCTTTTGGTTTTCGTCTGTTCCCGTTGATTTTCTTTGGTTCCTCTTTGGTTTAATGCGTCCTCTTTTTGTTTGTATACGTGTCCTTCTCTTAAGCCAACGGTTGTTTTAACTCTGCTTTTTGTTGTCTTTGATTACCATGTGTCTTCTATTTTTGTCTCGCTGTCCTTTTATCTCTTCATTTTCGAGGTATGTGATTATCATCATCATCAGGTTTCTGATTTTAATTTTCATTTGAATTTTGTTAGATTCATATTATGTATGTATATCATTCTCAAATCTGATTGTTGATTTGTGTTAAAATGATGATAGGCTGCCACGAAATCTGCTCCGAGTACCGGAGGAGTTAAGAAGCCTCATCGTTACCGTCCTGGAACCGTCGCTCTCCGGTAAGTTTCCCATCTGGCTATCGAAAGCCTAGAATTTTTATTTCGTTGTTTTTGCTTTGGTTCCTAAAGAAGCTGCCCTGTTCACCGCCGGTGCACTCGCCGTTGCCGCTGTCAAAACTGTTACTGCCCCTCTTTACCGAATTAAACTCATCATGCAGGTCACCACCTAACCTAATTTTACCATTATTTACCCTATTATTGTCATTGAATTTCCTTTGATTTTACAGACACATGGAGTGAGAGCAGGACATGAAAGTGCAAAGAAAACAATTGGTCATTGAATGAATTTCTCACAATCGCTGTTCATGCAGCTAAGCAAGCTGGAGAGGTTAGTCAGTTTGGTTATATATTTTTATTTAATTTAATAATAATTGATAGTATGTGATTATCATCATCATCAGGTTATTGAAAAAGGATTTTACCTCACTAAGAATGTTGAACATAAAGGATCGGTAAATACATTAATACTTTCCTTTCCCTAAATTATCACATATCATCTGTTTCGGTTTATACCGGATATGTCCTGGTTATATTTTTAATTTAATTTGGTAAGTGTGTTTGTGTTTATATCTGCCCTTTCCCCGTCTTTATCTAAGATTTCTCATAATCTTTGGTTTGTTAATGTTACAGGTATTCTAGACACGAAGATTCTGCACCATTGTGGCCAATGTTAAGTGGTCAACCATCAAAAACTGATATACCTAAATGCACTTCTTCTAGCAGCCGTCGACCTTAATCGTAATTAACCGTTTTTTGTTATTTCTGTTATTTTTTTCAGTTATTGATTGATTTATTCTGATTTTGATTGAAAGGCTCATTTTAGGTGTTTGTTTGAGCTTATTAGCTTAGAATTATGAGCTTGTATAAGCTTAAGCTTATAAGCTACTTCGAACACTTCATAAAAAATCAAAACCCTATATTTTATAAGCCATAAGCTATTTATGATTTGACAGGCTATTTATAAATCATAAGCGTAAGCCCAAAAAATAAGCTTACACAAACACCCATAAGTAGAAGTTTTTAGTGTTTTTTTGGTTACAGAGTCATCATTGGAGTGAAATATGATTAAAATTAGGAAGATTTTGATGAAGTAGAAGTTTTTCGGAGTTTTTATTTTTGGTTATAGGTTCACCATCGGATGAAATTTGGTGATGTTGGTGGTTCACGGTATGTTTCTCTTTCCTTTCTTTTGACTTAGTGGTGTAAGCGGTTTTATTTTTGCCACATTCGCATCATACCCACTCAAAACACTTGACATATAAATAAGCTCATAAGGTTTTAGATTTAGTATGTAACTCATTGTCACATGCACCTACAGGATCCTACAGAACAAACCAAAATTGATAACTTCATGGTTCAAGAACTTGACGGAACTGTAAACGAATGGGGCTGGTGCAAACAAAAGGTACTTCGATTCAATTCATAGTCAGGTATTGATCATACAAAATTTTCATATTCTAACGTCTCTGTGGCTAACAACTATATTTTATCCGTGTCTACTAGCTTGGTGCAAATGCTATCCTTGCAGTGTCTCTTGCTGTGTGTAAAGTCGGAGCATCAGCTAAAAAGATCCCTCTCTATCAGGTATTAACAATAGCTTCTTGTAATTAATTGTAACTGATATTTTAATCTACGTCAATACTCTAAGTTTGTTGTCTTTACGTTCAGCACATTGCAAACCTGGCTGGAAACAAGACCTTGATGCTTCCTGTACAAGTATTCAGCGTGATTAACGGAGGTTCACATGCTGGTAACAAGCTCGCAATGCAAGAGTTTATGATTTTCCCTGTTGGAGCTTCGTCTTTGAAAGAAGCCATGAAGATGGGTGTTGAAGTTTACCATAACTTGAAGGTATGATACCTTTAACTTTTTACTCATCAAGCCGTGGGTTCGTGGCATTGTTTTAAACCTTATTTATTAATAATGTTTTGTATCTCGCAGTCTGTTATTAAGAAGAAATATGGTCAGGATGCTACCAACGTTGGTGATGGAGGTGGCTTCGCGCCTAATATTCAGGTCAGTGGTCTCTTTTAGCTGGAAAATCAAAAATTGTTTTGACCGATATGAATTTTATATCTGGGGGTGATATTTACGAATTGTGGTCTACTTCTGCAGGAAAACAAAGAAGGTCTTGAGCTGTTGAAGACTGCAATAGCAAAAGTTGGATATACTGGAAAGGTATTTTACTTCTGATTTGTGAATGATATCTTATGCTGCAAATGTGTTGTATTGTATCTTAACGGATTTATTGCAGGTCGTTATTGGAATGGATATTGCTGCATCTGAGTTTTATGAAGAGAAGGGCAAAACCTATGATTTGAACTTCAAGGAAGAAGTAAGAGTTACTATGGCTGAACTGAATTTGAACTTTTTACGTATTGCTTAAATGAATCCGTGTAATTTCTTAATAATGACTGATATTGCACATCACAATGATGGGTCAGAGAAAATTTCCGGGGACAGTTTAAAGAATGTCTACAAGGCATTTGTCTCTGACTACCCCATTGTATCTATTGAAGTGCCAAGACATAATCAATATCGATCATTTCAAGGATTGACCTACTTGATGCAAATATCTACTAGAACTGAAGATTTTATTGTGGATACTTTAAAACTGCGGATTCAAATTGGTCCATATCTGAGAGAAGTTCTCAAAGATCCTACCAAACGAAAGGTTATGCATGGAGCTGATCGAGATATTATATGGCTGCAACGTGACTTTGGTATCTATGTTTGCAATATGTGAAAAATTTATTATTATTGGGGTCTTGCAATAATAATAATTTTAACCAGAAACATTCATGTCCACATACCAGAAACATTATGTGAAAAAATTATTATTATGTGGACATGAATGTTTCTGGTTAAAACCGGATGTTAGGTCTCCTAGATCGTGATTGATCTTTTTCAATTCTTAAGTTTCTGGTTTCTTTTATGTTCTTCGTTTTCATGTTTCGCTCTTAGATAATCGTGTTATTTTTTACGGGTTTCTACATTTTTAAAACCATTTGATTTGCTGGGGGAAAATGGAAATTCCCAAAGTAAGACTCGGTGCTCACATATTAATGAATTTATTCGAGCTTCGTTGGAACGAACATCAGTAGCCACCGAAACCTGAGGACGGAAAACAGCAAGCCAAACATTTGGGTGAAAAGTCTTTTCATCTATCTGTTCGACCTCCGGTATTTCGTTCTGCAGCTTCGCTGGACAGTTATCTTCTTTCCAACCACACTCCAGTAACTTCGTTTATATGTAAGAACAGAGTTTAGCTTTGGAAATTTCCATTTTTCCTTACCACTTCAAATGGTTTCGAGCTTTGTAAATCGCACCCGTGCAACGCACGGGATACTTTCTAGTTAATATTATAAAGAGTAACATATTTTGGATATTAACTAAAGTTTATACAATCACAATATGTCTTTAGTTATGTAATCACTAGATGATCTGTAAAATCGAAAATCAGAGCATGGGTCCTCTCCGTAATGCTGTAGGAAAAGCCGGCATGCGCCTGCTTTTGCAAACACATCATTTTCCCTATGATGATGAAACACTTTTTATAAACTAGTAAGTTTTACATAGTTTGACTTCAATATTTACCCTAAAGTTAATAACCTTTTTCACACTTTCAAGAATATAAGAATTTACATATATATATATAGGTCGGTCATGAGCTTTTTGATGTCCAAGACGGATACAAATTTTTTGTTATGACAAATTTAAAATTGTATACTACAACAAATATTTTAAAAGGTATAAGGTTTGTTTTTCATCAAGTATTTTTCAGACTGAAAAAATTTACCGTCTTAAAATTAATCATTAACAATTAAATACTATTTTAAAGATTTGGAACCTAGTCAATTTATATGGCTTATTCATACGTCAATTTTCATTAAATAAATAAAATGCTTCACTGAGTAGATAAACTTATGAAAAATTATAAAAAAAAAACTTAATTATATAGGCCTAAAAATGAACCTAAAAATTTGATTGGTGTATTGAAAAAATGGTTGGTTAAAAATGACAAAAAAAGTTATTGGAATTACATGTATTATACAATGTATTGATTAGTCCAATATAAATCACCTAAATCTATGTTTTTTATAGTTCTAAATTTCACTTATTGTGAGATATTGTTATAGCCAAAAACGTTATTATTTGCTAAAATATTGGTTCATATGCTACAGATAGTATTTATTATTACTTAAAATATTGAATTTATTTTAAATCAATAAAGCTAAAATTTGGTTTACCATAAGTAAATATGAAATTCAATGAATTTTCTTATAAGGGTTAAAGATGTAAGTCTAAATATTTATAAGGTAGTAAACTATGAAAGGACAAAAACTGAGAAAACCGAGAGGGACAAAAACTGAGAAAACCGAGAGGGCGTTTGGTTGGAATTTTGAAATCAAAATAATGGGTATCATACCCTTTGTTTGTAATTATTGCTGTTTGGTTGGTTTGTGGAACCCTTAAAATTGGGAATGATACCCATAAATTTAGCTTTGGGTGAAACCTATCATATATGATAGGTTTGAAAAACCCATACCCATACACTTTTATTCCCATTACCATAATCATTCCAAACATTTAACCAAACACATCCTGAAAAAGCTTTCATGTTCTTTTTCACTGTTAGTTGTCATACTCCATCAATACAACAACAATAAGCTTCAATATTTTCATTTGGCTTCAATAGAAGGTTTCTAATTTTTTAAAACATGTTTCTATTATAACAAAACATCATTTTCTTGTCTTAAGCATCCATAATTAAGTGTATAGTTACAGGGTAAATCTAAGAAAATTATGTCCCCTCTTTGATTGATTTCCTGGGCGGTCGTCCAGTTCGCCCTGTCCAAGGCCGATCCTGTATGTATAGTTGTGCTTGTAAGAGTGTGAAATAGTGGAGGGAAATTAGAAACCCTTGAGCCAAGATCTTATGATTTATTTCATTATGGAAATTTAGAACCCCTGAGCCAAGATCTTAAGATTAATTCATTATAAATAGTTAAATACTAACAATAAACAATATAACAAGCAATCTCAAGCACTTGTCTAAGACTTCGTTTATTATTTCTTTTCTTGGATAATGACTCTTTGAGTCGGTAAAATATCCCTATCATGATTCAAATTTGATAATTTTCATATTTTGATAAACTTATTCAATTTTAATACGTCACCAAAACAACTTATGAAAAACATATTTGTTTATTATTAGTGTTAATTTATTAATTATAAGATGTTGGTTTAAAGGTTTTGATAAAATATTGTTTTGCTCTTTTTTATTTCCCTTTGTAGCGTTTTTGTTTTAGTTGTATTGTGTATTGAAATCTTTCAGTGACTATATCTCACTTTCTAAGTCTTACTCCTTACTTTCTCCTTATTGTTCTTACAACTCACTTTATTTTTTTCTTATTATTCTTACAACTCACTTTTTCTTCTTATTGTTCTTACAATGTCTTTGAATATTTTATTAGATAACATAGATAAAAAAAAAAATGGGACTCCCACATCTACTATAACTTTCATTATTACTTTATCAAAAAAATTCACAACTCTCATTATGAATGTCATGTTAAAAAGAAAAATCTCACAATAATCCACAACTCTAATTATCACTTATACCTCGAAAAATGAATGTATTTTATTTTGAAAAAAACGTAAAAACAGAAACGGCGCCACCACTATTGTAGTTGACAACCTCCTTCAGCAACAAGGGCCCTTTCTTGTCTTTATGCATAATATGTAACATTGTCCATTTGTTTTAATCTTGGAGACTTATCAATCACTCTCTCATATGTGTAGTTCTTTCTTGACATACTTTAATTTATTGACAATTTTTTTACACTTTTGATTAAAACAAAACTATGTATAAATATTTTAAGAACAGAGAAGGGATGTTTTCACGACTTGGAAAGAAGTTGAGGGTTTTCGGAATAACATCATCTAAATTAAAACATATTATGATTTTTTTAGAATGACTTTTGTAATCGTTTACAAATTAAATTTTGAGTTTTGATAACGGAGACCATAAAGTTGTTGTTATAGTATTTGGAAGAACATAATAATTTTTTTTTTATCTTAAATAAAACTATTAATGTATATTGTATTGCCACCTCCTATTTTTACGGGATATACATTTTTTAAGCAATTTTCATAGTTTCGTACATCTTAGGATTGTTCGTATCATTATTCAAGTAACTTTTTTTTTTCATTCTAAACATTATTAAATTTTATTTTAAACAATAGAAAGGCCTAAAATATCAAACTTAAATAACCCTTAAAAGGTTTCATTAATTGTTTTATCAAATCTCATTTTATTCATTAAATTTTATTTTTAGACAGGTTTAATTAGAGTTTGTTCAGGTGTCCAGGACGAGTTGCTTAAACTTTTAAACTTATCTACTTTTAAGATTCTTCACAAGGCTTTATTCTTTATTTTTAATAAATATTTATGACAAGCTTATTAGAATTACAAATTTTCATAGCTAACAATCTTTTTTTATTTATTTAAAGTAATTTGTAAAAAGGTTTGAGGTTTTAATAAACAAATTAACAAAAATATTCTCAATACTTATTTGCATATAATATTTCATTTGTATTTTTACATATAAAAGACACAACTTAAGCAATCCAATCAAATAAAATTTTCATATAGTATATATTGAAAAGTTCTAATTACGATTACAAACTCTAGATTTAACAAGTTTCGTTAAACACTGTAATTTATATAAAAATCAAAACCATTATATATATATATATATATATATATATATATATATATATATATATATATATATATATAAATTTTACGCTATGTTATCGAGTTTTGTTTTAAAAAAAAAGAAACAAAGACAAAATATTCTAAAATAAGTTGTTTTCTTAAGTTTTTTTAAAGAAAGAAAAGAAAGAAAGGAAAAAATTAATACATTTTGGTTTAAAAAGTTTCTTTTCATATTTTGGATTATTTGGAATGAAAAAAAATATACTTCTTTTCTTTAATTTTCTTCTCTTTCATTTTTTTTTTTTTGTTAAAAAAAATCAACTCGAAAATACAACGTTAATGACTTCATTAATTATAATTTTCTTTTATATTCATCAAAACTTTACAAATGTTAAAAGTGTAATATCTATATATTAAGCTTGAAAAAATATTAATAAAAATGAGTTTGCTCTATTTGAAAAGTATATTACGTGCCTACATATATGGCATGTTGATGCAATATACAATATACATGCAACCCATTCACCACAAATTATATTCCCTTACGTTTAATATATTCTAATCTTCATTAGTTTATTATTAATCCATACCTTGGATTTAGATTTGTCTTTAACGTCGTCTTTAGATTTATTTTATTTACCCCTTCCTGTAATTTTACTGAAGTGTAGATTGTTTATGCAACTAGATATTTTGTATCTACGTGTTGTGACGGGATAAAAGACGTAAACCAAAAATAAAAAAGGTTATAAAAACTTAAACAAAAAAAGAAATTTCTTTTTTACAAAACTAAACTCTAATCTAAAGTACCAGGAACTAATAATATCGCTAGAAAAAAAAAGTTAAAGCTAAAAAAAACTTGAAACGTAAATAAAAAACAAAAAAGGTTATATAAGTTAAACAAAGAAAACAATTTAAAAAAAAAAACTAAAGTCTAACCCAAACTCTCAAAAAAACTCAAGATATCCTTGAAAAAAAGTAATTATTTAGACCCGACCCGACCGACCTAGCCAAGACGGGCACAGATGGCTTAGGAAAAGTGACATCAAGTTGTGAAATTTATATATGTATAATGAGTAGTAACATTTATTCTACGAATTAGGAGTGTTCATAATTTGGTTTCAAACCGAAAAACCCATAAATCAAACCGAACTAATACAAAAAAAAATGGAACCGAATTATACATTGGTTTTTGGTTTGGTTTTTAACCAAACCGAATTAGATTTTCGGTTTTTGGTTTGGTTACGGTTTGACATTTCTCTAAACCGAAAATCGAAAAACCCGAACTAGAAACATATTAGCATATAGGGACTGATTCGTGCGAAAACTCTTATTTCTGCGAGAACTCTTAAAAAAATGTCAATTAACACACACACACACACACACATATATATATATATATATATATATATATATATATATATATATATATATATATATATATATATATAAGAGTGAGATCAAATAAAAAGTTCAAACTTGTAAAAAGTTGAGGAAGGAATGTGTGATTGATATGTGGCTACTTAGATAACATTTAAAAAAAAATATTTTTTTTTAATAAAAAATAATATTTTTTTATTAAAAAAGAAAAGAAATTCGAAAAAAAAAAATTAATTTTGGAAAATAAAAATTGAAATTTTTTTAGATAATATCATCATTCCGGGCATAACTTTTAACGTTATGCACACGAAAAAGTTATGTCAAATCATAAGATGTACTAAGACTATGCGGAGTGGTTTTGGGTGGGTGATGATGATGTGGAGTGATAGAGGTGATTTGTAGGAAAGAGAGTGTGATTTTAGGAAATAGAGTGTGATGATGTGGAGTGATAGAGATTATTTTGTAATCATTACTTTTTATTATTTTTTTTATATAAATGAAATTTAAAAAGTTGTATTTTTATTAAAAATAAAAACAAAACATACTACAATTTATTACGATTAAACTAAAAGACGTTAAAAAATACAATTTTTAAAAAAACACTTCATTCTTCATCGTTGTTTCGTCCGGGGCGGTAATACCAGACATGTTCGATCAAATCGGGTACCAGACTGTGATGGGTATCTTCGTCACGCATGTCACGTATGTTCTGTTGTTTCTCTTCAAAGCTAATTTGGACTTCTGGTTCTGTGACATTCTCATCATAAGCTTGACAATACGCGAGACCTTTGTCTTCCAAAATCATGTTATGAAGAATTATAGCAGCGTACATCGCGTTTCTAATTTTTTCTAAACTCCAAGCTCTTGTGGGGTTTTTAATTATATGCCACCTTTTTTTCAACACTCCAAATGCCCGTTCGATGTCCTTTCTTGAAGATTCCTGGGCTTTTTTAAAATGGTTACGCTTCTCGTTTAATTCGTCTCTTTCCCTGAAAGACTTTATTAACACCGACCATTTTGGATAAATACCATCAACGAGGTAATAGCCGTATTTGTTGGTTGTGTCGTTAACAATAAACGACTGATCGGGAGCTGTCACATTCTCAATGTTGTTGAAAAGCGGTGACTGATCCAAGACATTGATGTCATTATTCGCTCCAGCAACCCCAAAAAAGGCATGCCATATCCACAAATCAGTAGAGGCCGTAGCCTCTAACATAATGGAAGGGTGATTGTGATCACCCCTATGGTATTGACCAGCCCAAGCCAGAGGACAATTTTCCCACTCCCAATGCATACAATCCAAACTGCCTAGCATACCGGGAAAATTGTGTTTTTCATCATGAACCGAAGTAATCTGCTGTATGTCACTCCAACTAGGACGGCGTAAATATCTCTTGCGGTATAAAGAAACCACACCTATTTCAGATATTATTAAATTTTAAGTAAAAATAAGTTTTAAAGTAAACTAATTAAAAAAATAAAGGTTAAAAATATACCTTCGCAAGGCAAGGGATTCACGTGAAACTCTTTCGGACATTTTTAAATACTCGTCTCATATGTCACTACAAGTGCCAAAAGCAAGTTGTCGTATGGCGGATGTGCATTTCTGAATCGGTGTAAACCCAGCCCTTCCTCTAGCATCAAATTTTTGCCTAAAATAATCAAAATGGTTTTCCAAATCGTGACATATCTTGAGAAATAGCTCCCTCCTCATTCGAAAACGACGGGTAAATTGTTCGTCGGTGTAGGTGCAACCCGGAGAAAAGTAAGATTCCATTAGTAGTGTTTGAGCTGCTTCACGGTTACGTTCTATTGCGGTTCTTGTGGTGATTGGTCTTTGGATTTGTTGTGATGCAAAGTTAGCAACGGCCATAAACGCTCCGGCTATAATTGCATCTTCATCCGAACTTGACATTTTATAAAACTTTGTGTGTGTTTTTTGTGTGTTTTTTTGTGTTTGTATATATATGTGTGTGTGTATTTTGTGTGTTTATATAGACTTTTTTTTTTAAACACTACACAACGGTCAAATGACCGTTTAACCTGCAAGAAAACAGAGCAAAACGCCGTGGTTCTGCTCACGCCGTGGCGTGATAACGCTCCATAACGCCCCCACCGGAGTGGAGGTGGGGCGTTATTGCTGATGTGGCGGCGTGATGGAGGGGTGATAACGCCCCACTCCCGATAGTCTAAAATTTGTCAAATAAGAATGTCATGTCGTTTGCCACGTCATATGATGCACAAAAAAATATGATAAACAAAAAATATGATGCACATTAATGATTCACACAAAAAAGTTATGATATTCAACTATGATACACACAAAAAACTATGATATTCAATTATGATACACAAAAAAAAACTATTATATTCAACTATGATACACACATAAACGTTCATCATAGGTGTGCATCATATTTTTTTTTTTCGTACATAACTTGTTTCGAGCCAAAAAAACAAAATTCCGGAAAAAAAAATTTCGATTTTTTTTTTTTTTTTAATAAAAATAAAAAAATTTCGAGCCAAAAAAAAAATTCGATTTTTTTTTTAATATGTTTTTTATTAAAAATATTATTTTTTATTACAAAATAAAATAAAATAAAAAAAATTCTCAAAGTTGACACATGTCACTCCCACCTTACTTCCTCCACTTTTTTACAAATTTGAAACGTTTCACAAGAACCCTCTCTCTCTCTCTCTCTCTCTCTCTCTCTCTCTCTCTCTCTCTCTCTCTCTCTCTCTCTCTCTCTCTCTCTCTCTCTCTCTCTCTCTCTCTCTCTCTCTATATCTATCTATCTATATATATATATATATATATATATATATATATATATATATATATATATATATATATATATATATATATTAATATTGAAAAACTTAACTACAATTGATTGAAAAAGGTAACATCAATGTATCAAATTACCAATTATGTATTATATATAAAAAAACTAAACTTTTTAGGTCAAAAAATTTAATTTTTAAATTTTTTGGTTTTCTTGGTTTAAACCGGAAACCATACCGAAATAGAATTCAGTTTTCGATTTGGGTTTTCTATACTTAATTTGGTTTAGTTTTGTTTTTTGTTTAGACTTTAAATATAAAAAACCGAAAAACCCAACTATTGAACACCCGTGCTACAAATAGCCTTATAAAAAGTTTTGAAAGTTTATACACATGAATCATGGCAAGAGAAAATTTTATGGGTCGATTAACTATTTATTAAGGTTATGTTTGGGAGGGGGTTTTAAAGGGTTTATTGGGGCGTCAAGCTTTCAAATTTTAAAAATAAAAGTCACTGTTTGGTTACGAAGAGATTCAAGCTTTTAATTTAAAATAAAATCCTCAAATCAAAAGCTTTTTCAAGGAGCTTGATGTTTTTAAAAAATAAAAGTAAAAAAATAAAAGCTCAAGATTCTAGCATCTAGCTACAACCTGTAACTATAACTTCTAGCCCTATTTACGCAAAACATACCCTAAATAAGTATAACCAGTTTCTAAATTAACAAAGTATATAGAAAAAAATGAAAAATTAAATGAAAATAATAGTTTATAAATCTAATAAAGTACATTGCATTGATGTTCTAATATAACACTTTAATGTATCATGTAAAAAGTAAAATAGAATGATAAGAGTTTAATTGTTGTTTCAAATAATGTGAGAATGATTTAATTTAAAAATTTGAAAATGAAGAATTATAGAAATTTGTCAAAAGAGAGAGCTTAATTATTTAAAAACAATCTCGTGAACCCCTTTATCTCTCTGAAATCTCTCTCTCTCTGCCGGCAACAAACAGATCTTCATATTTACTCCATCCATCCTTTTTTTCTCATTATTATACCTATCTTCATCCCCACTCTCACTCAGCCCAGCTACATTTTCATTTCTACCATTTATTCTGTGTACTAGATTTCATCAATTTATCATTATTGTAAGCTACCTATTATTATTCTTTCCCCTTTTAATTTACCTTTTTAAACTTAATTAGCTAATAATACTTTTTTTCTTCTAGATCTTTGTATGGGTTTTTTTTTTTCTCTCTAGATATTTGTGTTATAAAAATTAAAACTTGAATAAAAATTACTCCTTTTTTGTTTTTCTTGATTTTTTTTCTATTTTTGTTTTGGTACTGAAATGTTAATCTTTTGCAGGTTTTGTAGGGACATTGAAGAGATTGGGTTTGGGTATTTTTGGAAAAAGGGAGGAAATTTATGAAAATATAACAACTAATTGTGTTCGAATTTCTGGTTTTTGAAAAAAAAAAATAAAAAAAATGGCGTCTGATGTACCTCCATCTTCAGTTATGGCTCAAGGTGTGAGAACGAATAGATCTTCTTTTAGCTCCAGTAATGGATACGAAACACCGTCTCATTATTCTGCTGTTACTAATGGAGATGATTATGATAGTGATGGTTCAAATTTCGCACCACCGTAAGTGTTTTTAATGTTATGATTTAAGGTTTTATTGTCCAATTGTTGTTGATATGATTGTGATGTTTGGATTCTTGCAGTACGCCATTGACCCTCTCGAATTCAATTCCAGCAGAGCTTGCTGGTGCTATACCTTTAATCGATAAATTCCAGGTTCGAAATTTTTGTTTTTAGATTGAAAAAGAAATGAAATTTAACCAAGAATATAATAAAGATTCTTACTTTTTTGTTGATTTGGGGGTTTTAGGTAGAGGGATTTCTTAGGTCAATGCAAAAACAGATAAATTCAGCTGGAAAACGTGGTTTTTTCTCCAAAAGATCAGTCGGTCCACAAGATCGGGATAAGTACACATTTGAAGATATGTTGTGTTTCCAGAAGGTAATCGTATTATTCTTAAAGTTTCTTGGAGTTAGGTATTGTGATTCACTAGATAGTTTTCTAATATGCTTCTTGTCACAGGATCCCATTCCGACCTCCCTTTTGAAAATAAACGGTGATTTGGTACACCGGGCTGTAAAGCTTTTCCAGACCATTTTGAAATACACGGGAATTGATTCATCTGAGAAAGGGAATCAAATTGGCTTGGAAGAACGAGTTGAACTTGTTGGGAAATTATACAAACAGGCATTGAAACGCTCTGAGCTTCGAGATGAAATTTTTGCACAAATATCAAAACAAACCAGGAATTGTCCTGATAGGTATGCATGTTAGATAAACCACAACATAGATGGTGTTTGTTTACGAGTTTAATATTAAGATGGAATGGGAATTGGTATTAAAAATCTCTAAGTTTGAAATTTATGCCCTCAAACCAAACACCCCTTAATGCGGTGGTCACTTGACCTACATATGTCAACGAAAATCTTTTTTTCATACATATCTGGTGTTATATACAGGCAACATTTAATTCGAGCATGGGAACTGATGTATTTATGTGCATCATGCATGCCACCTAGCAAGGATATTGGCGGATATCTATCAGAATACATTCATGATGTTGCACACAACGCGAACACTGATCCTGATGTTCAAGTTTTTGCAATGAATACTCTAAATGCACTGAAATGCTCCGTGAAGGCTGGCCCACGCCATACTATTCCTGGCCGTGAAGAAATTGAAGCTCTTTTGATTGGTAAAAAGCTTACCACTATCGTTTTTTTCTTGGATGAAACGTTTGAAGAAATAGCTTATGACATGGCAACAACCGTTGCTAATGCCGTTGAGGTATATCAGTTTCACTGGTGTTGGGCAATTTATAGCTAGGTAAAGAGCCGATAATAATCGTTTGATCATTTGTTACTTCAGGAACTTGCTGGAATAATCAAATTGTCAGCATATTCAAGCTTTAGTTTATTCGAGTGCCGCAAAGTTGTGACTGCCTCTAAATCACCTGAACCCGGAAATGGTATCCATTTATCCTCTAACACCATTGTCTAGCTTTCTAAAGTTTCTTTTCATTCGTTTATGTGACATGGTTTGCTACTTTGTTGTCACCAGAGGAGTATATTGGATTAGATGACAACAAGTACATTGGAGATCTGTTAGCAGAGTTTAAGTCGGCAAAAGATCGAAGTAAAGGAGAAATATCGCAATGCAAGTTGACTTTCAAAAAGAAATTATTTCGAGAATCGGATGAAGCAATAACAGATCCAATGTTTGTTCAACTATCATACGTTCAGGTATGCATTTGGTTTCGTTTGTTTAGTTTAATCGGTTAACTGATTCTTAATAAAACTTATCTTATTCGGTTAATCATTTGCCTCAACTTGCAGTTACAACATGATTATATTTTGGGAAACTATCCTGTTGGAAAGGATGATGCTGCACAACTATCAGCATTGCAAATTTTAGTTGAAATAGGATTTGCTGTTAAACCGGAATCATGCACGTTAGTTATCTATCTCTTCTTAAAGTTATCTTGTATCATTTATGTATTTTAATCAATTTTATTCATGCTCCTTAATCTCTTGAATATCTTTTTTATGCTGTATAGTGACTGGACTTTACTTCTCGAGCGGTTTTTGCCGAGACAAATTGCAATAACTCGTGCCAAGAAGGACTGGGAGTCGGATATACTTAAGCGTTATTGCTCTATGGTATGTTGATTTAGTACAAAATTTTCCTTTGTTAAAATCTTTAACTTAATATATTAATATATTATTTACTGAAAACTTTATATATGTCTTGATCATTTTAATTTGTACTTTAAAACAGAAATATATTGAAAACAGATTTCCAACCTTTTGTAACTAATCTGAATTATTATTGCATGATATAAACTTATAATGTTGATTGTGTAGGAAAATTTGACTAAAGAAGATGCAAGACAACAATTTTTACGAATATTAAGGATGCTTCCATATGGATATTCAGTTTTCTTTAGTGTTCGCAAGATTGACGACCCTATTGGACTTCTACCTGGAAGAATTATATTGGGGATTAACAAACGTGGCGTAAGTCTTTACTCTTATATTCTTATGTGTATATGTTATCTATATGAATATTATTGACTCTGGTTGTTTTGGTTGTCTATAGGTTCATTTTTTTCGCCCTGTTCCAAAGGAGTATTTGCACTCTGCCGAGTTAAGAGATATAATGCAATTTGGTAGTAGCAATACGGCTGTGTTTTTCAAGATGAGAGTTGCTGGTGTCTTGCATATATTTCAGTTCGAAACTAAACAGGTTAGAACTTTATCTATTTCACTATTTCTTTATTTTCTGTTTAAGGCGATTCCTTGTAATTAGAGTTAATTTTTTTTTTTTACTTTTTAAACAGGGTGAAGAAATATGTGTCGCTCTTCAAACACATATAAATGATGTTATGTTGCGTCGGTACTCCAAAGCGCGGACGACTTCTGCTTCTACTACAGTCTCTGTTAATGGTGATATTCCCACTAATTCAAAGCCTCCAGTTGTGGATGTTAGTGAGAAACGAGCACAAGATCTTTCAAAAGCCCTTGAAGAATCACAAAACACTGCAAAGCAAGTATGTAATTGATTTAATCATTGTATTGTTGATCTTTATATACTTGAATATAATTTTATTAACTTGCAAATTGCTAATGTAGTTGTCAGAAGAATTACACGAGAAACAGAGAAGAGAAACAAGTATGCAGGAAGAAGTTGAGACGTTAAAGGACATGTTGAGATCAGAAAAGCAAAACTTGGAAGATTTATCATGTGAATATAACGACCTTAGAGCTTTGTGTGAAGAAAAAGAATCTGCCCTTCAGGTAACTATTTTTTTTACATTTATACTCCAAACTAGCGTTATTAAGAGTAGAGTTCGAGATTTTATTTCGGAGTTGTTTTCTTAGGCTGCATCGATGGAGAAGCGTAACATGGAAGCAAGACTTTCACAACTTAGCAAAGGAGAGTTGGAGAACAATACGAAAAAAGAATTAGTTGAGGCAACTAATCAGGTCTGTTACATGCTATGTTTAATGCTCAGGTGTATATTTATAGCTCAATGAAATGGGTCAAAATCTGTAATGCTAAAATGGTTAACGGGTTGGGTAATAGATTAATCAGGTTCGTGTCAAAATGGGTAATTTTTGGTACAAGTTTAATCTGGTAGGGTTAGGTTGACTCGAAACAGTTCTTATCTAATTTTTACAACTTTTTTCTATTATAAATAATTAGTGTCAAATATGATTGTAGAAATTATATATTTTTAGTTTTAATCTAACGTATTGAACAAAATGAATAGAATGATTCATGAGGTTTTATAAATTAAAAATATAATTTACGCAAATTTAAGTTTTGACCCATATGAGCAGTTTCGACCTACCATTAAACTACCTGTTTAGTTACGATAAAAACATTCCCGCATTACTCATACGTAAGTAAATAGGTAATGTGTTGAAAATGTTGATCGTGTCTTGTATGAATATGATATTTTATTGTACCGTTTCATCATTGGATTATCATCACTAATCTTTTTTTTTTTTTTTATCATAGGTTTTACAAAAGATCCAAGATGAGCTGAGACTGCGTAGCTCGGAGCTGCATTCAGCTGAAGAATCCAAGAAGAAACTTTTTAATGAGAAAATGTTGTTGGAAGAGAAAATTTCAAGACTTGAAAAGAAGAAAGCTGACGAGGTGATGCTTTAATTTTTAATTTTATTTGCTTTTATATTTCTTCCTTTTTTGTGTGCTTCTGCATGTATTAGGATGTTTGACATAATTGAATGTTTAGATACGGTTGCTCGAGAAAGACTTGGAACAAGAAAGAAAGATGGCGAAGCCTCGGATTTCTGAACTTGAGATGAAGGTTGAGGAGCTGAACCGCAAATTGGCTACGGCAGAAATTAGTCTGGCCATCAAAGATACCGAGTTATCAACTTTGCACGTAAATCTCAAAGAATTGGAGGATCTGAGAGAAATGAAGGAGGTACTTTTTCATTTTAGTCTATTGTTTGAATTTTAATATAGTTGTAAAATATAAATGTCTACTTTTTTGTTTCTTTAGGATATTGATAGGAAAAATGAGCAAACCGCTGCAATATTGAAGATGCAAGCAACGCAGTTGGCAGAATTCCAAGCACTTTATAAGGAGGAACTCGTTTTGAGGAAACGATATTTCAACATCATTGAAGGTAAACGGAGACTTCTTTTTGTTTCTATGAGTTAGCGAATTTGATCGAAGTAGAAACATTTGAAGATAGAGCAATTGAGAAAAAAAGCATTAGTTGTCGAGTTTACTATTCAACATTTAGAATTTACCAGATTCATCATCATCGCCAACATCAGTACATTTCATTTATATTTTCTGTGTCTAATTAATGCGTTTTTGCATCATCCCAGATATGAAAGGCAAGATCAGAGTGTACTGTCGATTAAGGCCTCTAACACCAAAAGAGTTGTCTAATAAAGAAGAAAGTGTTCTCACTAGTGTTGACGAGTTTACCGTTCAACATTTAGGAAGAGATGAAAAGATCAAACAACACTGTTATGATCGCGTATTCGATGGAAATGCTACCCAAGATGACGTTTTCAATGATACAAGAGTAAGTTCGAAGAAAAAATACCAAATAGATTTTTTTTATATTAATTTTTTTTATTATAATATGTTAAACCATTTTTCTTTTATATCTGTGTGATGCAGTACTTGGTGCAGTCAGCCGTAGACGGGTTTAATGTTTGTATATTTGCATATGGTCAGACCGGTTCTGGAAAAACGTTTACCATATATGGGTCTGACAAGAACCCCGGACTTACTCCGTTAGCAACTTCCGAACTATTTAAGATTCTGAAGAAGGATCGCCACAAATTTAATTTCTCCTTGAAGGTAGTATTTATTATGTCATTCCTTACAGATGTGTATATCTACTCATGTTTGTTAGAACTGTTTTTGTCAACTCAACACGTTTCATATTATACCAAAATTACTTATTTTGGCTTGTTATCCAACCCACCTACATTAAATAGAGGAGGCAAAATGCGAGAGTTGAGTCAAAAGGAGTATTTTCGGTACGAGATGTACCCAATCGGGTTGACCCGAAACACTTTTGTCAAATTTAGCGTACCAAATATGATTATGATAATTATACATTAATTAATATTAATAATTTATTTACTCAAATAAAATGATTTATAGAGGTTTCATGCGTTAAACAAAACACTTTGGTGACGTTTGATTTGTCTTCTTTCTTAGTAACTCTTTATTTACACATAATCTGAACTGACCATTCAAAAGTAAACGGGTTGAACTTGGCATCTTTATGCATAACTAAGATTTTAATTTTGTGAAACCTTTAATGCTTCCTTGTATTCTTGCTAAGATAATTTAGCATCAATTACACATACATGGATGTTAGAATATCTAACTCAACTTAATTCGACTCTTATTATATTTATGCAGGCGTATATGTTGGAATTATATCAAGATACCTTGGTGGACCTTTTAATTCCAAAGCAAGCAAAACGTTCGAAATTAGAGATTAAAAAAGACTCGAAGGTCAGTTGACCTTCTGTATTGTGTTAATTACGATTAAATATAATACCATCAAGTTGTTTTTACCAATGCTTGTTACATGAATCAAGACGTTATGAAATTTCTGTTTTTATTTGCTAAAAAGATGTTTTATATAGGGAATGGTAACGGTAGAAAATGCAACAATTATACCCATATCCACATATGATGATCTAAAGAACGTTATTCAAAGGGGCACAGACCAACGTCACACAACTGAGACTTTGATGAATGAAGCGAGTTCACGATCACATTTGATTTTATCTATTATTATTGAGAGTACAAACCTCCAAACGCAATCAATTGCCCGGGGAAAGGTATACCTCTTTATCTTGATATAAAATAATTCTTCATTACCTTTTGTGTTATTCTGTAACGGGGTTAAATTTTGTTTGTGTAGTTAAGTTTTGTTGATCTTGCCGGCTCTGAAAGAGTCAAAAAGTCGGGTTCTGCTGGGAATCAACTAAAAGAAGCTCAGAGTATTAACAAGTCGTTGTCAGCACTTGGTGATGTTATAAGTGCTTTATCTGCCGGCAATCAACACATTCCTTATAGGAATCATAAGCTCACCATGTTGATGAGCGATTCACTCGGTGGAAATGCCAAGACATTGATGTTTGTTAACATCTCCCCAGCCGAGTCAAACTTGGAGGAAACTTACAATTCTCTTACGTAAGTATTTACTAGTCTTTTTTTTTATATATTTTAACATAAAGTTTAATTATATATTATTTTTTTCATTTGAAATTCAGTTATGCGTCAAGGGTCCGTTCAATTGTAAACGATCCAAGTAAGAATGTATCATCAAAGGAAGTTGCAAAGTTAAAGAGGTTATTGGCATACTGGAAAGAGCAGGCAGGCAAAAAAGGGGATGACGATGAATTGGTTGAGATCCAAGACGAGCGTCCACCAAAAGATAAAAGCGATAACCGACATTCCATGTAGAGTTGCATTATCTTTTGGGTTTGGAGTGTATACTATATTGAAGTGTGTGACTAATTTTACGCTGAAGATCGGGAGTGATGAACTAATCCCTTTACTAACCATGTAGCAACATTCTAGTATCACAACTGCCTGTATTAATCCATAGTCATGACCACCGATAAAGTTGTTTCGACTTGGGACCCGCAAAGGAGTTGTATTTCTTTGAATTATTTTTGTTGATGGTGGAGTGGCTATAAATGGTCTCTGTAGGGTTACATTGGTTATTTTGTATAGTAAACTGATGTGTATATTTTTGTTATGAAATCTATGACTCGTATTCGTGAATGCAACAAGTCACGGTTCTTAAAGTTATATTTATTCATCACACAATATCGAAAAACTGTGCAGACTACGGAAGAGCTGTTTATCTGCATCTTTTACTAAAACAGCCAAGTCTAAGACAATTAAGTATATAAGTGAATAATGCTTGCTTGGATCAAATATATAATAGTTCTGTTATCTTGATATCTGTCTTTTAATACGTAAAAGTAAAAACATTACGGTATTTCACGGTACTAAAAATCTATCTATATCTAACAATGATCAGCATTATAACCCACTTTGCGCGCTAATACTTTACTCTTTTTGTTTGGTATTTCTTTCGTTTGGTTTTGGATGACTGGTTGCTGCGAACATTATGCTTCTTTTCGTTACTATTTATGTCCCCTATTTCCATACCTTCTAAGTGATATTCATGGTTGGTATTAGATGCAGAAAATCGAAGCAAAAGTTTATCCCAAGTAACATGATTCTAAAACAAAGCCACACATTATTCCACCACTATTGATTTGGTAAATGACATGTTCCGACTCTCATATATTAAGGGGGGTTTGTTTGAGCTTATATAAGGGCTTATAAGCTTATTGAGTTTCGACTTATGTTTCATAAGCCCGAATTTTATGGCTTATGTAAGGAATTATGAGCCTATTACTTTTTATTTAGTCATAAGAAACAGTAATAAGCGCATAACCCTTACATAAGCCATAAAATTCGAACACATAAGCCAAAACTCAATAAGCTCGTGATTCCTTGTACTTGTACAAAAACGCCCCCAAAATATTACCTCCATATATATATATCGGTTTTTATTTACATGTCTCAGTCCCATACACAAAACAACAAATAGCAAACAGAAAATGGCAGAAAAGTGCAGTATCCCAGTAATTGATCTACTCGAATTCCCGAAGCAATCATCCCGATTGATCTCAGCTTGTGAAGATTGGGGGTGTTTTAGGGTGATCAACCATCAGCAAGTCCTTCCGGTTACGCTTATGTCTGAGATGAAGGCTGTAGTCCGTTCACTTTTCGAGTTACCAGTGGAGACCAAGCGCAACAACATCGATGTCATTGCGGGTAGTGGATACATGCCTCCCACTGCCAAAAACCCGCTTTATGAGGCGCTTGGGTTATACGATATGGCCAATTCTCATGATGTTAACACTTTTTGCTCTCAATTGGATGCTTCATCTTCTCAAAGGTATTTCAAAGGGTGTTTGTTTGTGCTTATATAACCGGTTTATGTAACCGTTTATGGGCTTATTAATGTTTATTATTATGACTCAATAAACACTAATAAGCCTAAAATTCAGAGTTATGAAATATAAGTCGAAATTGCAATAAGAAATAGCAATAAGGTGGTGTTTGTTTGGGCTTATATAAGGGGGCTTATGGCTTATTATATTTCGGTTTATGTTTTATAAGTCCGGATTTTCGGGCTTATGTAACCATTTATTGGTTTATTACGGTTATATAAGCGGGAAAAATCCAAATTTATAAGCCCAAACAAAAACCGCTAAATCATAAACCACTTATATAAGCCCCAGACAAACACCCCTAAATTGTCTCACATATGAGTCAACAAAAAATTGACACAAAATTTAATAGTAAGATTTAGAGATTATTGTAACTGATTTAAATTTTTGATGGAGAAAATACATAAAATTAAATTTTCATTTTTTTGTTTTGTTGTAATAGAGAGACAATTTTGAGATATGCTAAAGCGGTACATGAGTTATTTCTGGGGATTGTGGAGAAATTAGCTCAAGGTTTAGGGGTGAAAACTGAAAATATTGGATATGAGAATTGGCCATGTCAATTTAGAATAAACAAATACCATTTCACACCTCAAAGTGTTGGATCCCCTGGTGTCCAAATACATACAGATTCCGGTTTCCTTACCATCTTACAAGATGATGAAGGCGTTGGTGGTTTAGAAGTCATGGACAAGTCCGGAGAGTTCATTCCTGTCGACCCATGGCCGGGGACGCTTCTGGTTAACCTCGGTGACATGGCAACGGTGTGTCTTCAAACCACATTTTTCTTTGTTCTTTTGCATATCAAATTTCATTAGCTTAATCCATATCGGTGTTTGATGATACTAGGTGTGGAGTAATGGAAGATTTTGCAACGTGAAACATAGGGTGCAATGCAAAGAAGCAAAAATACGAGTGTCAATTGCATCGTTCCTTTTAGGACCAAGAGAGACGGTGGAACCACTAAAAGAACTTGTGGATGATGACCATCCGTGCATGTATGTGCCTACCACCTATGAAGAGTATAGGAAGCTGAGACTCTCGACAAAGTTGCAGGCAGGAGAAGCTCTTGAGCTCTTGTACACACCGAGTTCCAACAAGGGAAATGAATGAGCTCTAATATTATGTAAAATTAATATTATTTAGAGTAATTACATTTGTCATTCCTATGGATCAGTATAATAGGCTAAGAATAAGTTATATTTATTACTTTTCGATCCAAATATCGTTAATGTGCAACAATCATGATTATAGAAAGTATTTGTTTGAAAAATTAGTTAGAAATACATATTTTGTCCGAGGGCCTCGAGAAAACTTATTTATATACTTAAAAATTTTTTTTAATCTTTATGGTAACATGCTTTGTCCGAGGCTTCGAGAAAACTTATGACGGCCCTGGTTGGCGGCCTAGAAGTCATGAATAAGTCGGGTAAATTCATGGGCGTTGACCTCGATGACATGGCAAATGTGTGTTTTGAACACAACCTTTTTAGGCAATTTTTCTATTTCAAATTTACCCCATCTTCTATAAAAGCATAAATATGTCTATTTGAGATAATAATGTTTTATGATATTTGTAGGTGTGGAGCAATGATATATTTTTCAATGTGAAACATAGGGTACAATGCAAAGAAGCAAATATACCTTTGTGCATTGCATCGTTCCTTTTAGGACCGAAAGAGACATTGGAACCGCTATCGGAACTTGTGGACGATGACCATCACCGTATGTACTCCCATACTACCTATAAAGGGTACAAGGCACTTAGGATCTTGTCAAAGTTGTCGTTGTTGGATTAAATTAGATTGATTCATGTTATTTATTTACCTCCTGATGATCCGGTGATATTGTTGAATATGTTAGCCATCGATTCCCAAAATGAGATGATCGTATTAGGATGGTATTAAGGTTATATTAGAACCTTATTAGAGAGAACACACTTATGTGTGTGTTGGGATAAAAGAGATGGTGATGATAAAATGAGCCAACCCTTCTAAGGGTTTATCACATCCCTTATATACACACTCAAATTAGGAGTGTGTAATATTTAGTCCCATGGTGTTTAATAAGTGTTTACATTAAGCTCTCATAGTTCCGATCACCTAATGGGAAATCTATAGTGTCTTTAAGGTAAATACGTCCATCGAATATTTACTAGACACAGATTTCATTTAGTGTCAGTCATCATATCAGTAAGGATAAATGATCAATGAGGGTCACAAATAATATGGGTCCAACATTCTCCCACTTGACCGAGTAGATCATTTATCTATGAGTATTGATAAGTCCGTACGAGATAATACTCATTTTGTTTAAAACCGAAATCATAGTTGATAAGTACAGTCGTAGAGAAGAACATCTACTCAGGACCCCCACTAGTCAAACTATGACTCAAATTCAAAACTGAATAAGCAATGATAGACCAACTAAGACAAATTTTGTTATAATAATGTCCAACACAGTTATGCGCATAAGGTGTAAATAATAGACAAACAAAATCTGAATAAGGAGGAAATTTTTTTTTTTTATTAATAAATAATAATGACCAATAAGTACAACATGCTATTAAATTAAGTCTTTTGTAAGCCCCATATTCGACACGTGTCCTACGAATATATTAGGAGGAAGACCTTTGGTCATCGGATCCGCTAGCATATCATGTGTACTTATGTACTCAACACAAAGAGCATTTTCCTCAACCCGTTCGCGTACAAACATATACTTTGTGTCGAGATACAACCCAGCGCCAGTCGAACTGTTACTGTTCGAGAAAGTTACAGCAGCTGAGTTATCACAGTAAAGCTTCAATGGTCTAGAGATTGAGTTGACGAGTTTGAGTCCACTGATCAGGTTCCTTAACAACATCCCATGACAGGTTGCATTATAAACGGCAACATATTCAGCCATCATAGTAGACGTTGTGGTCAGTTTCTGTTTATGACTCCGCCAAGAGATTGGTCCGCCAGCTAACATGTAAATATACCCAGAAGTAGATTTATGGTCTTCTTTGCTTTTAGCAAAGTCAGAGTCAGAATAACCTACTACTTCCAAGTTGTCACTTCTTCTATAAGTTAATTTGTAGTCTTTGGTCCCTTTCAGATATCGTAGAACCTTTTTAGCCGCTTTCCAGTGTGCTAATCCGGGGTTAGATAAGTAACGCCCCATCATACCAGCGATGTAAGCGATATCTGGTCGAGTACAGACCTGAGCGTACATAATGCTCCCAACTACATATGAGTAAGGTATCATCCTCATTTCAGCCTTCTCAGTTTCAGTGCTCGGAGTTTGATGAGGTTCAAATACGTCCCCTTTAACTACCGGAGCCACAGTGGGTGTGCAGTGCTGCATGTTATAGCGTTCTAGAATACGGTCAATATAAGCCCTTTGGGAAAGACCTAGAACACCATTACGTCTATCTCGATTTATTTCGATACCTAAAACATAAGAGGCATCACCGAGATCTTTCATGTCGAAATTATGCGAAAGCATTCGCTTCGACTCATGTAGCAAATCCAAGTTGTTACTTGCAAGCAGAATATCATCTACATACAAAACAAGGATAATAAAGTTACTCCCACTGATCTTGAGATAGGTGCATTGATCCACTTGATTCTTTAGGAAGCCATCAGATTTCACGACTTCATCAAATTTAAGGTACCATTGTCGTGATGCTTGTTTCAACCCATATATCGATTTATTTAACTTGCAGACCATGTGCTCTTTACCTTCTGGAATAAATCCTTCAGGTTGCTGCATGAATACGTCTTCTTGCAAGTCACCATTTAGGAAAGCGGTCTTGACATCCATCTGATGTAACTCTAAATCATAATGAGCTACGAGTGCCATGACGATCCTTAGGGAATCTTTACGAGAGACAGGAGAAAAGGTCTCTTGATAATCAATTCCTTCCTTTTGAGTAAAGCCTTTTGCAACCAGTCTGGCCTTATAGCGTTCGACGTTTCCATTCGGGTCTAATTTGGTTTTGAACACCCATTTACATCCAATTACTTTGGATCCTTTAGTAAGTTGAACCAATACCCAAACGCCATTACGCTCCATGGATTTGAGCTCTTCAATCATGGCTTCAATCCAATGAGTGGCCTGATCACTATTAATAGCTTCTCGGTAAGAGGTTGGATCAGTAAGTTTCCCAATGTTTTCGACTTCAGCCAGATAAGTTTCGAAATCATCAAAATTAGTGTTTCTGCGAGCCCTTGATGATCTCCTGAGCTGAATTACGGGTTCTTCAGGAACAAGCGGTTCTTCGGCGTTTAGATTAGGAGGCATAGGAGGTTCAACCGGTTCATTAGGAGATCCAGGTATAGCGGGAGCAGCGTTGGGTACAAGAGGAATTATCGGAGGAATCGTAATAACCGACGAATGGTTTCCCCCCGCTTCTTGTACTTCTTGCAAATCTAAATCAGGATTTGTCGTGCTCCCACTGATCTCTGAATTTTCGAGGAAAGTGGCATGTTGCGTATCTATGATGCGGGTAGAGTGAGAAGGACAGTAAAACCGATAACCTTTGGAGTTCTCGGGATAACCAATGAAGAAACAAGTAAGGGTTTTAGAATCCAGTTTCTTTAAGTTAGGGTTATAGACTTTTGCTTCGGCAGGACAGCCCCATACTTTCATATATTTTAGACTCGGTTTCCTACCTGTCCAGATCTCATAAGGAGTTTTAGGGACAGATTTTGATGGAACCCTATTGAGTATATGAACAGCTGTTTTTAAGGCCTCAGTCCAAAGAAATTTGGGTAGGTTAGTGTTGGCGAGCATACTTCTCACCATGTCCATTAAAGTTCGGTTTCTCCTTTCAGCAACACCATTCTGTTGAGGAGAACCTGGCATGGTGTATTGGTTAATTATGCCCTGTTCCTTGCAAAAATTATAGAAGGGACCAGGAGCTTGACCAATATCAGTATGTTTACCGTAATACTCACCTCCCCTATCTGATCGGACAACTTTTATCTTATGATCAAGTTGGTTTTCAACCAAAGTTTTATAATCGACAAAAGTTTGTAAGGATTCAGATTTTTCTTTAATTAGATAAAGGTGCATGTAACGTGAATAATCGTCAATGAATGTAATAAATGATGTATGTCCTGTTATTGATGCGGGATAGGGGCCACTAATATCAGTATGAATTATTTCCAACAAGTTGGAACATCTGGTGGCTCCTTTCTTATTCCCTTTAGCCATTTTGCCTTTGAGGCATTGAATACATGTTTCAAAATCACTAAAATCAAGAGAGGGTAAGATTCCTTCTTTTACGAGTCGTGTCATGCGATCTCGTGAGATGTGGCCGAGACGTTTATGCCACAATGTGGAGGAATTCTCTGCTTGTTTAGGTGATTTTGTCTTTGTTTTAGTTATGTCATCAATATTAAGAGACAACAAAGACTGTGAGAAATTATGATCTAGTTCTAATTTATACAGTAATCCATCCAAAAAACCACAACCAAACAATTCATTATTAAGAGTAAAAGTGATCCTGCCACAACCATGAGTAATTACATAACCTTCAAGATCAAGTCTAGATATAGATACAAGGTTCCGAGTAATTCTCGGTACATATAAGGCATCTATTAATCTAATACACTTTCCGGTATTCATATGTAAATTTAAAATTCCCATGGCTTCGACATCTAAGAGATCACCATTTCCAACTCTAAGTTTTCTTTGGTCCTTTGGTAGCTTCTGGATTATAAGGAATCCCTGTAATGAATTTGTCACATGGACCATAGAACCAGAGTCACCCCACCATGTATTAAATGGAACATCAGTAGTAAAAGAATCAAATACTACATAAAGAATGTTACCTTTCTTAGCTAGCCATTCCTTGAATTTAGAGCAATCTTTCTGTCCATGCCCTTTGGAGCGGCAGAATTTGCAGTTAGTATTGCTTGTTGAGGATTTAGGGCCAGAGGTAGCAGCACCATGATTTTGGACTTTATTTTCAGTCTTGTTACTGTAGTTACCTTTCCTCTTCTTGAAGTTTGAAGTGGTAGTAAGGTGAACAGCAGCTTCAGGTTGAATGTGCTTAAGACGATCTTCCTCTTGAACGCACATAGCAATCAGTTCACTTATCGACCATTTATCTTTCATAGCGTTATAATTCACTTTGAAAGTGTCGAACCGAGCAGGCAAGGAAGTCATTATGAAGTGCACAAGAAAATTATCTGAGACTTCCAATTTCAAATCCTTAAGCTTGTGAGACATGTCAACCATCTTCATTATGTGTTCACGGACACCATTAGAACCTTCATATTTAAGAGTTAGCATCTTTAGCATTAAGCTACTCGCAGTTGCCTTAGACGATCCCTTAAAGTGATCCTCAACAGATGTGAGGTAAGTTTTCACTTTGTCGTTATCAGGGATAGCTCCTCGGATGCTGGGATGAATTGAGTTCTTGACCATCATTAGGGACAGCCGATTCGCCCTTTCCCACTTCTCAAAGTCCGCTTTCTGAGTCGCAGTAGACGCAGCAGTAATAGCGGCGGGTTCATCATGGCGAATAGCATAGTCCATGTCGAGCATTCCCAGAGTTAAGTAAAGTTGTTCCTTCCAAGAAGTGAAATTAGCACCAGTAAGTGCCTCAATGCCGAAGTTTGGTACTGTAGTAGAGAATAAGGAGAATAAGGAGGATTTAGATTTATGATACGAGTATTAGAAGATTTTATAGTGACAGAGTTAGCTATATAAGGCAGACTAAGTAATGTCCCTTAAGATAATAGAACTAGAGTAATGTCTAAAATAAGTAGACCTAATAGTAATGTTCCTGAGACTAAGACCATATAAGTAATGAAGCTAGTGATAGGTAAGCCTATTAAAAAACACCAAAATAATAAGCTAAAGTTAGGCTCTACTTAGATGTTACATCACCTTTGGGCAGAAATAACTAATATCTAAGTAAAATAATGAGCATAAGGTTTATGCAACACAACGTTTGTCTTTTGACCTTTGGGCAACAAAATAGAACATCGTGTTTTAAGGCATAATAAGAATCCTTTCAAGCACACAAGTATATTAAATCACCTTTGGGCAGAATTAATATCCTACGTGTTTATTATGCTAAAGGAAAAAAAAATGCAATCATAGTAATCACCTTTGACCTTTGGGCAACAAAAGATGAAAAACATGAATATTAGTGCATAAGTATAATAAGGTCACATATAAATAAGGTGACAAAAGCAGGGGTCAAGGGGGCAGCGCCCCTTGCGGGGTCAAATAAGGCAACCAGTAAAACTCTAAAAAACCGACCAAATTAGGGTCTGTAGTCATCTGTACGGATGAGATTATATTCGTACGGATGAGTATTGATTCGTACGGATGTAAGTCCAGGTTCGTGCGGATTGATCCTATATTCGTACGGATGTAAGGTTTAAGTTCGTACGGATGTAAGACTAGGTTCGCACGCATTTAGCCCAGATTCGTACGGATCAACAGTTAGGTTCGTATGAGGTGATCCTTGGTTCGTGCTAATGAACAAGCCAGGTTCGCACGAATCAAGCAACACATTCGCACGTATGAGACTTCATCCGTACGTATGAACAAATCAGGTTCGCATGAGATAATCTTTGGTTCGTGCTAATGAACAAGTTAGGTTCGCACAAATTAAGAAAACTCATTCGTACGTATGAGACTCATCCGTACGTATGAACAAATCAGGTTCGTACGGATGAGCCTTCATCCGCACGGACGAAGTTCGTCGAAATTAGGGTTGCAGCAGCCGCCGCCAGGTCCAAAAAATCCCATTTTTCACCCAAAAATCAAAATCCGCCGGCCAGAAAAGTTGCAGAATCAATAATAGCAATAGCCAAGCGATAAATAAACATGAACCAATGGATAATCACGAGCCATTGGCTCTGATACCACATGTTGGATTAAATTAGATTGATTCATGTTATTTATTTACCTCCTGATGATCCGGTGATATTGTTGAATATGTTAGCCATCGATTCCCAAAATGAGATGATCGTATTAGGATGGTATTAAGGTTATATTAGAACCTTATTAGAGAGAACACACTTATGTGTGTGTTGGGATAAAAGAGATGGTGATGATAAAATGAGCCAACCCTTCTAAGGGTTTATCACATCCCTTATATACACACTCAAATTAGGAGTGTGTAATATTTAGTCCCATGGTGTTTAATAAGTGTTTACATTAAGCTCTCATAGTTCCGATCACCTAATGGGAAATCTATAGTGTCGTTAAGGTAAATACGTCCATCGAATATTTACTAGACACAGATTTCATTTAGTGTCAGTCATCATATCAGTAAGGATAAATGATCAATGAGGGTCACAAATAATATGGGTCCAACAGTCGTAGGCAAAGCTCTTACGCTCTTGTACAAACCAGGCTTCGAGAAGTACTGATGTGTGTTTGATCCATTCACTCATATATCTATATATGTTGAAGTAAATGATATTCGTCACCGTAGATGCTTATGAAATGCTCTTCCTTGATTATGCTTCGGGATCTTTTGAAGCTCCCTAAGGCCGAATCGCTCCGTTCACACGTAACAAACCCGTTAAGCTTTTTGGAGGAGATTTTCCGATAAGGCTCACCAAGCATATTCATTTCTCTATGAGGGTATAGTAATAAATGTAAGAAAATATGTATATGAATGAAATTAATGAGTTCTTAGTGAAAGTATAGGATATGACTTTAATGAATAGATCTAGGATCTCTAGCGGAATGTTTTTTGAAGTTTTTAAGGTTGTGAGTTTGAGCCTTAAATGAGTCTTAAATGGACGATCTTCTGGGCAATAGCATACCACTTCTAGAACATTACTAGCTCATGCTTTTGTCTAGGGGATAATGGCCGGTACCTTCCGCCACATATGAGTCCTTCCAATTACTTGATGGTTCATAACCTTCCTTCTCTATTATGCTATATGAGTTACATAGCATGTGGTACATAGGGGTGAGCAAAAACCGAACCGAAAACCCAAAACCCGAAAAAACCGATAAAAATCGAACCGTAAAACCGGTCCGAATACAAAAACCGATGGTTTGGGTTTCGATTTTTGAGAAACCGAAAAAAACGGTTCGGTTTGGGTCGGAGGGTAAAACCGAACCGAAAAAAACCGAACCGAACCATTATATGTATGTCAATTTTAATATGTTCACTTTTAGTAGATATTTTAAGTTTTATTCTTTTTATTTTTTTCCTTTGTCTAAAATTCTAAATTATCCTAATTAATTACTTCCTAAACACACAAACTTTCGATGTTAATAGTGAAGACTCAAAGTTTTGTTTTCTAAATTGCCAATCTCATACTTATCAATATGAATCTTTTGTTGTCATATAGGCCACATTACTCATCAACATATAGGTTTATTTCTTAATTTTTGATTATTTTTTTGTTGCCATGTAGGCTATAGTTTACTAAGCCACATATAATATTTTTTTTTTCTTCTTAATTTTGTGTTTAAAGTTTTCCGACTCATATCATTATGTTCTAGTAATATGCACAACTTAATTTATAAGTTGTGAACTGCTCCGCCAATTATTGCTTAACATAGGCTTCCATTTGAGATTTATTTCACAAGTTTTTCTTGACAGATTTATGAATTTGCCCATGTCCAAAAACCGAAATAAAAAATCAAACCGAACCGAAAAAAAAACCGAAACCGAGAGGAACCGAACCAATGTAGAAACCGAACCAAACGGTTTGTAACTTTAAGGAACCGAAATTTCGGTTTGGGTTCGGGTTGAGGTCGGAACCGACTCATGCCCACCCCTATGGTACAATATTTTTGACCACCTTTCTCCTTATGTGTCAAGCATGATTCCCCCTTATGTTTTTCCTTAATGGCACATGCTTTGCCTAGGATGCTTTACTACATGTCTGCGTTTGATGTGTGAAGGGTAGAGGAGTCAAAATCGGGTTTGACCATAAACCGAATCGGGTTTGACCATGAACCGAATCGAGTTTGAAAACCGAACCGGTTTTTGGTCAAACCTATCAAACCGGTTCGGTTTGGATCGGTTTTTCCTCGCTGAATCTACGAACCGAGCAAACCGGTTTCCCACCGGGTTCAAACTGGTTCGGGCCCAATAACCGGTTAAAAACCGGTTCAGACTTTTTAATAAAAAAAAAAGCGTAACTTGCAAAAACACGTTAAAATTCGACTTTTTAATTTTTTTTTTCGCACACATCATACATAAACGTTGTATTCTACTAAAAAAGCTTGAAACATATTTTCAAAGCTTAATATTTCGATAATTATTTTAGAAAACGTGCGAAAAAGTACTATTTCTTATTAGAAATGTAACTAATAACATTGTAAAAAAAAAAGCGTAACTTGAAAAAACACTTTAAAATTCGATTTTTTTTTTAAATTCTTGGCACACATCATACATAAACATTGTATTCTACTAAAAAAGCTTGAAACAAATTTTCAAAGCTTAATATTTCGACAATTATTAAACAAAGTGCGGAAAAAGTACTATTTTTTATTACTATTTTTTATTAGAAATGTAACTAATAACATTGGAAATTTGAAATTGATTTCTTCATTCTCAATCTCCGTCTACTTGAATAAAGTCATCTTGATTGTTCTTCTTCGGAGCTATATGCTCGGTTAGCTTCATCGAGAGCGATTTCTTCATCGGAAAGTGATATTGCAACTCCTTCTTCCACCTCGATATCGAGTACTTCTCCTTCATATTCTAGTTCGCCTTCAAGATTTTGGTGGTCTTGTGTACGTTCGGCCGCGTCTAAGTAATCCTTCAAGCAAATGCACATCTCCAATGTCGCCGGTGTGAGTCTTGTTCTTCGTAAAGATAATACCCTGCCACTAAGAGAAAAAGCGGATTCCGAAGCTACCGAAGAAGCTTGGACGGTTAGTAGATCTTTGGCAATGGCGGATAGAACGGGAAATTGAGATTCCCGTGCTCTCTACCAAGCCAAAACCTCAAAGTTGGTGAATTCTTCAACCCCCATAGTGGCTAAAAAATCGGTTCCCGTATACCTCCCATATTCGGTATTAGTTTGGTCACCCCCCTCCCCCCTAGCACGTTTAATGTTTTCTCGTCTTAAATCGTTAAACATGTCAATTTCCGGGTCCGCGCTAGTATAGTTTTTATAGGTCGACGCCATAGAAGAACTTGATTCACCCACATTTGGTGTTCTAAACTTGTTAAAATAAACACCAAATAACCGTTTAAAAGAATTATCAAATTCGACTATGGCTTTATCGACATATAATGGGTCGTCCAAACCACAATTCAATTTTTCAAAGATTTTTCTTATATTGTATTCCACCCCAAATTTGTTCAAACACGGGTTTAGTGCGGCGGAAACGGTAATTAAAGGTGACAATTTAGAAAAATATTTTCTCATTTTTTCTTTCATGGGGGCTACCATTAACTTATACAAATTACCTTTAAATTCATAATCGTCTAACTTTGTAGCCATAAAAGATAGTTTTTTAAGGACTATATGACTCGTGGGATAATAAACACCCGATACTAAAGTTGTTGCGGTTTTAAAAACTTTTCGCAATTCACTTATTTTACGAATAATTCCCAATTTTCAAGCGGAAATGATGCAATACCCCGATGTCTAACCACTAAGTCGCCATGAAAATAAGTTAAACTACTTTGTTGGCTTAAACCACAAATAAGCATATTGTAAGTCGAATTCCATCTTGTAGGAACATCCCAATTAGGGGCCAAAAAGACGGAATTCGTTTTCTTACAAAGTTTCATATATGCCTTGTATCTACTTTTGTGGTTTGAAAATATATCGCCTAACATTTTTCTATAAGACATTATGGCGTCTTTTACTTTGGTGACTTCTAGTCCGGCTTGCACAACCAAATTAATAATAACGCATCGACCATGATAAAAGTCATTGTTCATTGGTGGTTTGTATTTTAGTTTTAGTTTACCCACCGCGTTTGTATTATTACTCGCATTATCAAATGCAATTGAAAACACTTTTTCTTCCAAATCATACATTTGTAAAACATCCGTTAACATATGAAATAAGTTATGACCCGAGTGAGGATAAGGAAATTGGTCAAAAGCAATAACCCTCTTCATCATTTGCCACGATTCGGGATCACACCAATGTGCGGTAACGCAAAGGTATGAATCGGGCAAACCATGAGGAGCCGACCAAACATCGTTTGTTAAGTTTACATTTGTATTTAAAGTTTCAAAACCTTTTAATACCATTATTTTAGCTTTTTTCCAAATTTTTAAACAATCACTTCTAAGAGTATTACGACTTACATGAGTATATCACGGTTGGAGGCACTTTTGAACCACCCTAGTGAATCGAGGGTTGTCGAAGTGATTGAATGGCAAGGCGGATAGAATCACATAAACCGCAAACTCTTGACGCATCCGCTCCACCGAATAAACAAAAATACTTCCGTCTTGACCCATCGATGATTGACCCGATTCCGGTCCTTTATTGAGAACTTTGCAATGCTTCTCGACATCATTCTTCAATGTCGAGTTGGATTCTTGTTTCAAAAAATGGCCGCAATGATTACAATGCGCCATCTTTTCGCCATCGGACAATCTCACCAACCGGAAATGTTGCCAAACGTTACGGTTTCGGCTTGTTTTGAGAACCTCTACGATCGTTCTTTCGCTTGTGGAACCACAACCGGTGGAATCGGTAGAGCTTTGAGTTGCCATTTGATTGTTGATGATTTTTTGAGAATTTTTCTAACGTTTTTCGAAGGTATTTTTTGCGTTTTTAGAGCTTTGAGAGTGTTTTGAGAGATTAGAAGTGTGTGTTTAATCCCAAACTCAACCACATATTTATAGTAAATTTGGAATGGCAAAATGGTAAAAAAAAAACCCGGTCAAAATCGCTTTCTAACGGGCATAAAACGGTATAACGGCTAGTTTGACTTTTTAACGGATTTGTTGACTAAATCGGTTCCAAACCGGTCTCTCATAACCCGGTAAAAAACCGGCCTGCTAGATAAAATCCCAAACTGGTTCCAAACCGCCGATTTTGGTCAAACCCGGTTTGGACCGGTTTCGGTTTTCGGTTTTTTCGGTTTTGGTTTCGGTTTTTTTCGACACGACTACTGAAGGGTGCTTGACTCCCTTATCGAACCTATTTTATATAAATTTCTTATACAAAAACTTGAATTTTATATGTCGGTCCCCTTAAAAGGTCCTAGATTTACCTATCAGATCCTCTCAATGAGTCTAAAATATTATATATCGGACCAAAATTTTACAAAGTAAGTCATCGGTTCCGCCAATCTCAAATCGTGGCTTCCCCTCTAATTAACAAGTTATTATATGTATAGATCGGATATATTTTCATTAACGAACATAACTAGATGTGATTCTCTAAATACATGGACAGTTTTTTGGTTTTATTAATATACAAGCATTAAACATGTAATTATTTTCTTAAACACAATATATATTATCATTAATGTACATGACTAGATGTGATTCTCTAAATATATGAACATTTATCTGGTTTAAGAATTAAACATGCAATTATTTCTTAAACACAACTTATAAAAATGTCATTAGTATTTCCCAATAAATACTTTCTGATTTTAATTTGTGTTTACAATATAAAATTATTGACATGTGCCCTACACCCAAAAAGAAAATACCCCATGTTCTGTTCACTACTCTCTCTTTCTTCTTATATAAATTACTAATTCTTAATTTAGACAACATTTATTAACAAAAATGTCCCCCAAATGCAATATCCCAGTGATTGATCTACTAGATTTCCCCAACCAATCATCAAAGTTGATCAAAGCATGCGAAAACTGGGGCTGCTTTAGGTTGCTTAACTACCAACGAGTCCTGCCAGCAACTCTGATGTCGGAGATGAAGTCCGTTGTCCTATCACTATTTGAGTTACCAGACGATATCAAGCGTAGAAACATCCATGTTATCCCCGGCAGTGGTTACTACCCCAAAAATCCACACAACGAGGCGCTAGGATTATACGATATGGCGTCTAAACATGATATCGAAAAGTTTTGCTCTATATTGGATGCCACACCTCATCAAAGGTCTCTCTTTCTCTCTAGCTGTGTGTACATTTTTTTTATGATCAACATGTACGTGCTCACCTAAGAGGTTAATTAGTCAACAAAAAATGGAAGCCATTGGATTAATTTGTTGGACCCATATTATTTGTGACCCTCATTGATCATTTATCCTTACTGATATGATGACTGACACTAACTGAAATCTGTGTCTAGTAAATATTCGATGGACGTATTTACCTTAACGACACTATAAATTTCCCATTAGGTGATCGGAACTAAGAGAGCTAAATGTAAACACTTATTAAACACCAAGGGACTAAATAATACACACTCCTAATTTGAGTGTGTATATAAAGGGACATAATAAACCCTTAGAAGGGTTGGCTCATTTTATCATCTTCATCCCTTTCATCCCAAACACACACATAGGTGTTTCTCTCTAACGGTTCTAATATAACCAAATACCATCCTAATACGATCATCTCAATTTGGGAATCATCGATGGCTAATCTATTCAACAACATGCCCGGATCATCTGCAGGTATGTTAAATTTACATGAACCAATCTAATTTAATCCAACATGTGGTATAAGAGCCAATGGCTCGTGATTATCCATTGGTTCATGTTTATTTATCGCTTGGCTATTGCTATTATTGATTATGCAAATTATCTGGCCGGCGGAAATCGTTTTTGGATGAAAAAATGGAGTTTTTTGGACCTGCGGCGGCTGGACTGCAACCCTAATTTCGACGAACTTCGTCCGTGCGGATGAAGGCTCATCCGTACGAACCTGATTTGCTCGTACGTACGGATGAAGCCCTATACGTACGAACCTGATTTGTTCATTAGTACGAATCTGATTGGCTCATCCGTACGAACCTGATTTGTTCGTACGTACGGATGAAGCCCTATACGTACGAACCTGACCTGTTCATTAGTACGAATCTGATTTGTTCATACGCACGAACGTAACTGTTGATCCGTACGAATCTGGGCTAATGCGTGCGAACCTAGGCTTACATCCGTACGAACTTAAATCTTACATCCGTACGAACCTAGGCTTACATCCGCACGAACCTGGACTTACATCCGTACGAATCAATACTCATCCGTACGAATATAATCTCATCCGTACGGATGACTACAGACCCTAATTTGGTCAGTTTTTTAAAGTCTTACTGGTTGCCTTATTTGTAAAAATCGTTTAGGTTTTGGGGCGCTGCCCCCTTAACCCCTGCTTTACTGTCGTGGTCACCTTATTTAGTCACCTTATTTATATGTGACCGTATTATACTTATGCACTAATATTCATGTTTTCATCTTTTGTTGCCCAAAGGTCAAAAGGTGATTCCTATGATTGCATTTTTCCTTTAGCATAATAAACACGTAGGATATTAATTCTGCCCAAAGGTGATTTAATATACTTGTGTGCTTAAAAGGATTCTTATTATGCCTTAAAACACGACGTTCTATTTTTGTTGCCCAAAGGTCAAAAGACAAACGTTGTGTTGCATAAACCTTATGCTCATTATTTTACTTAGATATTAGTTATTTCTGCCCAAAGGTGATGTAACATCTAAGTAGAGCCTTACTTTAGCTTATTATTTTGGTGTTTTTTAATAGGCTTACCTATCACTTAGCTTCATTACTAATATGGTCTTAGTCTCAGGAACATTACTATTAGGTCTACTTATTTTAGACATTACTCTAGTTCTATTACTTTAAGGGACATTACTTAGTCTGCCTTATATAGCTAACTCTGTCACTATAAAATCTTCTAAAATTCGTATCATAATCTTAAATCCTCCTTATTCTCCACTACAGTACCAAACTTCGGCATTGAGGCACTTACTGGTGCTAATTTCACTTCTTGGAAGGAGCAACTTTACTTAACTCTGGGAATGCTCGACGTGGACTATGCTATTCGCCATGATGAACCCGCCGCTATTACTGCTGAATCTACTGCGACTCAGAAAGCGGACTTTGAGAAGTGGGAAAGGGCGAATCGGCTGTCCCTAAAGATGGTCAAGAACTCAATTCATTCCAGCATCCGAGGAGCTATCCCTGATAATGACAAAGTGAAAACTTACCTCACATCTGTTGAGGATCACTTTAAGGGATCGTCTAAGGCAACTGCGAGTAGTTTAATGCTACAGATGCTGACTCTTAAATATGAGGGTTCTAACGGTGTCCGTGAACACATAATGAAGATGGTTGACATGTCTCACAAGCTTAAGAATTTGCAAATGGAAGTCTCAGATAATTTTCTTGTGCACTTCATAATGACTTCCTTGCCTGCTCGGTTCGACACTTTCAAAGTGAATTATAACGCTATGAAAGATAAATGGTCGATAAGTGAACTGATTGCTATGTGCGTTCAAGAGGAAGATCGTCTTAAGCACATTCAACCCGAAGCTGCTGTTCATCTTACTACCACTTCAAACCCCAGAAAGAGGAAGGGTAACTACAGTAATAAGACTGAACATAAAGTCCAAAATCATGGTGCTGCTACCTCTGGCCCTAAACCTTCAACAAGCAATACTAACTGCAAGTTCTGTCGCTCCAAAGGGAACGGACAGAAAGATTGCTCTAAATTCAAGGACTGGCTAGCTAAGAAAGGTAACATTCTTTACGTAATATTTGATTCCTTTACTACTGATGTTCCATTTAATACATGGTGGGGTGACTCTGGTTCTATGGTCCATGTGACAAATTCATTATAGGGATTCCTTACAATCCAGAAGCTACAAAAGGACCAAAGAAAACTTAGAGTTGGAAATGGTGATCTCTTAGATGTCGAAGCCATGGGGACTTTAAATTTACATATGAATACCGGAAAGTGTATTAGATTAATAGATACCTTATATGTACCGAGAATTACTCGGAACCTTGTATCTATATCTAGACTTGATCTTGAAGGTTATGTAATTACTCATGGTTGTGGCAGGATCACTTTTACTCTTAATAATGAATTATTTGGTTGTGGTTTTTTGGATGGATTACTGTATAAATTAGAACTAGATCATAATTTCTCACAGTCTTTGTTGTCTCTTAATATTGATGACATAACTAAAACAAAGACAAAATCACCTAAACAAGCAGAGAATTCCTCCACATTGTGGCATAAACGTCTCGGCCACATCTCACGAGATCGCATGACACGACTCGTAAAAGAAGGAATCTTACCCTCTCTTGATTTTAGTGATTTTGAAACATGTATTCAATGCCTTAAAGGCAAAATGGCTAAAGGGAATAAGAAAGGAGCCACCAGATGTTCCAACTTGTTGGAAATAATTCATACTGATATTAGTGGCCCCTATCCCGCATCAATAACAGGACATACATCATTTATTACATTCATTGACGATTATTCACGTTATATGCACCTTTATCTGATTAAAGAAAAATCTGAATCCTTACAAACTTTTGTCGATTATAAAACTTTGGTTGAAAACCAACTTGATCATAAGATAAAAGTTGTCCGATCAGATAGGGGAGGTGAGTATTACGGTAAACATACTGATATTGGTCAAGCTCCTGGTCCCTTCTATAATTTTTGAAAGGAACATGGCATAATTAACCAATACACCATGCCAGGTTCTCCTCAACAGAATGGTGTTGCTGAAAGGAGAAACCGAACTTTAATGGACATGGTGAGAAGTATGCTCGCCAACACTAACCTACCCAAATTTCTTTGGACTGAGGCCTTAAAAACATCTGTTCATATACTCAATAGGGTTCCATCAAAATCTGTCCCTAAAACTCCTTATGAGATCTGGACAGGTAGGAAACCGAGTCTAAAATATATGAAAGTATGGGGCTGTCCTGCCGAAGCAAAAGTCTATAACCCTAACTTAAAGAAACTGGATTCTAAAACCCTTACATGTTTCTTTATTGGTTATCCCGAGAACTCAAAAGGTTATCGGTTTTACTGTCCTTCTCACTCTACCCGCATCATAGATACGCAACATGCCACTTTCCTCGAAAATTCAGAGATCAGTGGGAGCACGACAAATCCTGATTTAGATTTGCAAGAAGTACAAGAAGCGGGGGGAAACCACTCGTCGGTTATTACGATTCCTCCGATAATTCCTCTTGTACCCAACGCTGCTCCCAATATACCTGGATCTCCTAATGAACCGGTTGAACCTCCTATGCCTACTAATCTAAACGCCGAAGAACCGCTTGTTCCTGAAGAACCTGTAATTCAGCTCAGGAGATCATCAAGGGCTCGCAGAAACACAAATTTTGATGATTTCGAAACTTATCTGGCTGAAGTCGAAAACATTGGGAAACTTACTGATCCAACCTCTTACCGAGAAGCTATTAATAGTGATCAGGCCGCTAAATGGATTGAAGCCATGATTGAAGAGCTCAAATCCAGGGAGCGTAATGGCGTTTGGGTATTGGTTCCACTTACTAAAGGATCCAAAGTTATTGGATGTAAGTGGGTCTACAAAACCAAATTAGACCCGAATGGAAACGTCGAACGCTATAAGGCCAGACTGGTTGCAAAAGGCTTTACTCAAAAGGAAGGAATTGATTATCAAGAGACCTTTTCCCCTGTCTCTCGTAAAGATTCCCTAAGGATCGTCATGGCACTCGTAGCTCATTATGATTTAGAGTTACATCAGATGGATGTCAAGACCGCTTTCCTAAATGGTGACTTGCAAGAAGACGTATTCATGCAGCAACCTGAAGGATTTATTCCAGAAGGTAAAGAGCACATGGTCTGCAAGTTAAACAAATCGATATATGGGTTGAAACAAGCATCACGACAATGGTACCTTAAATTTGATGAAGTCGTAAAATCTGATGGCTTCCTAAAGAATCAAGTGGATCAATGCACCTATCTCAAGATCAGTGGGAGTAACTTTATTATCCTTGTTTTGTATGTGGATGATATTCTACTTGCAAGTAACAACTTGGATTTGCTACATGAGTCGAAGCGAATGCTTTCGCATAATTTCGACATGAAAGATCTCGGTGATGCCTCTTATGTTTTAGGTATCGAAATAAATCGAGACAAACGTAATGGTGTTCTAGGTCTTTCCCAAAGGGCTTATATTGACCGTATTCTAGAACGCTATAACATGCAGCACTGCACACCCACTGTGGCTCCGGTAGTTAAAGGGGACGTATTTGGACCTCATCAAACTCCGAGCACTGAAACTGAGAAGGCTGAAATGAGGATGATACCTTACTCATCTGTAGTTGGGAGCATTATGTACGCTCAGGTCTGTACTCGACCAGATATCGCTTACATCGCTGGTATGCTGGGGCGTTACTTATCTAACCCCGGATTAGCACACTGGAAAGCGGCTAAAAAGGTTCTACGATATCTGAAAGGGACCAAAGACTACAAATTAACTTATAGAAGAAGTGACAACTTGGAAGTAGTAGGTTATTCTGATTCTGACTTTGCTAAAAGCAAAGAAGACCATAAATCTACTTCTGGGTATATTTTCATGTTAGCTGGCGGACCAATCTCTTGGCGGAGTCATAAACAGAAACTGACCACAACGTCTACTATGATGGCTGAATATGTTGCCGTTTATAATGCAACCTGTCATGGGATGTTGTTAAGGAACCTGATCAGTGGACTCAAACTCGTCAAATCAATCTCTAGACCATTGAAGCTTTACTGTGATAACTCAGCTGCTGTAACTTTCTCGAACAGTAACAGTTCGACTGGCGCTGGGCTGTATCTCGACACAAAGTATCTGTTTGTACGCGAACGGGTTGAGGAAAATGCTCTTTGTGTTGAGTACATAAGTACACATGACATGCTAGCGGATCCGATGACCAAAGGTCTTCCTCCTAATATATTCGTAGGACACGTGTCGAATATGGGGCTTACAAAAGACTTAATTTAATAGCATTGTTGTACTTATTGGTCATTATTATTTATTAATAAATTTTTTTTCCTCCTTATTCAGATTTTGTTTATCTATTATTTACACCTTATGCGCATAACTGTGTTGGACATTATTATAACAAAATTTGTCTTAGTTGGTCTATCATTGCTTATTCAGTTTTGAATTTGAGTCATAGTTTGACTAGTGGGGGTCCTGAGTAGATGTTCTTCTCTACGATTGTACTTATCAACTATGATTTCGGTTTTAAACAAAATGAGTATTATCTCGTACGGACTTATGAATACCCATAGATAAATGATCTACTCGGTCAAGTGGGAGAATGTTGGACCCATATTATTTGTGACCCTCATTGATCATTTATCCTTACTGATATGATGACTGACACTAACTGAAATCTGTGTCTAGTAAATATTCGATGGACGTATTTACCTTAACGACACTATAGATTTCCCATTAGGTGATCGGAACTAAGAGAGCTAAATGTAAACACTTATTAAACACCAAGGGACTAAATAATACACACTCCTAATTTGAGTGTGTATATAAAGGGACATAATAAACCCTTAGAAGGGTTGGCTCATTTTATCATCTTCATCCCTTTCATCCCAAACACACACATAGGTGTTTCTCTCTAACGGTTCTAATATAACCAAATACCATCCTAATACGATCATCTCAATTTGGGAATCATCGATGGCTAATCTATTCAACAACATGCCCGGATCATCTGCAGGTATGTTAAATTTACATGAACCAATCTAATTTAATCCAACATAATTTGGATGCTTTAAGATGCATGAAATTGGAAGCTTTCGTCATTCTTGCAATAGATTACTTTTATAGAAAAATGAATTATATAGATAATTGTTTACTAATATATGACATTATCATTCCCAACTTTTAATATAAAATTTGTATAAAAGCTTAAATTTTTTAATGGGATTCGTTTTGACTTTTAGAGTGAAACGAAAACAGCTAAAACTGAATATTTCGATTTTTTATAAATAAAAAAACAAACCCGTATGTTTTTATTTTAGTTCGGTATTTTCGGGTTTTTTTAGCCCCTAAAATATGTGTCGTATTTTAGTACCTGTCTAATATATGTTAAAATTGCACCAAAGGACTTGCGTATATGCTATTTTTTTTATTTTCATTTCGACCGTTTGGAAGACACCTCCAGCAAATTTCCAAAGGCATATTAGAGTACATATTGTATAAATTGTTGTGTAGAGCTTGACCCATTTATTGTATTGTGTAAGAACTATTTATATGTTACCTTAATGAAAGATAAACAATTCACTCTGCTAAATCAATACTTAATACATAATCAATCTTTTTGTATTAGGGAGATAATTATGAGATATGCTCAAGCAGTACATGAACTTTTTATGGAGATAGTAGAAAAATTAACCGAAGGTTTAGGGGTGAAAAGTGGAAATATTGGATTTGAGAATTGGGCATGTCAATTCAGAATAAACAAATACCATTTCACCCCGCAAAGTGTTGGCTCCATTGGTCTTCAAATGCACACGGATTCTGGTTTCCTCGCCATCCTACAAGACGACGAAGATGTTGGTGGTCTAGAAGTCATAGACAAGTCCGGAAAGTTCATCCCAATTGATCCATGGCCAGGCACCCTTCTTGTTAACCTTGGTGACACGGCAACGGTGAGTCTTGAAATTACGATCCTTTTACATCCCTTTTTTTTCATTTCAAAGGTCATTAGCTAGATCAAGTATAATAAAAGCATATAGCTTTCTATTTTGATATAATGTTGTTTGATTGTACTTGAAGGTGTGGAGCAATGGAAGATTTTGCAATGTAAAGCATAGGGTGCAATGTAAAGAAGCAAAGATACGAGTGTCAATTGCATCGTTCCTTTTAGGACCAAGAGAGATCTTGGAACCGCCAAAAGAACTCGTGGATGATGACCATCCTCGTGTGTATGTTCCTACTACATATGAAGAGTATAGGAAGTTAAGGTTCTCGACAAATTGGTATGCAGGTGAAGCTCTTGCACTTTTGCACACACCAAGTCTGAAGAAGTGATGATCCATGGTTGGTTCACTCGTGATCAAAATAGGTTTCCCCTTCTCGGATATATCTTAGTGATAATTAATTTTATGTTTTATAACTTACGTTGTACTTATTAAACATCACAAGTTTGTACCGAAATGAAGAGAATGTGTCACTATATATTTGGGTGGAAAGAAAACAACGGATCTAATTTTTTACTAGAATCAAATCATAAGAACACAAAATTGAAATAAAATCAATATATTGAATATCATGAACTGTTTAAAAGAATTTCTTTTAATGTAAATCCAGACACTCGTGATAATATAACTCTCTCAACACTAAAGTTTCAAACGAAATAATTCAAACAACTCTACATGAATAAAACCCCTAATTGGACTTGATAGTGTTAGTAGGGAATAGGCTCGATACATATAGCCTATAAGCCCTAAAAAGCTAACACAACACAGTATAAAGGCTAAGTCCCTTCTACATCAAGGAAAGGCTCTTAGTCCCTTCCACCCCGGCTCCCGGTTCCGGCTCCCGGCCTTCCGGCTCCCGGCCTTCTGGCTCCCTGCCTCTCGGCTCGCGGCCTCCGGATCCTGGCCTTCTGGCTCCCTGCCTCTCGGCTCGCGGCCTCCGGCTCCCGGCTCCCGGCCTTCTGGCTCCCTGCCTCTCGGCTCGCGGCCTCCGGCTTCCGGCTCCCGGCCTTCTGGCTCCCTGCCTCTCGGCTCGCGGCCTCCGGCTCCCGGCCTTCTGGCTCCCTGCCTCTCGGCTCGCGGCCTCCGGCTCCCGGCTCCCGGCCTTCTGGCTCCCTGCCTCTCGGCTCGCGGCCTCCGGCTCCCGGCTCCCGGCCTTCCGGCTCTCAGCTCCCGCCTCCCGGCTCTTGGCATTCCGGCTCCCGCTCCCGGCCTCTCGGCTCCCGATATCCCGGGTCCGATCTCCTGGCTCCCGGGTTCCTGGTTCTTGACTTCATTGTTGTTCCCTCTAAGCATTGTGCCAGACGGTCTTAAGCTCCTGCCTTAGGATTCAGACCGTTGGCATCATTATGATGACAATAAAGTCACAAACGTTGGAACCCCATGAATAGCATTCAAGAGCCATGATAAGCCTTTATGGCCAACCGTTTCCCATGTTTGGGATTGTTGGGTATAAATACCCTACCCTGATGCAGTTCAAAGGCACGCTAACATTCCATCCTCTCCACACACACAGTATTATCTCACCAGAATACCTACTTGCCGTAGTAATCATATTCCGATCACCTTCTTCAACCAACCACTTGACCACCTTAGGCTCGCCAAGAGCTTGATAGGTTTGCACTGCTTAGCAGGAGGTCAAGAGGTTGAACCCCAAACACCCAAGTTACTGAGCCTGCTACTATTTGCTCAAACAGGACTCTAAACCGCTTGCGAAAAAGAGATGATGAACCAAAGGGCTTCTAGGCTATAGTTAGGGTGTGTTTGGCGTAACCAGCTGGAGCTGGAACTTGGCTTGAGCTGGAAATGGAGCTTAAGCGCTTAAGCTTATGGTTGGAGCTCGAGCTTATTTATAAAAATGTAAAACATGTTTGGTAAGTAGTTGGAGCTTGAGCTTATAAATGTAAAAAAACGTAAAAGGACAAATAAAAATATATATATATCAAATAATATGAAGGATATTTAAGTAAATTGTTTATCATAAAGTCAGACCCTTGCATAATTTACTTCAAAAAACTTATTGTTTTAAAGATTACGTGAGCATTTATTTTTAATAATTATGTATAAATAAACAAGACTTTAGGCTTTAGTAATTATTTTTTTCTAAAAAAAAGAGTTAGGAGGTTGAAATGTGTGATCAAATCATTATTTGAACTCCAAAATGTAACTATTACTCATTGAGATTAGTAATAACTAATAACAATGGAGTAATTATTTATGGGGTCCACATTCCATATACCATCCTTTCTCTTCTTTACATCCTTAGACTATGCGGTGTGGTAAGTGATTTGGAGTGATGATGTGGAGTGATAGAGGTGATTTGTAGGAAAGAGAGTGTGATGATGTGGAGTGATAAAAATGGGTGGAGTGGTTGTGTGTAAGTGATGATGATGTGGAGTGATAGAGTTTATTTTGTATTTTTATTATATAATTTTATTTAAAAAGTTGTATTTTTATTAAAAAAAAAAAAAAAACACACTACAATTTATTTAAAAAAAAACATACTACAATAAAAAAATACTACATATATTGAGGAAAAAATTTCTCGATAAGCCTTTTCTTTTCTTCTTCCGCTATTGTTTTGTAAGGCTCCCCGAGATGACTGATGTCCTGCATGATCGTCTTTAACGCTTTTGATCGCATTTTTTCTTGAGCAGTTTCAGTAAATTCCCCGAACTTTTTCCCAATATACTGGAGTGATTCTTCGGCCCCCGAAGAAGAAGCAGCGGCTTTGCCCTTTCCTTTGCGCGCTTTTGCCTTTGCTTGATCTCTTCCAATCGGTCTTGGAAGCTCTTCCTCCAAGTGAAGATCATCATCATCATCGTTGAGATCGATTCCAGCAAAAGGCGATACCGAAGTGGCGGGAGTGGCGGGAGTGGCGGGAGTGGAGGGGTTACTAGACTCCGATGTTCTCCGCGCTTTTGAGGACCCTCCAAATGTTGGGACATTTTGACAAATCGGGTTTCTTCTCAATACTTCCCAAGACGCGTAATGTTGGAAACCCACTTGCATTCTGGTGCGGTATACCTCCAGAGCATGTTCGAGCACTTGTTTATCACTTTGACCGCTTGTTCTAGTTTGTTGGGCTTGTCGAAAAATCCCGTTGAATTTTTTGACCTTTCTTCGTAAGTCGGTCCACTTGCTCGAAATCATGTCGTTGGTACGAAAGTAAGAGGGATCATCTTTAAGCATCTTGGCGAAGAATTTTTCACGAACACTATCCCAGTAAAGTGGTGAATGTTGATCATTTCCCAAAATGGGGTCCTCGGATGTCGACGACCATGCTGAAGCAAGTGCGACCTCCTCCCGTTCGGTCCACCTCTTCTTTTCGGTTTTGCCTCTTTGGGATTCGGTTTCTTTCTTCTTATGTTTCCTCTTCCCACGGGCCGGCATACTTTCCGGTTGAGTTTCCGGAACAACGTCATCGTCTTCAGAATCGCCTTGGTTACGGTCAACGTCAAATGGAGGCACTCCCGGAAAATCGCGGAGGTTATGCAATTGTTGGAACGACCCGCCTTGGTATAGCGGGTCTTGGGATGGTCGTTGTGGTGGTGGAGTTTGTTGGTAAAATTGGGGAAATTGGTTAGGGTTTGGAAGTTGGTTAAAGTTTTGAAATTGGTTTGGGTGTTGATATTGGTTGGGGTTTTGAAATTGTGGATATTGGTTTGGGTTTTGATATTGGTTTGGGTTTTGATATTGGTTGACGTTAGGGTTGAACCATTGGTTCCATTGGTTGGGGTTGTTTTGATTGTTGTTGTTGTTGGGATCCATTTGAGAGAATTGAGAGAATGTATAAAAATGGAGAGAATGTTATAAAAATTGAGAGAGAAAGAGAGATTGTTTGTGGTTATTTTTATAAAAATGAGTTGGTTTTTATAGAGGATTTTTAGGTTTAGGTTAAATTTAGCCGTTGGTGTTTTTTTCCTCTTGACCGTTGCTAGAACTTTCGACCGTTGCTTCACACTTTTTCCCTCACCACGGCGTTATTCTGCTCACGCCGTGGTGAGTTTTTTTGGCGATAACGCCCCCCCGGAGTGGGGGGAGGCGTGATGGGGCGTTATTATGCCTAGGTGGCGGCGTTATTGGTGCAATTCACGCCTCATACCGCATAGTCTTATAATTGCCTAATCTTTATTTTAACTAATAATATATAATCATTTATTACACCTAATAAAATGAGGTAAATATATCGATAAAAAACAGACAAAAAATGTAATTAAAGTGATTCACTTTGGTTGTAACTAGGTTGGTCCCACAATAACTTTGATCAAACTTATCCAATAACTTTTTTAAAACCTGATAATGAAATTTAAGAATGTAATTAACTTAATCTATTTATATATACCTAATTAAATCTGGTTTAAATCATATTTAATGAGTTAGTTAAAATTTAAATAAATTAAGTTATTTATGTTTTTAATAAAAATGTTGTTGACTTAGTTTGATAATAAACCATAATTTAGTGTTTTTGTAAATTGTAATTTTTCATAAAAGTAGTTATAATTTTGATTTAAATATTTAATAAAAACGAGAGTATTGTAAGATGGATGTAATATAGGGTCCTTAAGTTTGACCACAATTGCAACAACTACTTTCACTGGAAATCTCTAACTCTGTGGATGTATGTTAATGTATTTCTCTTTTGTCAAACAAGGATAAAAAATTAATACTCTTTAGTTATTGAGTGAGTTGACACATAATATCTCTTTCTCCGTCAATAAAAATCTATAAAATAATTTATCAATAAAGATGGCCACTATCCCAGTGATCGATCTACTCGATTTTCCGAATCAGTTATCTAAATTGATCGAAGCATGTGAAGAGTGGGGCTGCTTTAGGCTGCTAAACTACCAGCATGTCCTCCCCGGTAATCTGATGTCGGATATGAAGAACGTGGTCCGCTCACTCTTTGATTTACCGGAGGAAGTCAAGAGCAGGAATCTCCATGTCATCCCCGGTAGCGGCTATTGGCCCCCGAACCCGGTGAACGAGGCGTTGGGATTGTATGACATGGCGTCTCAACGTGACATACACGATTTTTGCACCCAATTGGATGTCACACCTCATCAAAGGTCTATATTTTTCTCTTTTATATCAAGTGACTGATACGAAAAAAAGATTATATATATATATATAGTTGTTAATTAATATGATACATTTAGTTTGTGTTATCTTCTTATGTGTTCGTTGATGTGTTTGTGTCCGTTCATTTAAACTTAAACAACACAAATAAGCCTTATTTGAGTTTGGTCGTTTTGTTTATAGCCCTATCTATAATTATACATTAGTTGTTGTATATTTACGTCAAGAATGAAATGCAATTTATTTTTTTTACCATGTATGGGTTTTGTTTTTTGTAATAGAGAGATAGTTACGAGATATGCTCGAGCGGTACATGATCTTTTTCTTGAGATAGTTGAAAAATTATCCCAAGGATTAGGGGTGAAGAGTAGAAATACGGGAATTGAGAATTGGACATGTCAATTCAGAATAAACAAATATCATTTCACCCATGAAAATATCGGCTCCCTTGGTCTTCAAATGCACACGGATTCTGGTTTCCTCGCCATCCTACAAGACGATGAAGATGTTGGTGGTCTAGAAGTCATGGACATTTCGGGGAAGTTTATCTCTGTCGAGCCATGGCCAGGCACCCTTCTTGTTAACCTCGGTGACATGGCAACGGTGACTCTTGAAACAACCTTTTTATGGGTTTTTTTTTCTTTTCATTAGAAATATCAACTACAATAAAAGGGTTAACGCGTCTATTTTGATATAATGTTGTTTGATTGTACTTGAAGGTGTGGAGCAACGGAAGATTTTGCAATGTGAAACATAGGGTGCAATGTAAAGAAGCAAAGATACGAGTGTCAATTGCATCGTTCCTTTTAGGACCAAGAGAGACGCTGGAACCCCCAAAAGAACTTGTGGACGATGAGCATCCGTGTGTGTACGTGCCTACCACATATGAAGAGTATAGGAAGTTAAGGTTCTCGACAAAGTGGCATGGCGGTGAAGCTCTTGCACTTTTGCACACACCAAGTTTCAAGAAGTAATGATCCTTGGTTCGTTCACTTGTGAATTTTTGCTGAATAAGTTTCCTCATTTTTGTTCGAGTAATAAATTAATTTTCCGTTTTCAAGTGGTACGTGCTTATAGAAATTCATGGGATCCCATCTGATAAATTTATAAAAAAAGTAGAAAAATTAAAACTATAAAGAATTTTTTTTTTTTGACACCGAAAAAAAGTTGTATTTCATGTTTATGTAAAATAAAGTTGTGCATAATTTTAAAGAGGTTTATAGTTTATACACGTTTAAATATTAATTATTTAAGAACTAATGATAGTTTTTCAAATAACTTTTTTTATTTTCTAACACATAATCTAGCGGAAAATTGCACTTGTTGACGTAGGGAGTGTTTGTTAATCATCACGAAGCTGATAAAACTTAAAAATCAAAGCTTTTTATAAAAAATTGTCATGAAAAGGTTTTGTTTGTGGAAATCCCAGTTAGGATATATCCAATAGATAAAAGATCAATTAAGACCATAATTTAATTAAAGACTAAAAGACATCTTAAGGACCATTGGATTAACAAGATCAAGGGTTCAAATTTAACAATCTAAATTAACTAAAACTTATACAAAATAAAGCACAAAGGGGTAATTTGGTCATCTCACATATCTTTTTTTTACCTGCCAACAACCCACTCTTACTTTCACACTCTCTCTCTCTCATCCCAACCCACACATTCTAGCCACATATCTTGATCAAACAACAAGAATCAATGTTTTCTAACAACATGATATAGAAAGCAAGTGATTTTGATCGATCTTTTATTCAAATCGTCGGTGTAATCTCCGTTGGCTCAAGCTTCGCTGCTGCAAACTCCGTCGGTTCAAGCTCCACCGGTTCAGGCTCCATAATTAGATCCAACTATGTACTAGCTTAAGTATTTGTTATGATTGTACCTTTGTTAACCTAAATTTAGGCATGTATTGATTTGTTTGTTTTTGTTCTATTACATGTGATTCTAATTGCCTTTTAACCTAATTTTGTGATTTTTAACTATATATATCTATGTTTTGGTAGTCGTTTTTTTAGTGTTTTATAAAAAATTATCACATCTGATTTTACTTGTTTGGTCATAATTTGTCTCTTTATAGGTCTAAACTTTTTTGGAAACGATTATAGGTCTAAACTTGGTAAATTATCATATATGATATTTGGTCTATTTTAATAGGCATATCATATCTGATTGTTGTAAAATATTATAATTTGTTTCAATTTTTAAGAGAAATTTGACTTGATTATGAAATAAAAAATAGGTAAATTATCATATGTGATATTTAGTCTAGTTTGATATGCATATCGTATGTAATTGTAGTAAATGTTTTAAGTTGTTACCATTTTAAAAATATCACATGTGATTCTAGTTGTTTTTTTTTTTTTACTTTATAACTTTTTACAGTTGTTTTTACGTTTAATCATGTCAAATATACCTATCACATGTAATAGGTATGCGTATCATATATGATATCATATATGATATGCCTATCATATGTAATACAATCACATATGTTATGTTTATCATATGTGATAACGTATCATAAGCAATACAATCACATATGATAGGCATATAACATATGATATATATGCCTATCATATGTGATATGTCTATCATATGATACAAATACATAGCTATTTCCATTTTCAACTACTCGACACAAACTACTCACCTTTCATATATGATATACATGTTTTCAAATAATAGGTATATCATATATGATATACCTATTTTCAAGTAATTGGTATATCATATATGATTTACCTATTTTCAAGTAATAGGTATATCATATATGAGACACCTATTTCAAGTAATAGGTATATCATATATGATATGGTTATGTTATTTGATACATATCATATATGATATAACTATCATATTACTTTGAAATAGGTATATATCATATATGCTTATAATATCATATATGATATACCTGTTTTCAAGTAATAGGTACAAGCCTCACCGGTTCAATCCCTATTACTTGGAATAGGTATATCATATATGATATACCTATTACTTGGAATAGGTATATCATATATGATATTTGACATATTTTTTACTTTATAATCAACTTCAAAAAATTAAAATACCAGATTCATTATCATATATGATATACCAGACCCATTATCATATATGATATTTGACATAATTTTTACTTTATAATCAACTTCAAAAAATTAAATTACTAGATCCATTATCATATATGATATACCATACCCATTATCATATATGATATTTGACATAATTTTTACTTTATAATCAATTTCAAAAAATTAAAGTACTAGATCCATTATCATATGTGATATACCAGACCCATTATCATATATGATATTTGACATAATTTTTACTTTATAATCAACTTTAAAATATTAAATTACCAAATCAATTATCATATGTGATAACCTATCATAAGCAATACAATCACATATGATAGGCATATAACATATGATATACCTATCATATGTGATATACTTATCATATGTGATATGTCTATTATATGTGATATTACTATCATATGTGATATACACGTTACATGTGATATGTCTATCATATGTGATATACATATAACATATGATAGGCATATCATATATGATATGTCTATCATATGTGATACATTTATCATACGTAATAGGTATATCACATATGATAGACATAACACATGTAATAAGTATATCACATATGATGTCTATCAAATGTATATGCATATGTAATACAATCACATATGATATGTTTATCATATGTAATATAATCACATGTGATAAACATATCATATATAATACAATCACATATGATATTCTTATCATATGTGATATACCTATATTATCATATGATATACATATCATATGTGACTTACCTATCATATGTGATTTACCTATCATATGATATGCATATCATATGATATGTCTATCATATTGTATGCCTATCACATATGATACACCTATTACATGTAATACGTATATCATATGTGATATACCTATCATATGTGATATACATATCATATATGATATACATATTACATGTGGTATACATATCATATATGATATACCTATCATATTTGGTATACCTATAATATTTGGTATAACTATCACATGTGATATACATATCATATATGATATACCTATTATGTTCCCATGTGTGGTCAAAGTCTTTGATGGTTTGATGAAAAAGTAACCGTTCTTCTGACTTGTACCTTTCACTCTCAATGGGTACTTTGTATTGTTGCATGTTAACAATACCTCAGCTCCTGTAAAACTTTTGGTCAAAACAAATTTCAAATTCTATGCATTATTGACTTGTACGTTCATGGTTCCATTACCTTTGTTTTAACCAAGAAAACAACTTTTATGTCATTTTGTTTTAAAAAATTACGATAAAAACAGTAACATACTAATAACTGAATAGGTACATGTATACATGTATGCATCCATATATAGCAAAAACATAACCATTTCAAAATAGCACAATCAAAGCAATCATATCTCAACTAGGCATTTATACGAACACCTTGGCTACAGAAATATAAAATCAACCATACTCATAAACACAACACACACATGGTTTCGATCAAATTCAGAATACCAAATTTCTTAACATTTCCAAACTCCAGAAAAATAACAGCTTTACATCACATAACTGTAGCCTCGTTTTTGCATAAATCAGATGTTTTTAATGACGAATTGGAGCTTTAAGATAATGAATCACTGTTAATTTTTGTGGAATTCGGTATCCATTGATAGGAATGAGCTCCAATTCGTCATAATAAAAAACAGTGATTCAATGGGGTTTGAGTAGGAATGTGTCGGTTGAAGACATGAATGAGAGGCAGTTGTATTTTTAGGTGTTTGTTAAATGACCAAAATGTCCCTCTAATATAAATCCATCTTTTAATCTTAACCATTAGATCTTTTATTTTGGATGGCTGAGATTAGGTCTTTATGTCTTTAATTTTTAGGTGGTCTTTCTTGAACCCAACCCATATCCAATATGCATTCAAAATTTTACATTATGGTGGAAAAAAATGGTTTTATATATAAGTACATCAAAAAATATTAGCTTTGATGTGTAAATAAATTTTTTACATAAATATATTAAGAATTTTTAAAGGCATAATCATTATTGCCGTCCCATATTTATTGTCTAGATTTGACTTTTGAAATATTTTGTTTTCAACTTTAACCTTAAATATATATATTATTTTAATTATATGAAAAATTATATCAATGAAAAATACGTTTAAAACTTAATCCATTCATATAATTTGCATTAAGTATTATATATAACACAATTTTTTTTTATTTAAGGTCAACGTTGAAAATAAAAGACTTAAAAATTCAAATTTGGACAATAAATATGAGATGAAGGTAGAAATATTTTAATTATCTAAACTTAATTTAAGTATTATGTTTTAGGTTAAATAAATTTACCTACTTTATTGAGATATTTGTCAAGAGTCGTTTGTTATAACTTCTAATTTGATACAACTTCGGTAAGTTAGTAGATATCATTAATTATTTTTATTTTAATCTTTTAATAATAAATTGGATTATGATATTTTGCGAATAGCTCTTATAAGATTATTATGATATTTACTCTATTAATTTATGAATTGAATATATATATATATATATATTTTATGATTATTATAAGCAAATTGTTGATTTGAAAAATTAAAGGTTAAGGAATTGGAATAACAATTTGGTCTCAATACTTGATAGAGACAAAATAATACTATTGAAACTCTAAAGTTAGAAAGAAAATAAAAGATAATGAGTATGTTTGGTAAAATTAGTTGGAGCTTAAGCTTAAAATGGAATTGAAGATGGAGCTTATGTTTTAAGCTTGAGCTGGAGCTTTTAGAGGTTTAAGATTTTATTTGTATAGATGCATTTAGTAGTATAACTTGAGCTTAAGCTTTAAATTGTAAAATGACAAAAATGAAGTCAATTATAAAGATTCATATTACTAACACAATTAATTACAAGAATATATAAATAATTTTAATATTTAAAATATCAAGCCACTTTTAAAAACTTTTTTGGAGAAGATTATTATTTTGAAGATTATTGGGACTTAAAATTCATAAGCTCTTTAAATAAAAATATCATCCAAATAATGCTTATCATAGAGTTTCTAAAATACCATAATCTTAAACCTTTATAAATCCTTTACATCCCTCACCAAAACATACCCAACAGCAAATAATAATTACTATCTAATTTAAATGCTGTCTTCTTTTATGGATTTGTACATTTTACTATTATTATAATCAAAATATTGTCTTTAAATACAACATCTTGTTGCCAGAGTGGTTAGCGCGCTGCCTCCACTGCCCTGAGACCAGGGTTCGAATCCCGCAACCACCTCATTTTCTTCCTTGTTTTTGTACTGCTTTAAAAATAATATACTTTACGAATCAAATAATCCCGTCAAGACGATCACACATTTCGTTTTCGCCCCGAACTCATGCAACGCACGAGTCCCCTCTAGTTAGTATTAAAACTCAAATATAAAATTAATTTACTCGGAAAACATAAATATTCAGAAGAAAAAGTATAGAATCAAAGTTTATTTGTCTAAGATATATGTTTGAAAAGAATGAGAATATTTTACGTTCTAGATATAGAAATTAAATATAATAAAATATAAAGAGAAAAGTCAAGTTAATTAAATAAATTAACTTATATTAAATAAATGATATTTAAGTTCAAATTTAATTAATTAATTAATCAATTAATTAATTAATTAATTAATTAATTGATACATAATTTAATATTAAGAAATAATTAAAATTAAAATAGGAATAATACATGTCAATTAAATATGGACGACAAATAACAAAAAACTAAATAGATTAAAACTCTTTTATTAAATTAGAAAGATTTAAATTTAATTTTAAATTTTCAATACACTATAAATTTAGGTTTTAGCTTTTTATCCTCAAATTTCAACTTTAGCTGTTTACTAGCTACTATAAATTTAAGACTTTTTTATTAGTTATAACCCAATCGTTTTTGTTTGATTAAGGAAGAAGGCTCTTATTTTCCGCTGTTTTCTGATTTCGATTTGATTACTGGTATGAACTATAATCTCCAGATTTCTTTATTCTTTTGTCAATTCAATTACCTTAATTTGGTACCAAATCATAATCAATTTTTGCATATGGAAAATTCTGGATTTCGTATAGTTAGTTAGTATATATCAATGAAAAAGGTTTACGTTATCTAGGATTTGAGTAATTGGTATACTAAGTTTAGGCTTCATAAACTGCCAATGTTCCGTTGATCCTGTTATGTGATGTAACCAGAAATATCTAATGAATATAGGCGGTGAAGCCTTCTGAGTCCTGTTTTGGATTTATCTAAGCATAAGTGTTTTCGATACTGAAAACTCAAACATGTAATTTGAGTATCCTGTTTGTAAATGTTAATACAAAAGTAAACAGAACCCCTAAGTCCAGCCCAAACCGATCTAGACTTGACCCGAAGTTCGCTTCTTCTTGGATTAACCTCAGTGATCCTTCGATGATCCTTGGTTCGACTAGCCTGCACTAAGAAAAGACACCTGGTTGAGGGGGGGCTAAACCCCTGATTCAACTCGGGCGTGAGAGTAAGTTTTCTAGTTCGGACAAATGGATAAAAGCATAAAGCTGAATTGAAATAACCTGTGGATACTTACTGTTTACCGGGGTATTTATAGGAGACCATCTGGATAATAGGGTGTTCCCTGGACTTTACCTCCTTTATCCAATGGTTAAAGGGATGCTCCTTCGACCGAGCATCTTTCCTTTCCTCTTTTGTTGCTTCCTTGTCGTATTCTTCTTGTCTTTTATCTGCTTTGTCGTCTTTTGACCGAACCAGACCTTTCGGACCACCTGATCCGGCCCAACCCGAACCAGGTGGTCGGGCCCTATGTCAACAACTCCCTCAAGTCGAGCATTGTATTCCGAAGAAGTCGAGATACAATGCTGGACTTAAGACAAGAGTTTCATTCAAATCACGGTTGCTTCGGTGTTCCTGCTTCGTTTTGGACACTTCCTCCGTGTCCACGTGTCAAATTCCTATGGTTCGAATAACCCAGCTGTCTTTGACTACCTTACACGTGGCGTCTCCTGGTGGTTTGACCGATCCAGCTGTATCGCATAATCGACACGTGTCGCGTTCTGGTGGTTTGAACGACGCCAGCTGGTTTCTACTCAGCCATGTGTTGCCTGCGTGTCACGCTCCTGTTGTGTCCACGCGCGACCCTTGAGGTGCCTGCCACTCCCCTATAAATAGGGGTGTTCCTTCTTCATTTTATTCTTACTTTAGCTCCGAACCTCTGCCCATTTTTCTTTAAACTCACCCCTACTCCGGTATTCTCTCTTCTTCTTCATTAAGATGGCTAAAGAATCCAAGGAAAACATGAACCAAATGTTTAATACAATGCCCGCTGAAGACCTTCCCAAGTTTTGCAAGACTTATCATATCGATAGCTCTTTCGGCGCTGTTTTGCCTGGCGCCAATGATACAATCCGGGACGCTCCTCCGGGTAAGATTGGTGTCTACTGCTCGTGGTTCGAATATTCGAATATCCGGTTACCCTTTTCTCGCTTTTATCTTGACGTTATTCAGTATTTTAAGGGCCACGTATCTCAGATGAACCCTTTGGGGGCAAACAAAATTACCACCTTTGAGATCCATTGCCGGGCTTTCAACAAGGCTCCCGATCTAGCATCCTTTCGTCACTTCTATAAAGTGGGTTTGAATGGAGACTGGCTTACTGTGGATAAGAGGCGAGGTGCTCCGGTGTGTATTGATTGGTCCCTTTCTTCGTTGAAGAACTGGAAGAATCGCTTTTTCTTTATCAATGCTGCGGCGGCTCCTATTCGTATGAGGTGGTGTTCCAGGGGTGATGTTCTGACGGACCCGGAGCCCAGCAGTGACGAATTAGATTATGAGCTTGTCATGGACTTACGGACTCATCCGATCAGAGCTCGTCCTTTTCCGGAAAGGATATTGGTTTTGACTGGGCTAAGTCGGAACTGGAGTCGTCCTCAGGCTCGTCCATGCTTGAGATTTGAAAATAAAGGTTCGTTCCCGCTTTCTCCTTGTATACGTCTACATTTGTGTTTTACTATAAGCTAAATTTTGTTTCCTTTGGTGTATAGCGTTACTGCTTATAGACTTTTTAGAGATGAAGGATTGGGACGATGTTGTGACTGGCTCCGTTCCTCTTGCTGCCGGTGCTCCTGACTTTCTGACTACCACTCTGAGTCGCGTTGTTCAACCGAATGACAACATACCAGCTCCTTACTCCGAGGCCGAAGCAAGGGCCATTGCAAAGAGAAAGAGAAAATCTTCAAAAGCCAAGAAAGCTGCAACGGGTCCCCCTCCCAAGAAAACAAAGACTACTGCCAAGGTTCCTCCGGCCTCTCAAGCCTCAAAAACGAAAGAGAGACATGCTTCAACTTCAGCTCCCTCTCCTCCTGCTAAGGAGCTCAGTCCTGATACTGAGGAGCTTTTTGCTGCCGACGAAGAAGTTGGTTCGGAAGATTATGGGTTAAACTCCGAGACTGACGAATCATCTTCCTCCTCCGATGAAGCTGCATCTCACAGATCATGTCCTGCCACTCCCAAGGGCAAGACTGAGTCCGAAATAGAGAAGATTATACAGGAGGAAGGTTATTCGTATCATGAGGGGGAGGTTGATCAACCTCCGAAGTTGCAGAAACCCACAGTTGTAGAGGGAACCGGTGCTGGGTCATCCGGAACTGGTCTCCGAAATGAGGAAAGCTTGAAAATCCCTACTCCACCGTCACCAAAGGAGAACCTTGAGGGTTCTAAAGTTTCACCCGTTGTTATCTCCAGCAGATCTTCTGCTAAGGTTTCGAAGAATACTTCATCCAAACAGCCCACTGCTTCTACCGAGAAAACGGCTAGTCCGTTTAAACTCAGCAAAGGAAAATCTCCCCTTACCAAGGAGAAACAATACACTGGTCGGAAGAAGAGTCAGGGTATCAAAGGTGCCGGTAAACCTGTCAATCCGAAGGAAAAAGAACCGATGGATGAGGAGCCCCTTTTGGAAGCTTCGGAGTTAAATGGTGTTGATCCTGCCCTTGCTGATAAGAAATTTCAGCCCCGTTTTAAAGAAGTGTACAACCGTTCCTTGTATACCGATGCTACTGTCTGCCGCAACCTTCTGGATACTATGGCAACTCCGGCCGAAGTCGTCCGTCTGAATAATACTACCGATCTTGCTTTAGCCGAGCAACTTAATTATTTAGTATCTCAACTTTTGGTGGTTGCTCCTGAAGTCCGGTCGAGGTGGCTGGTTTGTGAGGATGAAAATCGGGATCAGGTTCGGCTAATGAAAGCCCTTGAAAGGAACGCCGCCCTAGGTAACCAGAGGGCAGACGCACTACAGGTTCAGCTTGATACGGAGAAGAAAAATCTCGAGGGTGAAATTGCACTTCTCCGCCAAGAAGTAGAGGAGCTAAAGAAAGCTCGGACTTCCGGCGTCGAGTCTTCCTCGCTGAATGATGATGCTGTCCGGGCTCTGGGGGAATTGAATGTTGTTCATAGCCGAACCATGAAGGAACTGAAGGAACTGAAGGAACAAATTACCAAGGCTTCTGCTGATTTAGTTGCGGCCGAAGCTCAAGGCGCTCAGGCCACACATGACTTATCCAAGGAGAAGGAGCGTGTTAAGGAACTTGAATCCCACATCACCGAATTAGAAGCCACCAATGCTACTTTACGGGAAGATCGGAAGTGGTTGATTTCAGAAGGGCCGAGGCATGTGGTTCAAGGCTTGCTTCGGAGTAAGGAGTTTGTGGATGCTAATGCTTGTGTTACTAATGCCTTTTATCGTGCCGGTTGTCACGATGGTGTGGTTGCCGGACACAGGGAGCAACGCTTGGGGCAGCGCCTTACTCAGTCCCCCTTCCATGACCCTACTACCGAAGCTAATCTTATTGCTGCCAGGGAGGCTTTTCCACAAACCTCTTATCCGTTCTTGGACGCGCTAGCTGCTACCGAATCTCAACCACTTGACTCCTTTAAGTCTGTCGAGCCTGCTCTTCCTAATCCAGATTCCCCTGTCGAAGAAAATCTTTAGATAACGTATTGATGTAATTTTCATGCTTCTTTTGAACTGATTGTTATTCAGTTGTGTCTTTTGTAAGTTTGTTGGGGTTTAAGTCCCCCTTTTTAATGAAAGTACCGTCTATGTTTTCATATATTGTGCTCATATTACCAGTTATTCCTTTGGATTGCATATTATCGTCGAACCACATAGTTCGGTATTACCTCGAATCGTCATTCGGAATTACACTTCTATAGTGTACTTGGCTGCTAAGTCAAGCCGTGTTATTTTCTTCGGACTTTGATCCGGTATATGATTAGCAAACATAATAAACGAACCAAATGCATTTGCTATCATTCCTCATCTTTCGACGGTAAAAATTGCCTCGGGAAAAACCCGGTATTACAAATTACTACTTACTAACAAAATGGGATAATCAAAAGAACTTAAGTCTTTGAATCGTCAAGACTCTACTTGGTATAACGGGAATACAATGTTCTTTTCCTCGGGGAGACCCCGGTATTACATGTAACATTTTCTCAAATTCATTTCATTCCAGGTTCGGGGAATTAAAGTTCCATCCAGGCTTTTTAGTTTGTACGAACCATTTCCGTTATTCCGTACCACCTGGTATGGTCCTTCCCACTTCGGACCCAGCTTACCTTCATCTTCCTGTCTACTTGCTTCGTTCTTCCGAAACACGAACTCACCTTCTTTAAAACTGATCTTCCGGACCCTCTGATTATAATATTGCTCGATCTTCTTCTTATATCGGGCTTCCCGGATGTGAGCTGCTTCTCTCCTTTCTTCGGCCAACATCAGATTAATACGCACCTCTTCTTCATTATCCACATTCTCTCGCTGCACGTTTCTGTAAGTAGGCATTCCTATTTCTGGTGGTATCACTGCTTCCGAACCATAAGTCAAGCTAAATGGTGTCTCTTGTGTGCTTGTCTTTTTTGTGGTTCGATGTGCCCAGAGTACGTTTGGCACTTGATCCACCCAATTGCGCTCATACCTCCCTAAACGCGTCTTGATTCCTTCCACCAAACTTCGGTTTATTCGCTCTACTTGCCCATTGGCTTGAGGGTGTGCTACGGATGTTTTAACTTGTTTGATTTTCATTTGCTCGCACCACCCTTTGAAAGGCTCATTTACAAACTGTTTGCCGTTGTCCGTCACTACTTCGGCCGGTAATCCGAATCTGCATACAACATCCTCCCAGAAGAATTTCAACACCTGAGCCCCTGTGATCCGTGCTAAGGGCTTTGCTTCGACCCACTTAGTGAAATAATCCACCGCTACCAACAAAAATTTGACCTTTCCTGGGCCTTCTGGAAATGGTCCAACTATATCCATTCCCCATTTGACGAAGGGCCATGCTGCTGTAACTGAGATCATATCACTTTTGGGAAGCTTGGGTATCGGTGCATGGATTTGACACGAATCACATTTTCTAATCTCTTGGTATGCGTCTTGGTGCATTGTGGGCCAATAATACCCTAGGTTCATTACTTTGGCCACCACTGCCCTTGGCCCAGCGTGCATTCCACAAGATCCCTCATGCACTTCCCTGATTACATAATTGGCCTGTAAAGGGCCTATACACCGGAGCAATGGTGCTATGTAGTTCCTTCGGAACAACACTCCATCCACCATGACATATTGGGTGGCCTTCATTCGGATTTTCCTTGCCTCAGCTGCATCTTCAGGCAGTGTGTCCTTGGTCAAGTATTCTACCAGAGGTGTCATCCATGTGACTCCTTCTTCTTCAACTATAATGTTTACTTCAACTTCTTCATCGATGGACCTTCTCTCAATTGCCTCCAGGAAAATGTTACTAGCCAAGGCTTCTATTGCTGCTCCAGCTATAGACGCTACCTTGCTAAAAACATCTGCCCTCTTGTTCTTACTTCTTGGTATTTGTTTGATTTTGCAAGAATCAAACTCCTTCATAAGAGCTACCACCTTGTCTTTATACCTCTTCATCCGATCATCTTTTGCACCGTACTCCTCATTCACTTGATTTGCTACTAGCTTCGAATCAACATAGATTCGCAATCTCTCCACTTTCATGCTCCTAGCCAACTTCAGTCCGGCTAGCACCCCTTCATACTCTGCCTCGTTATTAGAACTTTGGAACTTTAAACGTATGGCATATGCAAACTCTTCCTTCTCCGGACTAGTTAGGATGATACCTGCTCCGGCTCCTTCTTTGCTGGCCGCTCCATCGGTATACAATTTCCAAGTAGTTCCCTTTATTCTTTTTCTTTTTCCCAATGCTGTCTCAGGTTCAGCCAACACTACCCCTTGATCTGGAACTTCGTTCAGAAAATCTGCCAAGACTTGTCCTTTCGCCGTTGTCTTCGGGGCATATTCTATGTCATGACCTCCTAGTTCGATCGCCCACTTTGCTATTCTTCCGGCCATTTCCGGACGAGTCAGTATCTGCTTCAACGGTTGGTCTGTGATTACTCTTACCTTGTGTGCTTGGAAATATCTCCCTAGCCTTCGTGATGTGAACAAAAGTGCCAAGGAGAGCTTTTCCAATGAGTTATAATTGAGCTCAGCTCCCTGTAACACTTTACTGATAAAGTAGATGGGTAACTGCTTCTTCTCCCTTTCTACTAACAACACCGCACTTACCACCTCTCCATTTGTTGCCAAGTATACCAATAAAATTTCCCCTCTTCTGGGTGCCGTTAAGTACGGAAGGTCTACTATATACTTTTTCATCTCCTGAAAAGCCTTATCTGCTTCCTCCGTCCACTTAAAATCCTTCTTATTCATACACTGCTTCAGTGTTTTAAAGAAAGGCAGCGCTCTTTCGGCTGACTTAGAGAGGTATCTTCCCAGTGCCACTATCTTCCCATTCAAACTTTGCACCTCTTGTAGCGTCCTTGGTGCTGCCATACTAGTAATGGCCTTTACTTTATCCGGATGAATTCTGATGCTTTGTGGCATGATGATATGGCCTAAAAACTTGCCTTCCTCTACCCCGAACGAACACTTCTTGGGGTTTAACTTCATGTTTACTTTTCGAAGCACCTCGAATATTTCCTTGATGTCTTGCAGCATTGCTCCTTCGGTCTCACTTTTGATTACCAAATCATCTACGTAAGCCTCCATATTTCGACCTATATGATTTTTGAACGCTTTGTCTATAAGCCTTTGGTACGTAGCACCAGCATTTTTGAGCCCAAATGGCATTTTCTTGTAGCAGTATACTCCTTGGTCCGTATGGAAGCCTGTCTTGTCTTCATCTTCTCGGGCCATCTGTATCTGGTGGTATCCCTTATATGCGTCCAAAAAACACTTATATCGGAATCCTACCAATGAATCTACCTTTAGGTCGATCTCCGGCAAAGGGTATGCATCCTTGGGGCATGCATTATTGAGATCTTTAAAATCCACACACATTCGCCACGTTTTGTCACCCTTTGGTACCATGACTGGGTTAGCTATCCACGTCCGGTATCTGACTTCTCGGAGTATCCCTGCTCTTACCAACTGATCAACTTCCTCACATGCTGCTCTACTTCTTTCTGGTGCCAGGACTCTTTTTTTCTGCACCACTGGTTCGGAGGCCTTGTAGACGCTCAATCGATGTTCCGCTATCTCTCTTGGTATCCCCGTCATATCCTCCGGCTTCCATGCAAATACTTCCCTATTCTGCTTTAACATTGCCACAAGCTTCCTCTTGGTTTCTTCCGTCAGAGCTTTCCCAATCGTTATCATCTGGTCCGGAAAATGAGGGTTAATTTGGACCTGCTCCTCTAGCGTCTTGCTTTCTTCTACTGTTAGTTTTTGTACCTGATAGCAACCCCTTTTCCCTTCTGAAGTGACAGTAGCTATTCCTCCGGGCGTTGGGAACTTCATCATTCCATGCACGGTTGATGCTACTGCTCCTAGCTTTTTCAGTCCTGGCCTTCCTAAAATACAATTGTATGGGGATGCAGCTGCTACCACTAAAAAGTTCATGCACACTGTTCGAATTTTATCGCCCTCGGCCAGCTGCACCGGTAAACATATTTCCCCGATGGAGGACTTTGTTTGCCCGGCAAACCCTACTAATGGAATCTCCTTTACCTTCATCCTTCGCTTTAGGTTCGGATCCAGTTCTCGGAAACAATGCTCAAACATAATTTCCGATGCACTCCCATCATCTATATAGATTCGGTGTATTAAGTGATCCGCCACATGAGCCTTAATAAGCATTGGATCATCAGTGGGGTTTATGGCGTTCAGGGGGGGGAATGCTATGACTTGATTCATCCAATCCTTTGGAATTTCCTTTTCTTGTTCAGGTTCGCCCCCGTCTACCATTCTAATCATGTGGATTTCCTTCGGCTTTCCTTTAGGACCCTTATCGTTTCTTCCTTGCTTATTTCCTCCCCTTATATCTCGAACCAAATGGTTAAGCTTTCCCGTTTGGACTGCTTCCTCGATTTGCTTCTTCAATGCGTAACAATCATTCGTGGCGTGTCCTCTATCCATGTGAAAATCACAGTATCTGTCCAGGTTCCCCTTTTCTGGGGTTCCTGGAAGGGTTCCTGGAGATGGCTTTACCAGATTGATCCCTCTCTCTGTGTTCATGATCTGCATCGGTGTTTTTAATAACTCTGTGAAGTGAACACTTCTCCTACTATCTCCTGGCCCAGAGATAGGATTGTTCCTTGGGGATATAGGAGATACGGGAAACTTTCCCCCATATCTATGGGTTCTGTTGGGTAAACCAAATGACCTTCTCCCTTGTATCGACCTTGGAGTTGGCACTCCTGACCCTTTCCACGAGGTCCCTGAGTTTCCCGTCATTCGTCCTCCTAATTCCTCCGTTCGTCCCGATGCCTCTTTTCCTTTGATGAATTCTTTCACCCTCACCATCATTTCTTCGACTGTGTTAGGGACCCTAGCATTGAAGGATTCTATCAGTGTGGGCGGCTTGATTCCTTCCATGAATCCCGAAATCTTCATGGTTTCCGAAGCTCCTTTCACCTGTAACATTTCCTTTTTCCATCTTTCCACAAATTCTTTGAATCCTTCCCCATCCCTCTGCTTCGTTTTGTGGACATCTGTCGGCCCTTTCAAGTATTTCCTTTGTTGTGTAAAGAACGACCCAAACACTACCTCCAACTCTTTGTAACTATCTATCCGACCTGGCTCTAACGCCTGAAACCAAATCCGCGCTGGTCCGACAAGCGTTTGTGCAAACATACGACACCACACAGGCATTGACCATAACTCCGTCTCTGCAGCTCCGGCAAACGTGTTAAGGTGGTCGTCCGGATCTCCGGATCCATCATAGGTCCTAATGATGTTGGGCATTTTTGTTTTTGGCGGTATTGGGAATCGAGCGATCCTTTTTGTGAATTTAGAGGAGAAATCTGACTGGTATGGCAAGCTTAAGTCCTCCTCTTCGCCTTCCGATTCTTCCTCTTCGTCGAAGTTCAGCTTCTTTCCTATAAACCTCTCCTTCTGAGAACTCTCTCCCATCTTCCCTTTCCCCTTCTTTAGGGATTCCGTACGTTCATGCTCTTCTACCAATGCTCTTAGTAGATCTATGTTATCTTTAACGAATTTACTAGAAAATTCCCCATTGATTTCAATTTCTTTCTCCGTATTTCTACCGGAGCTTGGTCCATCATTAGTAACTAGGTTGATTGTATCTTCTGGAGTTTCCATTTCAAGTGAGTAATTTCTTCGGTCCCACGGATGGCGCCAAAATGTTAATACAAAAGTAAACAGAACCCCTAAGTCCAGCCCAAACCGATCTAGACTTGACCCGAAGTTCGCTTCTTCTTGGATTAACCTCAGTGATCCTTCGATGATCCTTGGTTCGACTAGCCTGCACTAAGAAAAGACACCTGGTTGAGGGGGGGCTAAACCCCTGATTCAACTCGGGCGTGAGAGTAAGTTTTCTAGTTCGGACAAATGGATAAAAGCATAAAGCTGAATTGAAATAACCTGTGGATACTTACTGTTTACCGGGGTATTTATAGGAGACCATCTGGATAATAGGGTGTTCCCTGGACTTTACCTCCTTTATCCAATGGTTAAAGGGATGCTCCTTCGACCGAGCATCTTTCCTTTCCTCTTTTGTTGCTTCCTTGTCGTATTCTTCTTGTCTTTTATCTGCTTTGTCGTCTTTTGACCGAACCAGACCTTTCGGACCACCTGATCCGGCCCAACCCGAACCAGGTGGTCGGGCCCTATGTCAACAGTAAATGCATAAGGCTCGATATCGTCTCTGTTTCTTTTACAGTTTCCAGAATGTGTATATGTCACCTCTTTTTGCCGGATTTCTTTATGACTAGAACCCTTTTGCTAACATTGATATCAATTACTTATCTTTTATATGCGACTGACTAATAGTCGTCCTACAATAGTTTTACATTTCTCTTTCATTATTACAAGGGTTTCTCGCTTTATATGTTTTTCACTTTATCTTCAACAGAAATGCAAGACCATGGGATAGTTCAAGTTGAGGAAACAGTGATACCAAAACCAACAAAAAGGAAACCCGCTACACAAAAGCTCCCAAAGAATCTCATACTAGAAAACAACATGAAAGGTGTTCCCCAAATAATCCGCCCTCCCAAAAGAAGCTCAAAAAATGAACCACACCAAATTTTCCAACAGCAAGAAAGGTCAACTTCTGATTCCTTACCCGACTCTTCTACTGCTAACGAGTATCGCTCACTAAGACGCAAGTATTTACTACTCGAGGAGGAAGGCTTCAATTTGGGAAGAGAAACAAGAGAGATTCAAGATGCAGTTAAATCTCTTGAGGAGGAGAAGCTCGCACTGTTAGATGAACTCGTTGTGTTGGAAGGCCTTGTCGATCCATCAGAGATGGACCCCACTCAGCGTTTACCATAATTTTTCTTTAATTTATAAGTCAGTTAACTGGTTAACATATCTATAGCTGAATTATGTACGTAAAACTTGCATTTTGCTTGAATGTTCAACTCTTGGTGCTCGAATGTAGTTTTTTATTTGATTTGTGATCGGGATATCTGATAAAATTCCAAGTAATGCTACATTTACAATGAATTGAATGCTAACAAATATATATATACCATGTTTCAAGAAACGTGCACAAAACAGACTAAAGAAAACAAATCTGTATATATTTGCTAGCCATAAACTATACGACTGCACCCAAATTAGAAGGTGCAGCTCGAACAACTAGAGGTGTAGTAACACGTAAATTTGTGTTTTTCCATTGCAAGTAACCAAATACGTAACCCTGAGATGGTGCAGAAATCTTGAAAGTGACGGTGAAGCTAACTTTTTGACCATAGCGGGTGAAGACTAATCTTTTTGGGAATACACTGACTTGAATCCCATGTGGAGAAGATACCGCTGCTCTGTAAGTGATTTTATTTCTCTGCTTACTAACGTTTGTCAAAGTTCTAGTAACCGAGTAGCTTGATTTGAGGTTGGGTACTAAGATTGCGGGATAATTGAGGCTAGAGGGCGTTGAAAATGCTTTGTTTTCACAAGTGCTGTTGTCTCTGGTTATCGGGTGAAGCAATTTTTCATCATAACCTATCGAGCAAAGAAATGATTTGTAGTCTGTAGGCTTTGCATCGTAGACAAGACCAGGATCAAGAACCGTTGTAGGGTCAAGAAAGCCAGAGCCGTAGTCAAAGGCATTTCCCCTTCTTCCTTCAGGGTCAACTCTGATAGGTTTTCCGTTTTTGTCGAAAACCGTAGCTGCATTATTATTATTATTTATTTCAGATTCTCCGATTCTAAAGCTATTTATAGAGATTTTAATAATTCATATCTACCCCCCATGGTCAGTAGAGGTGGCAAGATGGGTGGGTTGGGTAACAAGTCAAAACAGGTTCGGGTTGAAACAGTTTTTTGTCTATTATTTAGGTCTCTTTGAAATAATTTATTGCAATAATTTGAACTTTACAAATCATATTATTACTACCATACTAATCTAAATCGTTGAATATAACTTCGGGTGATTTTCAACCCATTTGACCCATTCTCCTTTTAGCTAATTCTTTTTATTTGACCCGTTCTCCTTTTAGCTAATTTTTTATTTGACCCGTTCACCTTATAGCTAAAAAAATTATGTGACCCGTTACATAAAACACAACCCAAATAAATCGAAATTGAGACCTCTAATAGCCAGTAAACTTTACCCGTAGTCATGATTGCAGATTTAATTGCTGACGGTGACCATGAGGGATGAACGGATTTGATTAAAGCAACAATCCCAGTAACATGTGGACAAGCCATAGAAGTTCCCGAAAGAATGTTAAAGTTCATTTTTCCAACCGCTGGTGACCATGCTGCAAGGATATTTAATCCTGGAGCTGCAACATCAGGCTACAGAAATAGGTAAACAGTTCAGTTTAGTTACCATCTGTAGTCGGTAAAATGTGAGAAAAATTTAAAATAAACTTTTAATCGTTACCTTTAGAATTTCTGGTGTTAAGGCATTAGGACCTCTTGAAGAGAATGATGCTACTCGAGGGGCAGGCTGTGCTCCTAATTTGGAATTTGAAGCGAAAATTCTTGCTGTTGCATTACTATATGTTGATAGAAATAAGTGTTAAGATTAGAATAACAGAATTTATATTAGTAATATAATTATTTAAACATTATTAAGTAAGAGGCACTAACCGTGTTTTACTAATGTAAGATAGAATCCTGTTTCCCATCCTTTTTCCAACAATTGCAGCCGGGATCACAAATGGAATTGCCACATCCTTATCAGTTTCATCTATTAGGATCATTCCAACTCCACCAGCTGCTTTGACCACCTCGCTCTTAGCCAGTTTTGACTCTGTTGTCCGCTCCGCGTGTCGGCATAACAACACCTTTCCTTTAGTCTTTGTGCGGTTTAACGAGCTTTCTAGGCAGTAACTACAAGGAAAAACATAAAGAGGTACAAAAAGGAAGATTTAACACTCCTTTAACACAAGAATAGTTTGTATAGGTGGCAATTTCGGCCCATTTATATATGAAAGGTTCGATTCTGGGCCAAGTAGTATATCTAACGGGTCAAATGTATCAAATCAGAAAGGAAACGAGTAAAAAAGGTCTAAATTGCCAAAATGTATTTTAAATAAATATAAAAATAGTTTATTACCAAAGAATTCTGTAACATACTTGGCACAGTAAATAATAATTTAAAAATTGGACAAAAAAATGTTTCGGGAAATTTAGACTTGTACCAAAACTCATTCATTTTAGCCCAGACCTGTTTCGACCCGTTCAGCGACCCACCCATATTTGCCACCTCTACTATTTTGTAAACTATGAACAAAAGTACCTGTTTTCACCTGGATTGGTAAGGGGTGAAGAAACCCCTATTTGCTATTGACGCTGATATGATTCTTGCAGGGGCCCTCATTTGATGCATGCTAAGACTTTCCCCCTGATTATCAATATATGGCGATAACAGTTAGCTTAAAAAGAATATGTTTAACTAAAGATTTTGTAAAAAGGTAATATCTCGAGATACCTTTAATTTAACACCATTCCCCATTTCAAGTTCAGAACTAAACTCTCTGTCTGTTGAACTAGCTGCAACGGTTATCAGCCAAGGAGCAAGATTCGTAGCAGACCCTTTAGTTCCTTCGTTTCCAACCGAAGAAACAACAGCTATTCCACGACTAACCGCATGAAACGATCCAATGGAGATGGCATCACTAAAATAGTCTCCTTGAGGAGCATCGGGCCCTAAGGATAGTGATACGATGTGAACACCGTCTCTGACAGCATCATCAAATGCAGCCAAAATATCAGCATCATAACAACCTGAATCCCAACATGTTTTATATACTGCAATCCTAGCCATTGGTGCACCGCCTCTTGCTCCACCACTTGCCAGACCGTTATAGTTCATGTTTTCCACATAACGCCCAGCGGCTGTGGAGGCTGTGTGGCTTCCGTGACCGTTGCTATCTCTTGGGGAAATAAAAGATTTTTTCTTTGTTGGGTCGTCATCATCATTTTTATCTTGTTGTTCCAGTTTACCATATTGTTCGGCTTCATATCCACTATGGTAATATCTTGCTCCTATCACTTTCCTATTTGAATAGTAAAACTTAAATAAGACTAATAATCTCATTTAAGATCAATCATGGAAATAGAGGCCGGATTTGACTCGTATATGAATAGCGATTCAAGTTACGAAAGAAACACATCGAAAATCGTCTCAAGTGTATTTTAATTGCATAAAACCTCCTTTATTGCTTAAACAAATATAATTGTTGCAATCATATTTGAGAGACTAACTATTTATAAAAATGTGAAAATTTTAAACATAAAGTGTTTCATGTCCATGCAACCAACCCGTATCAAAAAATACTCGTTTTGATCCGTTACCCAACCCGTAGGGCCCTGTAGGTAATGATGGGGAAAAAAACCTGTTGCAATGTGTAGTATTGAATGCTTCCCCTGATTGGCATGTTCCCTTCCATCCAGCTGGCACAGGAGGCATGTCTGTATCACTAAAACTCGGTGATTCCGGCCAGATTCCTATTGTAACATGACCACATGGGTTTTTGTCATACATTTGATATCTTAATTCCAAAATAATGTAACAAAATAAATCATTAAAATTATAAAACCACAAACAGAATAATGACTTATTATGATTTTAGACATTTAGTGACTTTCTACTGTATAAAAAGCGGTATTCATTACAAATCTTAAGCAAATATATGCAATGGAGATGGCACTGATTAGGAATTTGAAAGACTTCCACTTCTTTTTCGATACTAAGACCCCACTATTATTCACGTATCTATTAATATAATCAGAAAGTTTCAAACTAAACGCAAACTCATAACGAAAAAGGAAATAAGTGTTAGTAAAGTAGTTTAAAAGTTTTTACCATCTAATGTAATTAAATCATATACAATGGTAGGAAACTAAAATGAGGGGAAGCAAAGCAATAAACGAACCTGTATCTATGAAACCGATGATAACATTAACTTGATTTTTGGTGGAAAAACCTGGGATTTCCATGGCTTCTACACCGTCAAGACCAATGAAATCCCACGAATGTGTTGTGTGCAGTGTTCTCTTTTTATTCTCAAACACTGATACTACTCCTTCCATCTCTGCAATCATAACAGAAATTAACTCGTATCTACCCATAAGTTGAACCGCGATTTTTAACCCATCTGGGTTCAAATTATTTTTAATGCATACAACTTATTATATGTTTTTTATTCAAAAAATATCTGTAATGAAATGAATAAATTGCATCAACTAACTGTCAATTGAAACCCAACCCATTTCAACCAGAACTCATTTTGACCCGTAACCTAACCCGCCATCCGTTTCGAGTAAGAAACTTACTGGAAATTTGAAGGGCTTGATCCTCAGTTAACTTAGCAGCAAACCCTTTAAAACCATGTCTATAACTATACAAATGCGAACCCTTTGCTTCTTCAAAACTGTGCAAAAAAAAACACCAAAAAAAAAATCACAAAAAGGGCAAAAAAGTCCAAAAACCCTATTAATGAAAATGGGATTAAAGTAAGAATTAACCTTTGATGAACAGAAGAAAGGATTCTATGATTTTGAATAAAAATCTGATGTGGGTCTTCATTTTCTGTGCTACCCATATACACAACATAAACCTAAACAAATCAAATCAAACATTTTAACCTTAAAAAAACAAATCAAACAACATTGTACAAGTGAGTTAGTTAGTTAGTTACCTTAGCAGCAGCAGAAGTGAAAATGGTAATTTGTGCAAGAGATAAGAAAAGAATCAAAAAGAGGGGATTCATATTTGTAAGTCAAAAAGTGTGTGTGTGTTTGAGGAATTGCTAAAAACAGGGGAAGCTTAAGGCAGAAAGAGGGAGAGAGAATGAGAATAAGAATGAGGAGTGAAAGAGGAGATTGGTCACATGTATGCCGTGGTGGGGTATATAGATACAGTTGCAGTGTATGTATATATATATTATATATATTTGTAATGGGGAATGCCACACCAAGGAAGATGCCAAAATTATCCATGATAAATGAAATTTATTACACGCTAATTAATAATTAATCAGCAAAAAAAGAAGTACACAACAAATAACTAAAATAAGTATTTCAAGAATAAACATTTAATTTATTAAAAAAATTGCGTCACTTTCTTTGAGACGGAACTATATATAAGATACAACATGAGAATACGAAAGCTTGTACGATAATTAAAGTAAAAGATCTGATAATATGTTTAATTTAAAATCAAATATTTCAATCATATTTAATTTTTTTGACGGAAAAGGTGATGCAAAATTTTTCATAAATTTAAATAATCACTTTTGAAATATAGTATGTCATGACATAATTTTGATGATTTATCTAAAAATAAAATAAATTAATACTACTTAGCTACCCATTACGGTTTGATATTAAGGGTTGTTGATGTCCTTATAAAAGATTTTGGATTTAAATCTATTTATATATTTGGATATGATTAGAGAAAGTGTTCAAAAATAAACTATCTAGTTACACTGAGTTAAAAGACATATCTTCTATAAACTGAAAACACTATTTAGCTGTTTATAATACTACTCTATAAATATAGATTTTTAATTAATAAAGTGTATATTAGATTATTGAGGCATAAATAAACTCGATTTTATATGCTTTCTATTATTACTAGATCATTGTCCCGTGATAGCGCGAAGATAAAATTTGACTCGTAAATTTTTGTTTATGTAGATTTTAAGTTATTATGATAATATAATGTCATACGTATAATAACATAGATACGTTTACGTTTATACCTATGTTGCATATAGTTAAAATAAAATTATATATACTTTTACGTTTATATACATGTTTTGATATTTTTATGAACAGATTTTAGACTAACAATATGGTAAATCATAGTCTAAATTGAACGATTTATAAGTAAAATAAACTTATGTTTTTTTTATTTCAGTGGAGATTTAAATGAAAGAGAAAATGTAATTATGTATTGTAAGAGGGTGTAAAATAGAAATAGTCTTTGATGACATCATCAATCTGATCTAACGGCTGAAATAAAAGAAGATAACCCATCCAAAGGACCTTACTTCGCCACGTGAAATTTAAGGCCCCTCTTTTATTATATATTAAAGAAAGATGGTAATCATTTCAGTTAAATAATAAAAAAAGATTTTTAAAAGTCCAAATTTAGTAAAAGTTAATTATATAAATGGTCCATATAATTTGTCATATATTATAGATTTATTTCTTGAACTTCTTCTTCCCGGAATCTTGTTGTTTTAGTTTCAACTTATTACGGATATGGTCCCTCTATCGGTAAGTCAGTTATTTCTTATTGATCATATATAACTCTAATAACACAATTCATAAAAGTCAAACTTGAATACGAATTTTATGTCATATTATCTAGCGGTTGTTCTAGATGCCGATAAGGAGGAAGAAGAGTTAGTGATATTAATTAAACTTAACATTCGCGTTTGTGATTTCCAAATATAACTCCAATAACACATATGTTAAAAGTTAAACCATAATATGAATATTTTCGTCAATATTGATAATAATTGGAAGGTGGGAGGCGATGAATGTGAGTGCGTGTTTGTGATTTTGTGCTTGTCCAGATGGAGTTACTTGATTTTCTTTAAATAAGTTGATTATATTAATGATCCTTGTTGTTTGTCATTCACTATGAATTTTGTTAACACCTTTAACGATAAATTAACAAACTTAACGATATTAGAACCGAATTGGATGAGTTGAAAGCACAAGGACACATTCTAAAGAAATAATAATCATAAACTAAATTTGTAATATCAAAAAAATCACATAGACCATTTATGGAATTACCTCAAGTAATAAATCAGTTCTTTCAACCAAAATAGGTAATTTCATATTTTATTGATTCAAACACTTACTTTTTAGTTTTTAAGAATTTACCCCTACATTGCCCATGGTGTAAAGGTATACTGTAAAAACGTATGTAATTAGTGATGTATAAATCAAAATGTGGTACCATTGTGACATTTTATTACTTGCCCTCAAACACAATAGCGTAATGGTATATTATTAAATTTAAATAAATATTTGTATAAATACTAACACTTGAAATAAGTTCTTTAATCTTTTTTTTTTTTTCTTTAATCTAAATTAGTAAACTTGAAAGATAACAACATTGTTTTCTTTTTATTGCTATTTCGTTTGAATACTTGAAACATTTTTTTCGATACTAATCGTTTATTCTTTTACACAAGTTAACATTTTATGTTCAAGCGATTTATTTTTTCATTATAACTTCGAGCAACCTAAATTTTCGAGTGTGTACTAATGTACTACGAAAAAGTATCACTACCTAAGATCTACACAACAACTCAAACTTACATTCTACAAAGTATGATAGTAACATTTACTTTACATAATTATGTGAAATGATTAGAGTACCGTTATCAAAAGTTAATTGGCATGTAGAATTTGTGCAATATTATGATGAGTTTCATTGTATATTGTTTCATACCATGATTCAATGTTTGAAGTTAAGTTGATTAGAATATAATGTTAAAAAAATAAATAATGTATAGTTGTTGTTTTCCAATAAATGCACAAATTGAGGATCCCCAAAAAATAAGCAAACCGTGGCTGTCTTCCACTTGACCCTTCAACTAAGGAGTAGATGTGATCTAAAATGTCAGAAATAAAAGATGGATTAACATTTAATGAAACTATATACATGTTTTTATAATCAATGTAAAAAAATAAATACCAACTGTTTCATTGAATTCAGTTTTAAAGTTAATCAAGTTATGTATATGTATATATTCTTTTTGTACCAACACGATTTATCATTTATGTCAAAGACATTTTCTTTCGAGAAGATGAGTCTTTTATGAACAAGGTATGAATAGTTAATGATAAAGAGGGTAATATCATATGATCTAGTGATAAAATGTCATGTCAGTTTTTTGATAGATATGAATTCCAACATTTTAAGATAAATTTTTTGAATGATAAAAGAAGAGTTTGAAATTAGTTATGTAAATGTCGAGTAGACTGTGTATATATAGTAAAAAAAAGTATCGGCCAGTTGTCTCTAGGTAGACCGAACGGTGATATTTTCGTTTAGACATTTATGTTAACATCTATAGGCTTATAATAAATAGTAATGTTTGATCATAAATTGGTTTTTTATTTGACATCAAATAAACATTTCATATTTAGAAAATATGACCATGCGTGGATAATAATTAAATAAAAGAATTAAGTAAGATCGTTGATTTTTTTTTCAATAAATTGTTAAAAGATTAGTTATACCGTCACGTAGTGGGTACACGCTTTTGGTATATTTAATGAGTTTAGACTTATGAGTTTATTTGATGGTATTTATTAATATTTTATAAGGTTGTGTTTCTCTAAATATTTTCTCATTATTATCTCAATAAACTGATATGCTTTGTTATCTTGATCGGTGTCGCTGATTTACCTAGATGACTGAGTGAAAATAGACAAACAAATAGTCTAATTTAAATGTAAATTAAATGCTATTTCTTATGAATTTTGCCGCATTTGAAAGGTTTTTGTATTGATTGATGGACTTAGATAAGAAATTATTCTGATACAATTTGTGGCACATTTTGAGGTGAACAATAACTCTTGTAAAATGTAATGATTGAATCCTACATAACCATTTTTGTGTTTTATGAAATTTCTTGCTAGTTAGAAAAGAATTTTGATAAGTTAAAAGTTTCCGGCATGCTTCATTTGTTGCATATGAAGAATAACCCCCTCTTGTATTTAAGGGTTTCAATTACTATATTTACGGGATACAAATTTTAATACATTATTCTTTTATTTTAATTATAATTCTAAAAGGATATGGCTATCGAGACTCTTTAGAAGAAAAAAAAGGAGAAACTTTTCGTTAAAAGGTATAGTAATATTACCCCCTCCACACCACCACCACCCCGCACATCATTGAATTTTTAATTATCACAACTTTTTCTATAACTTTGCCACATTTGATTAATTTAACTTCACCTTTTTCTGACTTTATTGCATTTCTCTTCATTTTGACCGTTTTAAGCTCATTATTAGAATGGTGTTAGTATTATATTATTTTTATAGAATTATTCAAGAAGTTCGTATACAAACAACAATAAGAACATTTTGCTATGAAGTGTAGACTTGATTTTGATATAAAGAAATAAAAAGGTGTGTGGTGGTTATTATTTCATTTTATTGAGATTGAGATTCCAAACATGAAATAAATACAAGTTTAAAATCTGATTTAAATGTTTTATGTTACTATTTTGAAATAAGAAGAGTGTTGTCAAATGTATATTCAATTCATTTTGTTGTTTGCTTATAAATAAGTAAAATCAAAGAGAAAAATATTGCACTAAATTTTTAGAAAAGCTTGGAGAAATCTTGGCTAAATGTATATTCCATTCATGGCAACATATTTAAGTTGGACATTCAAAGAATTTAAGCAAGTTAATTCATCAAAATCCCAATTGGAATTGTCTTCTAGATTCATTATACGAGTCAATATCCATTTATCCCGACCAATGATATATATTTACGACACTAATCAATTAACTTTTCGCATTTAAGCCAAATCACATCTTCATCTTCAAGTGCAAGTTCAATTGTTCAAACTTAGTGTGTGTTTGGTTTAAAAGTTGAAATCACTATAGGTTTATATTGTATGGAAATAAGAATGGGATTTTCAAAATCCCAACCCAACCCCCCATTCCAAGTAAGATAGATTTGGAGTTAGCCTAAAATGATAGATTTTGTTACACCCAACTTAAGTGGAAATATAAGGTGTAAAGTTTATAATATCAAAGTCAATGTTACAACAAATAACTATAACAAAAATACATCATAATAAATAAATCATGCCAACAGTTTTCAAATACATCGTAATCGTCTCAAATACATAATAAATCAAATACAAGGATCACCTAGGAACTACATCATACAAACAAGTTCCTAACACTAATCAACGATCCGCATAACAAAAGCATGACAGGAATAAAAGCAATCCCCAACCTCAAACTCCTGAAAAACGTTAAAAATACGTTAACAAAAAGTTGGTGACTTATTCGCAGTTTAGGTTAAAATGACCCATTTTAAATATAAAGAATAATGATAAATTTCCAAACATATCTTGTTTAACAACAATAGTGCGACGTATATTTCCTAGCTAACATACACCCGATCCTAACTACAATAAATAACCTCAATCCTAAGGCGATCAACCAAAGGCAACAAATAACCACAAACGGCCATAACATCCATCCGTAAGGACATCCTACCGAATGATGAGGGTTTGGTCAAACCCATATAGATCTATATATATGCAACTGAGACTCAAAGAGTTAACTAGTGTAAACAAGGGGGCCTAACAAGGCCTAATGATCATAAAATCTAAGGCAATTCTGATCCACTAGGTAAACAAGATTTAAAAAATAAACAATTTTTATCATACGCTTTCCAGCCCAAAGTAAAACGGTAAAAATGGCTACGAGTAACTCATTGTACTCAACAATAGCAGTGTCGGGATAACGACCAGGAGAGATCACTCCAACGCCTAAGTGCCATAGAATAACGACATCACGTAAGTACCTCTATAAGTCTAGTACGGTTTAGCCTTAATAATTAACGTTATATTACATTATATATTCAAAGTGTCCGAAAGAATAACATTTCGAGGCGTTACCGACGAATAGGAGGTAACGATAGAAGATTGAATATTTAAAATCGAAGTTTAGTCGAAATTAACCAAAATCAACGTAATAAGATAGTTGACTTCAATCATAGTCAACGATTATAAAAAGGAGTCAAAGTCAACTAAAAAGTCAACATTTGAAAAATCAATATTTTGAGTGAAAAAGATTGGAAAATAATTTTTATATAATGTTAGCTAAAAAGTATAATTTATTATTAGAAGTTTAAGATTACGATCGCGTTTTTGAGTAAAAAGTACGTTTGTCGAAAATATATAAATTTAACGGTTATCATAATAATAAAATATTATATTTATGATTGCGATTACTTTTTTGAGTAAAAAAAAACATTTATTTGTCAATATATACTATTTTACGTATAATAATATAAGTATATATGTTTGTGGTTGTCCAAAAATATATGAAGTTCGGTTTAGTAGCCACTGCGACGCACCAACTTGTCATTTCGACGCAGTTGGTTTATGACAGAAAAATGGACAACATACTGAAGCATCACTGCGACGCAGTCAACGAGTGTTGCGGCGCAGTGGTGCCAAAACCCACTTTTAGCCTTTTCGTTTCAAGTGTTTTAAGTATCGTTAATAATTTCCATAGGTTTTAATGACAATATGTAATATAGAAGAAGAAGAGTAAAAAGATGAAGATTTCATGGTGAAATCATTTACCAAAAGTTGGTGAATCAAGGGAGATGTTGATGAATATGATCAAGGTTATAGATAACGTAAGGCGTGGCGTGGCGGCATGAGCAAGCCTCAAGCTTTGCAAGAAATGGCGAGATATGGCGTTTTTCATGGCGTGGAAAAGCGGCAAAAAATTAATATATTTTATAATTTTATATATACTTTTATATATATTTTTACTATTATTAAGTTATATCAACACCAATAAATTATAAAAAGTTAATAATTTCATATATCAATATACAACTAATGTAAAATATAGTAACCAAGCTTTACAAAGAAGTTATCCATCATTTCGTGTCGGCTACTCCAAGCCTTGAGAAACGGCGAGACATGGCGGCTACTCCAAGCCTTGAGAAATGGCGAGACATGGCGGTTTCATGGCGGGTTATTTAGAACACTGAATATGATGGATAATTTTCTTCTAACTCAAACTCACTCAAATATGTGTTGATTTTTCTCTCATAACTTCTGGAAATTGAGAGAGAAATGGAGAGAAAATGAATGGTGGAAGTGTTGAAATGAAAGACAAAATATAAAATGGGATGTAAAGAATGAAATATGGGATGAGAGATGGTTAAAACATGATATTAGATCTAGATTGTGATCAAATATACCCATAATAGGTAATTTCGAGACCAAAATCACGTGGAAACAAGTTGTGGATCTCAAAATTAGTGAAAAAGACGTTTTTGACGTTTTCAGCCCGAGACCCTGACTGCGTCGCAATCCATAGTGACTGCGGCGCAGTCGGTTTTGTGCCAAAGCCAATCGCCGGTTGGCAAGGTCCAGACGCCGGCTAGCCAAGCCAACCGGTTAACTTTTCGTTAACTTTCCGTTAAATGACCAAATTTGAAATATTATTAACGTTAATTTTATTTAAATAATCGAAGGCATAAACACCTTAACTTATCTTACGAGAGTACTATCTAAACATCACTTAGGTTACTAAAACGCTTCCATCACGAATGACGAAACAACAAATATAAACCCGACAAAACGAATAAAATGTGATAAACACAAGGAAGAGCAATGGGTCAAAACAAGACCGATAAAAATAAAAACAAATGAAAATCGGTTAATACCTCAAAATATGAGATGTCACATATTTGATTTCCAGTTTCTAAACCAAAACCTATAACTAAACTAGTTATCCAACTCATTCGTCCATTATCATACCCACCAACATGGCAAACTTCCGGTGTATGCAAGGTACGCGATGCAACATGTCCCCATATTTTTTAGGGCCTAAAATATCATAGAAAGATTTGTAAATATAAAAAGTATATATAAATGAATCATAAAATTGACATAACGATGCCCTAGATCAGATGGTTAAGGACTTATGTGCGACTTTGTTCCAATAACACTGTTCGATTTTTATCAACCAAATAAATAACTTTAAAGCTGAGAAGTTAGCTCAGTTGGTAGAGAACTTAGATTCTAAGTAGGAGCTTCGGGGTTCAGTCTTGCAAAGACTATTTCTTTATATAATTTATAGAAATATTTTAAGTATTCGCAAATGGCCCTGGTAATCCACGAAACGTCTCTCTCCACAAACCAAACAATCCCTTAAGTCTAAGTCATTAGGTTTTATATATTTATAAAGTTGGGATTTCTGAACGTAAGTGGTTGATGTTGTTGTCATATAACCGACTCAATTGTAGTATCGATGAACATTATAATTTATCCATAAATTATATTTTTTTATATAAAAATAAAAATTTAAATCAAGATTATTGAAACTACAATGATTAAATCCCGACCATTAACTAAGTTGGCAATTCGAAATAAGATAAACTCTCTAGAATTTGGAAGGTCAAGATCGAAGATTACACTGTGTAAGCAATTCAGGTGATCCATCGTATATATATATATAGAGAGAGTGTGCGCATTTTATGATAGTGGGTTTGGACTCCGTCGATTAATGATCTAACAAATATGAAGTCGATACCAAAATAAACTAAAAAAAGATCCGAATGACATGTTATGAATAATAAAGCACACGCTTACAATAACTATAACTTAACTATCTACTATGTACAATATGATACTTTTATAGTAATATACTAATTGATTTTTGTTATTGTTTTTCAGGAGTATTACATCATGGTTAGTTGAGAGACGTAACCAGAGGTAAAGTCACAATTGATACGTAACAAAATAGTATATTTCTTTCTTAAGTTTATCTACTCTTATACAAATAAAGTCTATAATTTTTTTACAAAGTTAATTAATCGATATATTAAATGTAATTATTTGATTTAATTTAATATATGTCCCATGTTTGCATTTTTTAATATAGCATATATATATAGATACTATACATACACATTTTGACATTTCTACTTGTCTCTAAAAAGTTACTAATATATAAATATATATAATATATTACAGTTAAAGTGGGATTTGACCGTTGGGAGAGAATGATGACAAGCATGCAACAACGGGAAAAACATATATTTTTAATGGCAGACATTCTTAACATTCCAAAAAATTGTGCTTTTTTGTGGTAATTAGAATCTATGCCACATGCTTGTCACTAAAACCCAAAAGATAACTCTAATCAACTTCACTCGTGACTTTGTATATATTTATCTTCAGGTTAAAGTTAAACATCGATTCGATAGGAACAAAATTATAAAGCAATATAAAACGATTATTATTTCTGATAAATAATGAATAGTTTGGATAACGGTTAAAAATGGGTGTGGACCAAAACGAACATAGTAGTAATTTTTATACACCACACTAATTAAAAAACCCAAAGCACAATAAACCTCAGACTTTAACTCTTTCTCATTTGGTTTTCTTTTGTTTTTTGATTTTATAACCTAGACTTTGTTGGTATTTGAATAATTTTAGTAAATATGTATCCGTAAATGAATATGTATGAGTAAATGAATATGTGTCCGTAAATGAATATGTGTCCGTAAATATGTGAACCTACAGAAACGCACGCATCTACATTTAGACACGACTATACGTTTATTATTTGCTAATTATTAATTAAATGAGTTAATTGTAATAATTAATAAATATGATGATATATTATGTAATTATGTAGGTTTCTTAATTATAATACAACTTGTATACCAAGTAATTGTTTACCTATATATATTAAACAATAACCTCATTCACCATACACAATAATCGACTAAGGTTTAATCCCTAATCGATTTCCAGCTTTTCTAGCCGACCAAAACCATTCATAGGGGTATTCAACTTTCGGTTTTTGAGAAAAGAAGGAAAGGGAAAAAATCTCGTCTTTACGCCGTAAAGACATTAAGCTTTACACCGTAAAGACTTAATCCTTTACGTCGTAAAGAAGTTTCGATCAGACTTGGCCGAACACCTAGCTGAGGTGTAGTTTGAGCATACAGTGTAAACAAGCAAGCTAGACAAATGTTGCGGAAGAGCTAGACAACGGTTGTAATATTATAAACGTGTACTAGCATACAAGTCGGTTGCTAAAGAAAGTATCGCGTACGTAACTGTGGAATATATCTTACACTTAGATCTATCGCTTATTTGCTATTAATTCAAGACATAAAGGTATTACTTAATTCGATTTAATTATTCCTATGTAATCGTGTTTTTCCGTTGCCATGTATTGTTTGACAATATGACTCGGATTGTATACCTACAGTGGTATCAAACAAAACATAGGTTAATTTTTATTTTGGATTCAAAAACTCAAAAATTGTGGGGGATCAAGGGTTAGGTAAAATTTGTTTTGTTGTTAGTTAAACTTTTTACAAATTAAAAAATTAATTTGAAGTCAATCTACCTTGCAATATTTGATGTTTAGTTACCTTTTCATCATGTTTACCTTTTTTAAGCAAAATATTGTTTATTAAGTTATATGCATAACTTTATAGACATAATTAAATATATTGATATTGTACGAGAAGAAAGTATATGATACTAATGAACAGAAACAAATCTTATCTTCTGTGATTTAGCAAGTTGGATTTTAAAACTAATTACACTGGTAATGATAAGCTCATATAGATAAAGAAAATTGTACCTAATAAATTGTTAAAAAAATTATGTAAAGTAATTAGAATTCCAGTAAAATATCAACATAATAAATTAATTCAAATTTCTCATCCAATATGACCCGCTTTCTTTTCTTTTAATTTTGTCCAACCCCGATATGATTTGCATGAAAAAATAAACATGTCCATTTCTATCCAAAATGTTGGATTAAAAGTCTAACGTGAGCCAAAATTAGATTAATGGGTCATTATTGCCGGACCTAAATTATAACTACTTTCAGGTATATCTTTTTAGATTTACCTTTAGGCACAGATGACCTAAAGATATACGAGTTGAACGACTACACATGATCCATATTTTGAAGAGCCCATAAAAATTTAACAAGTTGGTTAAAAATTTAACAAGTTGAAACTTATGTATAGTAATATCACAAAAAATATGTCCGTTAAACATATTTTAACAAAATGGTTAAAAAAATGAACTCATGAAAAAACATTTTCACTTTTCTATTTCAAGAAAGTTTTCTAAATTTAGAAACCATTCATTTACGAAAAAATGTTTTTCCAAAAACTTTTACATTTCATGAAAATTGTTGTTGAAAGATCACCGAAAGCTTTTAGGATTGTTTACCTGATAAATTTCTCATGTCCGAGGAGACTAATGGAATACGGCCATCACCATCATCGTCGGAGGCGGACCCAACGCCTGCTGAGTTTACCGGAAAAACTGGACCACCATTTCACGAGTTTCCTGCATTGATAATGTGGCTTGGCAATCTGCATTTCCTTATTTTCCTCGTCATGGCTTCATTCTTATTTCTTCCTCTTTTCAAATTCTCAATGTATGTAATTCGTTAAATTACGTCTCTATTTCCTTCAATATAAGTTTTCTAAAGCAATTTGATTCATCATGTCTTTTTTTAAGAGTATTGGGAATCCTTGTGGTGCTAATATTCATCCCAATTAACGAAAACAGCCAATGGGGATTAGCTTTAGCCAGGTTATTACCCTTTATTCAAGTATACGTACATGTTGTCTTGATATATTATGGTATATAACACACTTCCATTTGAAGAAAGTAAGTTTATGATGTTAATTAGGCAATTTGAGCTGTTTACTAACTGTTGATCATTTAATTTATACGTAGTGGTTAAGGAACTAATTAGCATTTCCCTTCGGTTTCAGGTACATATATAAGAATGTGGCTGGTTATTTTCCTGCTACCGTATATGTCGAGGATATCAAAGCTTTTAATCCTAATCAGTCTTATGGTAAATGTCTCCCTTGTGCTCTTGATCAAAATACTTATTTCCTACTGAATGAGTTAAACGTCTCCTAATTTGTTATGAACGAAAAAATGACTGTTAACATGTACACTATTTATGAAAGAACATTATAAATCTAAATGTATGAATTATGATTGTTTGATACATCTTTTAATTGACTTTCCTAACATAGTTTTCGGGTATGAGCCACATTCGGTATGGCCACTTGGAGCTGGGATACTATTAGATCTTGCACATTATTTTCATATTACAAAAATCAAGATTCTTGCTAGTAGCGCTGTAAGACTTGTTACCCTTGATACCCGTTTGGTCTTTTCTATTGCATAAAATATATCTTGAATATTGGTTTTTGACGTATTGACCAATAAGGTATTCTACACCCCGCTCATGAGGCATCATTGGACATGGTTAGGAGTGTCGTCGGTAAACAAGACAAACTTTTCGTCTCTTTTAAAAGCTGGTTATAGCTGCATAGTGATACCAGGTGGAGTACAAGAAGCATTTCATATGAAGCATGAATCTGAGGTTTGATGTTCATTTTTCATCACTTTCACATGAGAATAATCTATTATGTTAATTGCTCATAAGACGGGCGTCAAAAAGTAACATTTTAGAGGTTATTTATTGACATAGTTATAGGTATATATCTAATCAGATTGCCAAACAACATGCAGCGCAAACAATTAGAATCAAGCACATAATCAATATTAACTAAGTTAAAAATTGTACATTTGTTGTTGATTTACCTCATTTAGGATTTATAGTGAAATCCTAATACAGGCTTGTACATGACATCATCTTTAGCGACAGACTTGTATGCTAGTATACGTTTATTATCACCACAACTCTTGAACTCAATAAAAACAAACCGAAACCCTTTGGGTTTTGTAAACCGATCGAATGGAGAAAGGAGAGGATCATTAGGCTTAAGATCCCTAATCGATTTATGGTGTAGGAAAATAACGAACTTGGTGTTCCTTACATAGCTAACCAATGCCTTGGAGTCCAAATTGTATTATAATTAGGAAACCTCCATAATTACATAATACATCATCCAATATATTAAATATTACACTTAACATATTAAGTAATAGATAATAATTAATAAATATATAGTCTGGTCTAGATATTAATGTGTGTAGCCCCGTAAATCCTATGAGGCTTATAAGTTAGAAGGTGTTTAACTTTCTAATTTTCCATCAATGTGGGGCATGTTCTCAGAATATGTGCCTAATTTTTTTTATTTATAGGTCGCTTTTGTAAAGGCAAGGAGAGGATTCATACGCCTCGCAATGGAGAACAATTCACCCGTTGTTCCTGTTTTCGCCTTTGGCCAGGTATGAGAGGATATTTGGAAGCGTGATTTGTAAATGACAATGTGATATGGAATAAATAGAATCAGACAATCAACTTTAACGGACATTAGAAAGTTCAATTAAAACTCGTCTTGAATGTTTCAGTCCTTTGTTTACAACTGGTGGAAGCCGCGGGGAAAGTTCTTCCTGAAACTCTCTAGAGTGATGAAATTTGCGCCTATCGTCTACTGGGGTGCCTTCTGGTAAGCGGTATCCATATGACTCTACGTACTTTTAAATAAATTAACCACCTTGTTATCATGATTAGTCACAAATTTTTATATATTATTTTGTAGGTCTTTTATACCCTTTCGGCGACCAATTCTTATGGTGGTAGGCAAACCAATACATTTCAAGAATAATCCTGCACCCTCCATGGAAGAGGTAATCAAGTTTTTATTAATGTTTTTTGTAAAAAGTACTATAAGGGTAGTTTTATAATCTCATTTCAAACTTCTGGGAATACTTTGTGGGTCTTTTATTTTGCTTTTGTATTTCTTTTTGTAGGTTTCAGAAGTACATGGTCAGTTTGTGGAAGCACTTCAAAATCTATTCGATAGGCATAAAACACGAGCTGGTTATCCTGATCTCGAACTACAGATTATGTGATAATGCATCATCATATTACCATGGGATAGGGGAACGAACACGAGCTACTAATCACTAAATACTGATTACTAACTTTTTAAACATTAATTATAATTATTCCTTTTTGTGTTGTTTACTTAGGTCACGAGTTGAAGTAGTGTGGTTTGTATCTAACTTTCTTTAAGAAAAAACCAATAAGTATATTAAATGTTAATATACATTAAGAGATGGCCTTCATTCTTGTAAGTCTCAAGCTTTTTAGTGAGGTTTTTTAAAACCCCGTTTTTGCCTGTGAATTAGATTGAGGGGATAAACTACCTAAAACCATTGGTTTTCGTTTCGTATTGTTTTGTTGAAGTGTTTGATAATCCAAATATTCAATTCATATTTCTTATGAACTTCATGTACATATATAAGTACATGGCTTGTTATTTTCATGCCATTGTATATTCGTATATGTCGAGGATATGAAAGCTTTGATCAACTTGATCAGGCTAATTGTAAATAATTCTCTCATGTTCTTGATATGGATATATATCTTTGGGTGATTCGTTCATATATTAATGGGTATGACTGTCCCTTTTTGTAGTTTTCGGGTACAAGCCACATTCGGGTTGGCCAACCAGAGTTGGGCCATTATCAGATCTTGCCAGTTTTATCCCTATATATTACCAAAATCAAGGTCTTTGCAAGTAGTGTTGAAATACTTGTTACCCTTGTTATGGATATATGTTCATTGTTGAATATTCATATTAGTGCTTTAGATACAACTCTTGATGCCTTTCTTGCCACGGTTGGGAGGACATCGGTAAATAGGACAAACTACTCATCGTGGAGTACAAGTCACATTTTAGACGAAACATGATTAAGAGGTTCACGTTACTCATTTAGCTAACAAGTAAAGTTATATCACATTTTATATTATGTGGTCCTTCTGTTATTTTATGGTTACGACATGTGGGCGGAAGCTCTCATATCTTGAAAGTCTCTTGACGGAAGCTCCCATATCTTGAAAGTCTCTTGAACGATAAAGTTCACGCTTGCTGACTACCGGGATACCTTTTGGTACATGCTCAACCTATATCATTCTATATGATTAAACGAATGATGTTTTTTTCCATTTCAGGTTGCTAGAGGAAACAAATATTTTGACTTAGATGTATGTGTCACAATCATAGTATTCTTGCGACAGTTTTCGAACATGAAAACTTTTATAAAGATATTTAGACGTCTTACGACCAGACCACCTTAACAAATATAATTTTAAGTCAATGTTTAGCTAACATACAAGCTCAAGAACTTTGTGTCAGTTTTGTTTAATAAAGGACTCAAAATCAATTAGTTCAAGTATAGGGTGGCCCCGTTTATAATTTACTAGATCTAAATTATAAAGATAACATTTGGTAGGAAAAACACTATAACATGAATAGTGTTTCATACGACGCTTTTATATATTTATATTCTATATCAATCAACTAATTTAGAAACTAAAGCTGCCGTTGCCGTAGTGATTGAGCCTCTATGTATATATACCGGGAACCCAAGTTTGGCTCCCAACAGAAGTAATTTTTTGTCTTTTGCAAATTTAAACTTTAATCCTGTACTTTAATTAATTTACAAAATGAGCCTAAACTTTTATTAAGTAAAAACAAACTCATTCAAAAATAAATTAAATACAATTTCTTTTTTGACATTAAACAAAAATATAAATTCTAATTTATTTTTAATTTATACAACTAATTTGCTCTTGCCAATCAGGTTCTGCCTGGTTGGTAAGGGGTTTTCCTGGTGAAGGAGAGGTCTCGAGTTCGAGCCTCTCCAGAGGGTTTCCTCTTGGGCGAGCATGGGGGTGGCCGGTAATGGTGGCACGATGATACTCCATTACCGGCCCGTAGGAGAAATTGCCGTTTCAAAAAAAAAACAACTAATTTGCTCTTTCGTATAATCATATTTACTTTTCTTTTTAGATAACAGTATTAATTAAGTAACTATGTCTTAGTTTGTTTTTTTTATTCATCTGATTTATTTATCTTTTCGTATCTAGAAAATATGATTCAGCTAATATATAACGATTTTTTAAACTAAAAGTAATTAAAATATATATAAATTAGGAACCAGGGGAAAAATATAATTTAAAGTCAACTAGTCAAGGGATTGATATGTATATTTCTGCCCAAGATAGCCACGCGTCTATAAAAGTGGGAATTCAGACACGAATCAATTTATTGGGGGCTTCAATCTCGCTAAATAATAAGTCTACTCCACCGCCAATACTCGCTATCTGAAAAATAAGGTTTGGTTTTAGTCTTTTGGATAGAAGCAGGTAAATTTCTAATCTTATGATTACTTGTTGTTTAAACGTCAATAGTAGTAATATTTATGCTAAAAGTTTGTGTTGAAAAGAACATTGTGTTTGGTTCGAGTTTTTAAGCGCTCATGAAGTTTGATAATGTAGTCGTCTGTAACTATAATGTTTAGCTATAACTTTTAGCCCCATTCATACAAATAAACCGTATATTATGTATCAGTTAGTTATCATATCTGTTTAGCTATAACTTTTAGCCTCATTCATACAAATAAACCGTATATTATGTATCAGTTAGTTATCTAGATATGATATGATAACATGTTCATATATACGGATGTAGCAAGTATTTTTTTTTAAAAAGCATAAAAATTATCAAACCCAATTTTAGATGATTAATAGAAACAAAAAAAGTCCATTAGCTAAAGAATGACAAAAATAAAGTATACAATTTAGATAATAGGCCTATGTCTATTGGTTACTCATGTTTATATTAAACTCGTAATCATGGTGTGGTGTGGCTTACTTTAAGAAGTATTATTTATATTGAAAGGTGTGCCTCTACTAATTTTCTATTCTAACATATCCTTTTATGTAAAAGTGAATGAGATGTAAGCATATTAAAAGAATTATAGGCACTTCAAATAACTTAGTGATGTAAGAAATATATTTTGTTAATATCAATTTCTTATTTCTTTTAAGGTAATGCTTTAAATATTACTATCAATTTATTATAATGATAGTATAACATTGCTAATATATATGAAAGAATAAAAAATAAATAAACTTTATTGCTGAACAAAACTAAAAATAGACATAATTCATATAACATTTGAAAGAATGTAACGAATATTTCTACTCCTTATATAATTTTTTCATCATATATCTCTATTTTCAAGGTCAATTAACAAGTACATCAATCATTTTCTACACGAAATATAATTTTAGTGTCAAACGTCGAGAGATTAATTATATTTCTTCGAAGTGCACAGTTTATCTAAAACACTAGAATAATATATACAACAGCTGAAACATTAGGTACCTATTGTAGTCACCCTTATAAATTTGAAGGACTAAACATGCCTATTATTTTTGAATTATCTCTTTGTTTTGCTTTGTTTGATATTGTAAGTTTGTTAAGCAGGTTAGTTTACAACAGTTGGGAGTTTTTTGAGATTGTTCACCCACCATTGTTATGATGTTGAAGACTGATGAGACGAATGGAATCGAGCCATCATCGCCATCCGCTGCAGAACCAATGCCAGCCGAGTTTAAAAGTAAAACAGTGTCACCCATTCATACATTTTTAGCAATGATAATGTGGCTTGGTTCTGTTCATTTTATAATTTTCCTCAATGTGGCCTCCTTTTTATTGCTCCCACTTCAGAAATACTTCCTGTAAGTACTTGTTTAATTTATTTTTTCTTTCTTTTTCGTAATTGTCAATGTATGTGGTATGTTTAAAAATAGATTAATTCAGTTACTTATCATTGTCATTTCTCAGGGTTTTGGGAATGTTTTTGGTACTTATGTTCGTCCCAATCGACGAGAACAGTAAATGGGGCTTAGCTTTAGCCAGGTTAGTTTCTTTGTTCCGAAAAAAAGAAGTTCAATTTTTGTATTCAAAGTGCTTTTAGCAATGTGTCCGCATTATGTAATAAATATTTCCCATAAACTTCAGGTACATATATAAACACGCGCGAGGTTATTTCCCTGCTACTCTATATGTTGAGGATATTAATGCTTTTAATCCTGATCAGGCTTATGGTAATTTCCGCCTTATGTAATTGATCTGGATATATTTTCTTTTTACTGTTGGCCGGGTTGAAATTAACATGAATCTATTGGATAAGTAGATGATATGTTTATTTACTTAATTCAGTTTTTGGATACGCGCCCCATTCAGTATGGCCAATCGCCGCTGGGCTACTATCAGACCTTACAGGTTTTATGCCTACCGGCAAAGTCAAGATTCTCGCAAGTACTGCTGTAAGCGTTGTTACCCTTTTTTACTTTTAAAGTTCCGCATATGCGGCCAACAGAGGCTAAATATTTGAATTTATTAGGTGTTTTACACCCCATTCTTGAGGCATTTATGGACATGGATGGGTCTATCGGCGGCAAACAGAGAAAACTTTTCGTCTCTTTTAAAGGGCGGGTATAGTTGCATAGTGATTCCCGGTGGAGTACAGGAGGCATTTCACATGGAGCATGATTCTGAGGTTTATTTTTCATTACTTTTATACCCAATTTTTTTGTTTGTTTGTTATTTTCTTATACGACGATTCAAATTGGGTCTAAGTTGTATTAATCTATACAGGTTGCCTTTTTAAAGTCGAGAAAAGGATTTATTCGTATTGCGATGGAGACCAATTCTCCTTTGGTCCCTGTTTTTGCCTTTGGCCAGGTATTTACTATTTACTCTTAATTACTACATTCTTCATACATGTTTTGATAACAACGTTTAATTGCTTAATTCAGTCATATGTTTACAACTGGTGGAAGCCACGGGGGAAGTTTTTCTTGAAGCTCTCACGCGCTATTAAGTTCACGCCTATTGTCTTCTGGGGTACCTTTTGGTATGTTCAAGTAATACATATTACTCTACATTTAAAAACAACCTTATCATAATAGTTTACTTATTCTTACTGTACGTTAATGTTTTTGTAGGTCTCCTATACCTTTTCGGCGACCAATTCTTGTGGTGGTTGGTAAGCCAATACATTTCAAGAAAAATTCTTCACCCACCATGGAAGAGGTATTGATAAGTTGTAGATCTTACTAACTATTTCCGATGGTTTATCATATTTTCATGGGATGATTCTTTGATTTGCTTTTATATCTTTTGTAGGTTTCTGAAGTAAATAGTCAGTTTGTGGAGGCACTTCAAAATCTATTCGATAGGTATAAAGCACAAGCAGGTTATCCTGATCTCGAGTTACGAATGATGTGATCACATTGTGCATTTAAGGATTTCATTAGGCCCAACTTATTCATATACTAGCTGGCAAACAAATAAATTTCTTAGATGTATGTGACAGAACTGTAATTTGTGGAAATAACTAGGTATTCAATAAATTATGTTCTACATTTTGTTTCGGAAATGATTGTTTGGATTCTGGACCATCCGATTTAGTAGGCAACTTCTTGAAGCTAGTATTTTTCGGACCATGTCCTCACAAGATGCACATTGTCTTCTTGATTTTGAAATAATTAGTAGTTACTAAATAAGAGCATGTGTCACAAATTAAGTAACGAGCCACATGAAGACGGTTGACCAAAAGGTTAGAGTGATTGATGCCAAACCATATGTCCACAACATGATCACCGAACATTCGCTCTCACCAACACCAAATAACTGCATTATGGTACCTGCGATATTAACAAGTTTTTAAAATAGGTTCAAAATTCAATAGTCAGACTAAAGTTTCTCTAGCTCATACCAGTGTTCATGGCTGGTGGAACGGCAAATTGAAGCAAGAGAATGAATTCGTATAGAGGATTTGCATCTACTAAATCAAGATAAACGGCCCCTTTAACGATTACTATGCCAGAGATTGGCAAGAAAACATACCGAACTGCTACAATTCCAGGTACAAGCGGTAACGAGATACCTGACCCCTTGAGACCTACACATTGAATTATCTAGTCAGATAAGAAATGGAATTTATTTATGTGAAATTGTGGTCCATGTTTAGTTACCTCTTAACAGGTTCGCAAACACAATCGGAATTGCTGCGTCCCTGAAACATTGGAAATTTGTGTTCATCAGTTTTCCTTGTTTTCACAAATGAACATGTAGACCGAGCAGGTCCAAAAGACTCTACCCTATCAAGGATGCTGAATCTTGAATCACTCTTAGCGGAGCAGTGGTGCCTATTAGTAGCTTGCGTAATGGTGTGACAATTCCAATTATGAATCCGACGATCTTTTCATAGAAAACAAAAACAGTTATGTTCACATACCTTCAATGATAGATAATACAACGAAGAGGTAGAGAACAACAGTATACCGCTCCTATAGTAGTTGGTGCGAAGACTGCCCTCAAGTTGATATGTCTTGAAAACTTCCGCAAATGTTGCTTCATCACATGTAACATCACCTAATGAAAACCACATTTTCACTTTTAAAGTCAACGTACGAGTAAAATCATACGAGACAAGGATGAATCCAAGTTCCAGAAGTAATAGACGACCTTCAATTTTTCCTTGACATTATTGGAAGCTAAAGACAAGGGAAGCAAACTTTGGGTCAAATCCTGTTGTACAGTTTCTGTTTGGCTGATAGATGCAACAACGTTGACACCAGAATCGTGGGAGTAGACTCGTACTAGGTTGTAAACGTATAACCACAAAAATACAGCTCCAATCTGATCTATATTTCATTAGGACATACATCATATCGTCAAAAAATTAACACTTCTTTTAAGCAGATAAGTGAAATTATTATTTTGAAATTTGCAACTAAAAATACGTACTGCCAAAGATAGTGAAGCATAAGCGATTCCATACTCGTAGCAAACATCAGGATCTCCAAAAGGACTACCTTTCTCTTTGCATATTGCTGGTATTATGATTAAAAGCATGTTTCCCATGTTTCCTGTGATTCATAATCACAGCCCCAACTAACTTAACTACTTAATTATATGTCAGGATCGATTAGATTATGTAAACACAAGCACACTTTATATAAAGATCTTGATCTATCAAAGAAGTTTAGCAGCGGATTTAAACAGTTTGATATTACAAGTTTTGTGATTAAACGAATATTGTTTATAAAGATGAGAGTTTTGAAGAGACGAGACTTTATATATCATCTGGAAGGACCTTTGTTAGAGCACCCCCGGTCATCAAGCCACAAGCTACGTTATGCCCCCTCTGACGCCAACATGGGCTGGCCAGCCGCACCATGGCCCACGTTTGAGGGTGGTGTTATGGTGATAGCATCAAAAATAAAGTTTTTAGAAGATAAAAGATGAACAAGTTGGTCACAGATTTCGGTGTTATAATTGGTGAGTATTTTCTGTGTTATGTTATGTGAAGTGTTATGATGACGTGACCATAAAATCAAGGTTTCGGTGTAATTGCTCGAAGTGGTTTAGCAACTTTTTATGAAATTACACAACTTTGCACAGGGTCGTCAAATTTATTGACGACCTTGCTTTAAATGCCAAACGACATTGTTAAATGGCTCTGAACAAATAAAAATATGCATTAAAGATGCTAGAAGAATGAAGACAAGGGCATAAATATAATTATACTTCGAGAACACACATGACATGAAGTTGCATTGTAATATAGAATGATCATTCAAATACACACATCATGCAACGAGCCACATGAAGAAGGTCGACCATAGAGTTAGCGAGATTGATGCCAAACCATAAGTCCACAACATGATCACCGAACATTCACTCTCACCAACACCAAATAACTGCACTATTGTACCTGCCATAAAAACAAGTTTTACTAATCTGTACAACATTTGGAAATTACCATCCAAAGCTCATACCAGTGTTCATGGCTGGTGGTACCGCAAACTGAAGCAGAAGAACAAAAACATAAAGAGGATCCGCATGTACTAATCCAAGATAAACCGCTCCCTTCACGGTTAATATGCCCAAAAGTGGCAAGAAAACATACCGAACTACTACAATTCCAAATACAATTGATAACGAGATACCAGACCCTTTGAGACCTGAAAATTGTATCGAGAAATATTAAGAAACTTTATGTGGGAATGTGAATCGATGGTTCACTTTAGCTACGTACCTCTTAATAGGTTGCCACCCACAATCAACGTCACAATTGGAATGGATGCGTCCCTAAGACACATGGAAATCCGATTTTATTCGTACAGCGAGTTTGCATAAACGAAATATTAGAGGAGGTGTAAAAGAATATATACCCAATTAAGGATGCAGAATCTTGAATCACTCTCAGTGGAGCTGTGGTGCCGATTAGTAGCCTGCGTATTGGTGTGACCGTGCCAATAACGAACCCCACAATCTTGTACAATAATACAGAAATTGTTACTTTCGATTACTTACTTTTATGATTGATAATATAACTAGAGATAGAAAAACAGTATACCGCTCCTATAGTAGTTGGTGCAAACACCGCCTTCAAATTGATCTGTCTTGAAAACTTTGCCAAATGTTGCTTTATAACACTTAGCATCTCCTAATACAAACCACATTTTGGTTTATAAGGTTAGACGTACGAGTAAATTCAAATGAGACGTGGATGACTCCAAGTTCCAAAATCTAAAAACCACCTTCACTTTTCCTTTGAAATTATAAGCAGAAGATGTAGACAAAGGAAGCAAACTTTGGGTCAAATCTGCTTGCACGGTTTCTGTTTGCAGGTTGTTAGATGCAACAATGTTGTTACTAGAATCGTGGGAGAATACTCGTACTAGATTGTAAACGTATAACCACAAAAATACAGCTCCAATCTGATGAATATTTTCATTATGACAACATGCATCTTGTTGAAAAAAAAACTAACAGTTTGGTAATTTATGCAAGTAAATACATACCGCCAAAGACAGTGAAGCATAAGCTATGCCATAATCATAGCAAACAACAGGATCTCCAAAGGGACTACCTTTCTCTTTGCATACAGCTGGTATTATGATTAAAAACATGCTTCCCAGGTTGCCTGCGGCACATGTGCCGAGAACCAGACCCTTTAGATGTTGAGGTGGTTTAGCAATGATCATAAGCACCCATCCAAGTGCAGATCCAATTATGTATGTTAGAAGAATATTAACAGGCATATACCACCTGCAGTTTGCAACCACTCGAGACCTTACAAAAACATGGATTATGAAGCAAGGGTATTAAACATATAATTCATTAGAATAATTACAATGAGATGAGGCTTTCGTATGTGACTGTACTTGCCAGGTTGCTGCCTACAAGTGCTGGACTGAACACAAAGAATACAATCTGTTCACAGAGTAAGTATGTCCGTTATTAAAAAAGGGCGGTTATTTAATCAAACTAGTTCGGCGAATCTTGAGTTAAACTTACATTATTGACTTGCTTTCTTGTACTCTGTCCCAATATATCGATAGAGTCCAACGCAAGAAATGACCCAAGTGCTGTAACTATAAGTAGTTTTAGAACAGGCATAGAAGCAACAGTAAACAGATCCAGATACCCCATCATGAAAATAACTGTTTCCGGAATTTTTCAAAAACAAATAAAATGAGATGAAAATTTATATAATGAATGCATTGGTATCTATATAACAGTAAAATAAATTAATGCATCATGGAGTATATTAAAACAAACAATTTTTTTTTTCAATTTCAGCAACCGGTAGCTAATAAGTTAAGGATAAAAAGCTCCACAAAAGATGCAGCTTCAAGAAAGTAACGGTGGAAAGATTCTCATCTTTAAAGCGGGAAAAGGCTGCATCTTTCTATGAATAAGTTATGCATGGCATCAAATAATGTAATATGGTAATGGCAATTATTTTGATACAAACTAAAATAGTAATTAATGTCGACTAAATAATACTTTTAAGGTAATGTTAGATTAAACAAAATAATTTCTACCATTTTATTTATTAAGACCTTTTGGTCTTTTACAACAGTCAATAAATTATCTTATTCAAAGATATTATACATCTACATATATTTTTTCACTTAATTATTAAGCCTTGAATTTATATATTTTATTAAAATATCCACCTATACAATATATGTCCATAAAAACAGTTTTATTTGGAATTGAACCAATTAAAAACTGAAAATAAATAAATAAATAAATAAAAAGATAGATTTAATAAATTTGAGAACTTTTAACCCTTTTTACTTTTTCTTTTTCTTTTTGGTATGGGCCTTACCAGTACATTGAAATGACCTACACTTTATAGGTATTTGATATGTCTCATTCATTAAGCCCAAACTCCAATTATTAAGCTCTTAGATATCCTATAGTGTAATATCTTCATACAATTCCTTGATGTAATTGCTTATATATTAAGCCCAAAATCCAATTATTAAGCTCTTCTTAACTGACTTAAGATATGATTGTTTACATTTTATCTTCCAATACAATTCCTTGACGTATTTAGTGTTGTATATTTCGTAATTATGACTTTTCATGTTGGCAATAAAATTGTTGAAAATAACTTAGTGTAGTTACTACAACATGAAGAAAACTGGTTACTACTGCAAGTGCTCTTTACTAATGCCCGTAATCCATTACTAATGCTTGAAGAATTTTGAAGAAAAAGATAATTTTAGAATAGATTTGTATTTATGAATTGTATTAGAATTACAATTATTGAGTCGTTTCCTAAAATAGCTAGGTTCAATCTCAAGGTCTATAAATACATAGATCCTTATATTAAGAAAAACATGTGCATTAGTCTTTCGATTATTAATTAATACATTGAGGCTTGATAGTAATATTCATTATTGTTCTTATTCGTATTCATATACAATATTCGTTTAATCACATAACTTGTAATGTCAAAGTGTTTATTTCGCTGCTAAACTTCTTTGATAGATTAAGATCTATTCATAAGTATCGTGCTTGTGTTTACATATACCATAATAAAGTTCCAGTTTTAAGCAATATCGACTTTGATCTTTGAAAACTTAGAATCAAGCAACATATACTGCTATCAGACTATGCAATATGGGATGTAATTGTCAATGGGAACAAACAAGACATCACTTTGGCTGCTGATGGTACACCTGGAGTTATTCAACCTCCAACAACAGATCAAAAAAGAAGAGAAAAGCAAATTGAAATCAAGGATCTTAGTACTTTATTAATTGCTATTCCTAATGAATATCAATCTCAATTTGTAGAGTATGAAGATGAAAAATCTTTATGGGCAGCTCTTGAGAAGAGATTCAGTGGAACAAAGAACACAAAGAAAAACAAGAAAGCTCTTCTCAAACATGAGTATGAAAACTTCAAATCTCTAAAAGATGAAAGAAATACTCAGTCCTTTCATAGGTACAAAAAGCTTACTGGTGAACTGATTAATGCTGGAGTCAACGTGAACAAAGATGACCCAAACATGAAATTTATTAGATCATTGGGAGATGAATGAATAATCTATACCGTCTCTTATAGACAAGGTGATGTTCTGGAGGAGATGGAACTAGATGATCTATAGAATGACATAAGGGTCTTTGAAGCAGAAGTTGAAGCAAAGAAAGGAAACAACAGTATTAACATCATTACTAACAACTTTAATACTGCATTGGTCACACCAATTGGTTCATGATCTAAGTGAAAAAACTTTTCAACTTTGTTCAACCAAGATCTAAGGTCATCACCTCTAAGTTTAGGAAAATCAACCTTATTTAACCTAGAAACATAGTTATTACCGGCATAATAGTCATGATTCCTACCAATTCTATGCATCTGTGCATTTTTAGTATCAAATTGTTGCCTATTTACATCAGGTTTATTCATAGAACTATTTAACAATTGTGTGACCTGAATTGTTAAACCAGTCACCAAATCGTGAATATCAGATATAGACTTTGCATTTTCATCAATTCTATAGCTCAATCTATAACGGTTACCTTCTATCCGAGCTCCAAAATCTCCTAAAATAGTTCGGAAAGAAAGCTGCTTCGTTGAATTTAGTATTAGATTGAGCTTCTGATTCCTTGAATCCACTCCTATCAGTTGGATCTGGAGTTTTCAATGGATCTATACCGGAATTCAGATTAATAGGACGCACCATACTTCGAGTAATAGCTATTGTGGAGCGAACAAGGAAATGAATCGAAATGAATGAACAAGGAAGCAAATCGAGGTCTGAAGAGCCTAGAGCTCTGATACCAATGATATGGTTTTATTAAATGATACCAAAACCGCTCAATTAACCTTGCGGATAAGCTGAATTGTATGAACAACTTATAGACAACCTAATTGGGATTCAATCATAAATGTAGAGATAATTTGAGAGAGATGGAGTTGGAGCAATTTTCTGTTTGAATCGAAACAAATAGTAAAGAGAACTCAAAAGATTGATAATGATCTGATATTTGATAAAGGGAAATACTAGGCCTTTATATAGGCAGTACAATACAACTGAAAAGCAATAAATAAAGCTAAACTACTTGCCTAAGATCAGGTCAAGCATGAACTAAACAATAGGAAGACTACACCCACGTGCCTACTATATAGGACTTTTATTAACTAAACAAAAGACTAACTCAGAAAGACTTATTATTCAATAGACCATTATCCATTAGTCCAACAAACACTCCCCTAAACTGAACATTTCAATCGGTTCAATTTATCTCTTTAGCTGACTTGACGCCAAGACTTTTCCTGAGATTTTCGAACAACTCCAACCTCAACGGTTTAGTCATTACATCAGCTAGTTGCTCACGTGTGCCACAATACTTCAGATCAATTATTTCATTCCTTGTGAGCTCTCTTAGGAAATGGTACCTCACATCAATATGTTTGCTCCTACCATGAAAAACAGGATTCCTTGCGAGTTTAATTGCAGAGGAATTATCACACATAATTTTGACACTGTCACCTTGGTTACCATCAATTTGATCAAGTACTTGTCGCATCCAAAGCCATTGACATGCACAAGAAGCAGCAGCCACGTACTCCGCCTCCGTAGTCGAAAGTGTCACCATTGGTTGTTTCTTTGATGACCATGCGACTGCTCCGCCACTTAGCATGAACAAATATCCAGAAGTACTTCTGCGGTCATCTAAGTCTCTTGCATAATCACTGTAGGTGTAGGCCAACATGTCATCTTCACACCCTCTTTTGTAAAATATACCCAAATCAGTAGTAGCTTGAATGTACCTTATGACTCTTTTAGCTGCCATCATGTGAGCCTCCATAGGATTAGACATGAAACGACTTATCAAACACACACTGTAAGCCAAGTCAGGTCTTGTTATTGTTAAATACAACAAGCTTCCTATCATTTGTTTAAAGAGAGTTGCATCTACTTTCTTGTCATCTTCTTGTTTTGTTAATCTGGTATCACCAGGAACCATAGGGTTTTTAACTCCATTGCAGTTTTCCATGCCAAACCTTTTTATAATATCTTCAGCATACTTTCTTTGACTGATGTGAATGCCACTAGACCTCTGTTGTATTTCAACTCCCAGAAAGTATCTCATCTCACCAAGATCAGACATCTCAAACTCAATTAAAATTTTGTTCTTCTCTTCTCTTTTGGTGAACAAGGTGTACTCACAACTGCTCCTTTCAAACCCTTCTTTCATAAAGTAGCTTTCGATTCTGCTAAACCATGCTCGCGGCGCCTGTTTAAGCCCATATAGTGCTTTCTTGAGTTTATATACTTTCTCTTCTTCCCCTGTAACAGTATAACCATAAGGTTGAGCAACATAAACATCTTCTTTTAACTCCCCATATAGAAATGCGCTTTTAACGTCGAGTTGAAAAATTTTCCACCCATTTCTTGCTGCCAAAGCTATCACCATCCGAATTGTGTCCCATCTAGCGACCGGAGCAAACACTTCATTGTGGTCGACACCTTTTTCTTGTGCATAACCCTGTGCAACAAGTCGGGCTTTACACTTGTCTATCTCACCATTTTCATTCAGCTTGGTTCGATACACCCACTTCACCCCAATTTCTTTAACTCCCTCTGGTGCATTAACAAGCTCCCAAGTTTCATTTTTCGTGATTGCAGCAATTTCCAGATCCATTGCGTCTCTCCATACTTTCATCTTAACAGCTTCTTCATAGTAAGTAGGATCATTAGCATCCATGAACATAAGAAAACTTTCATTATGGGTTTCTTCTTCTGAAAATTCTCCTCCGCTTGTATAGTCTTGAAGGTAAGCTGGTGCTCGAGTAATTCTTTTATCAGGTAGGACAGGTGTTGTAGCACCGCTGGAAGTGTTGCTACTACTCGAAGTGTTGTTGTTGCTTTCTTCTTCATGATATGAATGCTCATCATAACTTTCTTCGTCACTCGAAGCATATACTTCTACATCAGTATCTCCCCAGTCAAGAACTTCATTATTGACTTCTTGTGTCTTTTCCCAATCCCAACTATCTGCTTCCTCAAATACGACATCTCTACTAATTATAATTTTTTTTGTCACTGGGTCCACCATTTTGTAAGCTTTGGACTCATCACTGTATCCCAAAAATACACACTTTTGACTTCTAGCATCCAACTTCAACCTTTTTTCATTCGGGACGTGCACATTTCCAATGCAACCAAATACACGAAAATAATCAACGTTGGGCTTATTTCCACTCCAACATTCTTCTGGTGTCGTGTTCTTTATAGCAGAAGTTGGACTTCGGTTGAGAATATGGCAAGTCCATTTAACAGCTTCTGGCCAGAAAGGGTTGGGCATCTTCGTTTCTTCTAGTAAACATCGCACCATGTTGAGGATGGTACGGTTTTTACGTTCGGCAACCCCGTTTTGTTGCGGGGTATAAGCTGCTGTTAGTTGCCTTTTAATTCCTTCAAGTCTACAAAAATCACTAAACTCTTTGGAGTTAAATTCCCCACCCCGATCTGTTCTTAACCCGCATATAGAAAACCCAGACTCCTTTTCAACCATATTTTTGAAACTCTTGAATGTAGTGAAAGCTTCACTTTTTTCATTCAGAAAATACACCCAAAGTTTACGACTATAATCATCGATAAAGGTTAACACATACCTTTTGTTACTATGTGATTTTGGAGTTATTGGCCCACAAATATCGAAGTGTATCAGTTGCAGTTGCTTTGTTGCTCTCCAGTTACTTTTCTTCGGAATGATCTCCCGGTGTTGTTTTCCTCTCATGCAGCTTGTACAAGCTTTCGTTGATATCGTAAACTTAGGAAGCCCTCGAACAAGCTCATTTTGTTGCAACAACTTCAGACTTGTGGTACTTAAATGGCCATATCTCTTGTGCCACAACTCACTAATTTCATCAGAACAGGTACTAAAACAGGTAGGTGATGAAGTATGCATAACAACGTTAGCTAATACGAGAAACATTCTGTTAGTTGTCATATGTGTATGCATAATTAAACCTCTTCTAGGATGAAAAACTTTGCATTCTCCATTTTGTATCAGAAAGGCCAATCCTTTTTCTTGAAATTGGCCAATACTCAACAAATTATTTTTCAACTCGGGAATATAATAAACATCTGAAATTATGTGAGTTATACCTTGTACGTTAAGCCTGATGTTACCCTTCCCAATTACATGCATTCTGAGATCATTCCCAAGCTTCACGGAGTGTCGAAATTGTTCATCCAACTCTATAAACCACTTCTTATCTCCTGTCATATGGTTGGAACAACCTGAATCAAGAAACCATGCCACCTCATCTGATGATGAGTTGACGTCACCATAGGACATCAAGAGTTTTTCATCACACCATGCTTCATCTTCGATTGATTTGTCGACTTCAACATAGGACATTAAAAGAAGTTCTTTTTTCTCATCAGATTCGACATAATGGACCTTCTTTTCCCCATCAGGACACTCATACTGATAATGCCCCAACTTATGACATTTGTAGCATTCAATCATAGCCTTGTCTACGATGTGACTGCCTCTTCCTCTACCTCTACCTCGTCCTCCTCTATACGCGCCTCTACCTCTTCCTCTGTCGTACCTATCGTCATGGGCTATTTTCAACACATTTTCTTCTTCCTGACTTCCTTGCATCCTTTGTTCATGGATAAGCAAACTTCCATGCAATTCATCAATACTCAGGACACTTAAATCATTTGACTCCTCTATGGAACAAACCACATAATTAAATTTGGATGTCAAAGATCTAAGTATCTTACTAACAACAGTGCTCTCATCCATCACCTCACCATTTGACTTCATCTTGTTAACCACAGTAAGTGTCCGCCCCAAGAACTTGTCAACTTTCTCTCCTTCTTTCATGGCAAGTGACTCAAACTCCTTCCTTAATGCTTGTAGTTGTGCCCGTTTCACCTTTGTTGACCCTTGATACTTCTGACGCATCGAGTTCCATATTGCCTTTGACGTACCTTTGTCGAGAATTGTTTCAAGAATTTCTCTGTCAATTGCTTGAAACAAGTAGTTTTTAACCTTCAAATCCTTGAGCTTGGCTTCCTCAACACTTCTCCTTTGTGCCTCACTTGTTGCTGTGGTTCCGATTGCGGGTGTCGGGATCCCATCTTCCACCAGGTTCCATAACTCTTTGCTCCTCAAAAAGTTCTCTATCGTCATCGCCCAATAATCATAATGACCGTCGAACCTTGGAATAGCCGGCTGCACAAACTTTTCTGAGGTTGACATGACTCACGCTTTTGCAACACTCACACTCTCCTTTTTTGTCACACACCCTCATATCTCTTTTAAGAGCTTTTAAGAGCTCTGATACCAAATGTTTGAATCGAAACAAATAGTAAAGAGAACTCAAAAGATTGATAATGATCTGATATTTGATAAAGGGAAATACTAGGCCTTTATATAGGCAGTACAATACAACTGAAAAGCAATAAATAAAGCTAAACTACTTGCCTAAGATCAGGTCGAGCATGAACTAAACAATAGGAAGACTACACCCACGTACCTACTATATAGGACTTTTATTAACTAAACAAAAGACTAACTCAGAAAAAAGACTAACTCAGAAAGACTTATTATTCAATAGACCATTATCCATTAGTCCAACATTTTCAAATATCATTTCATGAACTTTCAACCGGGTATAATGCCCAGTATATAATCATCTTACAAGATATTACATTTTTAGTCCTTATACTATAAAACTAGACATTATTACTCTAAACTTATGGTAAAAGGGAACTTAACTATCAGAAATGACAAATAACCCCCTTACATTGAAAAATACATATCACGTTACAATATTATAGACTATATATTAGGCTAACACTCATACCCATGCTATACAGATATCCTCCAACTATATCGCTCTTCTATACCGAGCTTTAAACCATCTTGAAATCTTTTCTCTTTTATTAAGGAGAAAGTAAATGTATTGAAAACTAATTGTATCAAGCAACGAGCCACATGAAAAAGGTCGACCAAAGGGTAAGCGAAATTGATGCTAAACCATAAGTCCATAGCATGATCACCGAACAGTCGGTCTCCCCAGCACCAAATAACTGTGTTATCGTACCTGCAGCCATATTAACAAGTTTCACAAATTTGTACACAGTTTTATAAAACAGAGAAACAAAAATCATCATTGAGATCAAGCTCATACCTATGTTCATGGCTGGAGGAAGTGCAAACTGAAGTAGAAGAACGAAAACATAGAGAGGATTTGAATGTACTAAGCCGAGGTAAATAGCTCCCTTTACAATCAAGATGCCAAAAAGTGGCAAGAAAATATACCTAACGGCTGCGATTCCAAAGACAAGTGGTAAAGAGATACCAGACCCCCTAAGACCTGCAAATTGAACATATATTGTAAGATCAGGAAACTGAATGTACCAATGGGAAGTTACAGGTTCCAAGTTTACCTTTTAATAGGTTCCCACCCACAATCAACGTCACAGTCGGAATCGCTGCACCCCTAAGACAAAATGAAAAGCAGGGTCCATTAGTTTTCATCACCCTATTTAAATTCATTTCACATAATGAAAAATCTAGAAAAGGTCATTGTACCCAATTAAGATCGCGGAATCTTGAATCACTCTAAGTGGAGCTGTAGTGCCTATTAGTAGCCTCCGAATCGGTGGGATTGTTCCAATCACGAACCCCACAAGCTTTTACAATAAAGGAAACATTTAAGTATGTCCACATAGGGTCTAATGTGTCGATAATACAATTTAAAGGTTTGAAAAAGTAGTGTACCGCTCCTGTAGTAGATGGTGCAAACACTGCCTTGAAATTGATCACTTTTAATATTTTCCCCGTTTGTTGTTTCAACACATCTAGCTTAGCCTAATGCAACAACAATTTACCTTTGTAGTAAATTTAATTGAGACATAAGCCCTTGAGTTCAAAAATAAATAAATAAAAACCTTCAATTTTCCCTTGACATTAGTGCAAGGTGAAGATGAAGGAAGCAAACTTTGGGTCAAATCCTCTTGGACGGTCACTGTTTTGTTGTTGCCGGAATCTTGACACTGGCCCGAGAAAACCCGTACTAGGTTGTAGACGTAAGACCATAAGAATACAGCTCCAATCTAATGAACTTGTCATTATACAACAGTTGAAAAAAAAAAACTAATTTTTAGAATTTGTAAGTAAAACTACATACTGCCGTAGATAACGAAGCATAAACTAGGCCATACGCATTGCAAACATCAGCATCACCAAAGGGACTGCCTTTCTCTTTGCATACAGCTGGTATTATTATCAAAAGCATGTTCCCGAGGTTTCCTGTCATATATAATCACGAACCCAAGTTAACTACTTTTCTAAATGCATCGGGTTACTAAGGTTGTTAAGTTACCTGCTGCGCAGGTACCAAGGACTAGGCCCTTTAGATGTGAAGGTGGTTTTGCGATGATCAAAAGCAGCCATCCAAGTGCCGACCCAATTAAGAATGTTAAAAGAATATTAACAGGCATAAACCACCTGCAGTTTTTACCATTTGATCGTTAAAAATGACATAACATTTGAAGCAAGGAAAACTAACCTTATCAGTAAAAAAAAAGAATCAAGAACTCACCAAAGATAACTTACATTGTCTTTACGCTTTCAAACGTGATTGTACTAGCTAAGTTGCTGCCGACAAGTGCTGGATTGAACACAAAGAATACAAGCTGTTTACAAAGTATGGAGCTTTAATTAAACTAGCAATATTTCTTGTATCAGTAGAGAGGAAATGACGATTTGGATCTATGATATTTCAATTGCCAATATATTACTACTAACATGAAGTTGAACTAAACAGTACATAAAGAACAACCAGCTGTGGCGCGTATCATAACAAGAAAAATCTAGTCTTGAATCAAATTAGAAAGTTTTTTGAATTGGCTGAAAACACTGTCAGGGTGCTAGAGTGAAGCCGTTATAAGCCAAATGGTAAATCAATGGTGCTCGAGTAAAACCCTTATATGGTCGAGTTCAGATCGTCATATATTTTAGAGCTCATCTTTAAGACTCATTCTCAGATGAGGGGAAATGTTTCCAAATGTATGGTCATAATTCCAATACACCACATACACGACTTGATAAAATCTTAACTCGAAAAAGCTAAGGTCAAGTAGCTCGATTAAAGTTCGTCTCGTCTTCAACCCTAATTCAAGTCAAAATCAAGCCTATATAAGAACTGATATTTGTTATTAGAAAACTTTTGTATTGTATTCATTTTTGAGTTTTTCAGTCGAGTTCGAGCAATTATTGAATCTCTTCAAGCCGACTCAAGCCTATATCCTGTAGTCTCGCAGAGCTATAGAGCGGATCTATACTTTATTTTAAAGTATTCAGTCCGAACTCGACCTTGACTAGGTTGGGTTGAAAATAAAGAAAACCTCAAGTTTAAAGAAAATAAAAACATCTTTTAGAGAATATAGATTTTCTCCACAAACTCTAACCACTAACTCCAATAATCTAAACTTAGAACGAAGATATTCCAACTTAATTTAATTTACATTATTTATTTAAAAATTAATTATTATCAACATTAATCTCTAGATTAAATTTGCTAGATTCCTATAGAATCGGCCCTGAGCCGGGTTATTTCGGTTTTTTGGGCCTGGTGCTGGGCTTCTTTTTTTCCGTTTTTTGGGTTTCATTGTCGCCTGCTTTTGGTTTCCTTACTTTGAGTCCCTGACGCGTGTTTCTCTTTCCGACTCCCTGACGCGTGTTTTTCTACGTGTCGTTTTTGTGTGTTGTTTTTCTGCAACCTACTCGCCTTCTTGGATTTCCATCCGGTGTTTATTTCTCCGCCACCCGAATCGCCTACCGGTCGACGTTTTACGTCGTCCAGCCGCCGCCGTAACTGTAAACCCTAATTTTACCATTTACTGTCTCTTTTAGTGTTAGTTTATAGATTTGTATAGGGTTTTGGTGGTGGGTGTTTGGTGGTGCAGTAATTATAGATTTTTAATCTAGAGATCTGTGTAGGGTTTTGGTGGTGGGGGTTTACCGGTCGACGTTTTACGTCGTCCAGCTGCCGCCGTAACTGTAAACCCTAATTTTACCGTTTACTGTCTCTTTTAGTGTTAGTTTATAGATTTGTATAGGGTTTTGTTGGTGGGTGTTTGGTGGTGCAGTAATTATAGATTTTTAATCTAGAAATCTGTGTAGGGTTTTGGTGGTGGGGGTTTGATGGTGTTATTGGGCAACCCGGTAACCTGGTGTTGCAGCCATGGCGGTGGTCCGTATTTTGGCGGGGCAATCCTGTTTGTTGGTGTTGCAGTTATGGTGCTGTCTGGTACTTTTAGTTATGTTCGGAACTGTTCTCTGGATTAAATTTGGTTGGATAACTAATGAAACTGATGCCGAGTACAAGATAACTGGTTTGAGTGTCAAACCCTGCAATCAGTAGTTGTATGTCTTTTTTTCTCTCTGTTTGTAACATTTTTATTGTTTGCGTTTCCTTTTTACAGTAATTTTGTATTGATTAGTGTATTTTTGCAGACTTTGAAACTTAATGATTATGATATTTGCTGGAGATATTTGGGGTTGAAAATCACACCGTATCTTGGCGAGGCAACCATGTTACCTGGTGTTGCAGCCATAGCGGTGGGCTGTATCTTGGCGGGGCAACCCGGTGGGTTGGTGTTGCAGCTATAGCGCTGCCTGGTTGTACGAATTACTGTATTCATGTATTTGCAGGTCTGAGCCTTTTTGTATCTCTTTTAGTTGCTTTACGTATTAAGTTGATGTTTTACAAATGAGATGTTTGACAGGCAGTGATGATAGATTTTTCTGCGTTTATATTTCTCGAGAATATGTATAAACTGCTGGAGATATTTGGGGTTGAAGATCAGGCCGTATCTAGGCGGGGCAACCCAGTTACCTGGTGTTGCAGCCATGGCGGTGGACCGTATCTTGGCGGGGCAACCCGGTATGTTGGTGTTGCAGCTATGGCGGTGTCTGGTCGTATGAATTACTTTGTTCATGTATCCGCAGGTCTGAGCCTTTTTGTTATCATACTATACTCTAGATTAAATTTGCTAGATTCCTATGGAATCGTGACCTGGGTCGGGTTATTTCGGTTTTATGGGCCTGGTGCTGGGCTTCTTCTTTTCCGTTTTTTGGGTTTCACTGTCGCCTGCTTATGGTTTCCTTACTACAGGTGCTCGATGCGTGTTTTTCTACGTGTCCTTTACTTACAAAGGAGATGTTTAACAGGCGATGATGATAGATTTTTATGCGTTACATATAAACTGTTGAGGATATTTGGGGTTGAAAATCAGCGCGTATTTTGGCGTGGTAACCCGGTTACCTAGTGTTGCAGCCATGGCGGTGGGCCGTATCTTGGCGGGGCGACCCGGTACACTGGTGTTGCAGCTATAACGATGTCTGGTCGTATGAATTAGTCCCTTTATGTATCTGCAGGTCTGAGCCTTTTTGTTGTCTTTTTGATCTGTATTTTGTGTAACAGAATAATTTTTTTTTTATTCTTAAAAAATGAGCCTTCGCCCGGATTATTTCGATTATATGGGCTCTGTTATTTCGGTTATTGGGTTTTTACTTTGGGCTGATTTTTGGCCTGTTTCTGTTTCGGTTATTTCTTCCGAATTGCTGATGTGTCTTACACCTGTACTCTACGTGTCGAAGCGCCACAAGCGGTTTAACAGGCTGTGAGGATATGCTTTTCTGCATTTATATTTTTTGAGATAATATGCAAATTAGTAGAAGTATTTAGGGTTGAAAATCGGGCCGTATTTTGGCGGGGCAACCCGGTATGTTGGTGTTGCAGCCATGACGGTGTCTGGTGCTCCTAATTACTCCTTCTTTGTATTCGCAAATCTGAACCTTTTAATTGTATTTTCGAGCTTTATTATTTGTATTGATGTTTTTGTTTTATTTAATTTACGCGTAAGTTTAGAATTTTATGTGTGGGTTGGATTCTTGATGGGATTAGTTCACGTATCGTATCCAAGGTAACTTTAGGTTTAGTAAATACGTTATTTTTTGTGCGATGATTGATTTTTATGGTTATTTGTTTTGTGACAGTGTAGAATCTGCGTCTGGTTCGTACAACTGTTCCGCCCAGGTACCCTTTTCTAAACTCTACTCTTCATTTAGTACAGGCAAATACGAACTCCTAAAAAATAACACGATTATTTGGAAACAAAACATCAAAACGGAGAACACAAAACAAACCAAAATTAAACAACTGAAAAAGATGAATTTTGAACTAATACTGGAGCTTAGGGCTTCTGAAAAGAGGTTTTTGGATTTGAATGTTCGGGTTTTGAGTATGGAAAATTTAGGTAAGGAGCTGACGAGCCAGTAGCAAAAAAAATCGTTTCCGCGTTTTTTGTTGCTGGCTCATGAACTCTTTACCCAAATTTTCCAAACTCAAAACCCTAACATTCATATCCAAAAACCTCTTTTAAGAAGGCCTAACATCCAGTCCTAGCTCGCGATTCGTCTTTTTCAGTTCTTCAGTTTGTGGTTTGTTTTGTCTTTTTCGTTTTCATGTTTCGTTCTTAGATAATTGTGTTTTTTTTTACGGGTTTCTTCACTTTTAAAATCATTTGGTTTACTGGGGGAAAATGGAAATTCCCAAAGTAAAACTCACTGCTGACATGTTAATGAATTTACTTGAGCTTCGTTGGAACGAGCATCAGTAGCCACGGAAACCTGAGGATGGAAGACAGCAGGTCAAACATTTGGGTGAAAAGTCTTTTCATCCATCTGTTCGACCTCCGGTATTCCGTTCTCCAGCTTCGACGGATGCTTATCTTCTTTCCAACTACAGCCCGGTAATTTCGTTTATATGTAAGGATTGAGTTTAACTTTGGAAATTTCCATTTTCCCCTAGCACTTCAAATGGTTTCGAACAGCGTGAATCGCTTTCAATTGCCCGATGTTTTTTATGATCTCTTTTCAATGGAAAGTAACTAATATTGCTTTTTTTTTTGTCGGTATCCAAGGTGACGAACAAAAGTCAAAACCGTTTCAATTACTCGGGAGCGACGGTGTTCAAGAAAGGACGATAAACAGCGATGGAAGTTGGAGGGTGGAATCATGGGAGTCAAACATGTGGATGGAAGGGTCTTTTATTTATATGTCGGACCCCCATGCTTCCACTTTCCAACTTCGACTACTGTCGACTCTCCTTCCAAGTACCAAAACGACAAGCCATAATTGATTTTTAACATTGTTATTTACAATCTTTCGACAAACATTGAGATCCATGGTGGATTGTTGTTGCCTTTTTGTTATATATTTGAAATAACATAATCGTATAATACTAAATTTGATATTTTGTGTAACATGAATTTAAAATAAACAGATTAATTGTTCATTTTGTGACCAAAACATAATGCAATTGGTTTTAACAAGTACCAAAACGACAAGCCATAAGCAACAGTGTAAAACAACGCGACCCGACCTCGTGCATCGCACGAGAGTCACCTAGTTTGATTTAATAACACTAATTAATAACAAGTTGAGTTAATAATTATGACAAAAGAAATATAGATTAAAGTGCTTATTCAGTATTTTAAAAGAATGTATTCGTCCACATAGTTTTCTCCAAATTTAAAGCACTCGAAGTGGTGTGTTAATGCCCATGGGCTCCGATAATTGTTATCCACACCCCACAACCGTTGCGGGTTTCTTTTTACTATTTGCATTTGCAGAGTAACATGTGTTAATTCGGTTTAATGTTTATTCTTCTTTTAGCAAACATATTAAAGTTTTATGTAATAACATGAGTCTGTATTTTGACTTATCATTAAAGGTGTTGAATTATTATTGAGTTGTGATATCAGAATGCCGACGCCCGCGTTGGATAACTTGTTTCATCACTTTAAGTGCTCTTATGACTAAGATTAGTTGGAGATACTTTTCTTCTAAAAATCTTTTTAGAAAACTTCAAATTTATAAATGAAAAAACGCAACATTTGAAGATTACCCGGGCTACAAGAATTAGTCCTAGATGCATCAAATACTTTGTTCAGTACAACTTTATAATGCAAACCAGTACCACTCACATTCTAGAATATCCCATCATCATCATACTTTCATGATTAAGTGGAAAACATTAGAATAATTTTAATTACTTAAAAAGGTTAACTTACATTTCCTTTTGTTGTAAATTGAAAAACCTTTTTGGTTTTTTGTGTTACTAGACCAATAAACTTCAAATTTTGTTCCCTTTCGAGTTATCATAAATCAAGATACAAGCCGAACCCCGATAAATCTAGGTGACAAACTTATGAGTTGACATGATTAAAAAACGTTGATTTCCCTCTATAGGTTGTAACTTTCTAATTTAGAGTTTTTAGTCAGTAAAGCTAAACCGTGACGTATCATAAGTTCATTACAAAAATTGACAAATATTATTGATTTAGCCGGAATCAGAATCAAGATTACATACCCGACTCAAAAGGCACAAAATATGAAAGTATATTGATCTACTGGCACAAATAAAAACTAGTAAACTACTTATTTACGACAAATATTTTAGATGAATAACCGAAAAAAAAGCTTACATTATTGACTTGCTTCCTAGTACTCTGACCCAAGATATCAATAGACTCCAAGGCAAGAAATGAACCAAGCCCGGTGACTAACAACACTTTAAGAACAGGCATAGAAGCTGCAGAAAAAAGATCCAGAAAAGCCATCTCTAAAACAAACAAACAAAAACGCACTGGTATTTATATACTACTATAGTTTTTCCAAAATCTGTACCTACTACACGGCTGGGGTTATTTAATATTAAAATGACAGAAAGAAAGAAAGTCTTCGGTCATTGGAACTTGGCCATCAACTAATACTATAATACGCAAATCTCTACTACACCAGATTGCACGTTTTCTAGTCTCACATGATTAATTTCTTTCTTCATATTTTAAGTGATTACAGATTTTGCTGAAATAAATGTCTCGTGGTTCATAATATGGAATGTGTGACATGTTTTTGCAATATATCTTTATCCGTCGATCTCACTCATATCCTCGCAACTGCTGTTAATGTTTTTAGTCTCATCATTTTCACTATTTGTTCGTGCATCTATACTTTCTCTAATGCTAATTAATTTGATGGAATATGTTTCAGTTTCAATGGTTAAATATGTGTACCATCACCGAGTTTATATTTATATTGAACTTATTTGTATGTCTACATATTTGTCTACCTGAAAATTTCATCAATCAATAAACTTTTAAATGGTAAATATAAACGGTTGTATAATACAGGGTCGGTTCCGAGAATATGAAGACTCCGTACGAAAGTTTAAAATATGCTTCCGTATAAACAACTTTCTTTTTTTAAATAGAAAATATTTTTATCAATAAAATCGTCACATGAAGTTTATTTTTGTGTTTTTGTTAAGGTGTTAGACAAATATATACATGTATTCGAAAAACAAATGAGATATTTCCGCCCTAGGGGTCATGTAGGGTCGCACACCTTTCATATGTTTCGGACAATACACCTTTATAATATTTCATTACTGACATATTTTTGATACAAAGGTAGTATAAAGTTTTCGTTACCACCATAGTATAAAGTTTTCGTCCTAGGGGTCATGTACGATCATTGTTTTAATTGCTTTACCTTCTAGTCACTCCCGAAAACAAAATAAATATTTACTATATAAAAGAAAGAGTTAATTACACGGATGGTCCTTATCCTCTTACCTAAATGGCACTTTTCGTCCTATTTTCTGAAAAATTACATGGATAGTCCTTTATTTTGAATTTCTGCACATGGATAGTCCTTTGAGTAAACGGACGTTTAAAACTACCGTGAATTAAATCACGTGAGTAGAACACGAGGGTAAATAGGTATTTTCCCATCTGTACTTCCTCTTTAATAACCAACGGCCAAATCAATTAAACCCTAAATCATTTTTCATCCTTTATTCTAACCAACGGGCAAATCAATTGAAACCCTAAGCAATGGTTTTATGTTCGTGTGGTAGGGAAGCAGTTATTCGAACCTCATGGACCTCACGAAACCCTGGAAGACGATTATACTCATGTCCAATCCAAGGTTCCAAATGTCCTTTCATCAGATGGATTGATCATGTTATGTGCCAGGGTGCAATGAACATCATACCTGGTTTGTTAAGGTCTATTAACAACCTGGAATCACAACTTCAACAGAAAGAAGATGAAATCAAAAGATTGAAAAGATGCTTGATTTTAAGTTGGTTGTTAGTTGTTGTAATTGTACTATTTGTGTTTTAAATGTAGGTTTTAATGTAAGCTTTTGTATTTGGTAAAGTTTGTAATTGTAGTATTTGGGTTTTGGCTATTGTAACCATTTTCAAGTATGAATGAAAAAAGTGTTGTTTTGTTTCAAGTATCTGCAGTATTAGGAGTAGTATTAGTGCCAAATTAGTGCCAAAACCAAAATAAAAACCATTACACCATATTACTAACAAATACACCATATTACTTCCAAAGTAGTGCAAAAACCAAAATAAAAACAAGAGTTAACAAATAAAAACCATTACACCATATTACTTCCAAAAACCATAATAATTCCATTACATTGCAAAAAACCATCAGAATACCATTACATTGCCAAAAACCATAATAAAACCATCAAATACAAAGTTTAAAACACTAAATACCAACAGTTTGACCAACAGTTTATAACACTTAATACCAACAATTAATACTAACTGTTTGAAATTACAAGTTAACTTCCTTCAAACCAGATTTGGTTTTGACCCATCTTCTTGTACCACCAGGACTAACACCAATAGTTTGACTTCCACTTGGCTGATGTGATGGGGTTTGACTTCCACTTGGTTGACTTGCAGGTTGTTGACTTTCACTTGGTTGACTTGCAGGTGGACTTCCTTGTGACTGATTTGCAGCTTGTTGGGCATTGCATGTTAACGAATTATGACCATTATTGCCACACTTAGTACACCTCCAAGATGAATGTTATTTTGACAATTTTCCATTAACAACCATACTCTCAGCTTAATCTGCACTTTTTTTTTTTTTTTTTTTTTGAGGCCTTCCAACTGGTGTGTGATACAATGGTGGGGTTATTGTTGATGGTATTGGTGACTTGTCCAAAAAACTTGGACCATTCATAGGGTTGACCTTAAAACTATACATTAGTTTCCAAGTATCTAACCTATAAAGAGGATTGACCCATGTTTCAACTAGACCAACTTTAACATTATTAAGGGCCATGTTCCAGTTACATGCAACTGCATGTTTACATGGTATACCAGTCACCTCCCACCTCCTACAAGGGAAAATCCTATTGTTAACATCTATTGCACACTGATCTCCATGTGGACCAGTCACCTGATACATACTACCACCATTGAAAATAACTTTATACTTGGCAGCCTCTGTTTTCACCACTTCTAACAACTTAGTTGCAGTTGGGGTTAACGGTCCACACATTTGTCAATTACCTTTAGCACATTTACAATCCTAATCATAAGATACTCTCTAATGTATTCAAGACAATGTATTATAGGCTTTTCTCTACCCTTTACCAACTGCTTATTTAGAACTTCACACAAATTGTTAAGTAATATATCAGATTTTGCCAGCCCTGTTAGACAACAATATTGATTATTGTTAAGTTAAGTAACTTGATTAATTACCTTAGAAATGTATATGAAACTTACCTGAGAAGTGTGACCTTGTCCAGTGATGGGGTGGAATTTTGGCTAGCCAATTGTGTGCATCAGGACTGAACTTCCTCAACTCCTCCATTTCCCTTTCAAAATGTTTAACACTTGTTGTTGTTGCACACCTCCATAGATGATCTTTGTAAGTTGTTCCCCTCCAAGTTTTCTTCATGTTTTCATGGATATGTCTAACACACAACTTGTGTTCAGCACATGGAAACAAATGTGCAATTGCAGGTATGATTCCCTAAGAGCAAACAAACAGTTAGTTAATTAATGAGCAAACAATAACATAATAAACAAAGTATGAATGAATAATTTGCCTATCACTTATAAAAGTGAAGTTAGAGTTTCTTTGCAGATCCAAATCATCACCAAGGCATGTTAGGAACCATATCCAAGCATCTTTTGTTTCAGATTCTACCACTGCATAGGCAACATGATATATCCCATTGTTTGGGTCAATACCAACAGTAGTCAACACTTGACCAGGAAAAGGACCAGACATAAATGCCCCATCTACACCCAATAAATTCCTACCAACTACTTTGAATCCACTCTTCAATGCACCTAAACAAACATGAATCCTCTTGAACACTCTGGTTGCGTCATCTTCATGAAAAGGAGGCTGGACTTCAAGTTTCACAGTTGTATCAGGGTTTTGCTTCTTTAACTCTTGAATATAGTCTCTCTGCATGTTGTATTGTGTTGTGTAATCTCCTTTCCGTTGACCAATTGCCTTTCTTTTGGCTCTAAAAGCTTTCATCCTTGACACACCCAATTTAAACTTTTTTTGCAACTCATCCTGTAAAGCCTTTGCTGGTATATCCGGATTTCCTTCAATTTGCTCTACAATTGTCTTTGCAAGATAGTCAGCAATGCAAGCTTTAATAACTCTTGATTGCAGACACTTGTGACAATCCTTGTAAGTTCTAACATACCAAGTTTCAGAATACTTTTCTTTAGAAACCAGTAAAATCCAAGGACATTGATACAAATCTGGATTGGTTTTCTTACCTCTACCTCCTTTATTCTTGATCACATCTTCTGTTGACCTAACATTTGTCTTTTACCCACCACAAGATTCCTTTTTCCCCTTTCCCACATTTGTCTTTTTCCCTTTTTCTTTTGCACATTTAGGCTCACTGCTAACAGGCCCATGATCTTTATTGAGCCCAACTGGTTTACTTGGGCCATCATCATTAATTTGCTCATCATTAAAAACAGGCAATCTTCCTTCACATACAACTCTAATCCTACTTTTGTCATTCTTAATAATCTTAAGCTCCCTTCTAGTCTCAATTGAGTGGTTCTTAACCAACTCTTTGACCAAAAGGTTTTTCAACATAGAAACTTGTTTTATAAATTGGACCATCAGCAGCCTTCCTCTTCTTTGCAAGTTTATTCAATAACATATCCCTAATATTCTCACCATCAGAGGCACTATCAAACTCATCATTGTCAATTACATTTAGTCCAAAATTTTCAAATTCACTCTCTGGTATTGGATCATCATTGCAACCCATATACTCTACATCAGGATCAATATTTAGGGTGAAATGTGACATGTCCACTACCACTTCATCTACCTCATTTTCCTCATCAACTATGTAATCAGAATCATCCTTATCACTTTCATTTTCATCAATATGATTTACCTCTACTTCATCATTTTCATTTTCATTTTCATCATTAAAATTCACCTCTGCCTCATCATTTGCCTCTACTTCATCATTTTCATTTTCATTAAGTGCATCTACTTCACTATCTTCTTCTAACAAAACCCTTTTACCCTTTTCAGTTTCACTAGCATTCTTCTCATTAACTACACTAGGTTCTTTTGTCCAACCTAAAAGTAATTTAGTAAAAGATGTGTGTTGTTTCACTGGAATATCATCCTCAATATCATCCTCAATCTCTTCCAAAACAACACTTGACTTAGGCACACTGCTAGATGGCATTAACTCTTGAAAATAAGTATCCACATTTGTCATTCCATGTTCTATGATAACTATCATTAATTTATGCACAAAGACATGTTCAACAAACTTAAGGACATCTGAATCATTACCTAAAGCTCTAAGACCCTCATCTAAAACAGTGTCTGGTATCCAATAATGATAGTACATAATCATCCTCTTTTTATACCCTAAATCTACCATAATTCTGTCCAAAGTGTGTACTGAAAACTGGTCAATGTGAAGACAATCAGCATAATCAATTCGACCATCAATGTACCTTCTTCTTGGATCGTGTGTGAAAACACCGCCATGATGAATTTCCAGAGAAAACAATTCAGGATATCCTTCTACATTTTGCAAACAAATTTTTTTATAAAACTGGACAAAAGATAACTTCATAATACAATTATACAATAACTTACAATAGATATCATCCAAAAGCCATGTTTCACCTTTACGACGTATCATATACGGTATTTCTCCCATTTGAATTTTTCTTGATTGAAATTAGGGTTCAAAAGGATTTGAGGGGAATTGAAATTGAACGGGTGGAAATTAAGTAAGGGAAAGAGAAAGGTGTAAGAGTGTAATTATGGAGTTGCAGACAATAAAGTAAGGAAGTACAGATGAAAAAATACATATTTACCCTCGTGTGCTACTCACGTGATTTAATTCACGTTAGTTTTAAACGTCTGTTTACTCAAAGGACTATCCATGTGCAGAAATTCAAAATAAAGGACTATCCATGTAATTTTTCAGAAAATAGAACGAAAAGTGTCATTTAGATAAGAAAATAAGGACCATCCGTGTAATTAACTCTAAAAGAAAATATAAAAACTTTTCTAGCTAGCGGTTACATGAAAAGCCATTTCCGGTTTAAAATTCCTTTAGAATGTTTATACATAACAAAATGGTTGAAGACATAGGAATTAATCCAAATATATAAATTGAAAAATATAGTGAAGTGTGCGAATAGGTTAAACTAAAAACTAGTTAAAGTTGAAACAAGTCACATAAGTCCAAAATTATTCAAATTATATAAATGCTTACGACACAAACTGCTTTTTTAAATTATACTTTTACTATGTAGTATTTATAAGAGTAAATTATATAGATCGTCCCTAAGGTTTATATGCAATTATGGATTTCGTCTCTAACTTTGAAAAGTTGCATAGATCGTCCCATTGTTCAAACTAATTACTCATTTCGTCCCTAATTTGGACGTCCGTTAATTTCTACCGTTAGCCTTCCCTCACGTGTAAAACACGTGAGGGTATTTTAGTCATTTCACATTTGTTCTTCTCTCTTATCTTTCTCCCCAAACCTCTAAAACTCCATCTTTTCACCTCAAAAAGCAACAAAAATGGAGGGATCTCCTCTTCCTCTGCAACATAAAACCAAATATAATATCCAAAACATATTCCAAAATTCAAAAATACAAAATTATACAAAACCCTAAAAACCCTAAGAACCCTAAATACCCAAAATCACAATTAACTTCATATAACACTATACAATTAAAAACCCTATAACCGATTCGATCGAATAACAAAACCCAGAAACGAATTTAACTAAATATCAACCCATACATCTGTTTTGTTGTTGTTCTTGAAGAACATGTCTTGAAGCCATTTATAACAATCGATTGTTTTGTTGTTGTTCTTGAAGAACATGTCTTGAAGCCATTTATAACAATCGATTGATGAAAACTTGAACAGGAAAAAAAAAACCCAGATTAAGATTCGATTACTCTCTCTCTCTCTAAAACCCCTTTCTGGCTTTCTCTCTCTAGAATTGATCGAAATCAAGTAACGAAAGATGAATGATGTAATGAGAGATTTGTGACCCTAGCTCTTCTTCTTTCTCTCTTAATGCAGAATTCCGAATATTCCCCGCCGTCGTCGTCGGCGCCGACATTTTTTTCTCCGACGCTCGATAACTCCGATTCATTCTGAAAATTAGGTAAAAATGGCGGGATCTCCTCTTCCTTTGCAGCAGCAGCAGAACGGATCTCCTCTGCCTTCCCTCACGTTTTTTCGACGGTGATAGGACGATGATAGGAATCCGGCGGTGATAGGAATCGCGACTGCGGTGGTGCAGCTCCGGCTGCGGTGATAGGACGGTGATAGGAATCCGGCGGTGATAAGATTTGTAAACGATTCAATTTTGATTGTTTAAATTTTTTTGATTTTGACTTTTGGGGTTATGGAATGGAGGATGAATCTGATTTTGATTTTTTTGATTTTGACTTTTGGACTTTTGGGGTTATGGAAGGGAAGGTAGGTGAAGACATGCGAAATGACTAAAATACCCTCACGTGTTTTACACGTGAGGGAAGGCTAACGGAAACAATAAACGGACGTCCAAATTAGGGACGAAATGAGTAATTAGTTTGAACAATGGGACGATCCATGCAACTTTTCAAAGTTAGGGACGAAATCCGTAATTACATATAAACCTTAGGGACGATCTATGTAATTTACTCTATTTATAATCATAGTAAAATAGTTTTATAAATTTTTTAAAAAGTCCACCGATCAAAGTAACACCTAACTTGAATTGGCTTTTTGACTCGGCTCGCATGAGAAAAATATTTATTTTTAATCGTTTTTTATTCAAGTACATTGTTGAGGATGTTTGCAATTGATTTGATTCATTATTTGTTTAATCTCATTTTAACAGTCTAATGTTTAATGAAATAGGTGATGCTCCTCAAATGTTAATTGTGCTCGACTACCAACGGGCTTCTACTCTAACGATATCAGTGTGGTTCAAGAACCTATAAGTTAGGGGTTCGATCCTTGTTAAAATCTATTAATAGTTAGTTTAACCATTTAAAAACAAAAGTGTGTTTGACTTAAATTAAATATATCTTAAAAAATGTTAATGTGTGCCGCCAAATATATCTTAAGATTCAAAGGTTTTGATTTAATTTTCGGGTTAATAGATAGGTATAAGTAATATTAGAGATAGATATATAGTTTATGGTTTATTGTATTAGTCTAGTCCAATTGTATAAATGGGCTTAGAGTTTTTGAAATTAGGTTACACATTCTCTATATTTTGTTCAGTAATAATATATAATAACCTACGGGGTATTTTTAAAACCTATTATGATATCAGAGCGGGTTCTTTAACCTTTGACATACGGCTTCCGCCTGTTTACTTGCGTTTCCCGTTCACGAATTTATACCTTCTTCTTCTATTCGTTATTAATCTTCCATAAATCTACGTATTTTCATAGTTCATCGTAATCTTCTTCTTTCTTGTGCTATATTTAATTCTAGCCGTTCATGGTCTATTTTGCTTTCCTGCATGTCATAATTATTTCTACTCTACTTTCTCATGATTTATATTTTGTTTCTTAACTAGAAATTTTTGTTCCTCGCGCGTTGCGTCGGGACAAAAATATATTTGTATGTAAAAAAGAATGAAGCATATTAGAAATTAATCGAAAAATACGTAACTAATTTATTTATATAATAGCGTAACCCAAAAACAAAGGTTAAAAAGAAAAATTAATAAATAATCGAAATAAAGACGAAGGCTACTTTATTTAATAGTGTAATCTTAAAAAAAAAAAAAAAAAAAGTAAAATATTAAATTATAAAAAAAAAACCATAACCCAAATAAATAAAACTTAAACAAAATATTTAAAATTAATCAAAATAAAAGGTAACTATTTTTTTAATAGCTTGAAAAAAATAAAGATTGAATAGAGCCAAATCAAGCTACCTTAAAATTTAATTAATAAAAAACAGATAAAAGTTAGAAAACAAATAAATCTTATCTTTTGCTCTTTCTTTTTTAGTAGCCGCTGCTGCCATTTTCTTGATTCCTTTTATTTAACTTATTTTTCTCGAGTACTTTCTTAAACACGTAAAAAGAAAAAAAGAAAAAAGTAAAAAAAAAAAGAAGTCTCTTCTGATCGTGCCTCTTTCTTATTACTTTCACAAGTAATTTTTATTATCTTTCATCTTCTTTTTCTCTCTTAATACTAATTTATGTTTTTTCTTCTTTCTTCACAACCAATTTACGGTTCTTATTAAAAAAGAAAAGAAAAAAGGAATTGGTAACCGTGGGTTGATGCAACCAAATTTATTGCCCAATGTGTCATTGCCAAATCGCCGTGGAGATGAAGACAAAGTTGACTCTGAAAAACTAGATCTTAATTGTGTTATTTTGTATTTATTTTCTTTTATTATTTCGTATTTACATTTAACTTTTAGTTTAAGTGTATGTTTTACTCCCACTTTATCTGCGGAGGAGTACTAGAGATAGAAATATAGTTTACGTTTTATTATAGTCACTTTTTTCATCTTTAAATTATCTTATTTGTTTATATATTAATTCAAGTTTAAACTAGTACTAGGCTTCGACAAGATAAAGCACAAAAGTATTGTCTATTCTCGCTAAAGATGTAAGGTTAAACTCATCATGCTCCATTAAGGTTAAATTCATCTCACTTATCCTCTCAATTTCAGTTTTCGTAAATTAAAAGTTATAAGTCACCACGTCAGAGTTTTTCGCTCATAAAACAATGTCTCCACAAAATAGTTTATACGACGGTGGTATGATATAAGCAATATAAACATATAGAGTGACAATAACTTAAACCACATTGCACATCCGTGGACGTATCATTTCGACCTCTCGTAAAACCTGATTGTCAATGCATTGTAGTATTGTAATTCCTCTTTTATTGCTCTCATTCCCAAAATTGAAGACCTACTTATTTGAAAGGACATTGTGTTGTGTTATTGATCGTCGTGGAATTGATCTAAACTGGCCCAGATGTCCCATTTGTGACGACGATCAAGAAACGAAAATCCACCTTTTTGGGAAACATAGACTGGCGGTCGGTATTTGAAGACAAGCATTAGATGGTAGTTTCTCAAAAATCTCATATTCAATGACCTCCAAGAGTTGCTTACAATCTCAGATTCTTGGAATATTTCGCCAATCTATAAAGGTCGCTTTGATGTGGTAATTCATTCGGCTAATTGGGGGATTTGGTGTTACAGAAACGAGTTTTTCTTTCACTACAAGAAACCAAATTGCTCCACAATTGGTGAAAATAATATACTTATGTCATTTATTTGGATTTCTAGTCGATGTAAATAATATACAAGATCAATTTTATCCCATTGGCATTGGGAGAGAAAAAACTTAAACTAATCATAATAATCTAGTTGAAACTAATAAAAAGAATACTATTATAATATGTTTAACCATAATAAGCGACTTACAAAATCAACTCAATGTTGCCTCTAAACTTTACATAATTACTTTGATAAATAATAATAAGATATAAAATCGGCATTTAGACTAATGAAAGAAAAACAAATCATATTTCCAATATCATGTTTAATCGCGATCGTCTCATCTTGATTTAAGACTATCGTAGCTTGAATAAGCTTACTCATGAAAATTATGGATAAAGTTATTAAGTTAGTTAAGCTTTAGTGTGGGGTTCCTTGAAAAGATTTGAATCAATAAGCCACATGAAGAAAGTTGACCAAAGGGTAAGCGAGATCGATGACAAACAATAAGTCCATAGCATGATCACCGAACAGTCACTCTCACCAGCACCAAATAACTGAGTTATCGTACCTGCCATATATAGTAACAAGTTTCACATATCTGTAAGATTATGTAACACAGAGAAAACAGAATTATCAATGGGAGCTCGTACCAATGTTCATGGCTGGTGGAAGTGCAAATTGAAGCAGAAGAACAAAAAGATAGAGAGGGTCTTTATGTAATAAGCCGAGATGAAGTGCTCCTTTGACGATTAAAATCCCAGAAAGTGGTAAGATGGCATACCGAACTACAATGATTCCAAATATAACTTGTAACGAGATATCAGACCCTTTGATACCTTTTACCAGGTTTCCACCCATAACCAATGTAATAGCCGGAATCGCTGCATCCCTGAGAAATTTGGATCCATTAGACTTCCTTTGTTCTGGTTGCCGAATAATGTAGAGATTAAACGTATAAAAGACTATACCCCACTAAGGATGCGGAATCTTGAAGCACTCTCAGAGGAGCTGTCCTGCCTATTAGAAGCTTGCGTATTGGTGCCACAGTTCCAATCCCGAACCCCACAATCTTTTACAATTAAAAAAGACATTCACGGAGTGTATTATTATAAAACTAGTCATAGAATTTAGTTATCATCATGTTATATATAGTAGGTGCGGAGCTAGAACACTAAGTTGGGGCCTGCGTATCATTGTACTAGTTCCTTTCGAATCTAGTATCTTGCTAGACTGTTTCTAATTATATTTCAGCGTTCGAAAAAAGAAAAGAAAAATTAGGAGAAAATATATACCGCTCCAATAGTAGACGGTGCGAATAATGCTTTCCAGTTGATATCTTTTAAAGCCTTACCCAAATGTCGCTTCATCACGTCTAACATCACCTATTGCAAACAATATTTTGAAATTTAAGGTTAAACTTACAGTGACTACAGGATAATTCAATCGAATGTGTATCCAACATTTTCCTACTCGTAGTTAAGCTTAACTCGTTTTTTTTTCCGACCTCAAATAAGTCGCAATCACAATAATATGGTCGATGACACTAATATTACCGACATTGCATGTTGCATATATTACTTTGTCGAAAGAGGAAAAATTGAAATAAATTAAATTTGGAAGGAGATGTGGGACCAAGATCAAGTTATTAAACGATACCTCGAAAACTTATTCATGCTTTAAGATTTTTGTAAAGTCGGATTATAGACTACACCGTATGCGTCGGAACAGAGTGGGACCAAGATCAAAGCTATTAGACGATACCTCGAAGACTTATTTATATTTTACGATTTTTGTAAAGTCGGATTATAGAGTATAGACATTTATACCTCAATATATTATCGAAAATAAGTTAAAACGTTTGAGTAAATTCAGATTAGACCATGTTCCAAAATAGAAAACAACCTTCATTTTTCCTTTGACTTCAGTGGAAGATGTAGATAAGGGAAGCGGCGTTGGGGTCAGATTCTCTTGCACGGTTGTAGTTTCGTTATCAACAGTATCGTGGGAGTGATCTGAGAAAACCCGCATCAAGTTGTAAACGTAAGACCACAGAAGTATAGCTCCAATCTGGTGAAATATTCATTTGGACGCAGTTAATAATGAACAAATAAAATCTTTTGGAAATTTTCAAGTAACGTTTCCATACCGCCATAGATAGTGACGCGTAAGCCGTTCCATACTTGGAGCAAACATCAGGATCTCCAAATGGACTGCTTTTTTCTTTGCATACAGCTGGTACTATTATCAAAAGCATGTTTCCAAGGTTTCCTGAATTCATAATCACAACTCCAACTTAATTAGTTCTCTACGGGATTTGTGGCTCTTAAGGTACACGGTTACCTGCTGCGCAGGTACCAATGACAAGGCCCTTCAAATGTTGAGGTGGTTTAGTGATGATAAAAAGCAGCCATCCAAGTGCCGACCCAATTATAAACGTTAGAAGAATATTAACAGGCATAAACCACCTGTAGTTTTTATAAACATTAATAAAACTAACCAGATCAATTAAACAACACAAGGAAACTTACAATGATACGAAACTCTCAAACGTGATTGATTTAGCGATGCTGGTGCTCACAAGTGCTGGACTGAACACAAAGAAGACAAGCTGTTCACAAAAGAAGAGGCTTTGTTATACCCATTATGAAAATTAACGGTGTGTTTGTTTCGGCTTATGTAACGGTCATATGAGCTTCATAAGCCCAATTTTTCCGGTTTATGAGCTTATCAACTTCAGCTTATGGCTTATTTAAGTCGATAAGCTCATAAACCCGGAAAAATTGGAGTTATGAACTTATCAAAATTTACATAAGCTCATAAGCCGTTACATAAGCCGAAACAAACACCCCCTAAATATATACATACATCAATTTAGCAGTTTGCTTTAATCAGCAAATTAATACTAATGGGGATTTTGTTCTATGAAATCGATAAAAATAAGTGTCATCATCGCTAGAAGATTAAATAAAACTTACATTATTGACATGTTTTCGTGCAATTTGTCCGAAAATATCAATGGAGTCCAAGGCAAGAAATGAGCCAAGTGCAGTAACTATGAGCACTTTGACAACAGGCATAGAAGCTGCAGAAAATAGACCCCAAATCCCCATCTATAGTAAAAACAAATCGTTTGAGGTTTTTCAAAAACAAATGAACTAGTATATATGGAAATTAGTCGCGATTACATTGTATTTTATCTGCCAGAGTATATTTTTGTTACGAGTTCAAGTTTCGAAAATTATACTTAAAAAGGTAGAGGTTTTTCCGTATTCAAATTACCCATTTCTGTTAATAATATTTGTGATCTTTTTCGAGGTATATAACGTCATTATCACAAGCTTTGATTAGTGATTTACACTTCAGGTTGTATCGAACCTCTATTCTTAGTATACAAAAAACAACCATTTCCATCTAATATGCATACACGTACAAGCCTTATTATATGACACGCAAGTGCTTACTTGTTTTATGCATACTCCCTTATGAAATGACTCATGATATCCATTACATTACATGTGTTATCATTACCCATCGAATTGTCTCTTATGAGCAAATTTAAAGGTCGTTTATTGGGGGTGGCACGGCAAAAAAACGTCTCATAGCGGTAATGATTATTGTAAAAAAGTTTTGAAAATAAGAACGATAAGAAAGATAGTGATAGTGACATGTAACACGTTTAGATAATTTTTTTATATTATTATTATTTATTTTTTTATGAGGATAAAGAAATCTTTGTAAAAAGAAGTAAAAGGTTATGCTCGATTTTACCTTTTTTTTTGTAAAATTGCACAGAAATATAACAAACTTTTACTCAATTGTCATTGTATATATCAATTTTATTTTTTTTTATCAAAAAAGTTCTCAACTTTAGATGCATTGTTATTACATGAAAACTTAACTTGAAATCTGAATAGTTTTTTTTCATTTAACTTATTCATGGTTTTTTCAATAGTTTTGTGTCATATATATTATAAAAATAAATTTGGTTACACGAAATAACAATTGAAAAAAAGTCATTCATTTTAAATACAATTTTCTTTTTTAACTTTTGAAAACTGAATCAAAGGAATATTAGTTCGCTACACTAATAGTTCATTACATATAGAAAAGTAGATCATCATTAATTTAAGGAAATCATTAGCAACACAACAAGGCTTGTTTGCAACACAAAAGTAGGTAGTTGCGAGTTCCAATTACTTAAATTATATTTATAAACGTGTAAAAGGAAAGTTTTTTTCGTATTCAGATTGTCTTTTTCTTTTAATAATATTTGTGATCTTTTTCAAGATATATAACGTTATTATCACAAGCTCCTTTCATATATGGCTAGTGATTTACAACTCATGTTGTATCACACCTCTGTATATATTTAATTTTTCGACTTGCTACATTCTACTTGTCCACATTGACCCAAAAGACATGAAAGTTAGATATATTGACGACGTACTCTATATAATCATTAATGAAGTTTAAAAGAAAAAAAAATTAATTTTTAAAATTGACTTTGAAAAAGCAATTACTCTTCTATTCAATTTGCCTCCATGCCTATGGTTTTGTGCCTGGGTCGATTTTTTCCGGGTTGCCGGGTTGGGCTTTTCCGGGTTGGGCCTTATTTTAGTTTTCGGGTAAGAGTTGTGCGCTGGCGACCTGGCATTACTTCTTTTTCTCCGCTTAACACGTGTTGCGTTATCCCACGTGTTGCGTTATCCAGCCGATGGATATGATCAAGGTAACTCATTTCGACCTAATTTGTCAATTTTAAGTTTTTCATCTAATTTGTCAATTTTAGGTTTTTCATTTTAGTTAGGGGTTGTAGATTTAGTAGATCCTGTTTTTTAATTGTTAATTCAGGTCGCTGTAATTTTAGGTTTAGATCTTAAATTAGGGTTTGAATTGGATTTGGATTTGGATTGTGGTTTGTAGGTGAGGATTCAGTTAGGTGAAGGATCTGCGATTTCGCTGTGTTTTCGAGTTTTATTATTTGTATTGATATTACTTGCTGATATTTGCTGATATGTATTTTTAGCTTTATCCGCCTATCTTGATTGTTTTACCTTATTCTTAGTTATTAATACGCTAATTATGATAACAAAAACAATATAACCAATGTAATTCTCGATGGGTTATTGAATTATTTGCTGATATGTATTTTTAGCTTTATCCGGTGCGATTTCATTTTCGCTTTCAATGTGTTAGTTGAAATGCCTTAGTGAACTTTAAGATAGTTGCTTATTAGGAAGCTTATATGGTATCGATTTTGTTCGTTTATATGGAACAAATTTCGTGTTTTTTTTATTTTTTGTTGAATGCGTTCGTTTAAATGCATACGTGAATTTGAGATGGGAATTCTTGTTTATTTTTGTTTTTATTTGCTTATAATTAGAACGGGTGGTGCGCTTAGGGAGGGTGTTGATTGGCCTGTACTTTCTGCTCCTATCCAGTCGTGGTAGGTGTCGTCGTGTCGTTTTGCCTGCTGTACTACCTGCTGATAATTCCTTGCCTCCGTATTTCGACTGTGGTGATGCGAGCTGCTGTTGTTCTCATTTCTTTTCTTGTCATAACTTTGAATATTACGCTAACATTTCTCTGTCTGCCATGGCATTGTCTTGCGGGGGAAAATATTGATCCCGATCTTCTGCTAGTTGTTTTTCTCCCGGCTCTTCTTCTTGAAAGTTCTTTTTCAATGGAGGTGCACCAAATTATGGTAACCTTCATTCACTTTCGTTACATACTTGTCTGTGACATTTTCTTATAAAATATCTAACTTTAAACGGGTCTTTTGTATGTATCTGACTTTGAAATATGGTTATTGGTATGTATCCGGACATAGGTGAAATTGATATAAGCTGCCACGTAAGGTGCCATGTCATCTATTTGGAAGATTTAAATTGGTCGGATACATACAAATAGCGGTATTAAGAAGTTAGATACATACAATTGACCCGTTTGAAGTACGATACATACTATAGATTCTGGAATAAAGTTTGATACATTTTCAAACACTTATCCTTAGATTTCTTATTTAAAAATATTCAATTCCACATTTGCAGAAATGTCTGGCACAGATGGTAATTCTTGCTGGACCCGGGGTTCTAATATCAACAATCCTTCTTGGCGCAGCTTTGAAGGTTTGCTTTGCACATATCTTTTTTGTTTTTCTGTTTGTGATATATGTTATTATCTAAGAATGCGTAAATGCAGCTAATCTTTCCGTATAACTGGAGCTGGAAAACATCATTGCTACTTGGAGGACTTCTAAGTGCTACCGATACTGTTGCTGTCGTTGCTTTATTGAAAGAGCTTGGTGCAAGCAAAAAACTAAGTACTATTATCGAAGGAGAATCATTAATGAATGATGGGTATTACTTATCTTTTGCTCTTAAACTTCTTAATCAATACATATGATTATATTTTTGACCATATTTTGTATATTCAGGACGACAATCGTTGTGTATACACTTTTTTTCCGTATGGTAACTGGATGAACCTTTACTTGGGGTACCATCATCATGTTCTTAGCACAAGTATCTCTTGGAGCGTAAGTGTGTTAACTTCAGTTTGTAGTATCGCGGGTATAGTTGGTTTGATAAAGTTGTTATTTTGGTGCAATGTAGGAATGGGTATTGCATTTGGTCTGGTGTCGTATTTGTGGCTTGGATTTATTTTCAATGATACAGTGATAGAAATTACCTTGACTGTTGCCGTGAGCTATATTGCTCACTTCACGGTATGTTACCTTTTAAACTCACAAAACTAGACTTCATAACTATATACTTTGCATGCCCTGTATTTATGCATCTCAACAGCAATTATGTTGACCGGTCTCCCTATTTGATTATTGGATTTTCGATTTAGTGTTACAATCACACACAAGTTGATCATGATCATTTGTCAGCTTGACTTTTAAAATTGTGGCTGTTGGGGGAAATGTTTTAGTTATGTATAAACATTTCGAAATATGCTAAGTTTTGTTTCTTTTGTGATAGTCTCAAGAAGGCTTTGAAATTTCTGGAGTATTAACAGTGATGACGTTGGGAATGTAAGTTAAGCTACTTCATTATTCCATTGTATGCTGAAAATATACTAATCGGAAAAGGCAATATTTTGAACAGGTTCTATGCAGCCGTTGCTAGAACTGCATTCAAAGGTGAAGGACAACAAAGCTTGCATCATTTCTGGTATTCATTTTGTTTTTTCCTTATTGTTTTATTGTAATAGTACGAATGGACTCCAACGGGCTACATAGGGTGCAAAATATGTCATTTATTGTTTTTCGACGTGCATGATAATACAAGTTCTTTTGTAATACTTTTCTTTATCCCTTTCCTTATGTTGAACTGCAGGGAAATGGTGTCATATATCGCCAATACACTTATCTTCATCTTAAGGTAAAAAACAGGTATATCGTCTTTGTAATAAACAATCAGTAGACCAACTCTAAGAAAATATACTTACACTTTGCAGATGAACTACAGAGCCTCAACCCAACAAAACGCGAACGATTCCCAGAATAAGCACCCGATGATGTAAAAAACAACCAAATGCCACTCTTTTGTAACAACGACTAACACTAATCATACCCTACACTTTTGTAACGGCAACTAACTGTCTGTCTAGGTATATATAACTACCACCATCTTTTGTAAAGAACATCGACTACCACAACCGTTGTAAACAACATCTTTTGTATCTACGTACGCTATCAAATATGAGGGCGCCGAACTCGTGCAACGCACGAGTATCTACTAGTTAATCCTTTAAATTGGATTCTAGACTCCGATATGAACCAAATGGGTTTCAAGTAGTAATGGAGAATATGGATAAAAGGATGGTTAGGTTCGGATTGTTCTTCGGTTCTCCTAAAAGGGTCTCCAATACGAATTTAAAGTTGAAAAAGGCATTTGTTAAAGGGGACCCATACTAACTACGCCATGTGTAGCTAAATGGTAGTGGAGTTTCTCCGTTTAACTAAACGCTTTATGTGTGCCAGTGGCGTAGTCAGAATTTAAACTTAGAACGGACGAAAACGATAAAATAAAATAATTAAGAAAATTAACATATTTTATAAAGTTTTAAGATAAATTTCCTCCATTTAATCGTTTAGAATATGTTTAGAGAGACCCAATAAACCGTTAATATATACAAAATAACATGTTAAAAAACGTTCGTGAATTTGATAGGAAACTTATTTACAAAACTAAGTTTTGTTAATAAAATTATCATGTAATCTATTAGTTTAATAAGTTGTTAGATAGAGTTATGGGAGTTAGGATGGACTATACTAATCTTTAATATACTTATATATGAAATATACACATATATATATATATATATATATATATATATATATATATATATATATATATATATATATATATATAAAGGGTTTTTCTAACGTGTGCCCTAAGGGCACATTATAAGTAGAGAATATTCTCCTCGAAAATTGAAAAAGCAGGGAATATTCCATACTTTTTCAATTTTCGAGAAGATTATTTTATACTTTTTCAATTTTCGAGGAGAATATTCCCTGCTTTTTCAATTTTCGAGGAGAATATTCTCTACTTATCATGTGCCCTTAGGGCACACATTAGAAAAACCCATATATAAAATGTTAAAAACCTTGGACGGCAATAACCCACCCTCAACTCAAAGTGGCTACACATTATAAAATGAATTCATGGGGATAATGGTCTCACTCAAACCGACACCTCATTAATGAGAGGTACATGAAAGAAAATTAGAAATCTATACGAAGGACTTCAATACGAGAAACATTAACCTTCTCTCCGCTTGGTCAAAAATAAATTAGGTTATTGGTTGAATACAAGTTTCAAGGAAAGCATATGAGTGGTAACAGTACTCTAAAACACGAATTCCCTAGACTTTATTGTCTAGCAAAACCACAAAACTACTAGTTTTAAAGATTAACTTGCTAATGGGTCTGCGTGTAGGTCTTTGGTAGTGGATTAACAAGATTAAATATTATAAGATGAAATCTCAATAATCAACAATCAATACACAAATAAGAACTTAGAAATAAGAATAATCAATTATACAAACACAAATACTTGTGTTATGGTTGAATCACTCAAACCTAATACAATCAGTATTCTCAGTGTCGTATTCTCCACGAAGTCTTGATGTCTGCGTTTTTTGTCTAACCTAAACCTAAACAAGTTGTACCTTTATATAGGTAAACATGTTCACCAGACTTGGGTTACTAATTGGCTCATGAACATGCATTGTTCATGAACTCCCAAACGGAATCTATAGCCCACTAGCAATACAATGTTTGTGGGCCATTACAGACTTAAACAAACTATAAATACAGACTTAAATAATCTAGAACAACTGTCACACAAATTGCACCAACAAACTCCCCCTTGACTGTTGCTTCTAGATTTTGTAATATGCTCAAAGTCTTTATAGTCTTTCATTCCAGCATTGTCTTCTAACTCATCGTAGATCTGGATGACTCCCCATGAATTGTTGCAGTAGTCTCGTTATGAAGAGTTAGTCATCTCCCTTTGCGCTTATGAAGAGTCAGGCAGCTCCCTTTGTCGTTGTGAACTTTGTTTATCAAAGTCATCATCACGAATTTACTCAACTAAGTTCATCACATTTGCATGTAGCCTCCGAGCCTCCAACAGACTCCCCTTGAGTTGTCTGACGCTGAACAACGTTTCAAACATTAGCTTCAAACGTAGATTCAAGTACAATATCTGCAACCTGCAATAAAAACAATTTTTTTTAATATACAAAATATCAACTAATACAAAATGTCGACATGAAATATTCTTTGCATGTCGATACTTCTCATTCATCTTCATCAAAGCACATCTTTTGAGTTATCTTTTCATTTTCAGCAAAACTAACTCGTCCATTTTTACTGGATTCAGAATTAGTCAACAAACTTCTTTCCCCTGTTATGCGTCGAGAGCAGCCACTATGTCAATTCAATAATAGCTCACCTCCAGTACATCGAACTAGATAAATTAGTTATGATGAGGAACCCAAGTCATAACGAGTATGGATTGTCCTTTCTCATTCACGTAGACAAATTCTTTAAAGAAACCATCATTTTTGGAAACAGTAGCGTTAACGTGAGAAGTCATATGTTTCCATTGTGGACTGCAAAATCTCGATTGCTGACTAAAAGAATTGACTCTTTGACTCAGACAATGTTGATTTGAATTCCGAAATGACGGTTGAAATGGACGATCATTTGAGACACTTGTGCGTTCCGGTTTTATAACCCAATTTTGTTTCACTGGTTTCCGAACAGGTGAAGTTGATCGAGCAAGAGGTTTAGTCCTTTTTGGAGACAATTTTCGAACTTGTTTCTTGTTTGGACACACAGAAGCCACGCGACCACGTTCACGGCACTTAAAATAGTCTAAAGTATCCATGTCCTGTTTGGATTTTGAGTTGTCAGTTGATCTAGTTGAACTTTCCTCAAAAACACTTGACTCAGTTGATCTTCCCTTTTAGAGGAGGATTCACAGGAGGGGTCAACACGCTTTTCTGTCAAATCAAATTCAGTTTTAAAGAAACTGAAATTGTTATTAAACGGTGGAGGTGTTTCATGAAATCCCAAACCACTAACATCGCCATTCATCCTTTGGCGTCCAAAAATGGACTTGAGGGTATTAGATGAGTTCCGAAATTGTTCAGTATTTCTGTTAATCTCTAAACCTTTGACCTCACTTTGTCTGAGTTCCTTTTCCTTTTCAACATACAACGTATTTTGTTTTTCCAGGCTTTCAAAAAGCATGTCAATTTTTTCGCTGAGTACTAATGGTAGTCAGAAACTCGCTTCTATCTTTTGCATCTTGATGAAGCTTATTTGAAAAATCATTTTTCAGATTAACTTGAGCAGCCAATTTAAATTTTAAATCTTTATATTGAGCCATCAAGGTGTCCAAGGATTTAGTTAAACGTTCATTTTCCTTGGTTAGGGATGAAAAAGATTTGCACAAGTCAACTACAGATTTAGTGACCAGAAGTACCCTTTTCTTGTCAGTCTGAAGGTTCATCATATTCGCCACAAAGTTTTTCTCTTGTACATCGAGCACACATGATCATGACTGCAGCTGTTCCTCCTTACTGAGATCTTCTTTGTCAGAACACATACTCTATGTATATTGATCACTAACTGAAGCTATCAATGCATGATTTGAGTTTTCAGAACTTGTAGAAGATACTGTCCAATCATAAGTTCGATCATCATCTTTAACAATCAAAGCCTTTGAGTGAAAACTTCTTTGTTTTTGAGATGTAGATGTTGCATACGTAGTCATTGGACGTTCTTGGTTTTGATTTTGCTCAATCTTCGGCTGTTGACACTCTCTTGCGAAGTGTCCCAATTTCTGACAATCAAAACATCGCACTTTAGATTTGTCAAAACCTGCTTTGCCAGTACGAGGACTCCTTCCGCATCTGGCTATGAACTTCTTGATTCTGTGAGTAAGCATTGCAATTTTCCATTGAATATCTATCTCCTCCTTTTCATCACTATCCACTTGATCATAATCTTCATCCCAAAGTCCTGGGTCAGTTATCTTTACTTGGATGTGATTTTCATAAGCAGTCATGAAAACAAGACAGAAGTTATAAAAAAATTCCTCGGCGGACTTCACACTCATTGGCATGTTGCGATGAGCATGAGTTACTTTGGTAGACTTTGAACCTTTAGAAATTTTTTCAGATGATGAAGAATATGAGCTTCCTCTTGTAGTTTGATCTTTATCAGACTGCATTACAGTAAATCCATAAAGTGACGGATTTTGAATATACTTATGTGATACATCAACACTCATGTTTGTTGTTTCATATCCTCTTAATCATTCAACGATTTTCTGCAGTGTTAAAGGATTTTTAGTATCATCTGTTTCTTTTTCCATCTCATCTCTCATGAGATTTGCGTACACTTCCCATCTCGATGGTATAGCTGCCAAAAATCTCTCCCTCTTTTCATCATCTACGTCTATTCCATAGCTTGCAAGTTCAGCTTGAAGATGATAGAATCTGTTTATTATGTCCTCTAGAGTTTCATTGGTAGTCCCCTTGATATTGAAAATTGTTTTTTCAGTTGATTTCCTTTAGCTTTTCTTTGTTTGGCTGTTCCAGCGCACTTCTGCTCAATTTCTCTCCACAAGGCATTCACTGACTTGTATGTCCTAGTGAGATGTAGCAGTTAATTAGGAAGAGACATATTCATACTAGCTCAAACCTTGTTTTCTGCATCAAACATCTTTCTGAGTTCAGCTGACATGGTGTTGATAGGAGAATTTCGTGTTACACCATCTACACTTACTGTTGGTAGGACGTATTATGTTTGAGTACACAACCACATATGAACATCATTGAATCTACAGTAAGATTCAAATTTACTACGCCATGACATCGTATATGTGGCACCCATGAGAGGCCTCTGTGTAACTTCCATCATGTATGCATCAGTCTTGATATAGTTGAGAGATCAGGTTAATTTTGGTGAGTGTTTGAGATTTTCTTAAATCGTTTTTTTTTTGTTTTATTTGGAGGTGATAATGGTAGTAGATGGGGTAATGGTAATATTTGTATGTTTTATTGTTTATATCTAAGTCATCTAGTTATATATATATACTGAAATCATCTTTTCTTTTATTTTAATTCAAAACTTGCATTTAAATGGTATATCATTAGTCGTTGAAAACGAAAAAAAAAATTAATAATTAAGTCGCCGGAAAATATGGTTTCGTCGGAATACTCAGTTTCCGGAAATTTCGTTGGAGAAGATGACTAGCAGGTAACAAGTTGCATGTTTCTAACTTAAACAGGCCGGTAAAAACTAAGTACGTTTATTATAAGGGAAAATGCACTGTATAGTAATCGTACTATCCAAAAAAGTTCATCTGGGTCATTGTACAAATATTGTGTTTAAATACATTACTTTAGTAGAATAAAAATTTTAAATTATAACCTTTACTTCAAAAAACCGTTCACTACGATAACTTCGTTTACATGCTACCTTTTGTTAACCGGTTAATGTTGCCACATCATTTTTTTTAACCTAATCCTTATCAACGTTATAAAGTCAGCTAGGGTTCTTAATAAAATTCAAAATTTGCAGCTAGGGTTCTTAATGATTAAAATATATTTGTCCAAACTCTAAAGACTTTTGTGTTTCGGTTTCCCCCTTGACTCTCAAAATAATTTCTCCCTTTCACTCACTAGTGATGTACAAAACACTATCGCCGGCGATATCTGGACGGATAATGGCAGCATATATATGCACCGACATCGGCGATTTAATGGTCATAGCTCAACAAGTTATTCAACAAAAACAAGAACAAGAACAAGAACAAGAACAACAGCTTCAAAACCAAACCATGAATCTATATCCATTTTGGACAACTCAACGGAGACGAAGAGCTCGTTGACAGGATTTTCAGTTTCCGGGTTTAAGTTTCCTTCTCCTCCCGTGGTACGAAATGATTAGGTATTTTACTACAACAGAATGAAAGATCTGGCGAAAATCGCAACGGAGACGAAGAGCTCGTTGACACGGATACCAGACCTTGAAACACCGATATTGGACTCTGATGAACATGATCTCGTTTCAAATACGATCCAAACTGTGAATGAGAATGCGAATACGAAAACGAACAGTTTAAGTCTTCTCCAGATGTGGTTGATTGTGAATCTTCAGATCCGGTAGTGGTGTAGCTTGTGGAAGACGAAAACAACGATGAAAGTCCTCCGATTATAGGTTTTGATGATGATACGGTTGCCGGAAAACGATGTATCGTATGGTGGAGCTGCGTATAGTGCTATTGTTGGTACCGGAACCGCCATAGTTGATCAATTTGAACAAATTATATCAAATTTGTTGAAATTTTGTCGAGATTTTTGGAAATTGATGACTGAATTGTGAATTTATGGAGATGAATTGAAGGAATTTGAGTCGAATTGGAAGAATTTGAGATGAAAAAGAACAAATTAGGAATCAAAATTAGAAAATGAAGTTGACCAATTTTGATCGAGTAAAGTAGGGGAGAGAGAGAGAGAATAAGTGGATGATAACGTCATCGGTAAAAAACCGGGAAAATGAGAAACAATGTTTCAATTAGAAGGTTTCTTGTACTAAAGTAATGTATTTAAACACAATATTTTGATCGAGTAAAGTAGGGGAGAGAGAGAGAGAGAGAGAGAGAGAGAGAGAGAGAGAGAGAGAGAGAGAGAGAGAGAGAGAAAATAAGTGGATGATAACGTCATCGGTAAAAAACCGGGAAAATGAGAAACAATGTTTCAATTAAAAGGTTTCTTATACTAAAGTAATGTATTTAAACACAATATTTGTACAATGACCCAGACGAACTTTTTTGGATAGTACGATGACTATACAATGCATTTTTCCTTGTTATAATAAGGTCTTTCAAAGTTCGTTGTTTATAGTACCACAAACTAAAAAATTCGTTGTTTATATTTGGCCTTAACCATTCATTATATCTGAGACTATCCAAGTGAGTTATATGAAGCAATCACGCCTTACTATTAATCGAAATAAATTATTGCATTTTATCATCAATGAGTAATCATTGCTTTCATCTATATCCAAGACATATGTCGTTGCAAGTACACAAACAACAACTCAACCGCTGAGCTAAACAACATCTTTGCTTAGGGTTTTTGGTAGCATGGAATAGTTCTAATTTATTGGGTAGTTTATTATCTCAAAACAATGTAACAGGGACTCTTATTGGGGTGTGAAGATCTTTGAAAAGCTGTAAATCAATTACTATGTAATTTGAAAATTACCCCAATATCATGTCATCAAAAGAGACCACGTGGACACGTGTCCCTTTCTGTTTGGTTTAATAGTTTGTCGCGTTGACTATCGGATAGCCGGTTTCGTTGACGTATAAGGAAGTCAAACTTTGATCTCTCCATGTAACCCTCGAACAAGTATTGAGTGAAAACTGAATGCATATATGTTACTCATCTGATATATTTCAAAGTACATTGTTAATAGAGTACTCCGTATAAGATGAAATAACTTAGCTATTTTGCAAAATTAAGCCTTGTCTATTCTATAGATTACTAACAAAACTGAACCGAACTTATTAGCGTCAGTCAGTTGGAATAAATTATGCAACGAGCCACATGAAGAACGTTGACCAAAGGGTAAGAGCAATTGAGGCCAAACCATAAGTCCATAGCATGATTACGGAACAGTCGCTCTCACCAGCACCAAATAATTGAGTTATTGTACCTGTCATTAACAAGTTTTGTTAATCTGCACAAACTTTGAAACGAAAAAAACTAAAATTACCATTCATATATAGCTCATACCAATGTTCATAGCTGGTGGAAGTGCAAATTGTAGCAGAAGAACAAAAACATATAGAGGATCTGGATGAATAAACCCGAGATAAAGAGCTCCCTTGACAATTAAAATGCCACAAAGTGGCAAGAAAATATAGCGAACTGCTGCGATTCCAAAGACAATTGGTAACGAGATAGCTGACCCTTTGAGACCTGCAGACCGTATGTTTGTAGTAAGATACTAAGATAACGAAATTTAGATATGAATGTGATCCTATAGTTATAGTTTAATTACCTCTTACGAGGTTTCCACCCACAACCAATGTCACAGCTGGAATGGCTGCTTGCCTGCAAGATTACCATCCTTTACAAATTTACCTTTGTCTCATAAACGAATAATTAAAAAAACGATCTAACAGATTCTACGTACCCTACTAAAGTTGCAGAATCTTGAAGCACTCTGAGGGGAGCTTCAGTGCCAACTAGTAGATTACGTATTGGTACGATTGTTCCAATCACGAATCCCACAATCTTTTACATAAAAAGAAAAACATTTTATTATGTGAACATTTGTTTCATGCTCCATCAACCCGGAAATAAATAATAAGTAAGAGTTACCGCTCCAGTAGTCGATGGTGCAAAGATAGCCTTCAAGTTTATTTTTCTTGAGAAGTTTTTCCAATGTCGCTTCATAACATCTAACATTACCTAATTCACATCACATTTCAACTTTAAGGTCGAGTAAATTTACATAAGACATATATGAATGACTTCAAGTTCTAAAAACAAGAAGAAAAAAAACCTTTACTTTTCCCTCAACGACATCAGTGGGAGATGTAGACGGAGATGGAGAAAGTAGTGGTTGGTTCAAATCCTCTTCCACATTTCCTGTTTCGGTGTCACATGAATCTTTGGCGAAAACTCGTACTATGTTGTAAACGTAGGTCCAAATAAATACAGCTCCAATCTGAAAAATTTGTCATTACATGGCAGTTGAAAACAAATACTTCATTCCTCCCTAATTAAGTGGCCACATACATTTCTTTTTTCGTTTATCCCAAAATTAGTGTCCACTTTCAAAAATAGCAACCAAGTTTCTAATTCTACCTTGACCACAATATTACACCAAAAACACATTCCTAAGACTCCATGAATTATTAGAACGTTTTTAAAACTGTGTAATTTGAAAAGAGGACATTTATTTTGAAACGGTGAGAGTAACAACTTCTGAAGATTTTCAAGTAAAAGAACATACAGCCATTGATAGTGAAGCATAAGCAATGCCATAGTCATTGCAAACATTAGAATCTCCAAAAGGACTTCCTTTCTCTTTGCATACAGCTGGTATTATGATCAAAAGCAAGTTTCCTAGGTTTCCTGTTGGTCGTAGAAAGTCAGAAATCTGTTGTTTGCTGTTCTTTTAATACAGTACGTTTATACGTACAAGTAACAGGTTACCTGCTGAGCAAGTACCAAGGATGAGACCCTTAAGATGTTGAGGTGGTTTGGTGATGATCATAAGCACCCATCCAAGTGCCGATCCAATTATGAATGTGAAAAGAATATTGATAGGCATAAACCATCTGCAGTTTTAAAATTTAAAATATTGTTGGAATTTTGAATAAATATTGTATGCATATGCCCCAAAAGAGCTGCAGCTCTATATATATTTCCAAAACAGGACCTATATAGACACATACTACCGTTTTGAAACAATTCGGTACCAATTGTGCCCTCAACCTGGCTAAAATTTCAGACTAGAACTTAAGCCTAATTTTCATCAAAATGACAGTCATTTGATTAAAGTAAAAGTAAAAAACATAGTTTGGACGGATACATAAAACTGACTTTTGGATGTGATTGATACAGAGTACCGTAGTATCAATATGGTACCGGTTCAATTTGGCACTTTTACGGTATCATCCTACCTCAATAATCTACTTAAGTAATAACAAGTTTTCTTTAAGTAATAACGAGTCTTAAATCCAAAGATCAATCATATTTCGTTTATGTCAGTTTACGAAGAAAAAAGAAATTAAAAAATAGTAAAACCTTCTCTTTGACATTTTACCATTTTCATAAAGTTTTTATTTTTTTACCAAAATCGATATAAACAAAATTAAAAATTAATATTAATACTTAAATACATGTAACATCTTTTAATATCCGGGTAATCGTAATATAGAACCTTTAAAATTAATTAATTCAAAACTCACCGAAGAATACTTACAATGAAATGAGGCTTTCGAAAGTGATTGTACTAGCCAGGTTACTGGCTACTAGTGCTGGATTGAACACAAAGAACACAAGCTGTTCACAAATGAAACATCTTTGTAAGTTCCATATAACCAAATTCTCAAATCAAACTTAACAATGTTCTTGATGCAGATATAGATTCATGAAAACCAACAAGATTTGTCTCGCGGTATCATGGTGACCATTAAAATCTATAGGTTGTGGGTTCAAGCAAAGTTCGAGGCAAATCTGAAAGTTTCTAGATTCAGTAGGACCAAATTAAAGAAAACATTAAATCAAATCAGACTCTGACTAAGACTTCTCCTACTACTCATTAAATGTCACAACTGAGTTAAAACTAGAAAAAACTTACTTCATTGACTTGTTTCCTAGTGGTCTTTCCTAAGATATCAACAGAATCTAATGCAAGAAATGAGCCAAGTGCAGTAACAATAAGCACTTTCAAAACAGGCATAGAAGAAGCCGAAAACAAATCCATAAACCCCATTGTAAACTTCTTTATTTTCGAGATTATGATTCGAAAACAAAGATAATGTGATTAAATTTATATAAGATTGGGTACTTATATTAATAGAAATAGTTAAGGTTTATGAAATGTCTCTACCTACTACACACACGGCTTGTTGAAAGTTGAGCCATGAATTCATACTTTAACATTAACATTAACAACTATATATATTTTTTAGTATTACTTTTCTATGAGAAGAACAGCTATGTTTAGAAAGGAATTTTAATTTTTGAATACTATAATGTTGATTTTTCATAAATATATATTATTGTGTGTACTTTATATTTGTTTATAGTAGTTTATTGTGTTATTGTGTTTAGATTGTAGACTCTTGAACAGCTTTGTTAATCATGAGAAATGATGTTGGTATTGTTAAATGTATTAAGTGACAATCCAGGATTATATTCGAACCGATTAGCATTTTTTTAATATGACCCGTAATATTAACATGGGATGAAATCATTCGTAAGAAATCCGTTGCTACCCTTCAACGAAGATGTGTCTCTCAATGTATTTGACATTATTAGAGTTAATGAAATGCTCCTCATATTTGTTCAATTAGATATTACTTAATGTATAACTATGTTTAATAAAATTATATTACTTTCACTATTAATTATATAATATTAGTATTATTCATGTATTAATTTAAGCAAAGTAATTAAATGATTTCGTTATTTGTACTCATAATATTAAAGAAAATGATAAAACATAATTTTCTAGACTGTGATTACGAATGAATTTACGGTTTATAAGTTAAAATATAATTATTTTTAAATATATATTTGTTTCTTAACTAAAATCCAAAAAAAATATATTTCTAATATGAATATATTTTAGTGAAATCATTCTGATAAACATGTCTCATTTTATCTTATTTGGTCAACCAATTTGTTTCTAGGTTTATGTAATACATATCCCAACCCACATGCACAATATATATTTTTATTGAATTCTACTAAACAACATTAATTTACGGACTAACTTTTAATGACTGTCTTGCTCACATAGTCATAGACCTGAGGTTGATCATTAATCTGATTCTGGGTCGATATGAATATCTATTTTTGTTTAATTGGTTAATTTGGGCTGAAGATATTTACTAGACGGGTCTTAATTGGCTATTAGAAAAAGGAATTAACCGGAAGCGAGTCATAATAGGTTGGTTGTGGATTGTATGATTATGTACAAAAGAAAATACGATAAAAAACAAAAGCTAGTAGTCTTTTTGCATATTCACCACATGTCAACAATCTTTAATATATAATATAAAAGAGGGGCCTTAAATGCCACATGGCGAAGCAAGATCCGTTGGATGGATTAACCTCTTTGATGTCAGCCGTTAGATCAGATTGATGATGTCATCAAATATTATTTTCATTTTATACCCTCTTACAATATATAATTACATTCTCTATTTTATTCAATCTCTACTCAAATAAAAAACATAATTATAATTTATTTATAGAATCATTTAATTTACACTATAATTTACCTTATTATTATTCTAAAATCTCTATACACAAAATATCAAACCATGTGTATAAAAATAAAGGTGTATATGTTATTATAACTATAAACAATATGTGTATAAACGTAAAAGTATATATATATATATATATATATATATATATATATATATATATATATATATATATATATATATATATATATATATATATATATATATATATATATATGTATTCTACGTACAACACTATTTTCTCATAATAAATTAAAATCTACATAAAAATTAAATTTATGATTCAATTTTTATTTTTTTCCGCGTTATCGCGGGACAATAATCTAGTTATAGTTAAAAGAGAATTTTATAGTTAAATAAATGATATATATAATCATTAGTTACTTTATATAATTTGATATATAATATACTTATTATTATTATTATTAAATCCAATATTAAAAAATTCAAGTAATTGCATGTTATTTTAACTGTGTCATATATCTAAACAAATATATTTTTATTTAAGTACTCTAAAAAGTGTAAGGGAGTTATATAATTATTTTTTACCTTTTAATAGAATCAAAATAAAAAAACATGTGTATTATTAAATAATTAATAAAAAGGTGTATACAAATATCAATAATTATAGACCTTGACCATCGTTACGTCCGGAGAAAAAAAAAAAAGGACAATCAGGAATTTTGTTGTTACCGTGTTTCACTTTAGTGCTATAATTTAAATTTCATCTAAACTAGAGGTTTCCCGTGCGTTGCACGGGTTCGTTTTTTTTGCGGTATTTCTGGAAGTGGCAACGTGTTTCCCATAACCTCCGTCGCATGCAAGATCAGGCCATGTTTTGTGCCCGGGCATGGGCTGAGGGTGTTTTTTGGGGGTTTTTTGGGCTTCGTTTGGGCTTATTATTGTTGGGCTTCCACGTCTCTTTTATTTCTTAGTTATCGTAACTTTTTTTTACTTTAAATAATACGTTCGAAGCGAGAAGAGGAGAGGATGTCGTTTATCCTACTCCGGATAAAAGGACTCGAGTTTTTGTTTTTTTACTTTTTTATCGAAATATAAATGTAGCTATTTGCTAAAACGATGCCGTTATTTATTATTAATCGATCGAAGCGAGAAGAGGAGAGGATGTCGTTTGACTCGAGTTTTTGTTTTTTTACTTTTTTATCGAAATATAAATGTAGCTATTTGCTAAAACCAAATAAAATTCCGACGGGTAGAAAGCGTAAAAGTATTATTTAAAGCTGAGGGGGGCAAAACGCAAAAACATATAAAGTGCAGACAGGAAAAGCTAAAAGTCGTTTAAAGTTTAGGGTGTAAAAGCGTTATATTTTTTAAAGTTGAGGGTGAAAAAGCGTTAAAGTTTTTAAAGTTGAGGGGGGGAAACCGCTAAGTCTTTAAAGTTTAGGGGGGGAAACCGCTAAGTCCTTAAAGTGTAGGGACTAAAATGCAAATTTCCAAAACATTAAAATATAATACTTTTCACACTTCCATAGGAAATCTTCTATTTTAATTAGGGGGATAATGGTTTGACCCAAACCAATTTGACCCATGTTTAATATGACTCGTTTAGACCCGCATTCATATTGACCCGTATTCGTTTTAACCCCACCCTAACCCGACCCAACCCATCCCATTTGCCACCCTATGCTCCACACCGCAACTGCCTCAATCTTTTATATTACTAGTATTTTGCACCTACCACTTCACACCATGCTACACCTACCACAGTCAACTCTTTCTTATTTTATTACCAAACGGATTTTCTGCTCTGTATTATGACGTAACAAATATTTATTTGGTGCATAATTATTATGTTACATATAGTAACCTATTAAATAATTGATTGGGTTTAGATAAAAAATAATCAATGAATTTTTTAACTTGTAGTACTATAAACAACAAATTTTGAATTTTTTTTAATAAATGTACTTCATTTTTATAAACAATTTCAAAATCAACGAATTTTGAAAAATCCTATTATAATACGTTTATTTATTGTGGTTAGGATCATATGTATGTTTAGGCAATATATGTCGTCCTAGTTTGTAAAACAAGATACTATTGGAAACTCATTATTATTGTCATATTTAAAAACAGGTTAATGTTAAATTTCAACTTTATTGCGAATAATGTTACCAACTTTTTGTTGACGTATTTTTAAACGCTTTTCAGAAGTTTGAGGATTTGCTTATGTGATCATGGATCGTTTATTTTGTTATCTGGAACATGTTTGATTTGATGTAGTTCCTTTATGATCCGTGTATTTGGAGATTTGTTTTATTTGACACGTTGTTATGTATTGTATACTTTTGACATGATTTATTATATTCGATGTATTTTTGTTATGGTTGTTTGTTGTAACCTTGACTTCTGATATCATAAACTGTAAAACCTCGTGTTTCCGCTTTAGCGGGGTGTGACAAATAGTGATTTTAAAGATAATAAATTGACAATTTGATGACAACAGATTTCTATAATACATGATCAAACAAGTTAAACACTAATGAAATAAATTAGGCTACAAGCCACATGAAGTACATCGACCACAGGGTAACCGAGACTGATGCCAAACCATAAGCCCACAACATAATCACCGAACATTCACTTTCTCCAGCTCCAAATAACTGTGTTATCGTACCAATGTTCATGGCTGGTGGAAGAGCAAACTGTAGTAGAAGAACAAAAAGATAAAGAGGATCTGGATGCACTAAACCAAAGTAAATCGCTCCTTTGACAATTAAAATGCCAAAAATTGGCAAGAGAAGTAACCGAACTGCTACTATCCCAAAGACAAGTGGTAATGAGACACCAGATCCCTTCAGACCTGCAAATTACATCTGCTATCACGCAACTGAATATGCACATTATGCCGATTAATTGATGATCTAAATTTACCTCTTAAAAGGTTACCGCCCACAATCAATGTCATAGTCGGGATTGCTGCGTCGCTGATACAATGTAGATTGCTTGTTAACCATAAGTGTAATATTGGACCCAAAAATAAAAATCTAAAAAACATAAAAATAAAAAAAAACACTATACCCTACTAAGGATACAGAATCTTGGATTACTCGAAGAGGAGCTGTGGTGCCTATTAGTAGCGAGCGCATTGGCACAATTGTTCCAATCATGAATCCCATAATCTTTATGACAAATACACATCTGGTTATGCTCAGACTTTTAGTAACTATATATTCAGGGTTAGAAAAAAAGTGTACCCACCGCTCCAGTGGTTGATGGTGCAAACACCGCCTTCAAGTTAACCCGTCTTGAGAAGTTCCTCAAGTGTTGCTTTGTCGTATCTAACACCACCTGATGCACATTATATTATGACTGTTGAACTCAAACTTCTTAGTACATTATTTCAAACATTAGACATTAATCACTCCAAGCTTCGAAAGCATAAAAGACCTTCAAATTTCCCTTCATGTTAACATTAGAAGATGGAAGCAAAATTTCTGTCAAATCATCTCCTGAGATTTCTTTAACAGACACTGCAACACTGTTACCCGAATCTTGGGAATGACCCGAGAGAATCCGTACTAGGTTGTAAACATAAGTCCAAATAAAGACCGCACCCATCTGATGAAATTTTCATTTGGTCAGATAGATATTTTAGTTCATTTTATCTAACAAATAGAACTTTGAATAGTTTGCAAGTAACTATACATACCGCCATAGATAGCGAAGCATAAGCCATGCCAAACTCATGACAAACATCAGGATCTCCAAAGGGACTAGCTTTCTCTTTGCATACAGCTGGTATTATTATCATGGGTAAGTTTCCCAAGTTTCCTGTAATTTATAATCACAAATTAACCGTCCCAAAAATCTCATTATATCAACTGGGATTACGTTACCTTTATGCATCAGTATTGTACGGTAAAATTAAGTAACTTACCTGCCGCACAGGAACCTATGATGAGGCCCTTCAGATGCTGAGGTGGTTTTGCGATAATCAAAAGCACCCATCCAAGTGCCGAGCCAATTATAAACGTTAGAAGAATATTGACAGGCATAAACCACCTGCAGTGTTTACCACTTAATCTACAGATGCATGATGTAAGAACCAACTATCACTTTGTTGCAAATTAATTTGGGCAACTATCACTTTATATGTAGGTACAAAACAAAAAGAAAATAGTTCATTGGTTACCATGAAATTATATAACCACTAATCTTCAAACGATGAAACCAATATTAAAGCAAAAAAGAATTCAAAACTCGTTAAAAGAAAAACTTACATAGAAAGGATGCTTTTGAGAGTGATTGTTTTAGCAAGATTGCTGCCCACAAGTGATGGACTAAACACATAGAACACAATCTGATCACATAGAAAGGATCTTTATTAGCCCCGTAATCAAAAACATCGCATCTTTTTTCAAGTTAGCAATGTCTTGATTAACTAAAGGAATATCAACAATTTACATTATTTACTTGCTTCCTTGTACTTTGTCCCAAGATATCGATAGAATCCAAGGCAAGAAATGAGCCAAGTGCAGTAACTATGAGCACTTTGAGAACAGGCATAGAAGCTGCAGAAAACAGATCTACAAACCCCATCTCTAAAACAAAAATGTTTCTAAAAAAAATCGTAAAATAAGAGAAATAAACAAGAAAATCTGACTAAGATTATATGTTGAGTAATGGTCTATATGGAATTTGTAACAGCTCACACATGCATGAGCTATCACATTCAATCACAACATAAGATGTAGTGAGTACAATACAATCACCCATATGATTACTTGATTAACTTTTCATTTGAATGAGGGCCACACCTATGTTATTATCTTAAATAAGGATTTTTATTAATGTTAAAAGACATAAAATTAAGCTTAGATGTCGAAAGAAAATTAAAGAAGCCTAAACCATGTAGAATTAGTAATCGGGTTTTGTGGAACAAGTTTTATATTTCATCAACTTGAAATGATTACGATAGACATCTATTTATAGAAAAATAATAACCTAACGGGCCCAAGTCCACATACGGACTTGGGCTTACAATCGTTTTGGACTGTATTGTCTAAAAGTTACGTACCAAAATAATTGTTCACAAACAAAATGACATACATTTTAAGATATATTGATTTGGTTTTTTTTAACTTGTGTCGTCCGGACACTTATTAGATTAACACTGATTAATTATAACACCCTACGTAGATTAATTAACTTCACTTTCAATGCATTTAAAATGACACATAGTAACTTTACTTTCAACGCATTTAAGATAATAATTCTTTTGAAATACTGGCAAACTTAATTGTCATTTTGTTAGAGACAAAATCAAAGATAGGGAAATGCTTACACTACAATTGCTTCTTAAAGTTGAGCATTTGTGATCCTTGCACAATGCCAACTTGCGGGGATCAACAATCAAAATGAAGAAAAATTTGACTTTTCTCTTATGCGGACTTTATTTATGCTGAATTTAAACGTCCGTTTTGCTTCCGCTATGGTTGGTTTGGTACATATATCCTAACCAGGGGCGGAGAGATCATCGGGGCCGGGTAACTAGACCACCAAAATCACGATATTGTTAATGGCACATCAACAACCACAAAACAAGAAGATAAAATTAGGCAAGGTTTCTAAAGTTTTAGTTTTGAACATAAAACTTTGTCGACTAACTACACTAATTGTTTATTATTAGCATTTTAAGTTGTTTATCTTCATAAGAAAAACTTCTTTGTCTATTTTTATTCTATACTATAATTCTTTCGTTCATATATAATATTCAAGTATCACTATTATTTTTGCAACAAAATCCGTCCCCTTAACTTAAATTTCTGGTTCCACCTCTGATTTCAACCCGATTGTATAACTGAGGTAAGGTAAGGTCCGTTTGATTTTACTATTCTCTTATTTATAGATCATTAATAAATATTTCATCTTCGAGGTTTTCTGAAATCTATCATATTTGTCCTGTCTTGCTCTTTAACATCTAGTAAATACAATAATATGGAGACAATTCTGTCATTGAGTTCCTTTGTTTTGGCCTTCATTCATTCCCCATCTCACCATATATAATTTATACAAGGCAACCCATGGTTTTTGGAAATGCATAGCATATAGCTAGCCTCAACATGACCATATGTCCTTAATTATTAACTTTTTGCGGGCCAAGAGTGCGACTCCTCATAATTTTGTCATTTTATATGTTACGGATTAATTATGAATTAATCACCAGAATAATCACCTATCACTTACACTTTACAAAAATAATCATCTGATTCGCGACGGATTTCTCGCGACACTTTATTGTCGCGAGAAGTACATAAAACAAAATCAGACCAATAAAAATCAGACACGTCGTCGCGAAAATGAATATTGACGCGAGAAATGAATATTGTCGCGACAACATGTCGAATTTTTATTGGTCTGATTAAAATATGTGTACTTTCGCGACGAAAAAAATGTCGCGAGAAATCCGTCGTGAATTAGGTGATTATTTTTGTAAAGTATAAGTGATAGGTGATTATTTTGGTAATTTGTTCATTAAATATTCGTTTACTACTATGCTAGATATGTTAGTATATGTATCTGATTTGTTTTTATATCTTTTAAAACTTGCAGTTGCATTTCTGATGTTATAAATGATAACATATAAGTTCTTATTGAAACAAGAAAAAACACGGAAACTCTATTTTTTACATTGGTTGCATCTTGAAGTAAAACAGTTTTTACCTCAAAAAAAAAAAGTGTTATTTGACTTGAATGAACACGAAATGTTATGTTTTTCTCGAACTTACTTTGGTATTTTTATACCCTTGAATTCTTGTGAAAGCGCAAATATGAGTACAAGATCACACACCTCATGTCGATTTTATTTGGTGTCGTATGTGACCTACCATTTCACATTATTTGTCATAGACAAGAAGTTCCATGGTCCTTAATGGGTGACACAGACGAATCAAATTATTCTTATCTTTTGTGTATATATATATATATATATATATATATATATATATATATATATATATATATATATATATATATATATATTATATATATATATATATATATATATATATATATATATATATATATATTATATATATATATATATATATATATATATATATATATATATATATATAATATATATATATATATATATATATATATATATATATATATATATATATATAGGGTGGGGATCGGGTAAGAACAGCTCTTAACGTACAAACGCTAAGAACAAATTCTGTCCGTCCGATTAAAATTTTTATATCAAACCTCGCGGTGCTGATAAGGAGTAAGTGGTTTCTGCTGATCAGTAGTAAGTGGTTTTTGCTGATCAGTAGTAAGTGGTTTCTGCTGATCAGTAGCAACAAGTTTCTGCTGCTGATTCTGCTTCTTTTGTTGCCAAGAAAATGCACCTACCATTTTAGAAAATGCCCCTACTATTTTAGAAAATGCACCTACCATTTTAGAAAATGCATCTAACCAAACCTCAAATTGGTTTCTGCTGATCAGTAGCAACAAGTCGACGATTTCAATTTTAAGATAAAGAATACCATTTTAGAAAATGCACCTACCATTTTAGAAAATGCATCTAACCAAACCTCAAATTGGTTTCTGTTGATCAGTAGCAACAAGTCGACGATTTCAATTTTAAGATAAAGAACAGTAAGATGGTTTTGAATTGGGTTTGATCTAATTTTAAGATAAAGATGAACTGGGTTTTGAATTTTAGGATTATGAAGAGAGAGAAGGAAAGTTTAATTGATAATTTAGGAAGATTTGAAGAAGAAGATATGCACGGGAATCGTTCTTAGCGTTCGTATACTTCGGGCCGTTCTTACCAGATCCTATTACTATATATATATATATATATATATAGTATGTGGATCAAATACAAACCATGTTTAAAATACATACCAATAAGTACGTTTTAAAAAATTATTTAAAAATAGTTAAAAAAAGTTTTTTTCACATTTTTTTTTCGGAGAATCTTCCTAAACTAACCTCCAGAATCTTTTTATGAAATAAAAAAAAAATGATTTTTTTCGGAAAAAAACGTAGATGCATTTTTTCGATAGATGCATTTTTCTAATTTTATAAAAAAATGCATCTACTTATTTTCAAATATACATCTAATTTATGGATAAAACTGTATCTTATTATTAATATTACAAAAAAATTGAGTTAAAATGCACCTTATTTTTGAAAATTCATCGACTTTTCTAAAAAAATGCATCTACCGAAAAAATGGATCCAAGTTTTTAAAAATCAAAATTTGGAAAAAAAATCAATTTTTTTTCTTATGATTCTTCGAAATAGTTTAAAAAAAAACATTTTTTTTACTATTTTTAAGTTGATTTTGGAGTGTTCTTACCGGTATGTATTTTAAGCATGGGGTGTAGCGAAACCTCACCCTATATATATATATATATATATATATATATATATATATATATATAAAGATTGAAACAATTCTGATAACGTCACTTAAGCGTTTTATAAATGGACACGTGACAATATTTATAAAACCAATAAGTTTAATATTTATCAAAGCTTACTTAATTTTAATTTGTTAATTTTCCTTTAATTGTTTTGGTGATAATAAAATAATAAAAAGAAGAGTAAATTACACTGTTGGTCCCTATGTTTGTATCGAAATCACTAGTTTGAGGCTTTTTTTGAAATAATTACACCAAACGTCCCCAACGTTGCAATTTTGTTACGCCGGTGATCCATTTTCAACAATTTTCAATTGAAAAGACTAAAATACCCTTTTTAACAACTTTTATTTTCTTTTTACATTTTCTTTTACATTTGTTATAATAAAAAAAACAAAAATAAAATATCTCTCTCTCTTCTCTCCTTCTACTACAACCACCATCATCATTGATGCTACTTCCATTGCTGCTACTACCGGCAACCAAAATCAAAATCCCTAACTCGATTTTAGATTTAGAAAAGATAGATCTAAAATCGATGTCTTCAACAATCAAAAAACCCTAACTCAATTTCACAAAATTGGAAACCCTAAACTGTTTTGAGTAAAAATCCCTAAACTTAAACAACCATACCCCTGATTTCCAATCGTTTTAAGCCCTTATATGCTTTTCTATACGCCCCAATTTAGGTTATGACATGTGGATTTAAGGATTCGATTTCTTGCTATTGGCGGTCGATAGTTGAGGTCGTGGGTGGGTGGGTGGGTGTGGGTAGTTCAAACTTACCGAGCAAGTGGTTGTCACGGGTTATAATTCTTTCACGTTCGTATTGATGAATCAACAATGGGTCTCGTTGTCTGATTATGTGAAGAAAGCTTGCTTCTTCTTTGTTGGGCTAGTGAGGCTTTTGGAATAAGAAAAGTTTGCACCATTTATAATATATTTATTGTATTAAATGTATATAATACTTGGTGTTGTTGTTGAACCATTAGCGATAATTGTTGTTGTTGGTTCAACGACATGGAATTGTGCAACTGAGAAGAGGGAAGCTGTTGATTTAAAAGTGCTTGTTGTTGCCTTTGTTGCTGAAATGAAGGTGAATTAGGTGTTGACATGGGGGTGGGTGGGTGGTTGGGAGGATGGTGGTGGTGAGGAAGGAGAAGAGAAAGAATAATTGAGAAGAGAGAGAGAGAGAGAGATTTTATTTTTGTTTTTTTTATTATAACAAATGTAAAAGAAAATGTAAAAAGAAAATAAAAGTTGTTAAAAAGGGTATTTTAGTCTTTTCAATTGAAAATTGTTGAAAATGGATCACCGGCGTAACAGAATTGCAACGTTGGGGACGTTTGGTGTAATTATTTCAAAAAAAGCCTCAAACTAGTGATTTCGATACAAACATAGGGACCAACGGTGTAATTTACTCTAAAAAGAATAAACACTAAATATGCTAAGAGACATGTTTATGGTGTATTCTCTTAAATCAAAGTTGGATAGAACACTGATTAATATAACAAAATTAATTAATTAGCTAATATGAGTAAAAATTCAATGCATTGATATTCTATTAATCTTATGATAAAAAATATTTTAGCAAACTTTTCAATTATTTAAAGAATTAACTTTTTCACTTGATCTTCTAAAAACTATAAACGTTGCAAATAATAAAATTAGGCAAGCTTTAAGGGTTTTATATTCAATATATAAATTTATGTACATAAAAATAATTTCATATTTATTTCTAATATATGTATTTAATTAGCAAATCATAATTAATAATTTAAAAAATATATGTATATGTAATATAAATAAAGTTAGGAATTATGTTTAATCCAACATTTTAATGGTTACGTAATTTTAATATTTCAAAACTAATTTTTCGATTACCGTACATCGTAGGATATCAAAACTAGTAATAATATTAATAAGGTAGAAATATAATATATACACGAAATAATATGTAAAGAGATGTGCCATCTAACCTATAACTAAAAAAATCATTGAACTGTCACACCAAACCTTTGTATGTTCATACGTCTTCTAACCTCTTAAAAAAGATCTCGAAGAAACATTTATCTACCACACATTAGGTTAGCTTTTACTGATGGCTCTTTTTGTATCTATTGTAAAATGATAGCGAATGTTTCCTCATTGAAGCATGGTTATGGTTAGTGGTCACATACCAAAAACTGAACTTAAAGAGAGAGCTGTCTCGTGTCATCTTTGCAAGGATCCTTTATGAGTAAACTCGAAAATTCAGGTTTTTTTTTGTCTCTAATTTGGTTAAGTGGGAAAAATCTGAAAAAGGCCGGAACTCGGAAGGTCGCCTAAAAACATACTAGTCAAAATGCATAAAATAGCCAAAGAAATCCTTTTGTTTCAAAATTTGGTCAATCATCGTAATAATATGCTACAAATCGAATTTAAACATTAAACTGTCACAAACCTTTGAGGATGGCAAACAAAGAGATACGATCTCTAGAACAGGTTGACAACCTCGCCCATGTATGACTTGGGCATTCGAGTTTTCCATTCTTTGCAGGAACAGAAAGTGCATCAAACATATATGTTGATTAACTCATGTTGCAAGTTTGGTGCACTTTAATCAACATAACCAAATTGTACATGTAACGTAAAAGAACACTGAAGTATAAAACTCTATAAAATCATTGACTGGAAAAATGAATTATAACTGCCCAATGTAAACATATAAACTTAATACATCAAATCTACAATGCAATTTTGCAGGGGCAGTTCATGAACACTCCCTCCTATACCAGATCTATGCAACGAAAAACAGATACAAAAAAACAAGTTCAAAATCAGGAGTAATAACACATGGGGATATCGACTCATTCAGAAGCCTCCGCCATTTTCGACATATCTAATTCTTCATCGGAATCAATCACGTCCACAAAGTCATAGTACGGGTTCACCTGTGTAACCAGAAATTTTCTTGTCAAGGTTTGCGTCTAAAAACTTTACACAGACCAATATTTTACTTGGTCTTCTATGAAACAGATCATATGGACATACATAATAGACGCAATTAATAATGGTTATTTGTCAAATATACCGAATAAAGATGCTATTCCAAAACGTTTAAAGAAAAGAGAGAATGCTATCTATTTACTTGTGATGTTGACATTGGTTTACCAAAAAAATGTTTACAGGTTTTATGTTTTGAAAGATGTAGTTGCTAGAGAAAATAAAGAAAGAAAAAACTCATACCTTGGGTCTTGGTGTGATGGCTTCAAAACTATGAAAGATGGGGGTTTCAAAATTAGGGGATTTCAGGACAATGTATGCTCCTTTGTTTTTGTACCGCTCCTCTGCCGCCTGCGAAGTGAAATAGTGCAAATAATGTTAATTCCTATAACACATTTATTGTACAAGTCTTTAGTTACTTCACAGAAGCGGTATTATTTTATATATTTATGCAAAAGTTTCCAAAAAAATTTCCAACAGGTGCTAATTATAACCACACCAAATCCTACTTTTGGGCATCTATGAAAATTGCCGTATCTACTAATAGATTGACCAAAAGACCTTTGCATTAGAACCACGGTTAATCCTTCGACTAGGCTTAAGATATTTATGCAAATTCAGAATTGTTTCCTTTGAAAAGATTTAAAATCTTCATATCTAACAGGGGTTACTAGCCTATGACATGTTTAGTCAGATAAGGTTCATTTTAGCTAGATCTTAACTACAAAAAAATCAATACCAAATATAACTCTTCCGTGTTTGGTATTTTACAAGGTTTTCCTCTTCAAATATGATAACCAATTAATAACCATGAACGACTTTGGGTTTACGTCTTCAAATATAACAACCAATTAATAACCGACATACATAACTAGTTCAGGCATATCAAAACTCAGCATCCAGCATAAAACAATAATGATACCATATCTAATTGGGATTCCCTAAACTTTATATGCTAGTGAAAAGAAATTAGAAGAGTTAGCAGTACTAGTAAATGTCTAACAGGCAGTCAGGTCCGGTTCTGATGAACGGAAACCCACTGTCATCAAGAACATGTATTAACAATGGTATACGTTTTATATCTCCCTTCTGCATTTGTGGTTAATTTATTCATATCAAATAAAAAAAAGCACAGGCTGATCTCTTGATTCCATCAGGTCGTTCGAGCATATTTTACTATAGGAGTATCGCAGTTTCTATGTCATCTGTAACATATAATTTTTAACTAGTTAGCATTTACTAGCATTCCATAATGCTGGTAGATTTAGGTAAAGTACCTCCGAGCAAATAACAAACATATCTTGAAACTTTATAACTGTCCTAAATTTCTATCTGTCTTACGCAGTTTAAGATATCTTCTATTTCTGTCTTTCTGCTTAAAATGATAATTACTCCTATAGATACAAAACGCTTAAATGTATAATTACAACTTGACAGCTAATCCTATTTGTACAGGTCTTTGTATCCCTTCATGTTTCCTCTTTGACGAGTCTCGCATTCCAAAATAAACAAGTGCACTTCCACAATTACAAGTTTAAAAGACTGTCATGAGCTTTCATGACTGTTATACTATTAAATACTAATACTTAAAAGAAGGTCCATTCTCAAAATAGTAAAACACAGAACATTAATCCTCGAAAGTATCAGAGGCAAGTATATGAGTTCGTCAATTTTATCTATCCATCTTAGTTTCCATTTTTATAACCTTTTTCTATTACGCCCTCCCAACAAACAAGCATACAATAATAACCTAAATTCAATACAAACAGGCTCAACTTGTAAACATATAAAAAATGAAAGAACGGGACTTGCAGCATTAAGTAGATTCATATCACTATATCAGAAGCAGAAACACACCTGAAACTGAGGATAATCCGGAGCACTGAAAACAGTTATCAGTTTCCCAGATGGCACTACATGATCTATGGTGTACCCTTCATCCATTCCTCCAAGACCAGGCCGTTTTTCTCTTGCATCAGGACCTTCATGAGATCTTATAATTAACTGCAATTATAACAGCAGTTATAATCATGATATATGTAAATGTACTTAAAATAGTTAAACCATTACAAAAATCATACGCCTTCAAGAATGGAGAATATACAAAGCATCACCTTAAGGCTGAATTTCTTTAAGAAGTCTTCGGTGCAATCTGGACCCCACAAAAGTCCAATACCTCTTTCTTTATTTGGAGAAAGGCCAGGTTTCATAGACGGGTCAGACCACAAAACATCCCCGGGTATCAAGTTCTGACCTTCCCATGGAGGGTCAAGAACAGAGCGTCTAGCTTTAGATAATTCCTCCATTGAACCAAGGGATAACGGAGCCGGTTCTGGGTTCAGTATAACTTTACGATTCTTTTTTCCTTTAGCTCGTTTTTGTGGTGTAGCAGGTATATTACGAAAAATCCCTCCATGTGCTGTATAAACACGCCCTGCTATAATAGAGGCAAGAGGAAGTCCTTCAAAACACCCTAGACACTTACGATACACATGTTTTCCATCCCTTTTATCACCATACTTAGCCAACACTTCCTTTTCAAATCCATAAACTGAGGTACAATATTTCGATTCATGATTCCCACGAAGTAAGAAAACTCTATGTGGCATAAACACCTAAAACAAATACCATATCAATATCAGAAACTATGAAACTAAACCGCAATTATTGAAATCAAGAAACAGGGTTTCTTACAAAAAATGTGTGTTACATCCATCTTTTCTTAAAATGCATTGAACACGAACATATCCAATCTTACTATAAACATAATATCTAAAGGATCTGCCATTCTAACAAAATGTACTCTTAAAGGGGATATGAATCTCATGATACAGTTACTAATGACCGATTTACTAGACTAACTACACAAGGTACATAAGAGATCTTAATTATATCAAGTAAGTTATTTGTCCTACATATTCATATGAAGTATATAACATATCGTTGGACTTAGATGTGTGAACTAATTCTAAATAATTTTATTTTTCTATGAATATAACGAAAAAACATGTTCGGAAAGCAGAAACGATGGGTATAAAATACATCTTTTCTAATGTCACACCCTTTAATACCATGTTTAAATGATCAAAAATATGCATACTTCAAAAGGGGACACGACACAGTTACTAGTTACTGATTCATTAGACTAACTAAACAAATTAAATCAAATACAAAATTTTCTTAGTCACAACATATATATATCATTGTCCCCACTAGTTGGCCAGGTGACGAATTTGAAATTGGATAAACTATCACTAAAAAGGTGAAAGGGTCTAATGTTCAATTCACACTATTCCTTTCGTGTTCAGGACATTTTACCGGCTCAAAAATAGTCATTTACCAAACAAAACAAAAAAAAAACAAAATTACACAATTTAAACATTAACTACAAAAATTTCAAAAAAAGGACTTACTTTCCAAGCCAATAAAAGAAGAAAAGTTTCAAGACCCCAAGCACCTCTATCAACATAATCACCATTAAAAACAAAAAACCTATTTTCACAAGGCAAGCCAGCCTCAGTCTCACTCAACAAAAACAAAACATCATGCAATTGCCCATGCACATCTCCAACAACCACAACACTTGTCCCATCACACTCCCTGTCCGGTTCAACCAACACACAGTTGGGTTCTTTATGCAGAATCTTGGAAGCTGTAAGAACAAGTGCATCAAACACCTCAACTGGGAAAACTGTCGGTAATTCCGATGGGGGTAAGTTTCTTGATGAGTGATTAAAAGTTGACATTAGATTTGTGACCCATGACAGGGTTAGAGTGCCCCCAGGTGGCCATGTGACTGGGATCTGAGGATCGGGTGGTGGTTGGTGGTCGGAGAAGGAGGTGGATTCCGGTGGTGAAGATTCAGTGGAATCTTGGTTTGATTGCATTTTTATGATGCCGGAATTGTTGTTTGTTGTTGTGTTTGTGTTTTTTTATGTTTTTTTTTAAGAAGGAAAATGAGAAAAGGGAGTTTGTAGGCCAAGTTGTAAGTTTACTTTTTGCTTTTTTTGTTCCTTGGAAATGGCCAGGTCACGATAACCTAATAAATGTATAAAACTCAATTTAATACTTGTCCAACCAGATTTCAATAATCGAAAAAACGAAACTTTATATAAAGAAAAATAGAAAAAACAAAATCCCTATTAGAGGAGTTACAGTTGCGGGTATAAAAGTTGATAATATAGGGCCGTTTGTTTTGGTTTATGTAATTTATTTTATAAGTTTATTAAAATTTACATATATTTATAAGTTTATTATATCAAACACCTCCTATGTAGTATTAATAGACGTATTTGGGATTGATGTTAAGGGCTCGATATGAATAATCGATAACATCGTACATGTTATTATTGTGACAACCGAGAATTTCCAAGGTAAATTCCCGTCATTTATTCTATTTATCCTTTTTTTTTCGTTATTCGTTTTGACCCTATTGACTATTTTTGAGTATTTTGTGTGTATCGCGTATTTATATTTTATTTTCGCCTCTTATTCGTATTTCTACGTTTGTGTCGGGTTAGTTTTATTATTTCGGGTTCCGAGTAGGAATCGTGTTTAGCCTTAAGTGCCTAGTAAAGTTTAGTATTCTCGTAAGTTAGTTAGGGATTTTTATGCCTTAATTATACGATTAAAAGTTACGTTTATATATTTTTTTTACTATATCTAAGACTATATACCTTATCAAACTTACATTTCGGACTCGAAATATAATAATAATCTCTAATATGACATTTATTATAACGGTTTTGATTAAAAACATATAATCTTCCTTTTAAACATACATTTCTCCTATAACTCGACCGTAATCTTAAACCCTTTTATAATTAAAGTATAAGATTGTCGTTTGACACGAGTTATGTTATATTATACTCAAAATACTATTTTTGAACGACATATTATTATAAATATAACACATAACGTTAAATCGTATAAGGCAACCCTACTAGACTAGAGATACTTAAACTTATTGATTGTGTTATTGCTAGGGCACTTAGGCGTTGGAGCTCCATCCGCTTGATTATCTTTTTACCTAACTTGCTATTTGCTTATCAGTGAGTTATACGTTGCCCCTTTCTCTATTTTATTTTACTTCGGGCATGTTAAGCGTAGTCAAACTCTTAATTTATGTATCTTGATTAGGCTGGTAGATTATGTGCCTTTAGATTTAAGTGTCACTTTTTCTTATACGGCCTTGGTGGTAGTATAAGGCCCTCAATGCAAACCTGTTAACTCTGTATGAGCCTTCGGTGCATATTAAATCTATAGGGGTTTTACAAGCCCCCGTCGCTGTTATGGGATTCTGACCTTTGTGCGGTCCCTAGGGGTCGACGTTATGACCGGTTACTTTCGTGAATTGCTTTAGTTTGACACACTAGAGTAGAGGGTGGTTGCCTTTTGATGTAAGGTTCAGGTGCAAACAATATCTAGGGTATACATAGATCTTACTAGACTCCCTGATTCAAGATATGATACATTGGTCTTATTTATTTTTACTACTGATTTTAATGGGTCAAAACATCTTAAACTTTTATACTTACGTAATTTTACTAAAATGCGTATAACCCACTGATGCGAAAAATCTAGTTTTCCGAAAATTAACCTTTACTAGATTTTTGACACGGGCAGTGTACCCTTGTCAATTGTAAAACAGTATTGGCAAATATCGGGTTCGAACACAGGGACTATTTATAGTTGAAAAATATTAGTTTATAAAAAAAAACGCGTAACAGGTAACAAATTGGTTTTAGTCTTAATGAAGACTTGCTTATATTAACGATAAAAATACTTTAAGATTCAAATATGGATTAAAAGACGCTTGCTTGGACCGTTTACGAATATGTATTATTTCCTAGGTGTGAAAATGTCGATAAACTTCTAATGTAAAATCCTAAGTTCCTTTCGAATACCGGATTTCTCCAATTACCCAACCATGTAACGATTCCTTTCGAATACCGTTAACACCTCAAGTAATTGGGCATAAAGTTTCAAGCCGATAAGTGAGAATTAATTTATAAGCTTCCTTTCGAATAGCTTACTAACTCCTAAACCGATTTCTCTTAATTTAGTAGCTAGCGTTCGTGTTAATATCTACTTGTTTAAATCGTTGTTAATGATTCCTTTCGAATATCATAAACTCATAATCAACTAAAGACCGGCCGATTAATTCGTTCTTATTTTAGTAAAAATTACGGATTCCTTTCGAATACCCGTTTTTAGATTACCAAACAAGAGTATAAACAATTTTACCAAGATAATTAAGATATTAACCCAAACGGATCCCCAATTAACCTCTAAGTATCATTCTAATTTCACACCCAAAACCTAATACATAAACGATCACATAATCCAAGCAAACGTACAATGAAATTAGCTACGCATAATTGTAACAATAACAATCAAATATGAAAAAGACATGATTCAATTTGATAATAGAGTTATACCAATCGTAACATTGATTAAAAGTGATAATAGAGTTATACCAATCGTAAGTAACAAGTGCTGCAATAGTCTCCAAGAATAACGAAATCGAAATAACAATTCGTGATGAATACGGGAATCAAAGATTGTTTTATTGGCTTTCAATGATATGAAAAAAGACTAAAACAATGATAAAAAGTGTGATCCTAAAAGTGTCCTACGTCTAGGTATTTGTGGTGTGTTGTTAGACTCTTCATTCCCCATGATTAATAATTAAAAACTGCTCATGAACTGCCGATAGCAACGAATTGCTGCCGCTCAATGTATGACTGGCGGCGCATTCCCAGCATCTCGAGACGAATGCGCTGAGCTGCTCCACCATAGGCGTCGCCTTGTCCTGGGCTCTTGTCCAACTTCAAGTTAAAATTCCAAATTCCCAGTGCTTTTGCTCCAAAAACTCCTAACTCAATTCTAATACAAAACTTTACAAAACATAAGTATAAAAGGGCATTTCCATTACGTTTGGGACACAAAACACAATGAATATCGCGATAAATAGTCATATAAATGAGCGATATCACCCACCAACTTTATGTTGACGACTCTTTTTAATGCTTTTCAGGGATTTGAGGTTACACTTTATTACAAGCTTTGCTTTTGATTGGTTAATTGGATATTTTGCTTCGGAACTGACTTCCTTTTGTATTGTATTTAGTTCCCGTAGTATCCAAAACTTTGTAGCCTTTTGTAATTTGATTCGGATTTGTTATAACTTTGTAATCAAATTCTATTTATTCTAATGAAGCTTGTATTGTAACTTATGATTTGTTGTGACCTTGTGAATCTCTGATACGGTATTGACTGTACACCTCGGGTTTCCGCCTGAGCGGGGTGTGACAGTAATTGGTATCAGAGCCAATGGTTATAGCGAACTAAGTGGCTTTGCATGATTCACTTAGACTATGACCTAGGCTTGTTTGACCTACCTGATTTGACTTATGTGCCCTTTTATTTGGGCTTTATGTGTTTACTTGTTTTATGCGTTTTGATTTATTATATTTTTGGCCCTAACGTTTAAGCCGCACATTCTAATCTCTTTATCCATTTACGTTCGTAGAAGATGCCGCCCAGGGGAGCTGCTGTGAGACGTTCTGCAAGACGTGGACGTCCTAGTGCAAGAGCAAGTGCTGCTACTCCAGCCACTGCTACTCCAAACACTACTACGACACCGGACATCAGCCAACTAATTGCTGAACAGATAGCTGCCGCTATGCCTAGTATTGTGGCACAACTCAAGGAAACTCTACAACCGAGCAACGGTACTGGACCCGAGGAACCCGCGTTCACTGGTACTGGGTCAGAGGGTACTGAACACGGACGCGACGGTTCCGACATGGGAGGCGCGATGCACATCGGCTCAGGTGGTCCACAGATTATCATTGAGGACCCACCTAGAGGGTGCTCGTACAAGACCTTCTTGGAATGCAAGCAGGTGGAATTCGAGGGTACAGAAGATGTTGTGGCTACCCTACAGTGGTTTGAGAAAATGGAGTCTGTCTTCGACGTGTCAGACTGTGCGTACGAAGACAGAGTCAAGTACTCAACCTATCTGTTTCAGGGCAAGGCCCTTACGTGGTGGAATTCCATTGTCAAGACTCAGGACCGTGCGAGGGCAAATGCAATGACTTGGGAGAACTTTCGTGCTTTAATGAGAAAAGAATACGCCCGGGTTCATATGTTGAAGAGGCTTGACCAGGAACTGTGGAACTTGACAATGCAAGGTGCCGATATCTGAGGATACACCAATCGTTTCTACGACTTAATGGTTTTGGTCCCGAGACTAGTGAGCACAGAAGAGGACAAGATTGCTCGCTACACCGATGGATTACCTCAGACCATCAGGGACAACATCATATCTGCACGCCCTGGTACACTGCAAAGTGCTGTTGAGATTGCAAGCTCGTTGACTGAGAGCTTGATTAAGGGTGGTGTTCTGCAGAGGATTGTAGTTCGCAAGGACGCGAACAGGTTTAGTAAGAAGTTCCAACCAGATTCCAGGAAGAGAGGACGAGAACAGGATGTGAGTCCTCAACCAATCCGGTTGTATGCTGCAACTGGTACAAGTGGGCCGATTAAGCTGTCTAAATGTGGGAAATGTGGAGGTGCTCATGCCTCCGATGTAGCTTGTTGGTTTTGTAACCGATGTAGGAAACTGGGCCATACTGAGAAATTCTGCAAAATTGAGCCTGGTTCTTGTTTTGAGTGTGGAGATAAGGGACACTACCGTAACCGATGTCCCAAGTTGACTACTTCTGCAATTCTTCCATCTACTTCTGGTTCTGGTGGTGACACCGCAAGGGGCAGAGTATTTTCTTCGGGTTCTTCAGAGGCTCGTCAAGATCCCACCGTTGTAACTGGTACTTTTCTTCTCAATAACTATCCTGCTTTTGTTTTGTTCGACTCTGGTGTCGATAGAAGTTTTATTTCTAGCGAATTCCGACCTTTAGTAGCCTGTAAATCTAGTGCTTTAGAACCTGCTTATGAGCTAGAAATAGCTGACGGTAGATGTGCCCGTGCTAGCGAAGTATTACTTGGTGTTTCCCTTATTCTAGACGACATTCCGTTTTCTATCGATCTTATTCCTTTGAAACTTGGTAGCTTCGACGTCGTGGTCGGTATGGATTGGTTATCCGCTAATCGAGCAGAGATTGTTTGCCACGAGAAAGTTATCCGTATTTCGAGATCGAATAGTGTGCCGTTAATTATTCATGGAGACAAGGCTGGGAAGCGCCTTAAGATTATTTCGAGTTTGAAAGTACGCGAGTATACCCGTCAGGGTTGTCCTTGTTATCTCGCCCAACTAGTAAATAAGGATTCCGCGATAAAGATCGAAGACGTACCTACTGTTCAAGAGTTTGCCGACGTGTTTCCGGAAGACTTACCTGGTATTCCTCCCTAGAGACAAATCGATTTTCGCATTGATCTCATTCTTGGAGCCGCGCCTGTTGCAAAAGCTCCTTATCTTTTAGCTCCTTCTGAAATGATCGAACTATCTCGTCAGATTCAGGATTTGGTGGACAAAGGCTTCATTCGTCCTAGTTTCTCTCCATGGGGTGCTCCAGTTCTCTTTGTTAAGAAGAAGGATGGCTCCATGCGTGTGTGTATAGACTATCGAGAGTTGAATAAACTGACGGTGAAGAATCGATATCCCCTTCCGCGTATCGACGACCTATTTGACCAACTTCAGGGTTCCTGTTACTTTTCCAAAATCGATCTTCGTTCTGGTTATCATCAATTGAGGATTCAAGATGATGACATACCGAAAACAGCTTTTCGCACTCGATACGGTCATTACGAGTTCATGGTGATGCCGTTTGGTTTAACTAACGCACCTGCCGCTTTTATGTACTTAATGAACCGTATCTGCCGTCCAATTTTGGACAAATTCGTTATCGTTTTCATCGATGATATTCTAATCTACTCCCATAATCGTGAAGAACATGAAGGACATCTACGTTTGGTATTGGAAACCCTCCGCAAGGAAAAGTTATATGCTAAATTCTCCAAGTGCGAGTTCTGGTTACCTGCAGTTCAGTTCCTTGGTCACGTGGTTAGTGCAAAAGGAATACATGTAGATCCTGCAAAGATCGAAGCCGTTAAGAATTGGGTTGCTAAGAAATATCCAACAGAAATCCGTTCGTTTTTGGGTCTAGCTGGTTATTACCGCCGTTTCATCGAGAAATTCTCTAAGATTGCTTCGCCTATGACAAAGTTGACTCAGAAAAGCGAGCCGTTCATTTGGGGTACCGAACAGGAAGATGCGTTTCAGATATTGAAGAAAAGGTTGTGTGATGCTCCGATTCTAAGTTTACCAGTTGGTACAGAAAACTTCGTGGTATATTGCGACGCTTCACATAAAGGTCTAGGTTGTGTTTTAATGCAAAATGGAAAGGTGATAGCATATGCTTCTCGTCAGTTGAAAATCCATGAGCAGAATTACACGACTCATGATCTGGAATTGGGATCCGTCGTTTTTGCTCTTAAGATATGGAGACATTACCTCTACGGAACAAAGTGTACAGTATTTACGGATCACAAAAGCCTGCAACACATTTTCGATCAGAAGATGTTGAATATGAGACAAAGACGATGGGTGGAATTGTTAAACGACTACGACTGTGATATTCGCTACCACCCGGGTAAGGAGAATGTGGTTGCCGATGCACTAGGCCGTAAAGAAACAGTTAAGCCTGTGAGGATTCGTTCGATGGTAATCTCTATTCGAACGAGTTTGAAGGATCAGATTCTACAGTCACAAAAGGATGCATTGACAGAAAATCGTCTGAAGGACGAACGATTATTCAGTTTAGCTCTGCAGTTAGAGCTGAAAGAGGACGGAGTGATGTACTTTCTAGACCGTATTTGGGTCCCGATAAGTATTCGTCAGTTGATTTTAGACGAAGCTCACAAGTCCAATTACTCTGTTCACCCCGGTTCCGACAAGATGTATCAGGATCTTAAAGAGTTCTACTCGTGGGCGGGTATGAAACGTGCAATTGCCGAATATGTTAGCCGATGTTTGACTTGCTCAAAAGTCAAGGTAGAGTATCAAAAGCAGTCTAGGCTTCTCCAACAACCGAAGATTCCCGAATGGAAGTGGGAACGCATTACTATGGATTTCATTACTAAACTTCCGAGATCTTCCAGTGGTTACGACAGTATATGGGTTATTGTGGATCGTTTGACAAAGTCTGCACATTTCCTACCGATTCGTGAGAACTACCAGATGGAGAAACTTGTTCGTTTGTACATAGTCGAGATCGTGTCTAAGCACGGTGTACCCGTGTCCATTATTTCAGACCGCGATGCTCGCTTCACCTCTTGTTTCTGGCAATCGTTTCAGCGCGCAATGGGTACACGGTTAGATATGAGTACCGCTTATCATCCGCAAACAGATGGTCAGAGTGAAAGAACAATTCAGACGTTGGAAGATAGCTTTGTGCCTGTGCGATTGATTTCGGTGGCAGCTGGGATACACACTTGCCTCTAATCGAATTCTCGTACAACAATAGCTTCCACACGAGCATCAATTGTTCACCGTTTGAAGCTCTCTATGGCCGCAAGTGTCGATCGCCCGTTTGTTGGGCAGAGATCGGGGATAGTCAGATTACCGGTCCAGAAATCATCCAAGAGACTACAGACAAGATTTTCAAGATCAAAGAACGGTTAGTCGCTGCAAGAGATCGACAAAAGAAATATGCTGACAAGCGAAGGAAACCTCTCGAGTTCAACGTAGGAGATATGGTACTCTTGAAATTATCTCCATGGAAAGGGGTTGTCCTTTTTGAGAAACGCAGCAAGCTGAGTCCTAGATATACGGGTCCATTTAAGATCTTAGCCTGTGTCGGCCCAGCTGCGTACCGACTTGATTTACCGACCGAGCTGAGCAGTGTGCACAATGTGTTCCATGTGTCACACTTGAAGAAATGTCTGGCCGACGAGTCGTTGATAGTTTCACTTGAAAAGATTCATATCGACGACAAACTTCATTTGTGGAAGAACCGATCAAGATTGTGGATCGCGACGTTAAGCGTCTGCGACGAAGCAAGATCCCGATTATCAAAGTTCGTTGGAACTCGAAGCTTGGTGCTGAATTCACTTGGGAACGCGAAGACGAGATTCAGAGGAAGTATCCTCACCTCTTTGCCGGAAGTAGTACCCAATGATTATTTCGAGGACGAAATTCTTTTCACTTGGGGAGACTGTGACAACCGAGAATTTCCAAGGTAAATTCCCGTCATTTATTCTACTTATCCTTTTATTTTCGTTATTCGTTTTGACCCTGTCACACCCCGCTAAAGCGGAAACACGGGATGTGAAGAGCAATAGCATTCGATACACAAGTTTACAATCAACCACCAAGTTATATTAAAAAAAACATAACTTTAAGAGTTTACAAGTTTAAAACATCGTTACATATCCGAATATAAAATGAGGTGTTCATAGCCAAACCACCCGAACCCTTTTCCCATTCTTGAAGTCATCAGCCCAAAAGCATACTAGCATCGTTCCCAAGCTTACTCGTTTCCTGAAAATACGAGTCAAGTGTTAACTACGGGAGGCGTAGTTAGTGAGCTACAAGTTTAAGTAAAGCATTAAAGTTTCGACGCACATAACAATGGCGTAAAATATAGCATTCGAATAGTTGTCGCATAACAATGCGTAAAGTATAGTGTTCAAATAGTTGTCGCATAACAATGCGTAAAGTATAGTATTCGTGTTCGTAGGCATTGACCACATAGCGCGACTATGTGACAATCCTATGTATTGCCCAATGATCGTTCGTTGCTAAGCCTTAAGCCTACCCACTAGAACTATGCACCATCTGTTGTTATCGTTGTGGTGAGGGTCAAACTTCCCTAATAGCGCTATCCATAAATTCTATCGGTCCTCTCCTAGAGATTAATAGCAACTGTTATGCACGAGTGTATGGGAATTGTATGGTGTCTCACGTCCATGTTGTACAAAGTTAATTTAGTGTTTGTATCCTCAACATTGTTAGCAAAACCATCAACAATACTGGCAAAATATAGCTTGTAATAGTTTTCAAGTATCAAATCGTATCGTAATAGTTTTCAAGTATCAAATCGTATCGTAATAGTTTTCAAGTATCAAATCGTATCGTAATAGTTTTCAAGTATCAAATCGTATCGTAATAGTTTTCAAGTATCAAATCGTATCGTAATAGTTTTCAAGTTTGTTTCAGCTTAAAAGTAGTGTTTAAGCCTAAGACTCGCATTTCACCCCAAAAAGATGTTTAAAAGCATTTAAAAGTAGGGGTTTGTAACTCACTGTTTGCGAAGATCGTAGCGTGCTCGGAAAAGCTCGAAAGGTGCTCGGAATCACCGGAATCCTATTTTATAACAAGTTTTGGCGTAAGTAACATTACTTATTAGTTTATACCATCGTTAGTCAACGAAATGCTTATGTTATAAAGTGTTTGTATTTGGTTTTACTAAAATCGGGCAGCGCTTCCGCGCTATAGTTTCTAAATCCAATTTTTTTAACACTTTCCCGCTTACAAACGTCATAACAATAATCTTTAACTTATAAAAACAAGATAGGGATTATATGTTGAATAAGTTACCCTATTACAGGTTATAGTTCATGAACTTCAGTTTTATACATAATCTTAAGACGACAAGTTTAAAGTTACGCTCAATAATGGTTTAAATAAGGTTTTGTAACAAGTCTGCACCACGACCGCCTCGCGGTGGAGGCACTGCGCCGCGGTCATGGGTTCACCACGACCGCCTCGCGGTGGAGGGACTGCGCCGCAGTCATGGGTTCACCACGACCGCCTCACGGTGGAGGCACCGTGGCGCGGTCGCGAGACAGGTCCTTTACCAAAAATCGTTTTTGATGAAATTCGTTATTTTTAAGTTAGATCTCGACATGCAATGGCTAAAAATAGTAAAACCTTTTATAATCTAAGTTTAGTTTGGATTTTCATCCATAATAACAAGGATTTAACGTAGCTTTTATCAAAACCCGTTTATGTTCATAAATGGTCACAAATCTTCATAAAAACTCATTTTTAGTTGTTAGATGATGCATGCAAAGTGTATATATTATAAAGACAGAAGATTTGAGAGATTTATACAGAGTAGAAAGTGATTTGGAAGAGATTGAAGTGTTCCCTTGGTGTTTTTAGCCCCAAAAATGCTAGAACCCGTTTTTCCTTGACCCAAATGAAGCTTACTCGCTTCCTTCTTGATTATAAACGATTTTATGGTGTTTGTTATGGTATTTTAGAGATGTTTTTGTTGAGATGTTGGCTGGAAATTATGTGTGAGTTGAGAGGTTTTTCTAGAGAGAGAGAGAGAGCAAGTAAAGAGTGTGTTTGTATGTGTGTTTGTGTTTGTGAACTAAGTTTGTGTGAGTGTTAAAAGAGATTTACTGGATTTCAAAAAGACCCTTTAACATGTTTAACCCGGAGCTAAAGTGTTGGGCTCGGGTTTGAGTTCGTTTAATCAAGTTTCAAAGTTCACCAAAAATGGCTGGTCTCCACCCTCCACCGCGGCGCGGCTGGAGGGCAGATTTCTGCCTTTTTCGTTTTTCGTTCGTTTTACCGTCAAGCATTTTCGTTAGTTGAAAGTTTCCGATTAGTTTAGATAGGAACTTAGGCAAGTTCACTTAGTGTTTTCTTGGTATTAGGATTCGTCTTATGTTTCCGTTTTCGATTTCGGATTCCGATTCCGAGACACACGTTTTATGTTTAAGTAACGTAAACTTACGTTAAAAGTTTTTGTATGAGTTACATCGAGCTTAGCTTAAAGAGTTATGTTTACGTAACCAAGTAACACATAAATTTAGTTATATCGAGTAGCAAATATACGTATCGAGGTTATAAGTTAGCGTTCTCGATCTGAGTTTTGACGGTTGTCACATTCTCCCCACGTTGAAAGAATTTCGTCCCGAAATTTCAACTCGTAGTATTAGTTGTGGGAGAAGTGAAGAGATGAGGATACTTGTGTATCATTTGATCCTCTCGTTCCCAGGTGTATTCGGGGCCACGTTTTGCGTTCCATCGCACCCTCACTATAGGGATTCGACTGTGTCTTAGTTTCTTAGTTTCGCGATCTATGATTTCAATTGGTTCTTCGAAGAATTGTAGCTTTTCGTCTAGTTGTACTTCTTCTAAAGGTGTGATAAGTGTTTCGTCAGATAAGCACTTTTTCAGTCTCGACACCTAAAACGTGTTATGTATATTACCGAGTTCTAGAGGTAGCTCCAAACGATACGCAACTGGACCTACTCTTTCGAGTATCTCGAATGGTCCTACATATCTTGGGCTGAGTTTTCCATGTTTTCCGCGGCGTATTGCACCTTTCCTAGGCGACACCTTAAGAATTACTTTGTCATCGTTTTGAAATTCCAAGTCTTTTCTACGCTCATCAGCGTAAATCGTTTGACGACTTCTAGTAGTCTTAGTCGTTCCTTTATCGTTGTGGTTTATCAATCGTTCCTTGTACTACATCCATACTAATTAGTTATCGACCCCCCGATTCCAACCAACACTGTGGAAATCGGCATTTTCTTCCATAAAGAGCTTCAAAAGGAGCGCATTTGATGCTAGCATGGTAGCTGTTATTATAAGAGAACTCTATCAGTGGTAAGTGGTTATCCCAACTTCCTCCGAAGTCGATAACACATGCTCTCAGCATATCCTCTAGCTTTTGTATAGTGCGCTCACTTTGACCATCGGTTTGTGGGTGGTAAGTCGTGCTTAAGTCCAATCGAGTGCTAAACGACTCTTGGAATGCCTTCCAGAATCTGGAAGTGAAGCGAGTATATCTGTCCGATATAATTGGCGTGGGTATTCTGTGACGAGTCACTACCTCTTTGATGTATATTTGGACAAGTTTTTCCACGTTAAAACTTTCCTTGATGGGAATAAAGTGTGCTGATTTCGTTAGTCGATCCACTATAACCCAGATCATGTCGTTACCCTTTGATGTTCGAGGTAATTTTGTGACGAAGTCCATTGTGATTTGTTCCCATTTCCACTTGGGAATTTCAGGTTGTTGTAGTAACCCGGATGGCTTTTGATATTCGGCCTTTACTTTCGCATAAGTTAGGCATTTCTCTACGTATAAAGCAATATCTCTTTTCATTCCAGGCCACCAGTAATGTTCCTTGAGGTCCTTATACATCTTGCTCGACCCTGGATGAATGGAGTATCGTGTTCGGTGTGCTTCGTCCATAGTGGTCTTTCTCAATTCATTAGTTGTAGGAACCCATGCTCGATTCTTAAAATAATAGACATCGTCGTTCTTTTACAAAATCCTTATCGTGTTTGTGCAAAGTTTCGACCTTTATGTTATCTGCTTTCAAAGCCTCATGTTGAGCGCTTGCTATACGCGTCCTCACATCCGGTTTAATGTAGATTCCTAATGCACGTACTCGAGTCGATTGCTGCCTTTCTTTCCTACTCAAGGCATCTGCTACGACATTCGCTTTTCTAGGGTGATACTTAATATCGCAGTCGTAGTCGCTAAGGAGTTCCAACCATCTCCTTTGCCTCATGTTGAGTAGCTTCTGATCTAGTATGTGTTGCAGACACCTATGGTCCGTGAATACCGTGCATTTGGTTCCGTACAGATAATGTCTCCAGATTTTTAGGGCAAAAATTATCGCTCCTAATTCTAGGTCGTGAGTAGCGTAATTGACTTCGTGTTTCTTGAGTTGTCGCGATGCGTACGCTATGACCTTATTCCTTTTCATCAATACACAACCTAATCCTAGGTTAGATGCGTCACAATATACTACGAAGTCTTCGTTTCCCTCGGGAAGAGTTAGAAATGGAGCATTGCACAGTTTCGTTTTTAGGATATTGAAGGCTTGTTCTTGTGCATCTCTCCAGTTGAACTTGTCGTTCTTTTGCGTTAAATTTGTTAGGGGTTTAGCTATCTTAGAGAAACCTTGAATGAGTCGATGATAATACCCAGCCAATCCTAAGAACTGGCGGATTTCTGTCGGACCTTTGAGAGTTTCCCAATTCTCTATAGCTTCGATCTTTGATTATTCAACGTGAATTCCGTATCCATTAACTAAGTGATCTTCTTTGATACGCGGGTATATTAATATGTCGTCAATGAATACAATAATTAACTTGTCTAGATACGGCCGGCGCACTCTATTCATCAAATCCATGAATACAGTCGGTGCATTTGTGAGTCCATATGGCATTACCAGGAACTCATAGTGTCCGTATCTAGTATGGAATGCGGTTTTTGGGATGTCGTCTTCAGTAACAAGGACTTGATGATATCCAGACCTTAATTCAATCTTTGAAAGTATGTCGCGCCTTGGAGTTGATCGAAAAGGTCGTCGATTCGTGGCAGAGGATATCGGTTCTTGACAGTTAGTTTATTCAATTCTCGGTAGTCGATACACATGCGAAACGATCCATATTTCTTCTCAACGAATAGGATCGGCGCTCCCCATGGTGATAAGCTTGGTCGGATAAATCCATTATCCAATAATTCCTGGACTTTGTTGGGTAATTCCTGCATTTCAGTCGGAGCTAGTCGATATGGCGTCATTGCCACTGGCGCCGCTCCAGGAGTTACCTCGATTCTAAACTCTACTTGCCTCTGTGGTGGTGGTAGTCTAGGTAATTCTTCGGGAAATACCTCCGGATAGTCTCTAACTATCGGTATATCCTTAAAGTCTGCTGCTTTCGTTTGTTTGTCTTTTATGTCTACTAACAATGCAAAGTAGCCCTTATTCAGGTATTGGCGTATTTACATCACCGATATAAGTTTCGCAGTTTGTCCCGACCTATCTCCTTGTACTATCAATTCCTTTCCATCTCCTAATGGCATCCGAATCGTCTTATCTAAGCAAAATATCTCGCGTCTCGGATGGTCAACCAATCCATTTCTATTACTGTGTCAAAGGTGCAACTACTCGGGGGTCGTATCTCGCTTCCTCAGTTCCTATCACGAAGGCTCTAACTTGTATGATGCTCGGGCAGCAAGGGTTGCGCCAAGTTTTGAGTTAATGTTTAAGTTCTCTTAATGGACTAGTAATGGTTCGGGCAAGTCACCAGGAAATACCTCCGGTACTCCCTTACTACTAATCGGTCTCCTTGGGCACCTTCTTGGTTAAGTAGCAACAAGCCATAACCTCGGTTGTAAGTGTTTTTCGGGTATAATGTTTAGTCTTGAACTTTCCATGTCGCCTTGTATGAATAAGGTCTTATTGTAGAGCAAATGTTTAGATGATTTTCTTGTAGAGACATGACTTCAACATGTTTGACAATTATTAATTCTGTGGTTTATCGTAATCATAAGGATGTGATCATATCTTCGTGATGATATTTCGTTTTAGGATATACTTTCAAAACACACCTTGGTTTGAAGTTACCTTAGATTCGTATTCAAGTCTAGGAATCCACACTGACCAACGATTCCCTAGATAAGTTTGCAATATCCTTGCGATTTCGTAAATGCTAGCCCCTTTATCGAGTAAAATCGATTATTGTACATTATTTTGCATAATAATAATGTCAATAAATGAAAGTGAGGTATGAGATATACATGTTTATGCTAGGGCATATCATGTAATTAAGGTTAAGAATAAGTGCGCGACCGAAGTTTACAATATTGTGTATGCTAAAGCGAACGAATGATAACAGTGATTTTCAAAACTCTTACGTGTAGCAATTCCACAACTAGCATCGCGTTGTCTGGACTGCCCTAGGTATCGTTTATTTGGTATGAAGTATGTCGAGTGATAGTTTGTGAATACGAGTGTCATGATACATCGACTTCTGGACCATTTCTGGAGCTCCGTAAACTTGTCGCATGAATCCATCATGTCTTCCAGTGTCAATTCTTAGTTATCGGATATCTTGGGTGCATCACTTAGTATGTCGAGTTGAAAGTGCACTCATGTCTGATGTGGGAATACTTCCCAGTTGCCATTAAAGGCATCGCGTAAGGATTAGTGGGATAAAGCGTATACGGTGTCGATAGTCGAGAATGTGTTGTCTCCGCCTAAAGAACGGGAGAATAGTCGGCATGGGACAGTATAAACCAGTCCAGATCCGAGTCGTTATACGGTAATGTGATAGTTTACGATTGTATGAATAGCTTACGATAATGTTACTTCAACGCTCCTATACCTTGATAACGTATCGCTATCGTATATCAAGTTCATAGGAAAATGTGAGTTCTCAAGAGTATACGTCGGGTATCTACCTCGTTGTCTGACACGGTTATATTCGTTCCTTTCATCGCATCATAGTAAGGTGAATGGAATCAAATTCCCACTAAGTCTCAAAGTTATCTTAGTATTAGTCTAAAGCATATAGCGTTTCGTGTCGAACGTAGCTAACTCTTTTCCTCTCGGCATAGCCTAGACCGGAAATGAGTTAAATCGATGTTATAGCTCATGTTAGTGTTAGTAATAAGCTGAGCACATAGAGTATCTTAAGTATAGCATCTAGGTCTGTGTGGGTCTGACTTCAAGAATTCCCGGGAAGGTTCGTTTAATATTTACCAAAACCCGTTCTGACATAATTTAGTCCAAATTATTTGTAGGTGATCAGGCTCCGAACAATTCAAGTTAAACAATGCCTTCACGTTTTGGTTAAATAAAATCTTTTGCTTAGAAACTGGTTATAGTTTGATTTTGAAAAATCGGTATTCACTATAACCTTGCGCTCTGATACCAAGTCTGTCACACCCCGCTAAAGCGGAAACACGGGATGTGAAGAGCAATAGCATTCGATACACAAGTTTACAATCAACCACCAAGTTATATTAAATAAAACATAACTTCAAGAGTTTATAAGTTTAAAACATCGTTACATATCCGAATATAAAATGAGGTGTTCATAGCCAAACCACCCGAACCCTTTTCACATTCTTGAAGTCATCAGCCCAAAAGCATACTAGCATCGTTCCCAAGCTTACTCGTTTCCTGAAAATACGAGTCAAGTGTTAACTACGGGAGGCGTAGTTAGTGAGCTACAAGTTTAAGTAAAGCATTAAAGTTTCGACGCACATAACGATGGCGTAAAATATAGCATTCGAATAGTTGTCGCATAACAATGCGTAAAGTATAGTGTTCAAATAGTTGTCGCATAACAATGCGTAAAGTATAGTATTCGTGTTCGTGGGCATTGACCACATAGCGCGACTATGTGAAAATCCTATGTATTGCCCAATGATCGTTCGTTGCTAAGCCTTAAGCCTACCCACTAGAACTATGCACCATTTGTTGTTATCGTTGTGGTGAGGGTCAAACTACCCTAATAGCGCTATCCATAAATTCTATCGGTCCTCTCCCAGAGATTAATAGCAACTGTTATGCAGGAGTGTATGGGAATTGTATGGTGTCTCACGTCCATGCTGTACAACGTCCGCAACATGACGATCGACGTTTAGTCATTGGCAATTTAGTGTTTGTATCCTCAACATTGTTGGCAAAACCATCAACAATGCTGGCAAAATATAGCTTGTAATAGTTTTCAAGTATCAAATCGTATCGTATTAATTTTCAAGTATCAAATCGTATCGTAATAGTTTTCAAGTATCAACTCGTATCGTAATAGTTTTCAAGTATCAAATCGTATCGTAATAGTTTTCAAGTATCAAATCGTATCGTAATAGTTTTCAAGTTTGTTTCACCTTAAAAGTAGTGTTTAAGCCTAAGACTCGCATTTCACCCCAAAAATATGTTTAAAAGCATTTAAAAGTAGGGGTTTGTAACTCACTGTTTGCTAAGATCGTAGCGTGCTCGGAAAAGCTCGAAAGGTGCTCGGAATCACCGGAATCCTATTTTATAACAAGTTTTGGCGTAAGTAACATTATTTAATAGTTTATACCATCGTTAGTCAACGAAATGCTTATGTTATAAAGTGTTTGTATTTGGTTTTACTAAAATCGGGCAGCGCTTCCGCGCTATAGTTTCTAAATCCAATTTTTTTAACACTTTCCCGCTTTCAAACGTCATAACAATAATCTTTACCTTATAAAAACAAGATAGGGACTATATGTTGAATAAGTTACCCTATTACAGGTTATAGTTCATGAACTTCAGTTTTATACATAATCTTAAGACGACAAGTTTAAAGTTACGCTCAATAATGGTTTAAATAAGGTTTTGTAACAAGTCTGCACCACGACCGCCTCGCGGTGGAGGCACTGCGCCGCGGTCATGGGTTCACCACGACCGCCTCGCGTTGGAGGGACTGCGCCGCGGTCATGGGTTCACCACGACCGCCTCGCGGTGGAGGCACCGTGGCGGGGTCGCGAGACAGGTTCTTTACCAAAAATCGTTTTTGATGAAATTCGTTATTTTTAAGTTAGATCTCGACATGCAATGGCTAAAAATAGTAAAACCTTTTATAATCTAAGTTTAGTTTGGATTTTCATCCATAATAACAAGGATTTAACGTAGCTTTTAATAAAACCCGTTTTTGTTCATAAATGGTCACAAATCTTCATAAAAACTCATTTTTAGTTGTTAGATGATGCATGCAAAGTGTATATATTATAAAGACAGAAGATTTGAGAGATTTATACCGAGTAGAAAGTGATTTGGAAGAGATTGAAGTGTTCCCTTGGTGTTTTTAGCCCCAAAAATGCTAGAACCCGTTTTTCCTTGACCCAAATGAAGCTTACTTGCTTCCTTCTTGATTATAAACGATTTTATGGTGTTTGTTATGGTATTTTAGAGATGTTTTTGTTGAGATGTTGGCTGGAAATTATGTGTGAGTTGAGAGGTTTTTGTAGAGAGAGAGAGAGAGAGAGCAAGTAAAGAGTGTGTTTGTATGTGTGTTTGTGTTTGTGAACTAAGTTTGTGTGAGTGTTAAAAGAGATTTACTGGATTTCAAAAAGACCCTTTAACATGTTTAACCCGGAGCCAAAGTGTTGGGCTCGGGTTTGAGTTCGTTTAATCAAGTTTCAAAGTTCACCAAAAATGGCTGGTCTGCACCCTCCACCGCGGCGCACTGGCCTCACCGCGGCGCGGCTGGAGGGCAGATTTCTGGCTTTTTTGTTTTTCGTTCGTTTTACCGTCAAGCATTTTCGTTAGTTGAAAGTTTCCGATTAGTTTAGATAGGAACTTAGGCAAGTTCACTTAGTGTTTTCTTGGTATTAGGATTCGTCTTATGTTTCCGTTTTTGATTTCTGATTCTGATTCCGAGACACACACGTTTTATGTTTAAGTAACGTAAACTTACGTTAAAAGTTTTTGTATGAGTTACATCGAGCTTAGCTTAAAGAGTTATGTTTACGTAACCACGTAACACATAAAGTTAGTTATATCGAGTATCAAATATACGTATCGAGGTTATAAGTTAGCGTTCTCGATCTGAGTTTTGACGGTTGTCACAGACCCTATTGACTATTTTTGAGTATTTTGTGTGTATCGCGTATTTATATTTTAGGGAAAATGCACCAGATGACCATTGTACTACACAAAAATATCCGTCTAAGTCATTGTACAAAGTTTATGTCTATTTACATCACTATACTACATTTGACCGTTTAAATTACAACCTTAACTTTTAAAAACCGTTTAAATAAATCATTTTGGTGACCTGCAACCTTTTGGTAACCGCCACGTCATCGATTTTATAGATAATTATGAAAATACACAAAAAAAAAAAATTGAATGTCATGAATTAAAACCCACCATTTTTTTCCTTCAAATTTTCCAACCAAAAATGGATTCCAATCTTCAAGATTCCCAAACCCCAGATTCAAAATCCAAATCTCAATCACACTTTCAATCCCAAAATTCCTAATTCCAACTCATTTCGAATCCCCCCCAAAACCCCAATCTTTTTCCCTAAAATTCCAATCAAAAACCCTAAAAATCCCATCAAGTTTGAATGTTTTTGTAAACCCAGTTCACCAATCATCAAAATCTTTCCAAAAATCCAAAATTTCAGCAAACCCACTTCAAATTCAATTACCCAGTAACCCATCTCGCCGGAATGATCCGCCGTCTGCCGTCGGACTCCGCCGTGTCTCCGTCGTCTGGTTCCGGGCATGATCACTGTCCAACGCATCTACGCTAGCGACCAACATCTCTATTTTCTTCTTCCTCTCTCTCTCTCTCTCTCTCTCTCTCTCTCATGTTTGCGATTGCGAGTTCTAGAATTCTAAACAGATTTGAACATATGAACAAATTGGTGGTCTGTATTAAGTATTTCAGTTACTTTTTCGTTTTAAGTTAGGCGGATGTTTGATTTATGTTTGGGGTTTCAATGGTGAATGTTTAGAGAAGAAATCTTATCGTTTTAGGACTGTGTTTAGAGAATCAATTGAAGGTTTAAACATGATCTACGGTTTTAGGATGTCGGAGATGGTGAATCGGGTGATATTGGGGGAGATAAGAGGTGTTTACAGTGATGGGGATGCTCTGTGAGCAAAGAAAATTGTAAAAAAAATTAAAAAAAAATGTTATCGTATGATATAAACTGATGATGATGATGAAGAGATGATGATAAACTGAAGAGATGATGACACTCGCCGGTTGATTGATCTAGGGAATGTAAATAATTCTCAAGAACTTGGATTCTTAGTTGTTTCTGTCTTTCAACATGGTGTCGCCGGATTTTATGGTGTCGCCGGATTTTTTGGGTTCATCAATTTCAACATGAGAGAGAGAGAGAGAGAGAATTAGTGGAGGTTAACCTGTTGGTCGGGAAACAATGGTTTAAATAACAGGTTACTTGCGGTATAGTGATGTAGATAGACGTAAATTTTGTACAATGACCTATACGGATATTTTTAGTTAGTACAATGGTCATCCAGTGCATTTTCCCTATATTTTATTTACGCCTCTTATTCGTATTTCTACGTTTATGTCGGGTTAGTTTTATTATTTCGGGTTCCGAGTAGGAATCGTGTTTAGCCTTAAGTGCCTAGTAAAGTTTAGTATTCTCGTAAGTTAGTTAGGGATTTTTATGCCTTAATTATACGATTAAAAGTTACGTTTATATATTTTTTTTTACTATATCTAAGACTATATACCTTATCAAACTTACATTTCGGACTCGAAATATAATAATAATCTCTAATATGACATTTATTATAACCGTTTTGATTAAAAACATATAATCTTCCATTTAAACATACATTTCTCCTATAACTCGACCGTAATCTTGAACCCTTTTATAATTAAAGTATAAGATTTTCGTTTGACACGAGTTATGTTATATTATACTCAAAATACTATTTTTGAACGACATATTATTATAAATATAACACATAACGTTAAATCGTATAAGGCAACCCTACTAGACTAGAGATACTTAAACTTATTGATTGTGTTATTGCTAGGGCACTTAGGCGTTGGAGCTCCATCCGCTTGATTATCTTTTTACCTGACTTGCTATTTGCTTATCAGTGAGTTATACGTTGCCCCTTTCTCTATTTTATTTTACTTCGGGCATGTTAAGCGTAGTCAAACTCTTAATTTATGTATCTTGATTAGGCTGGTAGATTATGTGCCTTTAGATTTAAGTGTCACTTTTTCTTATACGGCCTTGGTGGTAGTATAAGGCCCTCAATGCAAACCTGTTAACTCTGTATGAGCCTTCGGTGCATATTAAATCTATAGGGGTTTTACAAGCCCCCGTCGCTGTTATGGGATTCTGACCTTTGTACGGTCCCTAGGGATCGACGTTATGACCGGTTACTTTCGTGAATTGCTTTAGTTTGACACACTAGAGTAGAGGGTGGTTGCCTTTTGATGTAAGGTTCAGGTGCAAACAATATCTAGGGTATACATAGATCTTACTAGATTCCCTGATTCAAGATATGAACATTGGTCTTATTTATTTTTACTACTGATTTTAATGGGTCAAAACATCTTAAACTTTTATACTTACGTATTTTTACTAAAATGCGTAGAACCCACCAACTTTATGTTGACGACTCTTTTTAACGCTTTTCAGGGATTTGAGGTTACACTTTATTACAAGTTTTGCTTTTGATTGGTTAATTGGATATTTTGCTTCGGAACTGACTTCCTTTTGTATTGTATTTAGTTCCCGTAGTATCCAAAACTTTGTAGCCTTTTGTAATTTGATTCGGATTTGTTGTAACTTTGTAATCAAATTCTATTTATTCTAATGAAGCTTGTATTGTAACTTATGATTTGTTGTGACCTTGTGAATCTCTGATACTGTATTGACTGTACACCTCGAGTTTCCGCCTGAGCGGGGTGTGAGAATTATTATTACCGATAATAATAACAAGTCACCATTTTAATTTTGTTTAGTATTATGGGCATTTCAATTATCTACCTTAAGGGTCTGTTTGGTTCACATAATGTTTTTAAATAAAATGAAATATTTCAAATGAAGCTTAATCTAATATATATTTTGTTAGTCGACATTTTCCTGAAACTTATTTAACATATTGGCTTCTAAAATCCTCGTGGTGTTATAACATGGACAATATGTATTCAAACTACAACTTTGTATCAAAGTGTAATAAAATTATGTTAAAATAACATTTTTGTAAAACTGTTTCTGATTTATAAACAATGATAATATTACTAATTAGTCATGGATCTAGATTAAAAAAAAAAAAAAGGAATGTATAACGAAAGAATTGTTTAAAATTTGAATCAATATCTAATATTTAGAGATTGACCTCTATTTGAAAACTATCATTTTTATTTTTATTTTGGATAAATAATTAATAGGTTAGAAGAAAGGTTATAATAATGTAAGTTATATAATTACTTCTTATTAAATTTGTCATCCAATATAAATCATTTATATTTTTAAATTAGAACTTCCAACTACTTTATTAAATAAATATGCCAAAAGAAAAAATTACAACTTCCAACTCTAATAATAAGAAAATTTTCTATGATTTATTTTTATTGATTTTATGAACTATTTAATTTAAAATTCTTTTTGAATAAAAATTTATAATTAAGGTCGAAAGCTATTAAACGATAGAGTTGTATTTAAATGGTATATATTTTCAAAACAACTTCTATTTTATCTAACATTTTAGAATTGTAAAAAATGTACTAATGGATGGGAGAAATGTGGTAATGATGATGATGAGAGAAAAGAAGAAAAAAAATAGTTGTTGAATTAAAATTGTTAGATTTATTTGAAAAACGTTGTAGTAAACTGGTATAAATGAGTAGAAAACAAGAATCTTAAATTCCTTATGGAATGAATCTAATTGAATTTAAACAAATTTCAATTCATTATGTTGTCTAATCAAACAGAATGTATGAGAAATTCTTAATTCTAATTCCCATCAATTGCATAAGATTCTGTAAACCAAACAGAACATAAAAGAGTTTCATCCTTGGAATTTAATCAAACAGAATGTATGAGAAATTCTTAACTCTTCATGTTCTTTTTCCCAAATTTGTACGTAGTTATAGGTGTGAAGATTCCTATATAAGTGTGTGAGAATTAATTTATAAACTTCCTTTCGAATAGTTTACTAGTTAATAAACCGATTTCTCTTATTTTACTAACTAGCGTTTGTGTTTAACCTTACTTATTTCAATTACTATTAACGATTCCTTTCGAATACCGTTAATTTCTATCAACTATAGACCAGTTGACATATTCATTCTTATTTTAGCAAAATCGCGAGTTCCTTTCGAATACCTGGTTTTAAACAAGAACATAAGCAATTTAATAATTTCGTTAAAGCCTAAACCCAAACGGATCCCCAATTAACCAAACACACATCAATCAAACAATTTCATACTTAAAATTAACCATACAAACGATCACATATCCAATCAAACGTATAAGAAAATTAGCTACTCATATTAATAACGAAACACATGATAGATGAAAAGTTCATAATTGTACCAAGTGTTTGATGAAATGGCAATGTCTAAATACCCAAATTGAAATGAAACTGAAGCCAATAGTGTGTTTGCGATTGTAACATAATGAAAACTTGTTGATTGTGGGATGAATTGCTTCAGGATTCTCCTTCCCAAAAGCTTCAAGAATGGTTGTCTCCCCTTCTTCTCTTGTGATGGTGATTCTTGTTAAGAGAAAATGATCATCATAATGATATCCTAATGATAGTAATTATATGTAGTGATGGTCATCAATTCGTCCTTAAAGTCTCGTGAAATAACCACCAACCTCCAACCTTTCAATATCAAAATAGATAGCCCTCACTTCACAAAATAATTCTGCCCGACACCCCTACTGCGTCGTAGTGGGCACCCAGTTCACGGCCATTTGTTCCTTTCCTTGCGTTGTTTTGGCATATCTTGACGTTTATTCCTCATTCCAATGTTACATACCTAAATACATACTTTTACACAAACTGTAAGTAATGCGGGGTCTATCCATCACGTTTTGACACAAAAACATAACAAATATCGCAAATAAATATGTATATAATTGAGAGATATCAACGTTGCATTCATCAAAGCCAACAAAACTGTTTGTTTGACGGTCTCAACCGTTGCAATCGATTGTATTGGTATTATCCGTAGTAAGTGTTGTAAAACAAGGATTCCAAGGCCGAGTACTCGCTACAAGGTCATTGACAGAGGCGAGTTGAGTAATATCCGAATAATTTCTAAATGGTTCACAATTTGGTCAAAACTTAGTCAACTCGGACAAACAATCCAACTCTTTCAAAATTCAATGTTAACATCGGTTTAAAGTATTTAAACAATTGTGTTAATGTTTCTAGAAATATTTCAGGGACCTATACTCTTCATAATGGTGCTATGAACATGTTATACATATAATTTCAAAATTTACACAGAAAATTCCAATTCGAGTATTCCAGGAGTACTCTCCGCGTAGGCCGATTACTGGCTCCAAGGTCTCCGAACAAACGAGTACCGATTAGTGAGTTTTACAACCTTGCTCGTAGTTGTAAAACATTACGTAAGCTTTATAATATCAATCTTTTGGTTATATTCGTGTTCTTCGCCATTACATAATTACTTATTAGTTATTCCGCAACTCTTAGGTGTTTGGGTCCAAATCGAGGTCTTAGATAAGTGACCAACATTATCCCTTGGAAAGTTTTCAAGGATCAGAGTTTCTACATGAGGTTTTTTTTACTAGAGAAAATATATAGGAGTTTCCTACGGATTTGGGAGTCCAAATTGTGAGTTTTCTGTTAGTGACTATTAGTCCTATTAGGTAGGGGTGAACACAATTTGGATTGGTTTGGTTTGGTTTGGTTCGATTTTTATATAAAATTGAAAATGAATCGAAAATATTGGTTGTATAAGTTAGAAACCATTCGTTTTTTCAAGTGAAATCAAATTCGATTCAGTTTTACTCTATATCGATGAGGGACCATTTATGTAATTAACTCTAAAAGAATATCCTGCTGTTTTCTTTTTACAATCAAATATAGTTTTAACATAGTAATTTATAATTATTAAAATAGAATATTTTTCCATATTATTTATAACGATATTTGCCTAAAAAATATTAAATATATTTTGATTCACATTTTAAAATCAAAACCGTATCAAGTATTTCGATTTTTTAATAATTGAAAAATAAACCTTCGATTTTGTGTTGGTTCGGTAAATTTGATTTTAGTTCGATTAATATGTTCACCTCTACTAGATACCCGATTAGTGGGTTTTGGTTTTTGCCAATTGGTAGTCTTATAATTTAACTCGTTCTTTTCTTTTGAAATACTGATTAAATACTGAAATGCTCAAGGTCAATTTGAAACCACATGCATGCCATAAACGTGGATGGACAGTGTTCATTAAACTACTTTGTAAATAGTTCTTTTTATGGGCTACCAACTAAACCCTTTTTGTCTTAATATTTTTGTCAAATATTTGAATTTCGGAAAGTGGTAGCTAACATTCTGTCCGCCATTTTCACTCTTAAATTTCGTTGTACGATTGTTAGAGTAGGGTCTTCAATAGTTTTTCTAATGAGGCTCAAACATCTTCATTTTATTTGAGGATGAATCACCTAAAACACTTTTATTTTATATGGGGATGGAACACCTGAACAACCTTCATCTCTTTGGTGAAGAACTGATGGAGCCTATTGCTCCATTCCATTACCGAAGAACTGATGGGGCCTAGTGCTCCATACTGAAGAACTGACGGAGCCTACTCCTGAAAGTTTCTTAACTTTTGATGTTTAAACCGAACATTTATGTTTCCACTTACGAATATGATACACTAAAAAAAAAGACTTTAGTAACGACTATTTGGGTGGGGACTATTTGGGTGGGGTGGGGGGGGGGGGGGGGGGGGGGGGGGTGGGGGGTGGGGGTGTGTCTTCTCTTTCTCTACTCCCCCTTTCTCTCACTAGAGAAACCATGTGATTCTCGAAAATCGTGGCATAGAACACCCTCTCCACGAAAAATGTGTTACCTCTGGGGAATCGCCACCCGACAGGGTTAAAACCCTCGGGTCCTTGGATTATGGAACCCGATAGCAATTTTGGTGTCGGGTCTTTTTCCATCTAATTCTTTGATGTTTGTCGTATAATCTAAGCTCGGGATGACGAGGAACGACACCTCTTGGTCGTCAACACCAACCCGACGGATTTTTACTTCAACAACTATTGTTAATTGTTAATATGATTTATAAACAAACTTTAATGAATCTATATTTAGATTTAAAATAGTGTTTTTTTGAGAAATGATATACAAATAAAAACTTTACAAAATTTTACATACAAAATTAGATATCACTTTGTGAATGGTAAAAATAAAATAAAAGAGATAATGAGTGCTTTATGTGATTGGTCAAATATCAATAACTACTCATTTTGTGTGTAACTTTTTGTAAACTATTTGTATGTGCAGCTTTCCTCCTTTTTTTTCTTGTGGTAAGTTAAAAAGTATGATGAAAGTTTCTTAACTTTTGATGTTTAAACCGAACGTTTATGTTTCCACTTACGAATATGATACACACTACAAGAAAACAAGGCTTTAGTAACGATTAGTTTTTGTCACTAATAATCTTATTTAGTAATCATTATAAAAAATGGTTACTAAACAAAATTATTGACCAAAAAATAACCTGATTTGGTATCTAATAAAATTAATGACGTACTTATAGTGACGGAAAGTGATCACTCAAAATTGATCCCTAACATCATTAGTGACGAACTAAAGATGTTGATACTACTGACCAAATTTAAATCATCGCTAAAGACAAATTTTCTTATGTTGTCACATCATGTCGTTTATAGAGAGTAATCTTAACCAAACAATTATTCAAAATGAAATAGGAAACATTTGTACTAGTTACCAATTAATTAAACTTGAACATTTTATTTTCTTCGGTTTCATTTTCTACCTATGTATATACAATGCACTAAGCTAATATTCTAAAGTCTGAACATTTTATTTTCTTCGGTTTCATTTTCAACTATATATATACAATTCACAAAGCTAATATTCAAACTAGAACAGCAAATATGAGTTCACAGATTAAGAGGTTAAATTTCAAAGTCTCATTAATATAAAATCTCATTGTAATTATCAAAATGGTTTGAATAAATCAACCAAGTTATTACATTTTGAATTATTAATTGTATTTTCAAGTTTAATATAAAATAGAGTTTTGATATTCGTATATAGCCCCAGAGCAAAAATAAAATAATATAACTAAATTTAAATAAAAAATATTTAATGAACTTCAATATGATCTTATTTATAATGAAACATAACTTACTTTTCATATCATTATCAAATCTATTATGAGTTATTATTCGGTATAAATATTGTAATATTGAAGGTCATTAAATGCTTATTATTTAAATTTGCTGGTCTTATTTGTCGCCTCGGAGACCATGAATATCGAAACCAAATAAACATAGTACTTCTATAATATGGGATAAATCTATTCCATTATACATTATATTAATTAAACAAAACGATTAGGGACTCGTGCGTTGCACGAGTTTGGGAGTTTGTGTGTAATGATATTAGACGAAAATTAATATTTATGTTCCAGCATGCACTATGACCATTAAACAATGTAAATTTACATTCGCAAGCCAAGAAAAAAGGCATCGTCTTGGTGGGATTATTTCATTCGCAAAGTATATTATTTATTTGATTCTAACCTCTAAAAAACTTATTTTTTATTTGCTTTACATCGCTACTATATATTTTATAATATTTGCTTTACATTGCCACTATATATTTTTATAATATAAGAGTGAAATGATTGTTTAATTATGTTTGGCTTAGCTTATTAGCTTATCATAGAAAAAAAAGGAGGAAAATCTTAAATAAACTCATAAGCCACAAAAATTGGGCTTATGAAAACACCCTTACATAAGCTAATAAGCTTAAACAAACACTAAAAAGGAGCTTATATACCTTACATAAGCTAATAAGCTAATAAGCCCCTTACATAAGCTCAAATATTTATACGCTTTTATTTCATAAGTCATCGTCTTGGTGGGATTATGTGGCGACATAGGGGAGATGCGTGTGGTGGTTAAATTTTACTAATCTAAAAAAAATAAAAATAAATAAAAGAAATGAATGCCCAACACCAACCCAAGCCTAACACCAGCCCATAAACCCAACACCCAACACCTAAACCCAAACCCAAATCATTATAATAATAGTAAATTGTACAATTCCATATGCATATACAACATTTAAATTAGATAGTAATTATATACAAAAAAATATTTTACGATACAACAATTATCCATAATTAATCCCCAATTTGCAAGTCTAATCATTGCCTCCAAAAGAAAAAGGAAATACTCACCACACTTAATGCATAATTAAAAAAAACAATGACATTTAACCTTTTCCAAAATCCCCTCACCACCTTTCTTACCAAATAAGAATAATTTTATATTTATTTATTTATATGTTACTCCACCTCCGACTTTTCTAAACTCAACTTATACCATTCTTTGTCATATTTATATCTCTATATAAACAATCACAAACAATATACGACTATTTGTTCTTTCTCTACTTTGAGAAATATCAAATGGATCACCTAAGTTACACCAGGGTTCGACAAAGACACTGCGCAACCAAAGGATTCCGGATAAACTCCAGAAGGTTTTCCGTGCAACGACTGCGTGTACGGTTCTTTAATTTCTTCAGGATGGTTATGAGAATTTGGAGAGCGCGTTGGTACGTGAAGAGGAAGGCAATGAGTAGGAGCAAGGTAAGCCATGGTAGTAGCCGAAGAAACTTGGTAGCGAAGGAAAGTGTCGCTCAGTTTGATAGTTGTAGGCTAAAGTCCTTCACAAGATCAAATTCCTTTTACTCAGAAGCCATTGCAGATTGTTTAGAGTTTATAAAACGTTCATCTGCTTCTTTGGATGATAAGCCGGAGACATACATAATAGATGAATTATGATCAAAGGCTAGTTTTTGTTTTTCAAGTGTATAGTTAAACTCAAGAAGGTTTTCTTGTTACAATTTTTATATTGATTTCTTAATGATATACGTTATGTTTTGAATGTTAAATCTTTCAAAAGTTGATTGTATAATTAAATAAACAAATATTCAGTACGTGTATTTTATCATTAGAGTTTTATAAAATAAGTTTAGCTACCTATTATATGAATTAACAAACTGATTGAAACAGACAAGCCAAACCGACCATCGAAAACAATATCCTTCACTGATTAGTGGATTACCTAATAAGTCTTGCTCGATTAGTTTATATAATTATAAACAACAACATCATATATTCACTTCACCGAATAAGTTAGACACTAATTAAAGTCATTAAGTTAAAAGAAACCCTTATAAGCGTTTAACAGGAAAACAAATAATCGAGTAGATTTAGGAGATTATGTTTTAAAGGTTGAATCATGAAAACCCTAATCGGGTCATTAGTTGATCGGTACTATTATCAGTATTCTCAACATATTTTATAATATCGACCTTTTTACCAAGAACTCAACCAAAAATTTATATGAGTAATTATATATCCTTTCAAACTTCATTCTACAAAAATGTTAATAAGTATTTGACAAAGATTGTATTATAATACTTTTTAATTTCTAAATGTATATATCCTCTTTTTTTTTATAACAACAGTCCGTAGTGATTAAAAACCAAAAACATGCATTAATTTGTTACAATATTTAACAACCCTTTTTATTTGGAGAATATATCACTCCCGACTTTAAAAAAAAAAAAATAGATGACATACAAGTTTTCATATGTATATACACTTATAAGAAATGTGTTTATTAACATTTTATTATTTATATAATAGCTTATTATAAAAATGAAAAAATTAGGAAAATGTAACCTTATTTTATATTGGACAAAAGGTCAAACATTTTATTATTCATGAGTGAATGGTTAGTGCTCACTTTTATGTCTTTTTGTATTGTTTTATATTCTTTGTGGCTATTAGTTTTAGGCCGGTTTGCTTGGATAATTGCTAATTAACAAGTTGCAACATTGAATATTTCTACGTTGACTATACTGATGGTATGAAAGATTCACATATTTGAATGCTTTTCTTTGGATGGTGGATGAGATTAATTTAGATTTAGGCTGAGCTTTGACTTTCCCATTGAGTTTTCTTATTATAACTTAAAATTGTCAATATATTTGAATTGATTTCTTTTAGATTGAAATTAACCTTCATATTGCAACTACTTTAAATGGTGGATAATGTATGAAATATGTATAAGGGGTATATAATTATTAAATCTTAACAAACATTCAAATAAATTAGTAAAAGTTTATGAATTATTAAACACGTTTAAAAAGATTTATCAAAATTACATGAAGAGCGGAAAAAGGTTTAGTAAACATTGCTAGTTGATAAGCGCGAGAAGTCATTCATATATATGTTTTAACGAAAGATGTTTGCAGAGTAACCACATACGCACCCAAACATTAGACCGAGCAGGAATGGGGGATTAAAGTTCCACTGATTTATCTTATATTGAAGTTTAATTTTAGTGGTTTCGTGGAACCAATATCCACTTAAATTTCCTCCTTTTAAAGATATTATGATGTCCGTTACATTTTACGAATCAAAATTGAAAAGTGGTTATTCTCTAATGATGAGAACTTAAAAGTAAAAAATATGTGTGTAAACAAACTTTGATTTATAGGCTACCTCTCAATATAGTTTCCTTTTCTAATTTAGGGGTTTTCTTTTGCTCACCACTATCCTAACAGGATGATTAAACGTAATAATAAACATTTACCTACATACTCATTACTTCACTGTCGTTCATGCATCTAACGATATGATTTTGTTTTAGGAGAAGTTAAAATTTCAAAGATATTATTGTGCGTATTTTAAACCCCTTACATACAAATAATGTATTGTGTAATCACTCAAAACAAATATCTTAAATAAGTATTCAGATGTTATTATAAAGACATTTAGTTCCGTTATTTATTTATTTATCTTTTAATTATTAAGTTCGGTATAGATAAAGCGTCTATTTAGATAAATGTTGTCTATCTTTACTATATTATAAAACATTTCTTTCAAACTTTTAAACTTTTAAAATTTAAGTAATTGAAATTACAAATCTATCTCTTTTATATCTTTCACAAAATTTATTATTTAAAACACTTTACAATTAGTGACATTTTCTTAATTACAACAATAACTAATAAATAATAATAACTATTTTTATCTTTATCTTTATTAATATATAAAATTTTTCACTTTTTATTAAAACTTTAGATTTTTAAGTAAAGTATAATTAGTAATATATCCAATATAACATATAAACTAATATTAATTTTCTTTAATTAATTCGATTACTAATTTCATAAAAAATATATACCCATATAAAATAAAGACAATTTAAATTAATTGATATAAAATTTGTATTCATTTAACCATTATTTTTTAATTTTAAACGTTATTTGATGGAGTAAATTTTCAAATATTTGATTTATAATCTGAATTTTATAAAGTTAGTTGACAATGTTGTGGTTCGTGTTGCTCTATAAATCTAGGAAGATGGTTATCATCAGAAGTTTATATATTCTTTTATTGGTCACCGATAAGTCTTAATACCAATAAGCTGAGTAATATTACATTTGATACTTTAAAGGTTAATAAACCTTCTTACCATATTAATTATCCTTCATTACAACATCCGAACGGAAAATATTATACGAGGGTGTTTGTTTCACGAAATCTAGTATAAAATGAGTGAATTTGAATTAAATTCATTTTCCATAACATGTTTGTTTTACGTTTATGACGGAATTCAAATCCGTTGGAATCTAAATTTTCTTTACTTACAAATTTAAGATTCCTTAGGGTAGTGGAGAAGATTAGAGAAAATCGATCATATGACATAATAATTATTATCGCTGAATGTTCGAACCATAAATTGTTACCACAATATTCTTTTTATATTTTCCGAAAGACCGAACTTTAAACTATTACACTCCATATATATGTAACGAGGCAAATGATAAATTACCATAAATCATTACCCCACTGTATGTTGTTGAATATGATTTTTTTTCATCCGCTTCAAAGGCGCGGATACAACACTAGTATAAAATAAAATAAATTAATGTTTGTTTCAAGTATAATAAATAAACATAAGGAAATAACATTTTCTTTTATCTCATTTTCTATCTAATACAATATTTTAGTAGACCTTTAAAATGAATGTTCCTAACAAGAGATATGTTAACATATAAATTATGTATTAAAAATATTGTAAATTCTATAAAGATGCGAATTTAATAATAAATAACATTTTTAAATACTAAACATAAAACAAAAATTAATACAAATATAAAAATAAACAAATATAAAATACTATTTACGAAAGTCTAGATCGAAATATTTGTTACATTACTAATGAATATTTAATATTTGAAATTTTCATAATATTATAACTAATAAAATGGATATTAAAAAAAATTAAACATTTTTGAAAAGATAAGGTTATTATATTATGAATTAACAACTAATTACTAAAATATTAAAAGCAATTATAGTTAAATATCAAATAATATTTTATATAATAATAATAATGAAAAATTAACCATTTAATTGGAATGACTATACAATCATAACTTTTTTTAATTAAATCATTGTTTTCGAATTAAATTAAAATAAACACTTTCTTAATACTTATTCTTTTAAGTCAGTTTCTAATTCGGTCATTCAAGTCAAATTCAAATCCCATTTTAGGGGTGACAATGGACTAGTTTTGGTCGTGGGATTTTTTTTTTTTGGCGTAAACATGAACTCAAACGAAAAGTGTACGTTTTTAAAGAAAATCCAAACTGAACCATTTGGTTTCTACTATGGTTTGGTTTTTTAATTTTCGGCTTTTTGTTTAATTTGGTTTGATTTTGTTTTCGATTATTGAACTTAGGATATTTTAACTAACAAACCTAACTTTATATTGTGAAGATTAAAGAACTATTTACATATGCTTGTATACAAACAATAACAAACCATTACGGAAAACAAAAATCAACCCACATCTATATTTTATACATTAAAAATTTCATCATAGTTGACTACTTGCAATTGTATGGAAAAAAAAATAGATGTCAACTACAAATGTAATTATAAACATTGAAGGTAGTAAAAAACTAGAAATCAACCCTTAATGTTTATAATTATATTTGTAGTTGACTACTTGAAATACATTCTAATATTCCATCACTTAAACAATAAAGTGAAGTATAGAAAATCTAGCACTATAAATTTTTATAGAATTTTGTTTGACGAGAGGATAAATAAATAAAATAAGATAATAAAAAATGTAAATTATTATTTAAAACGGTTTAATTCGGTTTCCAACAGTTTAAGTTTTAATATAACCTGAACCAAACCCAATTTATCAGTTTCTTTAGAATTGAAATTCAAACAATTGATTTTTAGTTTTCGATCGGTTTTTCAGTTATTGCGGTTTCTGCACACCCTGCACTTAGTTAGTTTGTCGACTCATATTATCGTTTTTTGGACCATGTTGATGTTTAGTTGACTTTGCTATTGGGCTTTCGGGATATAAGTTTTAGGTTTTGGGCTTTTGGCATATTTGATTCTTTCATTAATTATCATCAAAATCATTGAGTGCTAATATCAAATAATATATTCGAATATATATATATATATATATATATATATATATATATATATATATAGTAAATGTTAGCTACATCACAATGTAGCCAACCCCCTGCAATTTGTGCATAAAATTTCCCTAACTTTAATGCTTTCAAATTGAAGTAATTCATACTTTCCATTTATACTCAAAAAATTATTAATTTCTTTAGCGATAATGTAGCTAAGCTAAGCCCATATATATATATATATATATATATATATATATATATATATATATCTATATATATATATATATATATATATATATATATATATAAATATATATAAGGACTGATTCATGCGATAACTCTTATTTCTGCGAGAACTCTTTAGAAAAGTGTCAATTAAAATGTAATTATGTCTATTGACATGTAAAAACTATTGAATGTTAAAAATCTAGTAAAAAGTATAAATGAAAAATTAAAAAAATTGTATGAAATCACGGGTATTTAGAATTTTCACATGTGAACGTTTTTTTTTTTCAAAAAATGAGTTCATATATGAACGAAAAAATTTTACGTTATTTTATATGATTTTTTTTTAGTTTTCTATGTTTATATTTACTTGATTATTAATCTCCAAAAGAGTTTGCATATGAATGAATAAAGTGAAATGTGTTTTAACACTTTTTGTGAGAGTTCTCGCAAAAAAAGAGTTCTCGCATTAACCATTCATTATATATATATATATATATATATATATATATATATATATATATATATATATATATATATATATATGGTGAGGTTTAAATGAGATTCTCAATTCTCTAGAGATCCACGGATCCACTTTTCAGCCACACAAATTCAGTTAGGGGCATTTTTCCATTAATTTTTTTTTTTTCATTTTTTTTTCCGTTTTTTAATTCGTTTTTTTTTTTGCTATGTTTTACTTAACTTTTTTTTTTTTTTCAAAATCACATGTGATTTTTTTTTGTAAAAAATTGAAATCACATGTAATTTTCAAAAACCAAAATTTATAAATTTTAAAATCACATAAGAATTTTTTTTTTGGTCGAAAATCACATGTGATTTTCAAAAACCAAAATTTATAAATTTTAAAGTCACACTTGAAAAATTTGTTCTCGAAAATCACATGTGATTTTATAAGCAAAATAGTTTGTAGGTTAAAAATCACATGTGATTTTGGTAAAAAATAATCAATAATTTTTTAAAATCAAACGTGATTTTACCCATAAAAGATTTGTAGATTGAAAATCACATGTGATTTTTAAAAAGTAAGGTTGAAAATTAAATGTGATTTTCGGAAGAAAAAAAAATAAAAAAATAAAAAGTAAATAAAAAGGTAAAAGAAAAAAGTAAATTTTTTTTTTAGAAAAAAAGTAAAAACAAAGAACAAAGATATAAGGAAAAATGAGTGGTTAGGAAGGATCCCTGTATCTCTAGAGAATGCACCTTATTTTTGAAAATACATCGACTTTTCTAAAAAAATTCATCTACCGAAAAAATGCATCCAATTTTTTAAAAATCTAAAATTTCGAAAAAAAAATCAATTTTTTATTTATTTTATAAAATGATTTTAGAGGTTATTTTAGGATGATTCTCCGAAATAGTTTTTAAAAAAACATTTTTTTCACTATTTTTAAATTGATTTTAGAGTGCTCCTACCGGTATTTATTTTAAGCATGAAGTGTAGCGCAACCTCACTTTCTCTCTCTCTCTCTCTCTCTCTCTCTCTCTCTCTATATATATATATATATATATATATATATATATATATATATATATATATATATATATATATATATATATATATATATATATATATATTAGTTTGAATACCCATACAATGTACGGTATTTGAAAAAGATAACACAAAATACTAAAATAAAATACAGGAAAAGTTAAATTTATATAAGTTAAATTATTTACGATTTCCATAATTTGTTTTTTAAAAACTAATGTACTATAGAAAAAGTTTGTCCACAGCTTGCGATATTGCATATTTATAATTAATTTTGATTTAGACATTATCATGATTGTTTTTAATATAATTAAATTAATAATGTGTTTATTATATTTGATAACTACCAAACTATTTAACTTCAATTAATAAACATTACCTAATATATTATTAAACTAATACTTGATTCGAATATACATCCTTAGGTTGGTTTTGTAAGTTTTGCAATATTTGTGGTCATTAATATATGTTCTTGACATTTGATAACTTTTCCTAAAAAAAAAAAGCTAAATTTACATAGTAGCTATATATGATAAATATATTTACATTTGCAAATATTTAATTTGAAGATTATAGTATTATTTTATCAAACTTTGGCTAGTCATTTATTACTATTATAGTTACATTATGAAAACATTATTATTCAATATTGTTATTAGCAATATGTAGAATACAGTAATGTGAATGTATACTAAATAAAGATAATGACAAAAAACTTAAAATGCACGACAATGGTATAAGCGTAACATTAAGATTTTGTATTGAAACAAACTTCAAGTAAGTAGTGGTATTCCTTGATCAAGTGATATCTACATATAACTTTATATAAATATTAGAACCAATAATCTTAGTTTTTTTTAATTGGATAACACGAAATAATGTTAGTATTATAATAGATTAATTGGATAATTAATTAACTAATCATCTTAGTATTTATCTAATTTAAAATTAACTTTTATTAATTTTGTCACGTGTTATTGAAAAGATGTCTTATGTGTCACTTCCAGAATTGTTCAATCATGTATTAGTGGTTAAGAGTCGGCCACTCTATCACTGAGCTACTGAGGAACAACGGGAGATTCGATCTCATAGAGTTCCATTCCCGTTCTCAACCCATGACCAATATGAGCTCGAAGCTTCCTTCGTAACTCCCCGAATTTCTTCGTAGTGGCTCCCTTCCATGCCTCATTTCATAGGGAACCTCAAAGTGGCTCTATTTCATTATATTCCATCCATATCCCAATTCCATTCATTTAATATCCTTTTGGTGTCATTAACATAACATATGTCATTTCTAGTCTATCTCTTTCTATTTCTTTTCTATATATGGAAAGTTTCAAAATCATCATATAATAATCCAGAAATTGCATAGAACATCTTTTGAATGACATGTGGAAATATTAATAAATATTAATTTTAAATTAGATAAATAATAAGATAATTAGTTAATTAATTATCTAATTAATCTATTATAATACTAATATTATTTTAATTTCGTGTTATTTAATTAAAAAAGTTAAGATTAATGATTCTAATATTTATGTTGAGTATGTAGATATCACTTGACCAAGGAATACCACTACTTACTCGAAGTTTGTTTCAATACAAGATCTTAATGTTACGCTTACACCATTATCATGCATTTTATATCTTTTGTCATTATCTTTATTTAGCATACATTCATGTATTCTAAATATTGCTAATAACAATATTAAATAATAACTGTTCGTATGAGATAATATATAACTAAAATGGATATACTTGATTATTTGAATACATAATATCATACAAAATTGAAGGAAATATTCACTATGTCATTTGGTCTGTTACAAAAGGAACATTATATATAATTAAAAGCATTTCATAGTGAAAGAAGATGGATGAATGGATTCAATGGCAGCTTTTTGTTAAGGGCCAAATTTCTTAAGTCACGGGTCTATCAGAAGAGGTTATTTATGTGCGGAATTCTGATTTAGCTTGTCGCTTTTATCAGTGTTTTTAACGGTAAAGGTGTACGACATACCTCGTTCTCGGTGACGCTACATTGGTAAGGAGTTGGAGCTACTCCCCTGATGAGTCCAAGGCAGGACGAAACGAGTGACCTCCATCTTTAGAGTCTTCCAAAGCTTACTCGACATCGTTAAGACCGGAATTAAGATCGGATGCTCGAGTGTCACACGGGTCAAAATCTAACTTCATGACATTTTGGTTGCTTTGAACACACCTTTTTGCATAAAAGGTTGTGTAAAAATTGACAAACAATCTATGCACTTTATTCCAAACAATTGCTACCAAATAATTACATGTACTTTCAAGTAAACCTACACTATTATCATGTTTTATTTGAATATATTTATCAATAAACATTATCTCAAATATTGTATTTAGAGTAAATAAAAGACATAACACCATTTAAAGAATATCATTAAACCCGTTATTTTCAGAATTATTCAATCTTGTATTAGTTATGTATCAAAGTATTTATTTACATTTACTTTACGTAAGTTTAACATTATAGAATTTGTGATTTGGGATTAGTTAAAAACAACACCCCACTAATATTTTATTAAACCTACTTTGTAACTATACCAATTTAATTCATAAAATATCCTCCTAGAAAAGCAGAGATAACCTTATGTAACAAAATATTTTAGTGAGGTTATATATTATTGGTCACATCTAAAATATGTTTTACGTAATATTTTTAATTAATTTAAATCAGTTTTAATCGGTATATTTATATAGTTACTTATATAATATAAAACTTATTTATAGTACTATATAATAAAACATATATTGATTAAATTATAAGCTAATTTTATGATCATCGTATATTTTATGGGTATTAAAATTAGTTATCAAATATATATCATATGCAATTTTATTTATATCAAATTTTATTTTAAAAAACAAAAAAAAAGTAGTCAAAATTCGATTTTTTCTACATTTAGGTAATTTATATATTTTATATTAATTCTATTTTACGAAATTTTACGTACTAGTGTTTAAATCACAACAATTGCAATGGTGTAATTTGTTTCATCTAATAATTAAAATGAGATCAATGGTCAAGATTATATCTTTTAGTCTTTTTTAATTATGTGTATTTTATGATTATTTCTCATGAAAGAATATAGTATATTGTTAATGTTGTGATTATTAACTTTTCTTTATAATTTTCATTTAAAAGTAACTTTCAAAATTTTAATTTAAACATTATTTTTTTATAAACACTTTACTTTAAGAATCTACAACTAGATTTTGTCTATGTGTATTGCGGTATATGTTAAAATCATAAATTAAAAAAATTGTTAGAATATATAAAAAGAGTTAAAATATAAATCGTGATACAATGAACAACAATGGTTTTATACAGTGTGCAATACATATTAATAGAACTCTTAATAAAACTTCAACAATTAAGTTCATAAAAAGTATGCAATAGATTTAAAATAAAGTCTTAATAAAACATATAATAAAAAGTGTGTTATAAATATAAAATAATATGAGACCGTAAATAATCTATTTAACATCTCGAAACACAAAAGATAACATAAAATTCAAAAAACATAAATAACCTAAAGAAAGAAATTAAAACTTAAAAGTTCAGATAAGAAAGGGAGAAAACATGCATTCAATCGTTCACAAAACATTAATAGTGCAAGTTACAAGAGTATAATAAGTAGCTTTATAATCTTTAATACTCGCTTTGTCCTTATCCAACTTTCTATTTATTTTTGTCCCAAAATTATCGTATATTTTTAAATATGGATAATTAAAATATATATTACTTCCCATTTTACCTTACAAAGATTTAACTTTTTAAATTCTAAAAGTAATTGATCTCGTAATTCAGGGTCATTAATAAGTAATGAAATAAAAAAAGATACTTCGTTAATTAAACCTATCTTAGTTTTTAATTACCTTTTTTCCATACAACTTTTTTTTCTTTTTTTCTTTTTTTGTGACAGAGGAAGTAATTAATATGTAAAAATATATACGTTCTTAAATTAAATTCCATACTATCAAGGAAGATTTCTATTTTCTAATCTCGAATATTTGCAATGGTGTGCTTGTTAATGATATAGGGTGTATAGTTTGAATTTCAAGGCTCTACGTTTGTATAGATGCAGGATAAAAAAAATTATGTTGTATTTATACCAAATTTGTTTCTTTCAAGACAAACTCCAAATAACGGTTAATTGAATCGAAATTTGTATTTAACCAAGTAATCAATAGCTTATAACCATAACCAACTGGTTACTAATTTCAAAATAACTGGTTATCAGTTCAGGTCCAGATCATAACAAAACCGAACCATACTCACTGGTCCCCCCAATCTAATTTTAGAATTGCTTTAAAATAATGACTAAAATAAACCATTAAAACATTTATAATTACCAAATTCTAAAAAAAATTGAATAAAAAGAAGTTACTAAAATTGTTATAATGAACCATTAAAACATTTACTAAAAGGATCAAACATGTAAAACAATCAGACAAAATAATATCATAATAGTACATATGACTTGACAAAATTGTTATAATGAATAGAGTGAATACAAAAAAGTTACAATATCATAATTCACCAAACGCCAAAAGTATAATTCATTTATATGAATTTGCCAATACAACTGTCTAAATCATATCCCCAAAGAAATTTAATACAAAATCTTTTCCTTGGACATAAAGTTTCCAATATTTTGCATCACGTCCTACATAAAATTCTTTTTACCGAGCTTTCCTACTAATAGTATGTACTTTAGGTTTGGCCAAGAGTGCTTGTTGGTACAATATAACACGACAAAATACAAAGTTTTGATTCATTTGAAAAGAATTTTGTGTACTCCACAATATAATCATCCTTCTCAAACTCATTTGGTCGCATCGATTTATTTCTCAATAAGAAAACGAACCTTCGAAAACGTTTCATACTCCAAATATAAGCTTACTAATGCAGTAAATTTAATAGCACTCACATCGCAATGTTCATCTTCTCAGTCGCCTTTTTGAAAACTTAATAAACTCAAAGTTTACGTATATATCATATAAATGATAGAATACTTTGGTCAATCGTAAAAGATTAAAACTTTCATGAAAAGTTAATAAAATGTTTAAGCTGAAAAAAATAAATATTGAAGCATTTACCCCAATTACCTTAACATAAATTATATATATAATTTCGTTTGTTTCAGAAAATACGAGTAACAGTAATAAAAAGAAAAAAGGATTAATTAAAATGAAAAGTGTGAATAAAAGTTATATTAATGAATATATAAATTTGAAAAATTTCCCTTTATTCTATTGATGTTGAAAAGAGCGATCATAAATGAAAAACAATGCAAAGTTGAATACATCAAAATGGAGTATAAGAGATGTTATATTAGGAATGTAGAAAACATTTTCGGTTTTGTTATTGTTAGATAATAGATGTGACCATATGAGTTTGATAAGGATACTCACCTTGAGGATAAATATATTTATCAAATAAATCAAATAACAAAATGTTGTGCTTTTGTGTTTGTACAAACAAACACTCTTGTCTAAAGCTAGAGTACGTAATACACTGAATGAGCAACCTTTGAAAAAAGACTTTATGTGCAAGAGGTCTTGCAAAACAAATATATACTTCATGTTTTGCGAAAGGTTATTATCATATTGTAGTTCTCTTTGAAAATGTGTGGGTATTTTTTCTATCTGGCAAAAGTGTTTTGCGTCCTTTCATGCCGAAAAAAGTCAAGAAGAATAACATATACCTCATTAGATAGATTTGCTTCTCTGAGGCAAAATACATACTCTACAAAAAATTGATTGTGCAAGTTTATTTGATTCCCCTCCATAAACCCTTGTATTTGTTTTCTCTCGCAATGTTTTATCCATTCCGACCTACATGTCCACAAGATATAGATCTATGTATTAGAAGATATATAAACTTGAAAACTTCATAAAAGGTGTAACTTGCAATAGGTAAATATTAAATCTTAAGGTGTTTTAGAAGAAAGTAATATTTAAACATTAATTATATACATTTTTACATGCATATGTTTGTAGATATAAAGTTTTTTCTATGTATTACGAAATTAATATAAGTTTATCAAATAATAATCACAATATGATTGCAAATGGTAGTGATATCTCAGATCCATATTCAAATATGCGATGAAATATTTATATGTGGAAACAATTAATCAAGAGAAATAAAACGAAATAGCGAAAACATGATAAATAAAAAATAGACCTTAACATCGACGTTCGATCGAACAAATTGAGAATCGGCAACCTTTAATCTTACGCGGCCGCCGCTCTCTTCTTTCAGTAGGGTTTTTTCTTTCTGCCTATGTTGGTCTAACTAGGTTACGTAATTTATAGAGAATGGATGTCTTATTGTTGCCGTTGGATCAAATATCAACGGCAAGATATGTACAGAAGGTATAAACTCCACATCGAATGGTTGATTTTGAATCCTTTAATTCGTAATCATTCCAACCGTTAGATCTTAGGTAATAAATGTGTAAAAATTTGATTTTTTCATATTAACAAATTTTCTATAAATGAATTTTACGAGTATATTTTTCCGTGTGTTGAGGCGGATTCTAGCATATATATATATATATATATATATATATATATATATATATATATATATATATATATATATATGTGTGTGTGTGTTTATTGAATAATATAAGACGATAAATGAACATTAAAACATAAAATCCAATGCATACCGTAAGATAATTAGAGGGGGGAGGGGGGTGGTGAATATATTATCTTGTAATTTAGAAGGCTTTTTAATATTTTCTTGCGTTATAAATTTTACCGTGAACTTTTATGGTGATTTGATACAATAAAGTGAAGAGTTTAGAGAAAGAAATGCAAACACAAATCAACACGATGATTTATAAAGGTTGGGGAGGATGTTAACTAATCCTCTTTAATCCACTCCTGATATCGCTCATTTATATGATTATATCATCACGATATTTGTTATGTTTTTAGTCCAAAACGTAATGGATAGGCCCTTTTCGTACTCATGTTTCGTGTAAAGTATGTATTTTGGTATTTGAACGTAATTGGAGCAAAACAAGTTGTTTTGGACTAAAGAACGCAAGGAAGGAATAAAGTAAAGTTGTTGGTAGCTGCTGAAGCTCGACTGCGCCGCAGTCATGGGGCACTAGGACGTAGCGAGAATGACTTTTAATTGTGAGCTTACTGAGGTGCGACTGCGACGCAGTAGCTTATGACTGCGCCACAGTCGGTTGATTTTTGGCTACGAAATTGGCTTAATTGTCCTTCATCTCTGGATTGGAGGGGTCAATTGGCATCATTTTTAGAAGGGAGAACCAATTTTCATGATCATCATCTTTCTCATCATTGGAATTACCGTTACCATCACAATTTTGGAGTTTGGAGAAGGAATTATCGAAGCTATTTTCACCATTTTATTCACGAGTTTTTCGTTAGATACAATTGCAAGTATTGTTTTGGTTCGTATTAAACTCAATCACCATTTATTTCGGTACAATTATGTCTTTTTCATCTATTATGTGTTTCGTTATTAATATGAGTGCCAATTTTCTTATACGTTTCCTTGGATATGTGATTGTTTGTATGGTTAGTTTTAAGTATGAAATTGTTTGATTGATGTGTGTTTGGTTAATTGGGGATCCGTTTGGGTTTAAGCCTTAACTAAATTATTAAATTGCTTATGTTCTTGTTTAAAAGTCGGGTATTCGAAAGCAACTCGGGATTTTTCTAAAATAGGAATGAATATGTCAACGGTCTATAGTTGATAAAAGTTAACGGTATTCGAAAAGTAAGTCTAAACACAAACGCTAGTTAGTAAAATAAGAGAAATCGGTTTATTAACTAGTAAACTATTCGAAAGGAAGTTTATAAATTAATTCTCACGCATGGGCTTGATACTTTATGCACAATTATTTGGGGTGTTAACCATATTCGAAAGGAATGGTTGCACGTTGGGTAATTGGAGAAATCCGGTATTCGAAAGGAACTTGGTTTTAAATTAGAAGTATATCAACATTTCATACTTAGGAAAGATCATATATTCGTGAACGGTTCCGAGAAAGTGCCTTTATCAAATCTTGAATCACAAATCAGTTTTTAATCGTTGTTATTGTTAGTTTAATTATAAAAACCCCAAATTTGTTACTTGTTACTTGTCAAGCTAATAACTCAATTTAATATAGTCCCTGTGTTCGAACCCGAATTTGCCAATACTATACTACGATCGATAAGGGTACACTGCCCGGTATCGTAGTCTAGAGTAAGCATTTTTGGAAAACTAGATTTCGCACATCAAGTTTTTGGCGCCTCTGCCGGGGACCAGTGGCGGATCCAGAAAATCGAGATAAGGGGGGCGGAATTATTTTTCGACCGATTGAGGGGGGCAAACATATAAAAGTCTAAACAAATTAGGCGTGGCGGCACTGATTTTATACCAGTTTTCTCTAATTTTTTTCTGACCGTAGGGGGCGGTTGCCCTCCCTCCTACAACACTGGATCCGCCACTGCCGGGGACTTGATCTAATTGAGTTTTTAGTTGTTAGTTTTATCGTGTGTTGAATAGTATTCACAGTATCTCTTGTTTATGTTGTGATTTTCAGGTGATTTGTTAGTGGATGTACACGAGATCCCAAGGGAAGCACGTTGTGAGTCCATTTTCGGATCTAGAGAGAGTTTTTCGAAAACAAGGGGTAAAGGCGACATTGTTTAGTGAAAACGAGTCTTCCGAGGAGGAAGAGGATCTTATTTTAGGGGCAAACTATTTTGAGCCAAACGAAATGTCACAACATGGAGAAGACGATGTTCTTGTTAACGACCCGCCCAACCCGTTTGACATATTGATGATCAACCGTAACCGGATCGTGCCACTTACGCGAGGGTCGGCGATTATTCCACCAAACTTAGGGAATGACTTTTCCGTTAAAGGTCATCACCTTAAGATGATTCAGGATAGTTCGTTTGATGGTAATTCAAAAGCTGACCCACATAAGCACATTGCAACGTATACAGAGATATATGAGATATTTCTCTATAGAGATGGTTTAGAGGAGGGAGTCATGCTTAGCTTATTCCCTTCATATTTAAGGGGAGAAGTTAAGACATGGTTCTATGAGTTGGAGCCGAAATCGATCGAGACATGGAAAGAATTGAAGGAATTGTTCGTGACCCGTTTCTTTCCGCCCATCTTGGGTAGGAAGCTTTTGAACCAGATTCGGAGTTTCCACCAATTTGAAAACGAGACCACAACGGAAGCTTGGATTAGACTCAAAGATCTCTTGAGAAATTGTCATGGTCACGGTCTTGATAGGGAACAGATTGTTGATATCTTTTACCACGGTATGGATAATCGTTCTCAATACGATTTGGATCTTGCGGGTGGTGGTAATTTCTTATATAAGTCACCTAATGATGCTTATCGCATGATGGAAGATCAAGTTCCAGCCGGAATTTCTAGAGATCGGGATTGTTAGAGATCTGGTCAATAGGACTAGAAAAGTTCGGGGGTCGGTTAACCAAGTGGAAAGAGGTAGTGGTAGCAGAAGTGGAACAACGTAGATCGTAAGCGAGATAAAATCTATATCGGAGCAGATAAATAACCGAATGTGTCGTTTGGAGAAATATGTTCATCAAGTGAGAAATGGTTGTGGAAAATGTGGAGGGCCACATTATACGGAAGAATGTAAACAAAAGGTTGAAGATGTCAATTATGCAAACTACGGTTATACAAACCGTGGGAATTATCAAAATCGTCAACAAGAAGGAGGCAATTATGGGTATGGTAACCAAAACCGAGGAAATCGAAATGATGGGCGATTTCAGCAAAATCAACAAAAACCGAGAGAAGAAGAAGAAGATTCGAGCCTGAAGGAAATGATGAAAGATTTTATTCACTCAAAAGGCGAAAAACGACTTGATGGCTAATTCGATCAAGGGGATACATGAGAAGATAGATCAAGGACAAAGGAATACCCAGGCGAGCGTTCAAGACTTAGAGCGGAGGTTTGAACGGATGAACAAAAGGTTTGCAAATCTACCAACGGGTCAAATACCGAGTTCTACCCAACCAAACCCGAGACCGAATAATCCAAACAACAATGGTGGTCAATCTATTCAAGGTCCTAGGTACCAAGCACTACATCATCGGGATGAGCATGTTAACGCGACAGAGACACAATCAAGTTTTAAGTATGGGGGCGTGCAAGAAAGTGAGCTGAACTTGAACGAAAAAGTAAAAGTAGCTAATTAATCTATTATAATACTAATATTATTTTAATTTCGTGTTATCCAATTAAAAAAGTTAAGATTAATGATTCTAATATTTATGTAGAGTATGTAGATATCACTTGACCAAGGAATACCACTACTTACTCGAAGTTTATTTCAATACAAGATCTTAATGTTACGCTTACACCATTAGCATGCATTTTATATCTTTTGTCATTATCTTTATTTAGCATACATTCACATTACTATATTCTAAATATTGCTAATAACAATATTGAATAATAACGTTTCGTATGAGATAATATATAACTAAAATGGATATACTTGATTATTTGAATACCAAAATATCATACAAAATTGAAGGAAATATTCACTATGTCATTTGGTCATTTACAAATGGAACATTATATATGATTAAAAGCATTATATAGTGAAAGAAGATGGATGAATGGATTCAATGGCAGCTTTTTGTTAAGGGCCAAATTTCTTAAGTCGCGGGTCTATCTGAAGAGGTTCTTTATGTGCGGGATCCTGGTTTAGCTTGTCGGTTTTATTAGTGTTAAAGGTGTACGACATGCATCGTTCTCGGTGGTGCTACATTGGCAGGGAGTTGGAGCTACTCCTCTGCTGAGTCCAAGGCAGGACGAATCGAGTGACCTCCATCTTTAGAGTCTTCCAAAGCTTACTCGACATCGTTAAGACCGGAATCAAGATCGGATGCTCGAGTGCCACACGGGTCAAAATCTAACTCCGTGACATTTTGGTTGCTTTGAACACACCTTTTTGTATAAAACGTTGTGTAAAAATTGACAAACCATCTATGCACTTTATTCCAAACAATTGCTACCAAATAATTACATGTACTTTCAAGTAGGGCTAATGACTTGTGTATGCTTCCAACTTGACACCGAATTCTATTGTGTACACCCGATTCAGAGCTGTTCTATTGAGTACCACCACGTGACTTTTTTATTCTTTTGAAGACACAAGTTACCTTGACAACCGGTTGCCCGTTCCCATTTGCCACGTAGACGCCATGTCATTTAACCCTCCCATTACCTAACCATGGTTAACTTTTTTTAAAATAAACCTAACCATATACAATCCCAATGCAGACTCTCCCTCCCAAAAACCCTCCCTCCCGTTCTCTTTTCACTCAGTTGTTTTGCCCGATATCTCCTTTTCTCTTTCTCTTTTCACTTAAAAAATCGACCAAAAATCTTTGTTTTGTCTGTTACAAATCCCAAGTTTGATTCCATTATGGGGTAAATTTTAATCTTAAAATTAGGGTTTCTTTTGCTTCGATATTTTTACGTTAATTTTTTTTTTCTACAGGATGGGATCTGTGGAAGGTTATGAACTAAATGTTCATAACGATGGAGCATTTTTTTATAATCCCTTCATGTATGACAATGGTGTAGAGATACCGGTGTATGTTCCAAAAGTAGGGTTGGATGAGTTGTGTGAAGTTATTAAAAAAGCTACTGGAAACCCTTTATCTGGTCTCTATTACACCTGTCCGGGACAGAAACCAAAAGACGCCTTGTTCAAGCTTTCCAATGACTATGACGTTCTAATGATGTATGACATTGCTTACTGTTATGGGAAGATTGATGTATACATGGATCACTTTGATGACGATGAAGACATCATGAAGTATGTAACAGAAATACAAAAGCCACCTGAAGATGAACATGAAGCTTCGGTTATTGACAACCTAGATGATGCACCTGTTGATGAACAAGAAAAGCCAGCTGTTGATGAACATGAAGTAGATGACACAGATCCAGAAGATGATGACTATGTTTTGAAGGCTGGAGAAGATGATGACACAGATACAGAAAGTGATACTGCTTCTATTGACTTTCTGTCTGAAGATGAAATTGAGCTTAAGGAGGTAAGAACAAGAAGGGCTGAGGAGAAAAAGAACCCAAAGGTAAGAGAGCAGCCTCAGTTGGGAAAATTTGCAGTGAATGAAAAACCTGATAGGTATGAAACCATTTGTGAGCATGAGGAGTTTATGACAGATCTTAGTAGGAAGATGAAAGTTAGTGATGACAATGATGTGGATCCATTTAAAGCTGCTGAACATATTGAAAAGTACCCAATCCACGATACTCAAATGCATTGGAAGCTTCAGAAAGCACAGGTAGGTGAGAGGTTTGAATCTGCTGAAAAGTTTAAGGAATGTATGACCTTTTATGGACTGTCAAATGGGTACAATATTTACTTCTCAAGATGTAGTTCAAGCCAGATAGTGGCTAAGTGTGGACATAGACCTCCAAGACTTAAAGATCCATCCAAAGGTAAACAAAGGAAACAAAAAAGGTATCCTGATGTAGTTAAACCAAATGGTCCAAAGTGTCCATTTAGATGCTATGCTAGGATTATGAGGACAGAAGAGTCGTTTCAAGTTATTTCTTTGGTTGATGTTCATACATGTGTTAGGAACTTTAGATTTGGATCTCTTATTAACTACAAGTGGATTGGTAAGCAGTTTGGTGACAAAATTAGGTCTAACCCAAGTATTAGATTGGTTGACATAGCTGATTTAGTCATGAAAAAGTATAAATGCAGTGTGACTTTAAACCAATGTAGAAGGGCCAAGGAGTATGCAATAGTTGAGTATGAAAAGGCATTAGAGGATCATTATGGGATGCTAAGATCATATGCTGATGAGTTGCTAACCAGTAATCCAGGATCAACAGTGAAAATAGGTGTTACAGTCAATCCAGATGAGAAGGTTTATTTTGATAGGATATACATATGTTTAAAAGGGTTGAAAATGGGGTGGATTAGGGGCTGTAGGAGGATAATTGCTTTGGATGGTTGTTTCTTGAAAAGTCCAAACCATGGGGAATTATTGACAGCAATTGGAAGGGATGGAAATAATCACATCTTCCCTATTGCCTGGGCTGTTGTCAATGTGGAAAACAAGGATAATTGGACTTGGTTCATTCAGTTGTTGGCTGAGGATTTGCAGATTGAGGGTGGTGCTGGTGTAACCTTAATGTCAGATCAACACAAGGTATGTGGTTCATTATTTATAGTATATTACTAACCACATGTTTTCATATTATTAACCACATGTTTTATGATGCAAAGGGTTTGATAGAGGCTGTCAAGACTGTCTTGCCATATGCAGAGCATAGGCAATGTGCAAGGCACATTTATGAGAACTTTAGAAAGCAATTTAGTGGTGTGGAATTCAGAACTCTTTTCTGGTCTGCTTCAAAGTCATCATATCCTGTGCTATTTAAGAAGATTATGGACAAAGTTCATCAAGCTAATCCAAGGGCAGCAGTTTATTTACTTGAGAGGGATCCAAAAACATGGTCAAGGGCTTTCTTTGCATTGCATAGAGGTTGTGAAGCAGTAGAGAATGGCTTCAGTGAGTGTTTCAATTCTATTATTGTGGCTTTAAGGAACAAACCAATCATCACCATGTTAGAGGCTATAAGAGTGATTGTGATGGAAAGGATGAACACAATGAGAAAGCTATGCTTGAAGTGGGATGGTGCAATCTGTCCATCAATTCAAAAGAAACTGGAATGGTGCAAGGATCAACACAGGTTCACTCTTCAACATTGGTTTAACTTTTTTGTATTAATATTTATAGTATTTTAATATGGTTTTAATCATAGGTTTTGGCTTCCTATGTTCTGTGGAGGTTATGAATGGGAGGTTAGACAGTGCAATAAGGGATTTAAGGTTAATGAACAACATAGAACATGCAGCTGCAGGATGTGGCAGTTATCTGGTGTGCCTTGTCCACATGCATGTTCAATGATATTAGCCCTGCATAAAAACCCAGAGGATTATGTGGCAGATTGGTTCAAAAAGACAATGTACTTGAATGCCTACAAATATTACTTGAAACCTGTTGGTGGGATGTCAACTTGGAAACCAAATGACATGAACAAGCCTCTTCCACCTAAACCAAAGAAAATGCCAGGGAGACCAAGAAAGAAGAGGATTAGAGCAGTAGGTGAGGGGGGAAGTGCCACAAGAATTTCAAAGGTTGGAACAGTTATTACATGCCATAATTGTTGGCAAACTGGTCATAACAGAAAAGGATGTACAAATGACCCTGTTACACCACCTAGGAAGGACAAGAATGTTGGTTCTGCTCCAGTTGGTTCTGCTCCAACCAGTGGTGCTAGTGATGAGGCTGGTTCAAGCATGCATGCAGTTGGTTCAAGCAGTGCTGGTTCTACTACAACCATGCAGGTGGGAAAGCTATGTTACACAACATCATACAGGTATGTTTTTTAGTACAAAAACTATGTTCAGTGATTACTATTGTACACTCTTTTAATAGACAAATATACTATTTAGGAAACATATTGATGAATTGATGGGAGCTGGAACACTTCAAGGCATTTTTGCTGGTGGGTCAAATCCAGAACATTTCTTCTTAGGTTCATCACATGGGGCAAAGAAAGGTGTAGGCTTGGGTGTAACAAGTGCTCCAGGTGTCCCAAGGCCAAATGCAAGATATGAGACAGGTATGAATTTAGTATCATGTTGGTTAAAGTAGTGAAATGGCTTGTGTATTGACTATATCTATTACTTAGGCCCTATTAAAAGACCTTTACCTTATTGGTGGGGATATGGCTTATGTACTGATCCAGTTACAGGTGAAGTGTTTGAAGGGAGAGGTAAGAACTGTGTCCCAGTCCCTGTGTGGCCTCCTGAAGTTCCATTGCCAATTACTCAAGAAGATGTACATGCTGCTGTTGGAAGCCAGGAAGAAGATGTACATGCTGCTGTTGGAAGCCAGGAAGAAGATGTCCCTTTGGGAAATGTGGATGATAGTGAGGAGTTGCCTTTGGGAAGCCAGGAACCAGTCTTCAGTCAGTCTTCACAGGAAACACCAAAGCAGAAGAAAGTTGTGAAGCAGAGAAGACCAAGTGAAAGAATCATGAAAAGAAAGCTAGGAAAGCAAGTTCAGGGACCAGGAGATAAGGAAGACAATGCAATTGAAATTGCAAAGTAGTATGTAGTTGGTTGTGTGGAAAACAATGTATTTTGGTTGGTTGTGTAGTTGGTTGTGTAAGGAAAACAATGTCTTTTGGTTGGTTGTGTAGTTGGATGTAAACACTATGGTAGTATTTAGGTTGTGTAATATTTAGGATTAACATTTTAGGATGCAGTTGGTTTATAATCCAATTTGCAATTTTTGGTGTAGAAGAATTATAGATGCAGTTGGCTATATATGCCGTTTTCAAGTAAGTGTTGTTTATTACCATTTTCAAGTTGCTATGTTTATTACCAAATATAAGAGGAAAAAAGGTCATTACAATTCAAAATTCACAATCTATTATAATTGCTAAAACAAAACACATTACAACAACAATTTGTTCTTTACATAATTTTGCTAAAAAAACCTAATCCAACAGCTAAAAATACAACAACAATCAACAAAATGACAACCAATTTTTCATAAACCACAATCTTTGACTTTGCATAGGTCAACTCATGCATCATCTTGTTCATTTCCATCCTTGAATCTTTAATCTCTTCATAAGCAGCATTTCCAATACTTCCCCTACGTCTTTGCAATTCAAGATGAAGATTAAATAGGAGTTTCTTGTAATAAGGATTACGGATTTCTTCGTCAATAAACATATACAACTTGCATTTCCTTTCTTTATCCTGTTAATTGTAAAAAGAATTACACTGAATGTGTTAAAATCAATTGAAATCAATTGAAATCAATTTGGGGCAAAATTAAAAATTAGCAAACTAACCATTACGGGGCAGCTGATGAATCTCCTTCCTGGATTCGTGCTTGTCCAAGATGTACGAGGGTGGATTTCGAATCCACAGTCACAAAAAACGGGAATCGCCATTTAGGTTTTTTGGGAAAAAACGGGTAACAATTTGTTAAAATTAGGGTTTATAACAATGGGGATAGGTAAAACGGGTTGAAAAAATGGGTTAAGATCCGGGTTTTATTGGGTACGTGGAAGCTTAGGTGGAAGCTTAGGTGGACAAAAAAACCTACGTGGCATCTGAGGTGGATGGTAACTTGTTACACGTAGATTTTTGTAGGTAACCGGTGACCTTGTGTCTTCAAAAGAATAAAAAAGTCACGTGGTGGTACTCAATAGAACAGCTCTGAATCGGGTGTACACAATAGAATTCGGTGTCAAGTTGGAAGCATACACAACCCTTTAGCCCCTTTCAAGTAAACCTACACTATTATCATGTTTTATTTGAATATATTTATCAATAAACATTATCTCAAATATTGTATTTAGAGTAAATAAAAGACATAACTCCATTTAAAGAATATCATTAAACTCGTCATTTTCACAATTGTTCAATCATGTATTAGTTATATATTAAATTATTTATTTATATTTAAGTTTAACATTATAGAATTTGTGGTTTGGGATTAGTTAAAAACAACACCCCACTAATATTTTATTAAACCTACTGTGTAACTATAACAATTTAATTCATAAGATATCCTAAAAAAGCAGAGATAACCTTATGTAACAAAATATTTTAGTGAGGTTATGTATTATTGGTCACATCTAAAGCATGTTTTATGTAACATTTTTAATTAGTTTAAATCAGTTTTAATCGGTATATTTATATAGTTACTTATATAATATAAAACTTATTTATAGTACTATATAATAAAACATATATTGATTAAATTATAAGCTAATTTTATGATCACCGTATATTTTATGGGTATTAAATTTAGTTATCAAATATATATCATATGCAATTTTAGTTATATCAAATTTTATTTTAAAAAACAACAAAAAAGTAGTCAAAATTCGATTTTTTCTACATTTAGGTAATTTATATATTTTATATTAATTCTCTTTTAGGAAATTTTACGTACTAGTGTTTAAATCACGACAATCGCAATGGTGTAATTTGTTTCGTCTAATAATTAAAATAAGATCAATGGTCAAGATTATGTCTTTTAGTCTTTTTAAATTATGTGTCTTTAATGATTATTTCTCATGAAAGAATATAGTATATTGTTAAAGTTGTTATTATTAACTTTTCTTTATAATTTTCAATTAAAAGTAACTTTCAAAAATTTAATTTAAACATTATTTTTTTTATAAACACTTTACTTTAAGAATCTACAACTGGATTTTGTCTATGTGTATTGCGGCATATGTTAAAATCATAAATTAAAAAAATTTGTAAATTATATAAAAAGAGTTAAAATATAAATCGTGATACAATGAACAACAATGGTTTTATACATTGTGCAATACATATTAATAGAACTCTTAATAAAACTTCAACAATTAAATTCATAAAAAGTATGCAATAGATTTAAAATAAATTCTTAATAAAACATATAATAAAAAGTGTGTTATAAATATAAAATAATATGAGACCGTAAATAATCTATTTAACATCGCAATCGAAACACAAAAGATAACATAAAATTCAAAAAACATAAATAACCTAAAGAAAGAAATTAAAACTTAAAAGTTCAGATAAGAAAGAGAGAAAACATGCATTCAATCGTTCACAAAACATTAATAGTGCAAGTTACAAGAGTATAATAAGTTGCTTTATAATCTTTATTACTCGCTTTGTCCCAAAAAGTTATCCAACTTTCTATTTATGTTTGTCCCAAAATTATCGTATATTTTTAATGTGGATAATTAAAATATATATTACTTCCCATTTTACCCTTACAAAGATTTAACTTTTTAAATTCTAAAAGTAATTGATCACGTAATTCAGGGTCATTGATAAGTAATGAAATAAAAAAAGATACTTCGTTAATTAAACCTATCTTTATTTTTAGTTACCTTTTTTCCATACAACTTTTTTTTTTTTTTTTTTGATTGTGACAGAGGAAGTAATTAATATGTAAAAATATATACGTTCTTAAATTAAATTCCATACAATCAAGGAAGATTTCTATTTTCTAATCTCGAATATTTGCAAGGGTGTGCTTGTTAATGATATAGGGTGTATAGTTTGAATTTCAAGTCTCTACGTTTGTATAGATGCAGGATAAAAATTACGTTGTATTTATACCAAATGTGTTTTTTTCAAGACAAACTCCAAATAACGGGTAATTGAATCGAAATTTGTATTTAACCAATTAATCAACAGCTTATAACCATAACCAACTGGTTACTAATTTCAAAATAACTGGTTATCAGTTCAGGTCCGGGTCATAACCAAACCGAACCATACTCACTGGTCTCCCCAATATAATGTTAGAATTGCTTTAAAATAATGATTAAAATAAACCATTAAAACATTTATTATTACCAAATTCTACAAAGAATTGAATAAAAAGATGTTACTAAAATTGTTATAATGAACCATTAAAACATTTACTAAAACGATCTCACATGTAAAACACTCAAACAAAATAATATCATAATAGTACATATAACTTGACAAAATTGTTATAATAAATAAAGTGAATACAAAAAATTGACAATATCATAATTCACCAAACGTCAAAAGTATAATTCCTTTATATGAATTTGCCTTAATACAACTATCTAAATCATATCCCCCAAGAAATTTAATACAAAATCCTTTCCTTTGACATAAAGTTTCCAATATTTTGCATCACGTCCTACATAAAATTCTTTTTACCGAGCTTTCCTACTACTAGTATGTACTTTAGGTTTGGCCAAGAGTGCTTGTTGGTACAATATAACACGACAAAATGCAAAGTTTTGATTCACTTGAAAAGAATTTTGTGTACTCCACAATATAATCATCCTTCTCAAACTCATTTGGTCACATCGATTTATTTCTCAATAAGAAAACGAACCTTCGAAAACGTTTCATTCTCCAAATATAAGTTTACTAATGCAGTAAATTTAATAGCACTCACATCGCAATGTTCATCTTCTCAGTCGCCTTTTTGAAAACTTAATAAACTCAAAGTTTACGTATATATGATATAAAGGATAGAATATCTTGGTCAATCGTAAAAGATTAAAACTTTCATGAAAAGTTAATAAACTGTTTAAGCTGAAAAAAATAAAAATTGAAGCATTTACCCCAATTACCTCAACATAAATTATATATATATAATTTCGTTTGTTTCAGAAAATACAAGTAACAGTAATAATAAGAAAAAAAGTTTAATTAAACTGAAAAGTGTGATAAAAGTTATATTAATGCATATATAAATTTGAAAAATTTCCCTTTATTCTATTGATGTTGAAAAGAGCGATCAAAAATGAAAAACGATGCAAAGCTGAATACATCAAAACGGAGTATCAGAGATGTTATATTAGGAATGTAGAAAACATTTTCGGTTTGTTGGTTTTGTTATTGTTAGATAATAGATGTGACCATATGAGTTTGATAAGGATAATCACCTTGAGGATAAATATATTTATCAAATAAATCAAATAACAAAATGTTGTGTTTTTGTGTTTGTACAAACAAACACTCTTGTCTAAAGCTAGAGTACGTAATAGACTGAAGGAGCAATCTTTGAAAAAAGACTTTATGTGCAAGAGGTCTTGCAAAACAAATATATACTTCATGTTTTGCAAAAGGTTATTATCATATTATACTTCTCTTTGAAAATGTGTGGGTATTTTTTCTATCTCGCAAAAGTGTTTTGGGTCCTTTCATGCTGAAAAAAGTGAAGAAGAATAACATATACCTCATTAGATAGATTTGTTTCTCTGAGACAAAATACATGCTCTAAAAAAATTGATTGTGCAAGTTTATTTGATTCCCCTCCATAAACCCTTGTATTTGTTTTCTCTCGCAATGTTTTATCCATTCCGACCTACACGTCCACAAGATATAGATCTATGTATTAGAAGATATATAAACTTGAAAACTTCATAAAAGGTGTAACTTGCAATAGGTAAATATTAAATCTTAAGGTGTTTTAGAAGAAAGTAATATTTAAACATTAATTATATGCATTTTTACATGCATATGTTTGTAGATCTAAAGTTTTTTCTATGTATTATGAAATTAATATAAGTTTATCAAATAATAATCACAATATGATTGCAAATGGTAGTGATATCTCAGATCCATATTCAAATATGGGATGAAATATTTATATGTGGAAACAATTAATCAAGAGAAATAAAACGAAATAGCGGAAACATGGTAAATAAAAAATAGACCTTAACATCGACGTTCGATCGAACAAATTGAGAATCGGCAACCTTTAATCTTACGCGGCCGCCGCTCTCTTCTTTCAGTAGGGTTTTTTCTTTCTGCCTATGTTGGTCTAACTAGGTTACGTAATTTATAGAGAATGGATGTCTTATTGTTGCCGTCGGATCAAATATCAACGGCAAGATATGTTCAGAAGGTATAAACTCCACATCGAACGGTTGATTTTGAATCCTTTAATTTGTAGTCATTCCAACCGTTAGATCTTAGGTAATAAATGTGTAAAAATTTGATTTTTTCATATTAACAAATTTTCTATAAATGAATTTTACGAGTATATTTTTCCGTGTGTTGTGGCGGATTCTAGCATATATATATATATATATATATATATATATATATATATATATATATATATATATATATATATATATATATATATATATATATATATGAGGGAAAGTGAATATAGGGCTGTTAAGCATGTAAACTTACATGGAAAACTAATCAAAAAATATGTCGTTTTGTTAAAAATTCTTCAAATCTGTATAATTTTAATCATATTTATTAAACTAACTTTACAAATTTTTATCTATTCACATTTTTTTCTTCGTTAATCGTGTCTTTCAAAAATATAAGTTTTTTTGTTATCACTGGGCATCCATCGAAGTCACTTTTTATAACTTCTTCATAATAAACAATGACCCCTTGCATTATGGGGATCACCTCTCTCTTGATAAATATAGGACAAATCAAGCGTTGAAAAGCATTTAAACCACAATACGATATAATTTTTAATGAGTTTCGCATGTAAGCTTACATGTGTAACAACCTTATATTCACTTCCCCCATATATATATATATATCTCTCTCTATATATATATATATATATATATATATATATATATATATATATATATATATATATATATAGGGGAGGGTTAATGAAAAAAGTTTTTAAAATAAAATGGATAGGAAAGATTGTGGGAATGCCATGTGGCAATTTTGAAATTTCTTTTTTTAATAAAAAATAATATTTTTAATAAAAAAATAATATTTTTAATAAAAAAAATAATATTTTTAATAAAAAAATAATATTTTCAATAAAAAAATAATATTTTTAATAAAAAAAATAATATTTTTAATAAAAAAAATATTTTTTTAATAAAAAAAAAATTCAGGGGAAAAAAATTTCTGGGGGAAAAAAAAAAAATTGGCTCGAATAAAGTTATGCACGAAAAAATTGGCACACTGATGCACAAGAATTCATTTTTTTCAAAAACTGATGTACGAAAAATATTTTTTAAACTAACTTATGCACCAAAATCACTTTATTTGTAAAATGATCACTAAAATTGTCATTTTTTTATAAAATGATGCACCAAAAATCACTTTTTTAGTTGGTGCTTCAATTTTTCGTGTATATAAGTTCAAAACTTGTGCAAATGATTACGTTATCTGAAAAAATTTCAAATTTTTTTTTTTCCGAGAATTTTTTTTTTTTATTATTAAAAGAAAAATTAAATGCCACATGTCACTCTTAAAATCCTTCATATCCTTCCTATTTTAAAACTTTTTTTATAATATATATATAATGATATAAGACGATAAAGGAATATTAAAACATATAATACTTCAAATTGTGTCCATCCATTGGCAATTATTGTCAACTTACGGAAACTTATTACCCTTTATGTGCCTAGTTTCAATGTACATTCATTTTTGGGATGATAATTATAACGGATTTTTTTTTTATGGATATCAAGGACAAAATGAGTAATTAGTTTCCGTAAATACATAATTTATGTAATTTTTAAAATATTCCGGAATCAAATTTTGAATTTGGATAAGAAGAGTTTACGTAATTAACTCTCTTACAAAAGATTTATTACAACCGTAACACCGGATAAAACTTTTAATAAGTAATTGTTTACCTCTCTAAGTTTATTACAAGGGCAAATGGCTTGTGTATGCTTCCAACTTGACACCGAATTCTATTGTGTACACCGGATTCACAGAAGTTCTATTGAGTACCATATGGTGACTATTTTATTCTTTCGAATACCCCTGGTCACTTGTTACCTGCTATTTGCTGAGGTGTAACCGGTTAAAGCCATATTTGCTGAGATGGAATATATATTTTGAGTGTTTCAATTTTTTTTTATGTCATGTCACTCTTTTTAGTCAAAATATATATATAGATACAAATGGTTCAGCTTTCCACTCATCATTTCCTATAAAAAAAAATATATATATATAGATACATATATTATATGTATAGCCTGATTAAAAACAAACATAATTATTAAAAAAAAATGTTAACCTGCTTGAAGCAATTTATTAACGATAGCAGAAAGGCCTAATCTGGTGAGGTTTGACGGAATATTAATTGAGGTTGTCGGAACTTTAAACGGCGGTTTAAGTTTCGTAACAAATCGAGCCTGTACTGTTCTTGAATCATCTTCGTTCATTTTTTCAAAATTCGGCGCCTCACAAATTCATCAAAAAAAATCATCAAATTTCTTATACATTTCTCAAAATTAAATCAAAATCAAAAGATCACAAACCTAACCCATTTATAAAAAAACGCTTAAAATCAGATTCTGAAATCCGGTTTATATCCATTCTCAGCTTCTTCGCAATCATCATCTTCACCAAAGAAACAACGCTTAATCTGTTGTGATACCACAAGAATTCTCAAGTTTAGGTCAAATTTTTCGATTCACAGAAAGTTTCGGGTTTCCTGCAAAGCTAAAGATACTGATGACAATGATAGCAAAGGTTAACCGCCGGCACCGGCGAGTTTTAACCGGATTTTTTCAGATCCAGTTTTAACCGCCGCCATCCCAACCGCCTGAGGAATATTCCGGCTCCGGCGACGGAGAGGATTAGTTCATCACCATCGTCTTCATCATCATCCGTCCTCATCATCATCATCCGTCGTCATCATCACAATCAAATTAAACCTAAAATTGAATTGGGGAAATGAAATTGATTAATAGATGAAATTATAGATATATTGTGTGTTTGTATAGATATATAGATATAGATATATATATGGATATATAGATACAGATTGAGGAATTGAGGAATCTAGTTTTGTTTTTGAAATATGTGAAAATGGTGGAGGTGGATTTGTGTATTGAAACTATGGTTAAAGAAACTATGGTTAACGTACTAGTGGTTAGCTTACATGGCATCTATGTGTCAAAGTCAAAAGGTTAATTTTGAATTGTAACCAGTAACCGGTATCAAAGGTTAATTGTGTCTTCAAAAGAATAAAATGGTCACCATATGGTACTCAATAGAACATCTGTGAATCCGATGTACACAATAGAATTCGATAACAAGTTGGAAGCATACACAAGCCATTTGCCCTTACTACAAATCATGTTAAATATTACGGACTGGGCCTCATTAGGCATTAGCGCATATACTGGCTTCACATTTTTGGGCCATTCGAAGTTCTCAATTTGCGGTTATATACTTACTTATTAATTATATGATGGGTAGTTTATTTAAAATCATAAAAAATATTTACCAATCACAATACTTCATTTTAAAAATTACTTTAATTTTCTTTTTGTTTAAAAGGTTATTATCTTAAAAACCGTACATGTATTAAACGAATAAATTACACTATAAAAACAAGCATTATATCCTCTTTCTATAGAGCACTCACTTAATATACTTTTGACGAAATTTTTTCCGGGTTTTGGAAAATTTATATAATCAAATCACATTTTGATCATATTTGATAATAGTAGTTTGACTTATTGGATCTACTTAAATATACATCATAAAACATATTTATGTTTTGAAATTCACATTTAGTGTTCAAATCATATGAGATATTACTTTACGATTATCACCATTTGACAAAAACCGAAAAATAAAAATTCCTCAAAATTCGATTTTTTTTGTTCCAGGTTCATATGGATTATACCTCATATAATATTTTTGTGTTTTAAATTCACATTTAAAGTTCAAATCATGTGAGTTGTTGACTTATTAGTTTTGAAATACTATATATATTCGAGAAAATCACAAAAGTAATCACCTCAAAATTCAAAAATACCAAAATAATCATTTGATTCGCGCCACTTTTCTCGAGCCATTTTTTTCGTCGCGAGATTGAAAATAATATAAATGATTGGTCATAAATTGACCACGTCCTCGCGACTTTTTTGGTCCTCGCGACATTTTTCTAGCGCCAATTTCTGACCAATCATTTATATTATTTTTCAATCTCGCGACGAAAAAAATGGCGCGAGAAAAGTGGCGCGAATCAGATGATTATTTTGGTTTCTTGAATTTTGAGGTGATTACTTTTGTGATTTTCTCATATATATTCACATATTACTTATATTAATATCACATGTGATTTTAATAATATCACATGTGATTTTGTGGAACTTTTTAACCGTTTAATTAAATTATACATCATATAATGATTACAGGTCTTTAAATCCACATTTGATGTTAAAATCACTTGTGATATAACATTACGAGTTTAAATATTTGTTCGAAAACGGGAAAAAAAAAAAGTTGTCAAAATTTAATTTTTTTTCTTTTGTCTAGATAAATTATGCATTATATAACATTTTTTGTTTTGAAAATTTACCTTTGGATGTTAATATCACATATGTTATATTAACTTTACAATTTCAATACCCAACTAAACCTCAATTAATAATAAAGGTCGTCGAAAGTATATATATGACCACTGCTCTAATTAGAGAAGAGAACAAAATGGTCGCAACGGAGTAATTTATTTCGTCTAACGATTAACGGTTTGCGAAATAAATTAATTTAAAAAAAATTGACATTGAGTTTTGATTTTAATTTAAATCATTCGATTTAAAAAAACTAAATGGATGATAAGGATTAAGTCTTTTGTACGAAAATAAATGGTATTTAATGAATTTTTCGTGTGATTCCCAAATGCTTTCGATCAATAAGAAACATTAATCAAAAGGTGGAAATTTAAGAAGAAGAAAAATTATAAATTTTATCTATAATCAATTATTGATGGCTTTTTTTCATGTTCCAAAACTCATGACATGATTAATTGGAAATGCCGTGTTAAGATTTTTCTTTTTTGTATATTTATCATGTTAGTTTAGTTATAGATAATTTAAACAAACGAAAATAACTAATTATTTTGATAAATTAAATATGTTTGTATTAGTGGTAAGTTATGTGGTGACAAAATTATGAAAGCCAGCCATGTAGTTTGTAAATAAGATAAACTTTTTGTGGTCATTTAATTTAATGTTTGAAGCAAAATAGTAAAGTTAAATTAGAACCACAAAAAAACTTGTGCACCTTGTTAGTGGAAATGGACGTTTAATTCGTTTAATTATCCACCTTACCTCTTTTGCTCCAATAATTGTAGTATATCAACAAAACATGTTTGTACTTTTGTTGGTTAAAAAAGCCATCCACACCATTATTTTACTTAAATTCATAAGTATAAAATAGATAAATAAATAAATTATGTATAGGAATTTTTCTATACTAGCCTAGTCACTTTGGTTTCCTTATAAATACGTACTACCCGAGTCCCCCACCCCACACTATCGATTCCTCTCCTTCTAGTATCGCGCAAGTGTGGTAAGCATAAGCAATAGAAAGAATGGTGAAAGGTGTCATGGTGAAGGGTTTAAATATGATGGTTATGAAGGTATGGATGATCATGATGACGATGGTAACGATTATTCTTCGAAGCTTTCTATTTGCCTGGCCTCTCCGCCTTCTCGAGCAACTATGGGTGCAGTTTGTCTTCGTATTTCTCAAGTTTGAGATGGAGAATATTGATGCAAAGTATGTTATTCCCTTTAAGTATTACAAGGTCCGATCTTTTGATATGTTGTAAGATATCGATCTATTGGTACTTATCATAGTAATCAATGTTGTAGTTAACGTTTAATTATAAAATAAAACATGGTGTATTAGCAAACTTCGCAAAACATCATGTAAAATAAAACATGATGTAATTACTTCAAATACGACGTTTTGTTGGGATATAAAATGTTAAGTTTGGTATGGTTATAAAAGTTATCCACTAAGCATGTTGATTAAAAAAATGATGTATACACAAATTAATTCTTGTTATAGTATGATATATTTCGTCAATCTTTATCTTTTAAATATTTGACACAACAAATTCATTAGATCTATGCAAATAGGAGTGTTTGTAGTTTGGTTTTAAATTGAAAAACCCGTAAACCATAAAGAGAAAATACAAATCTAAACTTTAATTTGGTTTTCGATTTGGTCTTTAACCAAATCAAATTAAGTTTTTGATTTTTGGTTATGGTATGAAAAATCCTAAAACCATATACAGAAAACCCTGAAATAAGATATATTAACGTATATACATCTTTTATATTGAAAATATTAACTATAAATAATTAAAACAAGTAATATGGATATATCTAATTCCCATATTTTAATTATGACTATAATCCCTTATCATAAACCCTAAACTATACATTTTTCTTTTGTGTAAATAGGTAACATATATTGGTACAAAAAAATTGAATATTTTTAGACTTTTATTTTCTTTGTTCAAACCAAATTAGAATTCGGTTTTTCGTTGGGTTCTTTCATACTTAATTTGGTCTAATTCGGTTTTTGATTTAGACCTTAAAAAGGTGAAAAGTGAAAATCCCGAACCAAGAAACCCAAAAACTTGAAAATCGAACCATTGAACACCCCTACATGATGGAAAGCCCTCTTTTACATGATTCAACCAAACTGAACGTTTAGGTCTTTTATTACTCGATGTGACCGATATGAAGGTGCCAGTATTTAATAAAAATCGTAGACCATACCTAATGTTTTGTATGGTAGGTAACCGTCAAATTGGACACACATTTGTGGTTACGAATTATGAAGTCGTTTTTGTGGGATTTATTTTTAGAAAATAGTGATGATCGATAAAAGAAATCTTTATAACTCTGAGTAGTGTTTTTACAATATCATATTGAAGTATTTTTCTCTTATTATGACTTTTAGGTTACACAAAATTCCCAAACCAATAACTCAACGTAGCATTCAAGTTTCTTTTTTTTTTTTTTGAAAAAAACAAAATAAAAAACGTAATGGATTTTGTAGTCTTCTACTTTCTCGAGGGACCTCCTTGACCAAACAAGGGTCACAACCGCTTGACCACACAATTTTTTCGGCCAAGTTATATATCAGCTCACGAAAATGTGCGCTTCACATCTCTCAACCCCAAATATAACCTAATATGAGATTCATTTGTTCTCGTGTAAATATCAACTACAAAATATGATTTGTGACACTAAAATCATTATAAAATATCCATCCGGTTTAGTGATTCTTGATTTATGATTTCAATAACTAACAAATTCATACATAAACAAATATATATTACAAATTCAGTTTTATCTTAATATATTACATATTTTAAATATTAGAGCATCAAGGTGTTCTGTAAATTGAACCTTTCAACTCGTTTGAATACAAGAAGCTAAGATACATATATAAGTCTCTTAAAATACCTTATATGTTTATACATGACAATATTACCATCCATGTGTCGTTATCTTCGACGAACATATCAAATCTAAGTCCAATCTTCTTAAATCGCTAAAATCGCCAATACTTCATACTCACATAGCTATACGGGTAGCTAGTTTTTTAAATTCCATATTTGGATTATGATCTATATATTCAAAAGAAGTATTAATTAAGTAGATTAACTTCTACTCATCTATCATTTGAACTATCTAAAGAAGTATTAATTAAGTATTAATTAAGTGATCCATCAATTTCAATTCTTATGTGATCAAACAAAACCCACAAGTTACTAGTAATGCAGTCAATCTATCAAGGTATATTATCATCCACATATATAGTCCTCTCTCATATTAAGTGTCTACATTCAGATTTTGAGAATTTTTTTTTGCAACTTTGACTTTCACTATATTTTTCGTGCTATATAATATTTGACATAAAATATATGAATGAATTGAGTTTTAAATGTATTTTATATTGATATAATTTTCATCCATTATATAATACAAAGAAAAATATTTAAAGTTAAAGTTATAAAAATAAAATTTCAAAAACTGAAAGCAAATATTTATTATGGGATAGAGGGAGTTAAATTGGCGGAATAATATATCCTCGGTGTATAAAATATCATCAAAATACTTGGTTCGAGTTTACAAAGGAAAAAAACCCCTAGTAATCGTGTGCATGTGACATATGTTGCATGTTTTAATGTACCAAAATTAAACGTGTTACATGTATATGACATCATGCAACATATTTCTTGTGGTGCATGTTTCTCTACTTAGTCTAATCCTTGAAAAACCCCGGAATTTGCCAAATGTTCATGGCCTCTAGCTTTATGTATACACATATAGAAATAGGAATATGATTAAATAGGAAATCAAACTATAGTTGGAAGAAATGTTGATCACCTATTCAAAATGAACCACATATATTTTAAGTTTCTCTCAATGGTTCTAAATTTTGACTTCTTTTATGAGTGGTCCAAACTGTTTATCAACTTTTCATTATTTTAAGATTTCAGACCCTATACTTAAAAGGTATTTTAGTAGTCATATGAGTATACAGATATTTTTGGAATTTCATTAATTTTTAATATATCATCGGCTTTATTTTAATAGTCTAAATAAAATTATTTTTTACGAGTGCAAATAGAAGCGGTGATTTTGGCTTAGGGGGGTGTTTGTCTAAGCTTATTTTATGAGATTAAGTTTATATTTTATAAGTAGCTTATGACTTATGATTTCCATGCTTATAAATTTTTGTTAGGTGTGGTGTTCGGCTTAGCTACAACATTTATCCTCTCTTAATAAGCCCATTAGTCTATAAACTTAACCAAATACTCAAAAAAAAATTTATCGGAGTTAGATAAGCTAATAAACCCATTAATAACCTAAGACAAACACCCACTTTAAACTATCGAGGTCGATCCAAAATCAAACAATTAGGGCCCAAACTAGCTGTCGAGTATGTTGAGGCCCAATCCTAAATCTACAACTATTATTTAGAACTTAAAATTATTTCCAACAATTTTTCTATGATTAATCATGTTACTATTAAGTATTAAAGTTCAAAATAAACACAAATTATGTCAAAATGAGAAATTAAAATATTATATTATCATTTTGGTGGTATAAGGGTTTATGTGTTCTTGAGTGATTATTAGTCTAAAGGTGTATACAACACCCTAAAGACTTAAATATGAATAGTTGAATCTGAATGAGTATTAGTGATTGTTGTTGCTTATGATGATTTAGTCATAAACTTATTGAGAATTATTCCTAACAGAGGTGGTTTTGTTTGAAATAATAAGCATCTAGAATCGTGTTGGTAATGATAATAGGTTAAAGGTGAAAGTTTGTGTTGAGTTGTTTGATAAGTCGATAAATGTCATATAAACAAAAGGTCTAGACTTGAGATAGTCTCGGATGTTAAATAGTGAAAATGTTGTTAGACAACTATATGAATGTGTTAGAAGTTGTTTTGAAGGGTATGAAACCCGATTGTTGATATTATGATATATAAGGTTCCCGTTTACTAGTGTTAAACAGGCGGTCAAGGCTAAAAAATGAAACCCCTAAATTACGGAATGGTGATGGATTTGGAAGATGAAAATTAAATGAACCAAAATTTATACCACAATAAACCAGTTTAGTACTGGCTTGTTTCCATTTTAGCCCAAACCATAAAGAATGCATATTGTTTTTTAAGAAATATTATATAAAAATATATATATATATCATTTCAATCTTCTGAAAAAATGCTTGGAAAGTGATCGGTCCATTTCTGATTCAAAATCCTTACTGAACCAAACTAACATATTTTATAGACTCTAAATCAAAGAACCGGGTCGAATAAAATCATTCCCGGTTCATTATTTGTTTTAGACTCGATGAACCTAATGTCGGAAAGTGGTTTATTCCCACAACAAAAAAGCAAACAACAATGTTTATTTACCACTTGACACAAACAAGCCTTATTATTACAAAAAATAGTTTCATTTCATAGATTAAAACATGAGTTTTGATATTAACAACGTTCATATACATATTTATAGTATCATCTTGAACTACAACAAAAATTACTAGACTAATTAAGTAATTAATAACGACGTCTAGTGATGTTCTATACCATAAACCATAGTCTCAAACGCTGCGGTTTATTTAAAATATTTAGAATATATGTAAGAAGAATTAAAGTGTGTAGATTGACAACAGAAATCGAAAGGTGAGCTGGGTTGGGTGGTGATCGGTTTTTGCGGGTGGAGTTGACAGTTGTAATGGTCAGGTCCAGCACGTGTAATCCAGCGCTACGTGGGACATGTGTTTCCTACGCTATGTTTATGTTTATGTCGTCTATGTTATGGATCAGATTTCATTTCCCCCATCTGCTCTTGTTTCCTTTTTGTTTTATTTATCTATCTATAGTCTATACCATCAATCCATCTTCATTTTCTTTTTCATTTTTATTTTATTATTTAATAATAAACACACATATAATGCTACTAATTCATGTTAATCTTAAAAACGTGTTTGATTAGAAATAAAAAGTTGTAGAGTTTGGGTATTTACCAAATAAAAGTTGAGATTAAAATATGTCTAATAAGATTAATTAACAAGAGGTCTCGAGGTTGAATTTTGCATTAAACTTTGTGGTTTATTGATATGTCTATCCTTGTAAATAATGTTTAGTTGACAAGGTTAAAGAGGACTTTGAATGAAAATAGTCATGAATTTGAATCCGGACTCACTTATTAGTTCGCATCGGAAGTGTAAGCATGATAAACAGTTATGTTGAATTAAAACGTCATATAGTCAGGGGCGGATGTGTGTTGGAAATAGGGTATGCACATGCATACCCTATAAAAAATTTTAGTAGTGCTAAATTTTGTAAAAATAGTTTTTTATAAGGCAAAAAACATAGTGTGCATACCCTCTCAAAGAAATTTTTTTGCAGTGCATACCCTATTTATAAATTCTATATCCGCCACTGCATATAGTCGTGATTATTCGGCCAAAATTATCTTTTTAGATGAAATTATGTCTAATAAAACCCAGGATTAAGAAAGCTACGGAAACTATAGACTAGATTTAATATTCTTTAAAGGATTTTGCTAACAATAACATCTAATGCTATTGTTAACAACAATATTTTAAGAAAATTGTTAAACTTTAAGGCTTGTATCATTTTCGGATTTTCAACCAATAAAAAAATAAATACTTGAGAAATTTCCGGATTTAAATTAACCATTTCGGGCATTTTTGGATTTACAATCAATAAAAAATAATTATTTGACAAAAAATTAAATTCTATTAAATAGAGTTTGTTGTTAACAATAACATGGAATGTTAGTTTTAGCAAAACCCTTCTTTAAATAACCCCAACTAATTTCTATATTTTTGAATAATAAATTGCAATAAATTCTCAAATAGGTTCCTAAAAATGGCTTTCTATGACATACCGTTTTCAACTCTTATGCTTTTTGTTTAATTGTTTTCTATAAATAAGAATAGAAGGAGTACTCAACTTATTAACTCTAATGATATCACGCTCTTTCTTCATCACTTCAATTTAAAAATCTCATCTACCCTAATTCCTAATTATGAACTACTTTGTTGTCAAAAATTACGAATACAACATTCAAGATTGAAAAACCAAATGTAATACTTGTGTGCCTATTGAGTATCGACCATTTAAACAAACTTTGTGATTACTAATTTTTCAACCTTAATCCAAGATCTTTCATCCATTTAACTTATTAACATATTTATAATACGTCTTAGGTTAGGTATTAGATAGACTTGGACGATTTAATTCAAGACCATTATAATTATTGGATATTTGGGTTCAAAATGTGTTCATTTAAATAGATCGGTTTAATGTATCTAATTAGACGAGTCTAATTGAATTTAGATTCCTACCGAACCATCTAAAGCCTAAACTAACTTAAGAATCAAATCGGACTTAACCAAACCAAACTACAATTCGGTTAAACTGATTTTTATAATTTGGTTTTTTATAGGCAACTTACGTGCAACAGAAACAATTAATATAGTTATAGTTTTATGGCGGTTTGACATTCTATTTAGTTTAGCCATGTGATGTTTCACAGTTTGTAAACTTGTAGTGTAAGGGGATGGAGGAATTAGAGATGACAATTATCATCTGATTAATTGGATATTCATCTGCTTCGATTCATTAGTAATGAAAATAGATATGGATATGAATGTCCTAAATTTGTAGTGGATCATATCTAAATAGAAATATGTCATTTATTGATCACCCGTTTATCACCTGAAATAATAATATATGTGTTTAGATATATAAAACATACTAATCCTTAAACCCGTGTATACACACGGGCAGTTTCAGAATCTTTAATATATAATAAAAGAGGGGCCTTAAATGCCACATGGCGAAGTAAGGTCCATCAGATGAGTTATCTTCTTTGATTTCAGCCGTTAGATCAGATTGATGATGTCATCAAATAATATTTCTATTTTACACCCTCTTATAATATATAATTACATTTTCTCTTTCATTTACATCTCAACTGAAATAAAAAAACATAAGTTTAATTTATTTATAAATCCCTCAATTTATACTATGATTTACCATTATTCTAAAATCTCCTCAAAAAAATATCAAAACATGTATATAAACGTAAAAGTGTATATATTATTTTAACTATAAACAACATAGGTATAAACGCAAACGTATATATGTTATTATACGTATGACATTGTCTTCTCATAATAACTTAAAATCTACATAAACAAAAATTTACGAGTAAAACTTTAGCTTTATCCGCGCTGTCGCGGGACAATAATCTAGTATTTCATTATAAACCTATATTATATATTATATTTTTAGATAATTTATTTAATAATGTGTCACGTAGTGAACAAAAAATATGACCGAGAGAGAAAAGAAAAAGGAAAGGTTAAATGGAATATTGTGTAATTGAGAAAAAACAAAATAATAGTATCATGTAGATAATTCATACTCGTGTAGACATACGGACAATTTAAATTAATTTAATTTATAAATTTTGTTTTCTTGTATATTCACATACTAAAAATTTATTGATATAAATTTATTAGACTTTATACCAATGTTTTGAAACCCGGTTCGACCCGGCCGGGTCAACCGGTTGAACCGGTTCCGGCCGAAAAACCGGGTCAAATTAAACCGGGTTTTATATCTTCGAAACCCGGTGTGACCCGCCGGGTTTGGGGTGACCCGGGTCAACCCGGTTCTTGAAACCCGGCCGGGTCTCTAAGTTTTCGTGTTTTTTATAAAAAAAAATATTTTTTTAATATATTTTTACGACGTAATTTTAGTTGTTATATACTATAATTTTTAGTAAGTAGCTTTTAAGCTTAACATAAGTTATATTCATGATTTTTATATATATATTATTTAGTTTTATTCAAATATTATTATTTTTTATATTTTTTATAAAACCGGGTTGACCCGGCGGTTCAACCGGTTGACCCGGTGACCCGGTGGCTCGGCCGGGTCGATTATTGACCCGGGTTTCAAAACATTGCTTTATACAATTACATGTAATATTTTTTAATTTGATTCAAAAGTTGCTATGGTAAGCAATTATTATGTATTTTTAAAAATACGTAAAATAAAATGTTTAAGAAGAAGTAATAGTTAAAAATTTTCATATTCTATTTCACTAGTGTTAAGATATGATCAGATTTCTAATTGACGTTGAGGGATATGATAATTTTGGTTGGAACCAAAAAATATGAGAGTCATGTATGTAAAAATTAAGATTATTAAGTAAGTCGTTAAAAGAAACGAATGAGCGATTAATTTTATGAAAATTTTTAGTGGAATTGTGAATTCAATAATTAAATTTAATAAGTTATTAAAAATAAAGACCTAAATTTATCTAATTCTTTAAAATTTCTTTTTAATACACTATATCTTATACCTAAGTAGACATACGACTAATTTAAATTAATTTTTTATAAGTTAAATGGTGGCACAAAGATACTCCATTAAAATATTTATATTTGTTATTCACATTTTACATTAGATTTAAAAAGTTACATGTAAATTATATGTGATCACTATTTGAATAAAACCAATTCAACAATTGGATTATTTGTATTTGATGGCATGGTTTGTTTATTTGGATTAAATTAGATAATAGTATTTTGGATTTTAAATTTGTTTTTGAGTTCATAAAGTAGAACTAAATATAAATTAAAATGTTAAAAACGTATTTATTGATCTGATTGTTTTTTTAGTTTTTTGAATGGGATTAAATCATAACCAAATAGTATGTTTTTAAATTGGTTTTTTGTTTCATATAGTAGAACTAAATATAAATTAATAGGTTAATAACAAAACAAAAATATATCGATAATAACGAAAAATAGAAAGTCCTTACGTTGTGTTTTGTAAAATGAATAAAGCAAGACATTTATTAACGTTAAATTGTGTTTTAAAAATTACAAAGTTAAAAACTTATTTAGGTATAGGTATCTTTGGAAAAAATGAAAGATAAGCGATTGTTATTATTCAGTTTAAGTAAGTTTTGATATTTATTTGAAAAATGATTATTATTATCGTTACTGATAAATAAGGGGGTTATTACAATTATATGAAGATATTTTAATAAAATGGTGGAATATTTGTTTAGAAAATATAAATGACTAAATTGAATAACATGTTAAAAATAAATGATTAAATTGATTTTCTAAACTATTTAAAATTAAGGTTTTCTATTGGTCAATATAATCTAATTTATCAAATTTCTTTAATTTACAATGAATGTTAAACTATATTTATTATTATAGGTTACAAATTGGTAATTGGTAACATATATTTTTGCGATTTCATTATAGTATATAGTTAAAACCTTAGTTGATGTTCATAAATATATTTATGAAAGTGAACTCATCAATGGAGTAAGGAATGTCAAATGATGACACATGAGTTTCATATATTGTAATTAACTATTTATTCTATATGCATATGTTACAAGCTATATTTGTTAGGACCGATGTACTATCCAACAACTTAATTTATGAACAAATGATTTATTAGAAAATAATGTAATATATAAACACGCAATATCATTTTTAACTTTTATGTATTATAATTTAACACATAATTATAATATCTAGAGATTATTTGCGGAATAATTAATTATAACTTACGACTAATGTAGGTTTACGAATAATCATTTATAACGATTCATAGATTTTTTCAACTAATGAATTTATGAAGTGATAAATAGATTCTTTTCATTTGAGATCATATATTCATATGATATAGAGACCTAACTCATATGTTTAAAAATCAATCTAATATTTAAATAGTTATTGGAGTAAATTGCAATTTTTGTCTATCAAAACTTTTCAATTCGCTGATTTAGTCATTAAACTTTTTTTCTGCAATTTTTGTCCAAAACTTGTTATTTTTCCCTTTTTTTGTCTCTCCGTCAAGTTACGGTTAGTTTTTACGGTTAAATGTCAACTGAACTAACTAAAAAGACAAAAAATGTAAATTTAATTTTCTTTTATTTATTTTAATTAATTAATTAATTAATTTTTAATTTATTATTGTTTGAGCAACGATTGACAAGCTAAAGGGTTTGGGTGTGGTGGTTAACCAATACGGTGTCTTGCGGGCGCAGTGCAAACCTACCAAGCTCTTGACGAGCCTAAGGTGACGTATTGATTAACGTCGATGACATAAGAGAGTAGGAAAATCTTTGGTATGTGTGTGTCAGGAATTGAATGTTCTAATCTAGCGAAATCTGACAAATGGTCAGGTATTTATAGGCAATGGATTAGGTTTCTTTTTACGGGTCGTGGGCCTTAATACTATGTTTTGTGGCCGCTAATGATGAACCAATGTGCATGAGTGAGCACAATTGATGTCGGGTAGCGGAAAGTGTTACGAGGTAGAGCACTACTTGTGCTCGGTGTGTTACGAGATAGAGCACTACCTGTGCTCTGTGTGTTACGAGGTAGAACACTACCTGTGCTCCGTGTGTTACGAGGTAGAGCACTAGTGCTCTGTGTTTTACGAGGTACCTGAGCTCCGTGTGTTACAAGGTAGAGCACTACCTGTTCCGCCCATAGGAGTGTTACGAGGTAGAGCACTACCTGTTCCGCCCATGGGAGTGTTCCGCCAAGGGATTGTTCCCCTAGGGGATTGTTCCGCCAAGGGATTGTTCCCCTAGGGGATTGTTCCCGCCGAGGGGAGTGTTCCCAGATGATTGATCCCCCACGGGAGTGTTCCGCCGAGGGAAGTTTTCCGTCCAGAGGAGTGTAGAGTAGCCAAGTAGGTAATGTGAGAGTTTAGAGTGTAAAGTAAGTTGGTGAAGTTGTCAAGTGACTTTACTCAACCTCTTCACTCCTATACTAACCTAATCAGCCCCTAGTTTAATTTGTAAGAATTTTTTCAAAAGTTTTATATATTAAACTTTATCATATTTTATATACGACACTTGTCATTTTGCCTTAGTATTTTGCTTATGTAGAAAATAGTTGTCTAAGGCCAATGCCTTAGCATATTCTAGCCATGGTGAATATTTGTCCTCTCCCTGGGAGTTGTTTTTGCTCCGAGTAGGGGGTTCACAAGGTGTTTGTTTTTTGTTTAACACATCTTAGACTGAGTAGAACAAAAGTTTGGAACTCGATGTTTTTGCCTCAACTACTCCGAGTAGCAGAAGTTTGCAAACTAAACCGATTAGAGGTAGGATGTTGTTTTGATTCGGTTAAGTTTTTTTTAACCAAGTGAGGGTATTTTCCGAGTGGAGCTTCGCCGAAGAGAGGTCCAAACCGAATAAGGGTTGGTACCGGGTTGGGAGCTTGAACCGAGTAGAAAATTAAGGAGGTGTTTGTGTTCGGTTGTTGTACCAAGTAGGGAGGGGTGTTTGTTGTTGCTGGACTCGGCTAAACCGAGTAGTGGAATAGCTTGGGTTTTGTTTTTTACCGAGCATGGAGGGGTGTTTGTTTTGGTTGTGGCTTAGACCGAGTAAGGATAGAGTACAATTTTATTTATTTATTTATTGTTGAGCTAGTACTTATACTTTAGGGTTGACAAAAGTTTTAGAATTTTTCCCATTGTTGTGCTAAGTAGTCTTTACATACTTTGTTTGTTCTACCAATGAAACCTTGTCTCGGGAAAGCGTATTGAACTCAGTTTGAACTTGAGACCGAGTGCTTTTGAAATTAGTTTAACTTTAGTTTGAAATTTTCTTTTCTATCAGTTAAGTTCCTTTGTCTCTTTAAACCCGAAGACTTTTTTTTATTTCTCCCCATTAATCCTTGATTATACATACCTTTTTTTTCTTTGCCTCGACTCCTTTCCCCCCTCTTCTGCCATCATCTGAGTAGTGGGTTAAGTGACATTTGAGTCCTTTTTGAGATTTAAATTGAATGTACGAGGTTATATTGAAGTAAGTTTTTTCTGAATGTTGAAAGAATGTTTGTTAAGTTCTACTAACATTATTCCTTTAATGAATACTTACATAGATGTTGTCGTTAATCCACTTCAATAACAAATACTTTTTCGTATCTTCAGTTTTCGATTTTAGATAAATTTTTCTATAATGTGTGACATTATTCATAGGGTTATGATCATTGACAATCAATGATGTTTTCTATTTATGTTGTGATTAGATGATTATACATATATACATACATACATACATACATACATATATACATAAATATCCGTTGATGAACGTTTAACAACTATATATAGCTACAAAAAATTAAACACCAAGTCTTTTTCGGACTTACAAATCATTAGTACAAAATATGAGGGATCAGAATAGAACCATGACAAGTTTGATTGACATGCTCACATACACGATGAGATGACGAACTATGATGATGTGAGGGGATTATGAGGATTTAGTAACTCGGATTTATATTTTGGAAAATCAGAGTTTTGATTAGTATTACCCATCACGTCCCAACAAAAATGGTAAGTCGATGTGTATTTATAAAGAAATATTTCATTGGAGGCTAGAGATTCGGGTGAGTGTGTGACCACGTGGCTTTCATTAGTTCGACGATTTTCATCAATGACTTATCTGTGTGTTTGCTGACCTCGGGACGTGTTGCCATCGATGCTTCGTGACGACTCGTGGTTGGTTTAATGTGGTTGACAACGTATACCACAATCGTATAATCTCAACTATGGTTTATCATTTGAACCAACATAATATAACCGTTAAAAACAGACCTAACTAAAAAGAAAAGGAAAAACATTATCCGCTTTGATCGACGTAGTCAAGAGAAGTAGTTAATAGTTTTTATCGGTGAAAACAAAAATCATTTATATAAATATAAACGATAAGTAAATTAAATATGTTATTTTATTAATTTATTAAAAAATGATTTTTTATTACAAATAAAAAGATTATTAATACCTAAATAGTAGTAGACAAAACCATTATTTCAAATATTAAAAAACTAATATTTAAATACTTCCAATCTTAATCCACAATAATTAAATAATAAGTAATTAATCACAAAACCACCATCTAATAATAGCATAAGTCTTAAACTAGTTGTATGATTAATTTATAGTCTGGAACATATTTTAAGATAGATGTACTACTGTAATAAGAAACAACCCGGATGCTGTTCTTCTTATTATTCTCACTCTCTCACACACACACACACCCCACACCTTAACACCTACTAGCAGCCGCCGCCTCCCAATTATCCACAATTTCTTCAAAGATTCCCAGGTCAATTCAACTCCCTTTTTCCTTCATTTTCATCTCAATTTTATTCCTTAATTTACCCACAATTTTATTCCATATATATATATATATATATATATATATATATATATATATATATATATATATATATATATATATATATCATGTGTTTGTTTAGTTTAAGCATAATTGAAATTGTTATAATTCTGATTCTGATTTGGTACATTTTTTGTTTTTATGTAATAGTGTTTTTTTTTTTTTTTTTTTTTTTAATTTATAATAATTGTTGATTTAGAAAATTTTATTTTATTTATTTATTTATTTTATTTTACTTTATTTTAGGTTTTTTGGAAGAAATGGAATTATCTGGTAAATCAGTAGATGAAGTGTTGGAGGAGATAATGAGAATTCATAGATCACTTCCACCGCGGCCTGGAATCGATGACGTTGAAGGTGCGAAAATACTGATTCGAAACTTGGAGACTGAAGAGCAAGCGAAAATCGAAGCGATATATAGGCAAAAGAAGCGAAAAGATGTTCCTGAGGAGTTGTTTAGTGTGTTGATAGAGATGCAGAAGAATTTGGTTCGGTTTCAGAGCGATGAGCAGAAGAAGGAAGCGATTAAGTTGTTGGATCTTGAACATTATCATCAGGTGTTTGATGAAATGATTCAACGAGCTTCTAGTTGTTGTACTCCGGGGAGTAAGGATAGTAAGGATAATGGGATGGTGTCAGCTGCGACTGTTCCGAGTAGCGCTGGGTTTGTGAGTGTTAGACCTGTTTCGAGCTTGTATTTTGATAAAGAGCCTGTGAAAGATGGGGATTTGGTTACTAGAGATGATAGTTATGTTAGCAGGTCTAAGACGATATTTAATGGTGACGTTGTACGCCCACAGATCGTTGATTCGACTTTAAAGCCGGTTATTACTTCTGGTGAGTTTTGATCTGGTGTAGTTGTTTCTATAGTTATTATATTCTGTTTTAATGCTTAATAATCAAAGTTTGACTGAAATGATGGTTTACTATTGTAGGTCAAGATGGTGCGAAATTGAATCTAATGAAGCTTGCTAGTTTAATTGAAGTATCTTCGAAGAAAGGAACGAAAGATCTGAATCTTCAGAGCAAATTAATGGATCAAGTTGAATGGCTTCCTGATTCAATCGGAAAGTTATCCAGTTTAGTCACACTAGATCTATCAGAAAATCGGCTTGTCACATTACCATCTTCCATTTCAGGCCTTTCGTCGTTAACGAAACTAGATTTGCATTCCAACAAAATCATTGAACTCCCGGAATCTTTGGGGGATCTTGTTAGTTTAATCTATCTTGATTTACGGGCTAATCAGTTGGCGTCACTTCCCGCTACTTTAAGTAGATTGATCTGTCTTCAAGAGCTAGATTTGAGCTCAAACAACCTCTCTGTGCTTCCTGACTCGATCGGTTCACTTGTGAAGCTACAAAAACTTAACATTGAGACTAATGATATTGAAGAGATTCCACATGTTATCGGTCAATGCGTATCACTTAAAGAGCTTCTTGCAGACTACAATAAGCTTAAAGCGTTACCAGAAGCAGTAGGAAAACTCGAGTCCTTAGAAGTCCTTTCCGTTCGTTACAACAACATTGGCAGGTTGCCAACTACCATGTCATCATTGATAAACTTAAAGGAGCTGAATGTAAGTTTTAATGAGCTCGAATCAGTACCTGAAAGCTTATGTTTCGCTACCACTCTTTTGAAAATTAACGTCAGCAACAACTTTGCTGATTTAAGATCACTCCCTCGGTCTATTGGGAACCTTGAGAATTTGGAAGAATTGGATATGAGTAACAACCAAATAAGATTCTTTCCGGATTCATTTAGGATGCTATCAAAGTTACGAGTCTTGAAGACTGAAGGAAACCCTTTAGAATTCCCTCCACAAGATGTTCTTGACAAAGGAGCTCAGGTGAATTGTCAGTTCTTATTTCCGTTATATTTATGATATGCAACTTTCACGGTAGTTTTAGTTTCATGGCTAATTATATAATTTGTGGCATTCAGGCTGTTATCTCGTACATGAATGAACTCCATGAGAAGAAAGACGAGAAGGTTCAACCAGTTAAAAAGAAGAAATCTTGGGCTCAGAAGTTCTTTTCAATTTCTAATAAACGTAAGCGAATCACGTTGACTACATGAATACATAATTTGCATCAGCTTCAACAAGTTTTCTTGTAAGTACATATGTAAAATTCTCATCGTTCATTTTTACTTATCTTAACTATACGATACAATGAAAATGCATTTTTATTTGATTAAAAGTAAACATATACGATTCAGTTAAAATGCATTTTTATTCGATTATGTAATTGCAAGAAGACCTTGAGTGCAGTGATTTTATTATCAAGTTTGTCAAAATGCGGTTATGATTACTAACGCGTAAAATTGTTAAAGATTGTTAGTTTTTTTTTTTTTTTGGTATAGGTAAAAGTTACAAACAGTAAAAGGGGAACGAAGGTCACGGGCACGTGATATTGTGAAGAATATTAGGCTGTATCATAAATAACTGTTGTAGAGGTCGGAGCTACTACAGATGGATCGACACATGATATTGCTTTTAAGTATATACTTCTTCTCATTCCCTTTATACACACATAATTTAATATATTCTATTATATCTTCGTTTATTATTTATTGTGAAAAACGACATTAGGTGATCAATAAGTCACTGTATAAATTCTTCACGACAAATTCAATATACAAGTAGAAACATACTTTTTTCTCAAGTGGCAAAGTGATCGTTGTTGAATTTGTGCAGTGACTTGCTGATCGTTCTCTCCCTATACTTATTTCATTTATTTGTTGTAAATCTGTACCAATGTGTTCATTTACACTTTTCTTTGTTGTTGGTGCTGTACTCGTTTATTCGTTATGTTTCCAGGAAAAAGGAAAATAATTACAGTAGATTTGGTGTGATTCATTTGATTCCGATTTGCCTAAACTGGAATTGCATACGCTGGTAACTTCTATAAGTAGTGTATAAGTTGTAACCTAATTAGGTGTATAAGACTAATTGTCACATCTAGTAAAATTGTAACGTTAGATCAGATATTTTAAGTTAGTAATGTGGCGATGTCTGATTTACACGTTTAAAACGGGAATTGGTTAGGGAACATAGGGAATTTGCTATTCTAACTTTTGTTGGGTTATGAGTAGCATACCCATGTGTTGATCATGAAGGGGTTGGACCATATTTATGAAACTTGTTTCGTCACGAGAAGTGTATTCTTGTGATGGTCTTTAATGGGATAAACATATGTAGCTGTTGCCAGTTCAACAAATTATTCGGTTGATGTAAGCATCTAAACGAAATCATGTTTAATGAGAAGAGAATTCACCCATCATTACCGGTTGATTAGTTGAATACCGGTTAACAAAATCTCAAGACGATATAAAACACACATTTAAGAGAGTATTGACTGTAGTTAACTGAGATTAAATATCTAATATATTGCACAACTAAATGAAATCTATCATGTCACACCATTTGACAAAAAAATGGAAACAAAAGAAAACCCGGAAATTTGTAAAGGTTAGGAAAAAATTCATAACCGGGGTCAGAATTTGGGTCTGAGAGTTGAGAAACCAGACAACTTGGCAGACCGATCATGGCTTTTACGTGTATATAAGGCGTACTTGTAACTCTTCATGATTTCCGACCGGTTTTCCATTATCTCAATTCTCCTCGAAAGAATATGCCAACGCTAATCAATAGGTTAGTAACAATTACAATATAGACAGATATGATGGTCACTGAACCGAAGTTGTATTTGTATCCATTATATATAATCACCAACGTCAGAAAAACCGAGTCTCTTAAGCAAAAAATATTGCTTGGGATGAACCCGATCTATCATTAGTAAGCTAAGAGTCAAGTCTACATCTTTTTGTTGAAGTCGGCATAACTATACTCAAGATAGCCTTAAAAAATGAAATATAAGCCAAGGGAAAACATGCTTCCGAGGACAACAAAACCGAATGGTTCTTGAACTGCATTCGTAACATACGTTTTGGAAAAAGCTGTAGCTGTTATTTTCGCACACATGAACCACTAACAAGAGTTTGCTTGAGTGAGTTGAATATTGGCTCGAGTTGCTTCTACATCAGTGCTAACGTGCCCACTTGTTGGTCTGCAAGAATTTATACCGAGTTTTTAAGATTTTATAATCTAATCATAACACATTCATATTGAATACGATCTAATTATATGAGAAAAACTTTTACTTACAAGCCACTTAAGACCTTGATAGTGTCGTAGAATAGCCACTGTAAAGTTACAACAGGACCAACAAGCATGATTCTGATAGGAAGACTTCTCGTAAACAAATTCCGGAACCCAATTTTCTTCACAACCTATTTACAGTTGAAGAAACAACCAACTGAATAATGATGCTGTAAACACGAATCAAAGAATTATATATAAAAAAAAATACCATCTTAAGAGTGTCACTCTTTCTGTTATTCAGAGAAGCAACGATATTGTCTGCAGGGTTTGAAACGATACTCCCAATAGATCCAGCAGCATATCCAGCTAAACACGTGATGCTAAGTTGTTGTGGGATTGAACATTCTTCTTTTCGTCTTTTAAGTACATTTCGATAAAGAAAATCCCCAGAGTGCTCGAAAGTTGAAAACATTACCATAGAAACTGCCAAAAAGAATCAAAAAATGACATTTAAGTCTAAGGCACAAAAGATGATCATCAAGTAACTGCGATTATATAGAGGCAGCTGATTACATGGCAAGTTACGACCCCAAAGTGGAATGAGCCCTTTGTATAAGCTGCAACAAGAATCATTATGGTTAAAACATCAATTATTGCAGCTGATATAAAACAGATAACCGTCCCTTAAAAAGAAAGAAGGTGAAATACGTACCCACGAAGACCTTCGGATGCATATAGCTTTGGAAACCCATCAAGTAAGCCCTTAGCGTAACGTGGGTTAGCTTGAACACGAACTTTAACAGCCTCAAAAGGACAAAGAGCCACATTAGCGATCACTTCAGCAGAAGCACTACTCAAAAAAAATATCAAACTCTTGTTTCCGTCTTGTAATTTGTTGGAGTAAACTTTCTTGAAATATTCATAAAGGCCAAATCTGCACGCGCCTTGAACACCATATCCAAAGAATTTCCCCGCCCAACCTCTCCTAAAAGCCGAAAGTCCATCTTCTTTCCATAGAGTCGTAAACGTTGTAGAAATAGTATTATACTTAACTGGATTCACCTAAACTCCCAAAACACAAAATTATCATTATATTCAATCTTGTTTAACAGTAATCTTTTATTTGTAAAATTTTAATCATGTTATTCAATAGTTATTTTTTTGCGTTGTTTTTGCAATTTGTCTCTCATTAATAATATGTTTACAAAAGGGACAAGTGTTTGGATACTCCGAAATCTATTATATCTATCAAACTTTAAATTAGTCTACTGTAGATATCAAACTTTTAAATATTGGTCACGTATGTATTTAGAGATACATCACATCCATATAGGTTGCATATGCACAGCCACAAAACCTTTTTATAAGTTTGTAATTGGTCAGATACACACATACGTCTTAAGTTGAACACATTTTTTCAAAGCTTGTTGAGAATTGTAAAGCACAAATAATCAGATAATCTTTCTCAAAACGCAATCCCGTACATTTACAATAAGATTGATAAAAAAAAAGAAAAGATGTGTAACCTGCATATTGACTTTAAGGACATCAAGGGGAGTAATGGCGAGATGTGTAGTTCCGGCACTAAGCATTCCACCAACCGTACAAATCCCATAATATTTTGGTGTAAATTCTTCACACAATTTCATTCTCTTTTTCTTTTTAGTTAACCCCCATGATGACCAAAATCAAGAATCTATGTTATTGTTGTAAAAAAAACACTTTATTCGTTTAGGAATTTAGTTTGTGGTTTAAACCCCAAGAATATTGGAATGAGAGGGGTTTATGTTTATGATGCGTTACAGATCAGAAACCAAGAAATATAAACCTAGGTTCAAGACATGCGAATCATAAACGGACAAGGATTTGTTTTTTTAATTATTAAATTTTTTATTTTGTCTTGTAATTGTTGAATTATGTCTTTAAAAATACGATTGGGCTAAAAAGGTTTATTTTTATCGGGTGTTACATATCTTTGTATAACAAATGATTTGCGTATCTAAACTTATTTATATAGATATATGGAATGAGAGGATTGTCTCAAATATCAAAATTAAATACTTTTCAAGGAAGGTTGTTAAAATCGAGATTTAATTATTAATCGTTTTTGTCTTTAAATGATCCTGATAGCAGGATCATTAAAATATCGGAAAAAAAACATAATCAAATATTATAGTCAATATCATGCGTTGTAATTAATATAAAAGTGTAAATATATGACATAATCATAATAAATATTAATTTAAACATAATATAATTTATATCCATTCATATTACTAAATATATTATTTAGTTTTTAGGTTTTAAAGTATTGAACTATTAAAGTGAATATGTGATGATATATATATACTTTTAGAGGTTATTCATTCACTGATTTTATAAAAATCTTGCATATTTATGGTTTTTTAACTCGATAAATCAGGCTAATTATTGATAGAAAGGCTATGGGTATGACACGTAGCAAAACAGACTCTGATATATTTAATATATAGATAGATAGATATACAAATATAGATAGATAGATTAATACCTTTTTACCAAAAATTAAAGCATATTTTCTTATCTTTAGGAATTGTCATTTCAATTTAATAGGTATTTCAGTGTTTGTCTAAACTTACATTTATAGGTTAAATATTATTGGGAAAATACACTGGGTGGTCATCGTACTATGTCAAAAATTCCGTCTAGGTCATTGAACAAAATTTTCATCTATATACATCACTATACCTCAAGAAACCTTTTAAATTATAACCTTAACTTTAAAAAACCGTTTAAATCGATAAGTTTGTTGACTTGCAACCTTTTGGTAACCGCCACGTCATCCTTTCCCCAACGTTATATTCCCAACGTTATAAAGCAAGAATTTTAGGTTGAAATCAATTGGGAAATTTGCAGGTTTAAGGTTTAATTCAATTGGGAAATTTAGAAGATGGATTTACGAAATTGTAATTGTGGAGTGACTGCTAGATGTTGGACGTCGTGGACATCTATCAATCCAGGAAGATGATTTCTAGGTTGTCCAAACTATCTTGTAAGTCCCAAATTTCCTCTGTTTTTGTTCATCTCGATTTCTAGGTTATTAATAGATCATCTCTTTAATAGGATCCAACAAAAAATTGCAACTTTTTTAGTTGGTTTGATCCGGAGCTACCAAACAGATGGTATCATTCAAGGATGTATGAATTGTACTTGAGGGTGAAGATTTTGGAAGCTGAAATAGAGATGGTGAAAAAGAAAGCTGCAAATCGATTGTTTTATATGAGATTGTTGTTTGTTGTAGCATTTGTACTAATACTCAGTTTTCTATTTGTAGTGTAATGGTAATATGTAATGGCATTTTGCCCAAATGGCAATGACCAAATTTTCACATCATATTCAATTGCTGTAAAACCAAAATTTTCACATCATATTCAATTGCTGTAAAACCAACATTTACCAACAAAACAAAAGGAATGGCATTAACCAATTAACAAACCAACATTTACCAACAAAACAAAAGGAATGGTAATATGTAATTGTTACATCCAACATCCAACATTTATATCCAAAAGACAACATTACCAAGTTCAAGTGGCATACTACCTTAACAAGTTCCTAATCAATTAACAAAAGACAATCACTACAACCAAAAGACAGTCATCACTACAACATTCCTAATCAAGTGATATACAGTCATCAGCAGTTAAACCAGGACCAGGTGACAATGGCTTCTTGAAATGTGCAATCTTGATTCTTTCAGAAGGTGGCCTCCTCTTCACCTGCAACTTGACCTTTTGCTTCCTTTGCTTGGGAGTGACATTGACTTCTTCAATTACCTGTGATGCCAAATGAGCTTCTTGAACCTCCTCTTGAGACAAAATTGGGATTGTTTCAGATGGTGGCCTCTTCACAAGCCTCTTGAACCTCCTCTTGGGAGTGACAATTGGGATTTCCTCAGCTTCTTGTGTTGCCAAAGGAGGTTGAGACACAATTGGGATTTCCTCAGCTTCTTGTGATGCCAAAGGAGCTTCTTGTTCTTTGTAGTGATGCAACACTGCATTCACATCTTGACCAGCCTCTATTATGCAATCTTCTACAGTTATCCCCGGTGGCCAAGCATACCTTGGAAGTCCATCCTTATTCTACAACACACAGTTAAATTGTTACAAGCTATGCACAATTGCCCAAACATATATAAAAAGAAAAATAAAGAGTACTTACCCCTAACATTGGCTCTCCATCAATAGGATCCCAGGATACGCCATAACCAATTGGTTTAATACCACCTGGATATGCACTACTAGCAGCTTTGCCACCACCCCTAGCAGCTTTACCACCACCCCTAGCACCTCTGCCACCACTTATAACCCCTCTGTCACTACCTCTAACCCCTCTGCCACCACCTCTAACCCCTAAGACACCACCTCTATCCCCTACATCACCATCTCTAACCACTTTCTCCTTGGTGCAAGTGGCCTTATTGTGTCTCTCTTCCCCACAATTTTTACAATGCATTACCCTCCCAATCTTCTAACCTTAGTCTTATCTTGATTACCACCCTCAAATGCATCTCTCTTTCTTTTGTGTTTGGGTCTACCATACATTCTTCTAGCAATGGAAGGTAATGGTTTTTGGTTATTAGATGGTGGCCATTGTTCAATACCATTTAAGGGATTTATGAAATGGTTATATGTAGCTACAAACATTGGTTTTTTGAAGTAATTTGACACATAATGGTCTGGATTCTTGTGTAAATGAAAGATAACTGCATACCCATGTTCACAAGGAATACTTGACAACTGCCATAATCTACAACTACAGGTCCACTTCACTTCATCTACTCTAAATGCAGTATAACCATTCCTTACCTCATACAAATTGTTTCCACATGGAAAAACCTCCCAGTGCCTACACATTATAAGAAATATTAGCCAAAAAACATTTAAATAGAGGTAAATTTAATCAAAGATCATACCTATGCAAGTCCTGAATCAATGCAATCTTCTTCCTTATGCTTGGGCAAATCTCATGACTCTATGATTCTCTCTCATCTTCTGCATCCTTAACATGATATACAATCTGATATCCTCCAGCATGTTTATTATTGGTTTCCTTCTAGCATCCACTATAACAGAATTGAAACATTCACTTATTCCATTTTCCACTGCATCACATGCTCTATCTGTTGTAAAAAAGGCCCTGCTCCAGCTTTTTGGTTGCCTTTCCCTAAGATGTTTATCTGCATCTTTGCTTGTCCTTTTCAACTCCTCCATATATTTCTCAAATCTAGCAGGGAAGGTAGCCTTTGATGCTTTCCAGAATAAGTTTCTAAACAATACACCTGTGAACTTCTTTCTGAAGTTAGCATATATGTGCCTTGCACACTGCCTATGTTCAGCTAAGGGTAGGACCTCCTTGGCTGCTTCCAAAATACCCTAAACTTGAATACTTACAAAGTTAATTTAACATAATATACTAAGTAAGTAATTGATATAAAAATTACCTTGGGTTGATCTGAGATGATAGTTAGACCTTCACCATAATTTAACTCCAAATCTGCCACTAAACATTCCATAAACCATTTCCAATTCTCTTTGTTCTCAATGCTCACAACTGCCCAAGCAACTGGAAACATCTGGTTATTCCCATCTCTTCCTACAACTGCAAGCAACTCTCCTTTGCATATAGTTTTCAAAAAACACCCATCAATCCCTAAAACCTTCCTACATCCTGCCAACCAACCATCTTTGAGTCCCTTAAAACAAACATAAAAGCTTTTAAAGTAATTTTCCATCTGGCATTGGTTCAACACTCATTAAGCAAGTGCTTCCCGGGTTAGATGTAATAATCTCTTCTGCATATGACCACAACTGCCCATAATGATCTTCTAAACAAGTCTCATATTGTTCCAATGCTTTGATCTTCCCCCTTCTAGCCTGACCAACAGTCACCCTACACTTATACTTCTTCAACATAGCTTGTTGTATCTCCTTAATTTTGACATTAGGTCTTGCCATGATCTTTTTAGCATAGTTCCTAGCTATCCAGTTGCAAGTAATCAAGCTTCCAAAGTCATAACTCTTTGAACATCTATGCTCATCTTGTAAACTCTTGATTTGAAAGGACTTTTCCTTCTGCATCCAAGATGCCCACATTCTAAATGTGCATTTGGGACCATCACCAACATTTTTACTACATTTAGCTAGAAGCCTCTTACCATCATTAGCTGTGTAATACAATTGGTATCCATTAGCAAGAGCATAGAAAGCCAAACACCTTTTCAATTGCTCTGGACCCTCATACCTTTCACCTAAACGTGGTCTCATGAACTTCCATTTAATGCTAGGATCATGCACTGGCCCCAATTTATCCTTTTCATCTGCTGTCAACTCACCTTCAACACATACTTCCTTCTCAAACAGTTTTTCCCTATCTAAACCCCCATAAATCTTAGACAAAAATGTTTTATCAAACATTTTAATTGCTTTCTTTTTAGGTTTAGGCAGACTAATTTTGCTACTCCTAACTTCAAATACCTCATCCTCACCTTCTGAAAGGTGATCTACAGATGCAGTCTCACTTTCATCCGACGAGTACATATCAAACAAATCTTCTTCTTCATCATCATTATCACTTTCTTCTTCAACATTTTCTACTGATTCAGTTACACCACCATTTCCATCTTTAATAAGGTCCCTAGTGATCTCATACTCTGAGTGGCCAATGTAAATCTCAATCAAACCTCCATTCTCTTCAACATATTTTATAAAACTACGTAAACTGATATCATAATTTAAATGCCTCAAACCAGACTTTAAATCTTTACCAGGAACAAGAAAAAAAATAAAATTGCATAAAGCAGATGATGATTCTTCTAAAAAAGCTTTAAACTTACTGAAATTCATGGAACCTATGTCCACATCCTTCAAAACAGTTAGCATATCGTACTTGTAATTCAAAGGGTCTTTTTCAAATCTACCACCACGATGAAAGTTGATCGTTATCATACTTGAATGCTCCACGATGTCCAATTTTAACGTTTATCAATTTAGGGTTCTGCGCGAAGGGATTAGGGTTTAATAAAATAATAAAGTGAAGATCCCAATTGGATTTGATATTTTAAAAATGAAAGAGAGAGAGAGAATTAGTGGGTGACGTCACCGGTTAAAAACTGGTAGATTGAAAAAAAATGATTTAAATAACAGGTTTCTTGAGGTATAGTGATGTATATAGACGAAAATTTTGTTCAATGACCTAGACGGAATTTTTGACATAGTACGATGACCATCCAGTGCATTTTCCCAATATTATTTTAATAAGTAGTTCATGATTTATTGTTAATAAGTTCTAAACTTTGCTAAATGTTTAAATTAGTGTTATCAACAATCATTTTGGTTAAGTGTCATTTATTTGAAATCAAAAGGTTTTCTAGCTAAGCTCAATAACAAGTTAGGAGGAGTGAAGGGCACACTTCGAGCTAACTCGATATCCTCTTGGAAACAATTAAATATCAAGGGATCCAAGTCCCTTTGTGTGGTTAAGGGACAACGCACCTAGTCTACTAAGTTGTTAATCAACTTTTTCGCCAAAAAATATCAACCGGTATTTCCTGCCAAAATGAAAGGGTGCTACCTTTCATTTTAACCGTCATGATTCCTACTTCTATATTTCTCAGATATAACTGGTTTTATAATAATTTGCAAAAAATACTCATCCTCGATTATTATTTCTTTAATTTCAAATTACCTACAAACAAAGTGTGTTATTGTCTTATACCAATTCGGATTTCGTGAATCTCCAAGACAATTTTGGGTCGATATTACTTGATTTATAAAGTGTTCTGCAATTCAAGAATTATCCTAGATTATCAATCTCAAAGCCACAATCCAACAAGGACAAGATTAACGAATTAACCAACTTGTTTATAGACCAAGTAGAACATAAGACACACAAAAAGAAGAAGAAAACGTAGGTGATTTCATGATGATGTCCTCACTAGTAGGAATGAAGATTTTATAACATTATCATCCAACAATACCGAATTGATTTTCATGACAAAATTGTATGAAATTCACATGATTGATGTAAAATCGGCTAACAATCAACATTTTCAGGTTTCTGTTCTACATCAAATAGATATCTAATGACATATTATAGTGTAATGTGGGTATGAAAAATCCATAATGTGTAATGTGGGTATGAAAAATCCATAATGTTCGGGGTTTCATTCCCAATTTAAACACCTTGCCATATAGAAAAAACATTTTCTGATAAGACTCATTTACATCACATTCTTCACTCCAAAACGTATAATCCAAAATACCGATATCTTTTTGTTGCTATCTCATATGAACACTTTACGTGACCAATTGTTACAAATACATCAACATATTGTGAGTATGTTTATTTTACCGAATTTTCATGTTTATAAACTTATTTTGACCAAATTTATGAACCTATCTCCCGGCTTGTAACTTAAATATATAAAAGTTTTTTCTAGCATCCATTCCTTTCATAAGAAACGTCGACTATGTATTTGACACACTTTTAGATTAGTGCAATTGATTAAATTCTCAACTAATAAGAACGTAGACTTTACTTTTAACCAGTAAGAATTTAATAAACGTGAAAATAAGAAAAAGGATTTTGTCAATATGTATGTATTAAATAAACTCAATATTCAAGTTTAACGTAAATATATTAAATAATTATTAAAAATTGACTGACTTATATAAAGAAGAGTGAATTGTATTAATTTGTTTACAAAGTGTTTCGAATCCGTCTTTGGACTTTTAACAAATTTACGATATTCGTCTTTTCCCGTTAAACTTAACAACTATGTTGTTAACTCGTTATACATTAACAAATGTCATCTTTTCCTGTATCTTCTTCGAACACAACTTAACATCTTTCCAAAAACCCTCCCGCCACCTCCGAGTACAACCTCTCTCCCCTACCTTTGGCACTATCGACACATGGGAGACGAAAAGATGCCCGAAGACAACACTAGTTTTTAGCAACATGATAACCGGTGTTCATAGTGATGTGGAGACGATAAATGAGTGATTTAATTGGTGTATCGGGATCTGATAAGGCGGCGACGTGATGGATTCCTGAAGATAGTGGCAAAAGAACGGGTGTTCATGATAATCTGATGTAGGTGGCAACGATGGTGAGTCTTTACGGTGTTGGCGTGTATGATGTTGTGTTTGAAGAAGGAAAATAGCGGTAATTTGGTTGATTTACAATAACTTAACGACATATGTGTAAAGTTTTATAAAAAGAGACGAATAACGCAAAAATTGATAATTTTAGGAACAAATGTGGATCGGATATAAAAAGGATAAAAAATAAAAGAAAGGAAAAACATTACAAAATCCCTAATAAACGACTCAAATATTAAATTAATATATGTAGAGTATAAATAGTTTTAATAAAAACTAATTATTATATCATTAAAATGAGTATTTAATTATGACATAAAACACCCACTTAATACAGTTTTGACGAAATATTTTTTTGGTAAAAGAAATACATCTAATTAAGGTTTCTTAACTACAGTATTTGACAAAAAAATTTGTATTATATATACTAGTCCTTATACCTATGTATACACACGGGCAGTTTAAATCAATTTTATTTATTAGAAAAATAAAAGTTGTTGGTATTCTTAGATATTATATAATTAGATTAGTTATATTATATATTTAATTGTTTTTTATGTCAATATGTAACTATGACAATAATTAGTTATTCATTTAATTATAACTTAAAATATTGAGTACAAATTAAAAAATATGGAAACTTATACTCACAAAAGAAGAAAAAGAATATGACGTTTTCATAAAAATTTCATTAATAACTATTTTTTTACATATATATATTTGTTATGTGAAATGTTTAGATTGATTTTGATAGTGTTAGTAGGGTATAGGTCTATTTTTATAGGACTCAAACCCTAGAAGCATATAAAAGTCAGACACCCAGAGCTTGGAAAGCTTGAAATATATCTAACACCCGGAAATTAGGAAGCTTTCAAGCTTCCACGCTTCCAAGCATCCACACGACCAAGCATCCACGCTTCCACGCGCCCACGCTTTCAAGCGTCCACGCGTCCAACCACCCACGCTTCCATGCGTCCAAGCGTTCAAACTTCCAAACGTCCAAGTGACCACATTCGCCCTGGCCGCACATTTGGAGGCACAAGCAAGTCACGAATGTCCAAGTAAGGCATAGCCGGCGGCCAAGCGAGTCCTAACCGCCAAGCGAGGACAACTGGCCACCAAGCGAGACCAGTCGACAACCAAGCAATGCCAGCCGGCGGGCATCAAAGCCTGGCTGTCGGCCAAGTGCCCAACGAGAGTCCAGCTTGGCTGGATGTCGTAACTTTGTAGGAGAGCGTGGCCGGATGCCAACATCCAAAGCTTTAGTTCAAATCATTTGTAACGCCTACAATAACTGCGACATTATATCTGAATAATGTTGTGAACGTTAGGTCTTTATTAACCTAATCAATGGTGACTTGAATAGACGTTAGAATACATGGGAGTATAAATACCCAAGCTATAGTCATCTTCACCATCATGTTTTCTCATACTACACACATAGGCTTGCAGTATCCTTCTCATACGCTCTAGCTCATATAATTTACATCATCATCTTGCACATTCACCACTGTCAAGATCATACAACCTCCCAACCTTGATCACCTTAGGTTCGTGAAGAACTTGATAGGTTTGCACTACTTTGGCAGGAGATCCAAGGTTGGAATCACCCAAACATCCCCATTTCTGTGTTTGACGATCTTTTGATCAAACATTGGCGTCATCCGTTGGACCGCTTTAGATAACGGCATCTCATTTCATTTTCGTCTTTTCATTTCATTTCTTGAATTCGTCAGCAATCCGTCTTTCTCATAGAAAGCACCCACCCATCCCAACAGTCCATCGTTCCCATGGAAAATACTCACCCTTCAAAGTTCGTCTTTCCTATGGAAAGCACTCACCCTTCCCAACAAGCACTGCTATTCCGAGCAACAAGCTCTTAGTCAATACCAACGATTCGCAGCTAACAACCCATGCAAGTGTGGAAGATCCGAGGGTGGAAATTTTGAGATGCTTGGAGGCACATCTGATTAAGCAGAAATAGGGAGAAATCATACGAGACTTCATATGCAGATACACCAATGAATGCCAGAAAATCACCAATATACATGAAAATCACCAATATACCAGAAAATCAACATATCTCATGTTTTACCCTATCTATGTTACATGTCCCATTGCAGGAAAAATTGGCCAAGCGTATTCCCCTCACCTTAAAAGAAGCAATAGATTGTGCGTATGATTACTTGCGGTCCAAGGAGACATTCGCATTGACAAGAGGAATTAGCAAAAGCAAAGCTTGGACAGGAGAATTCTGTCTGGGCAATAGACGGGAAGATAGGAACGCCAGGTGGTACCAACCTTATGACAGAAATGTAACCGAGCCCAACCCCAACAAAACGCCAAAAGAAATATTACAAACAAAGCAGGTGGGTCACATTTTCAGACCACCACCTAAGATGTTATACAAATCTGGCCGGAAAAATGCAAACAAATTCTGTGAGTTTCATAATATTAATGGCCATGACACAAATGCTTGTCGAAAACTCAAGGCAGAAACACGACGGGCACTAGATGAGGGAAAACTTGCACACCTTGTCTTTGGGACTCAGAAACATGCAAACAAAAACCCTAAACAATTTTACAAAATGGTCTGATCTATGCATCCCATTTAGATTGTAAAATATTTTTCTTTTTCTTCCCAAGCTTTACATGTCCAAAGAATTTGCAATTCTGACCCGAACCATTGATGTTGGTCAGACAGAAAAAGACATAACATGGTCAGATGTATGTATCCCACAAAGGCATTGAATGTCATGAGACTTAAATAAACAATGTTGATGTATATAATGTGGTCTCACGTATGTGTCCCACTCATATAATGAATAAGCATCATTTTTATTTTCGTTATTATACCCTTAATGATAAAAGTTAAAATAATCAATTCCAAATCGGCCTAGAATGTCCTAGTTCCACTTGAAAAATTTAGAACAATTCTACTTACAACCGATAGTATGGTCAAAATCCTTGCCTTAGCTGGCATAGCCATAGTCAGGGACAAGATGTCATGGCCTAAACAATACAAATAATTTATCACGATCTAAAGTGTCGTGGGCATAATACATATCTAAAAATGTAATGAGCATAATCGAGATCTAAAAATGTCATGGGAACAATCCATATCTAAAAGTGTCATGGACACAATTTAGATCTAAAAAGTGTCATGGGATCATGCTAGTCTGACAATTCAAACCAGTTCGGCAAAAACGTGATATCCAACCCAGTTTAAGCAGCTAGCCAATTTGGCAATATCTTGATAGTCGACCAGTTTGGCAAGATCTTAACAGCCTTTGAAAGGGCTTCTAACCGGAAGACGCTCGCTGGCAAAGACTTTACTATCCTTCCTAGAATACTAGCCATCTTGGCATGAACATCATCCTAGCACAATGACCATCCTGCGTACCCGGCCGATAAAGAACCCGACTGGGAAAAGGAAACCGCCGGCTGGGTGTGACCCAACTGACAAAGAGCCCGGCTGGCAGAGGCCAACCGTCGGCTGGGTGTGACCCGAATGATAAAGATCCCGACGAGTAAAAGCCACCCGCTGGCTAACAGATCCCACCTGCCGGCTGAAGGTGATGTCCGACGGGATTTTAGCATGGTGAAGGTTTGGTGGTACGATAATATTCCTGACGACATAACCATTCTAACACGATGGCCAACTTGGCGTGACAACCTAGCTTTCCTGACAGCCATCCAACATGGTGGCATTCCCATCGTGACAGTTATGGCATGGTAGCCACCTTGGCATAATAGCCATCCAGGCTTGATAACCATCTCGGCTTGATAGCCATCCTGGCATACTAGTCATCCTGACTCTGAGCCAGATTGACAAGTATTGTTGGTGTAAAGCCACACAACCACAACCAATCGATATTTCATTTCAACTTGTCTCAACATTAAAAGTGTACCTCCACTACAGATTCAAATACAAAGATTGTTGCGAAACCAAAAACATTGAAGGAAGTAAAACTTGAACACTATGGTTGGCAAAAGAGGGGAAGACATAGATTATCATGGCCCCCAGATGGGTATGTACTAATGGTCAAAGACGCTACATAAACTCACATGGGAAGACCCTTCCAAGGAATTACAAGGTGACAATAATTTACTATCTTTTTTCAATAACTTAATAAACCTCTGTTAGGGATATGACATGCCATGATCCTAAAAATATTACATTGATAGAAAGATTGGTCTGATCGGGTATCCCAATCCTATATAGTAAAATAATTTATGGTCGCGCATTTGGAGGTACAAACAAGTCACGAATGTCCAAGTACGGCAAAGTCGGCGGCCAAGCGATACCTAACCGCCAAGCAAGGCCAGCTGGCAGCCAAGCGAGACCAGTCGACAACCAAGAAATGCCAACCGACCAAGCAAGGCCAGCCGACGACCATCAAAGCATGGTCGGCGGCCAAGTGCCAATCAAGAGTCCAGCTTGGTTGGATCTCTTAACTCTCTAGGCGAGTGTGGTCGGCTTCCAACACCCAAACCTTTAGTTCAATCATTTGTAACACCTACAAGAACTGTGACATTATATCTGAATAATGTTGTGAATGTTAGGCCTTTATTAACTTAATCAATGGTGACTTGAATAGACGTTGGAATATAGGGGAGTATAAATACCCAAGCTATAGTCGTCTTCACCATCATGTTTTCTCATACTACACACACGCTTGTAGTATTCTTCTCATACGCTCTAGCTCACATTACTTACATCATCATCTTGCACATTCACCACTATCAAGATCATACCACCTCCCAACCTTGATCACCTTAGGTTCGTGAAGAACTTGATAGGTTTGCACTGTTTTGGCAGGAGATCCAAGGTTGAAATCACCCAAACATCCCCATTTCTGTGTTTGACGATCATTTGATCAAACAGATTTAATAAATTATTTATTTTAATTAGTTAAATAATAGATGACAAAATAAAAATTAAGTAGGAAAAACTGGTTGAAAAGAAATTTTTTAAAATTTAAATGGTTAATTTAATTAATAAATATTTATTTTAATTTGTTAAGAAAAAACAAAAAAATTCAATTTATTAGATAGAAAGGGTTATAATAAGAAATAGTTAAAAAAAATTTCTTTTATATTCTTATATTCTTGTACATTAATTAAATATATATAATTAAAACTATTTGTTTTCCGATTATAACAAAACAAAAATTAAGAAACTATTAGAAAAATCAAAGAACATATTTACATTTATTTGTAAAACTCTCTATCTTGATATCAATTGAAAATTAAACTTGTTAATTATTCTGATTTAAAATGTGTTTTGGTAATCATTAAAATAAAATATTTTATTCCTAATTTGTTTTGATAAATAAGGGTTATTATATTAATGTTATGGAGATTTTTTAGTTAAAGGTGGAGATTATTGATTTAGAGAAAATAAAGGACTAAATCGGTTAAAGTATTAATTATATAGATTTTTTAGTTAACTGATGGAGATTTTTATTTAAGAAAAAATAAATGTCTAATATTATTAAATTGTTAAAAATAAAAGACTAAATTGACTTTATAAACTATTTAAAATGATGGTTTCCTATTGGTCAATAAGACCTAATTTCTCAAATTCCTTTTCTTTTATATATATATTATTATTAAGATACTTTCCAATAAACCTGTATATAAATTTAGTAAAATAAATCAAATTTTCACAAAATACATCTAATTTTTCACAAAATGCATTTAATGTTCAAAAAATGCATCTAAAATTTCTTTTGAACTTTTTGACCAAAATCTTGTATTATATGCATTATATAGCTATTTTCAAATTAATTACTTTCTAATTTAAATTGCATCATTGTCTTGAGATTTGTGTTTTTTATATTATTATAATGAAAAGTTTGTGTTTAAATATAGTTGTTATCGTTTTAATAACAAAAGACTTGGTTGCCGGAGTGGTAAGCGCGCGGCCTCCATAGCGGGGAGACCGCGGTTCGAATCCCACCAGCTCCGTTTTTTTCTTTTTCTTTTTTTCTACTGCTTTGTTGGGCTTCCTTAGGTGCTGGTGTTGGGTGTTGGGCTTTCATTTTTTTTTTTTTGGTTTAAAAAATATAGTTTGCGAATCAAATTGGGCTTCCTTAGGTGCTGGTAAATATAGTTTGCGAATCAAATAATCTCACGAAAACGATGCCTTTTTTTTGGCTTGCGAATGTAAATTTACATTGTTTAATGGTTAAAGTGCAGGCTGGAACATAAAACCACGAACTCGTGCGAAACACGAGTCCCTACTAGTTTGTATTTAAATTATGAAAAATACACCAACTTTTTATAAAATGCATCTAATTTCGAGAGTTAATTTATTTTTCTTTTTTGCCTAAAAAGCTTTTTGAAGTTATTTAATATGATTCTTTTAGAAAAAGAAAAAAAAAGATTTTAGTGTTCATGTTGTTTTTATAATTGAGATTGTTTTTACATAAATCTCATCTTATATTAAAAAAAAAAAAAAAAAAAAAAAAAAAAAAAAAAAAAAGTGAATATGAGTTTAACGAGTCTGTTAAACATATAAGCTTAAACGCGAAACAGATTAAAAACTATATGGTTTTATAGTTTAAATGTTTTTAATACTTGATTTGTCATATTTTGGTCAAGGAATAACATCGACAGATGTAACTGTTTATGTGATTTGTGCACCCAAAGAAACACCCCCTAAGAAAAAAGAGGTTTGTGAAATCCGGATCTTGGAGAGAGATGGATCGCAGTGACAAAGATTCGTTGGCGAAGAGACCTGGTGTACTCGTCATCGGTTCCTCCACCGTCGGCAAACGGACACTTCTCTCAAGTAACCATTTTTTAATTTCTATCTTAATTTTGCTTCATTGTTTGTTTAATTACTGAATATTTAGTTTATATGCAGTCATAGTAACTTTTGATTCCATAAGTTAAGCTTTGTGATTTCTGTATAATCTAAATCCTTGTTGGTCACTGATCCCACCTTAATTTTATTAGTTTAGATTACTTTTCAATGTCCACAGAGGACATAGATGCTTTACTTTCGTTGTTCGATATTCATTCTATTGAAACAATCCATTTACTTGCTATCTTACTCGCCGGACCTTCTATTCGGATGTACTATACAGATAATTGCATACAAGTATAGGTCTTTAGTCCAGTATATTAAATGAAGTTACGGAGTTTATGTTTAATTATAAGATAGAACGGACACTTATATGATTTACGCCTTTGTTAGTACTTTCTTTCTAACTAATATACCTACTTTCATGTTGTAGAATTATTATCTGTAGATTTTGAAGATGACACTCACTCGTCTTCAGACATTTTTTCTTACGGGTAATATCATTTATGTCAGCAACATGGTTGTGATGGATGCTGTGAGGTTTATATTGTGATTCTTTTTTTGCTTAAAGATGGTTTGTTTTTATGTTAACCTTTCAGGTGGACAATCAACACAAAGTATTATGCCGCAGATGTCTCCGTTTGGATGGCTCATTTATTTGATCAATTTTCAATCACAGGGGTGCCAATGTTTGATCACCTAGCTGCGTTAGTAATGGTTTTCGACCTCAATAACGTTAGCCTCCTTTCATTCTCTCCATTTGATTTTTTACATGTTTCAGTCATAATCATGACATTAAAGTATGTAATGCCTTGCAGATGTCAACGTTTTCCGAACTTAAGAAATGGGTTTCGTGTAACGATATTCAGAAATTTGACATCTTGTTATGCATCGGGAATAAAGCAGATCTTGTTCCGGGTCATTCGGCACATGTTGAATACAGACGACGTTTACTCAATCTTAATGACGAGTCAGCAGAATATGGTATTTCCGAATCTGAAGGAAGTAGTTTATTAGGAGATGATGAAAAATCGTCATTGGAGATTAAGATGTCTTGTATGGAATGGTGTTTAGAGCATAATATCGAATATATTGAAGCTTGTGCATCAAATCCCCGGTTTGACAAATGTAAAGTTCTTTAAACTACTCTTAATTTGTTTTTTCTTTTCGGTTTGACAAATGTAAACAACTTGATTCCAGGTTTATCGGTTGATGGTGATTCACAGGGCATTGAACGGCTTCTTGGGGCTTTATCAGCTCATATGTGGCCTGGCATGGTATTGAAAACCGGTGATACTATAAATCAACCTTCATTACCTGAACAAGAAGATTCATCAGATGAAGAAGAACCCAATTATGAATTCGAGTATGAAATCTTATCAGCTGGTTCTGTAGAACCTTGGGATGATACAGAGGTATCTTGGGTTTCTGCAACCAATGATACAGAACCAGTTGCGGGAGATATGCAACCATCAACGTCAACGTCACAACCACAATCACAATTGCAATCACAGGAAGAGATTGAAATAGAACGAGAAAGAGCAATACCGGATGTAGTTGAAGATGCTGATGAAGTTAATGATGAAGGTGGTGTGCCGTTTGAACTTGAGGATATGGAACAGTTGATGTCTGAAATTGGAAATATGCGAGACAGTTTGAGGTTGATGCCTGATTTCCAAAGAAGAGAAATGGCTGCAAAACTCGCCATGAAAATGGCTTCAATGTTTGGTGACAGTAGTGGTGATGAAGGTGAAATAGAGCCGTAAATTTTGCCAACTCCTCCATGTAAGCGGCTATAGTTTGATGATTTGCGAATTCTCTTATATCATGTATGTGACTTTATATGTTTTTCATCATATCGGATTGGGGCTATTAGAGACACTGCTAAAACTTGAAAACTATGCTGTAATTAAAATAATTGCTCCAGATAGAGTCGCGTACTTTTCAAAAAATCAATCAGTTTACCTTATTTAGTAAAGGGTAAGTGGGCATTAGAGAAAATTTGTATTGTTTTTATGAATGTGTGATGAGACAATTACTTCCGGATTTGGTTTTGGTGGAAAAGATGTAAAGATTATGGCTAAAATTACTCATTTTGACCCGTTCTTCAGTCGTCACACACACAAACTACAATAAGTATTGAAATCATCATAAACAAAAGTGCATTTGTGTGTGCTTCAATCATGGTATTGGCAGGCATATTACATAAACGACACCGCCCCCTGTCCCCATTACTGAACTCTTTGAGTTATAAGACAGTGTCGAGTTTCGAAATTCCTATAATCTTGCTATTGCTTGGCTTCATGATGCAAAATGTTGTATGACAGACATTCATGTGGGATGTAGGTTGAAGTGTTGTTGGGGCGGACCCGATATGATAGGCCCAATTTGGCCCAAATCTGTAAAACTTTTAAAAGCTCATTTGAATTTTGTAGAAAACTTATATTATAATAACTAAAAGTATAGTCGAATTTGGTTCGAATGGCTTAGAAATAAATAGACTACAGTTACATATTACATAACACTAGAAAACCGCAATGAGAAATTGAGTCTAGCCCATATAACCTTGAGCTCACTTCATTATATATATTGAGCTCGTTTTTAAGGCTCGAACTCGAAAAACTCAAACCCGATAAAAGCTCGACTCGAACGAGCTTAGATCGAGGCCAAACTCGAGTTGCTTGATGAAAGCTAGAACTCGTTTCGTGTGCAGTCCTTGTTCTCTCATTTGAAATCCTACATTAAAAATAAATTGTTGTATACATCTTTATAAAACTATGTTACTACACTAATAACAAAAAATAAATAAATAGTAAACGGTAACATTTGAATATTGTTTAGGCTACTTTCGATGTGTTCAACTAGGGACCGACCAAGCTAGTGTATAGCGGGATTGGGCGAACTCACTAATTTTTCTTTATTTTTATTTTCTTTTTAAATTTGTAGAATTCTAGGATAATTTTAATTTATTTTAGTGCAATTTTGATTATAAAGCCACTAATTTTATACATAAACGTTACTTATATTATTCAGAGTTAATTACAAAAATCATCCCTAAGGTTTATCTCAAATTATGGATTTCGTTCCTAAGTTTAAAAAGTTGTATAAATCATCCACTTTTAGAAAACTAATTACCTTTTTTGTCCCTAAGATTTTCTCCAATTACGGATTCATCCCTAATGTTTGTCCTCAGTTACGGATTTGGTCCCTAAGGTTTGCCCCAATTACGGGTGCAAATTAGAAATTAGGGATGAAAAGCGTAATTAATTTCTAAACCTGAACGATATATGCAACTTTTTAAACTTAAGGACAAAATCCATAATTTTGAATAAACCATAGGAACGATTTATGTAATTAACTCTTTTATTTATAAACCCATTTAGCAATATACGTGTGGCTCTGTCCATGTGTTTAACACATTTAAATCCATTCTCCTTGTAACTATTTTCAAGACTTTACATATTTTAGGATTAACAACAAAATGTAACCCGGGTTAACTTGAATTTATACAAATGAGTTAAAATTACAACATCTGGTTAGAAGTCATTCCAAATTAAAAAACCGTTCGATTAGTTCAGTTTTAATACGTTATTAGATTCTCTCGTAGCCAACATCGTGTTCGTTCTCTAGATTCCAAATATCAAACCTGGATGGAATATGTATGTCAAAAGGAAGTCTTATTTAAAAACACTACTTATCTAGGGAACAAAATAATACATTCGACCTCTTCGATAGATTAATTAAAGATTGAAAAACAGCTTTTATACAACAAAAATACGTCACTCAATTGAGAGATAACCGTATCTACCTTTAAACATAGGATAGACATAACATATATCTCTCGGTCCAAATATATGTATTTCTTCACTTTTGGATTAAAGCGTAATTCAAATGTGAAGAAAAATTTATATATTTTAATTTAAAAGACCATTGTATGGGTTAAAGTTATTAAAATATAATTTATTTTGTCCTAATGTTTATTTTATGTAATGAAAAAAAAATTTGTTCGTTTGGGTACCTAAACTCTTTAAACCGACTAATTAACTACCTAAACTTTTTAAAACCGGCTAAAAGAATCAGAAATTTAAACACCATATTAATTAAACAATTCCATTTTTTCACACAAAATATTGACTTTAACTATGAACATGAAAAACAACTAACATGAATTGGTTTGATTATAATAAGAGAATTTCATTTTGATTAGAAAGATTACTTAAAATAATATTAACTCCTTAATCAATTTTAGCATGTCAGTTCGTTTTCAACAATTTATAAGATTTATGAATATCGACAAAAAAGTCAACAAATCAAGATTTTGTCTGATTTGATGTTGTAATGTTAATTTTCTTCATCATGCTATCTTAATCGTTGAATTTCGAGTGTATCGAAAAGTTCTATTATGACAAATGAATTTGAACTGGTAAAGTTTGATGGAAATAAGTTTCGGTTTGAGTTTTTAGATCTGAATTTAGGTTTATCGTAGTTGAATTGACTTGAAGATCGTATGATGATTTGTAAGGAATCTAAGTATCGAGATTGAGAGTAGATTAATTGAAAGGTAAAGTTAGAGTTCTCAGTGATTCTCGGTTTTTTTTCTTTGAAACAGATTCGTTCTAAAGTGTACTTCTAGTGATTAGGTGTTATGTTTGAAATTATAAGAGGCTTTAGACTACATATTTTATTTTGTGTGTGATTCATTTTTGGCGAGATTCCGGTCGTCTTCTCCTATAAGTTGCAAGAACTCTGGTAGGTACCCAAATGAACCAAAAATAAAAGTTTATTACATAAAATGAACATTTGATAAAGTTGGCTATGCTCTAACGACTTTAATCCAAAAAGTAAAGGATAAATCTAGGTAAACGGGTCGGGTTTAGTGGATATACTTGAATAACCGGCTACAAACAGGTAGCCGGTAAAACTGGTGCTGAAAATTTATGTTTTAAAAAGTACCTATCATTTTAAAAGTTTCAAAGAGTTTGGATACCAAAATAAAAAAATAAAAAATTCATTATATAAAATGAACATTTAGAGAAAGTAAGTTATGTTATGACAACTTTAACCCATATATATTATTTTGGTTGTCTGTATATTTAAATTTTTTTCAAAAGAGCATCATATGGTCACTTTACAAGTTTAAACTTCTATCTATTTTGAATTCCTTAAACAAATAATTATATTTGTCAAATCCTTCTTTATAACCGAAACCATCATTATCAAATTGAAATAAAGAGCAAAATATGACTTCAAAAAGTAAAAATTCAATCCTAATCCCTTGGATTCAGGTAATGATAATTATCTTGGCTTTTTGCCTAGCAAGTTGGCTTAAAGCCTAAAAGTATGATAACAAAATATGATTACTTTTTTGTGGGCATGTTGCATGTTAAGAGACTTTGTTTGCATTAAAGTGTAGCATCTTTAAAATTTTATTTTTAACCAAACTTTTCCCTCTATTTTCTCCTTTTAAAGTTCAATTTTATCTTCCGAAGATATTTTTTAAACATTGGTAACTTTCCCTTTTTACAACTTTTAAAACAAGATAAGCGTTAGCCCCCCACCCCAACTCGGGCGCAGACATAAAAAGATGATAACATATGTGGTCGTGTTTTGTTATTTTTGCAGCTGATAAAGATTCTTACGGGTTATGACTTTTTGTTTAAACGCAAAGTGAAAAAGTTTCACGCCCACAAAATAAAAAGTATGCAAAACTATTAAATTTTTCAGGTACGCCTAGAGCCAACCCAAGCCAACCCGAGTGGAACCCTACCATAAGTACCGATCAAAGCATGTGCCATGTGTTTGTGACCTTATCAAATAACATAGTGAGTATATTCAAATTTCTTTAAATAATCATCATGGAAGTCATTTTCGTATAACTATCACCCCACTTGCCTAAGAATGTAAGATCAAGTATGCTTGTATGAGACTGCAATAATTAATGTCTATGTTATATGAACCAAATTGTATGTCAATTGATAATGAGGGGTAACCTTAATGAAAATACCGTTCCGAATCCAAAGACATATGAAAAGAAACCAACGAATCTAAAAAAAGTTAAAGTAATAAACGATAAACATTAAAAGGTATAACGATAATCTCCTTTTCAAAGGGAAAATTTTAAAGAGCAATGTCATCGAAGATATACCGTGATGTTTGAGTTTGACATCTGGGAGTTAAATTTGTTAGAGTATTAGGTTTGTATCTTTGATAATTTTCTGAATCATGAATTGTTCAATTTCTTAATAAAGTGTTTTGTCTCAACTAAGTTAGCATAAACTTTTTTTTTTTTTTTTGAACGGCAAAAATACAAACCAGAAGTTTCGGCATTGTCATCGTCCCATGTCTGTATTCAAATATATTAAATTAGCAAGAAGCTAAAAATAGCATAAACTCTTTAATTGTGATAATTTAATAAATGACAATAAGTATTCAAGGTAATGATCAAAATTATAAGATAAACTTGTTGTGTTTTCATCTATGTTTTCTGAGCCAAAATTTTGAATATAACCGTAAGACAATTTTGTCAATTATGTCATTTATTAACAGACAACTCCGTTCATTTTGACGGTAAAACCTGTTACATATAACAAGTGGGTTTTCTGGAAGAAAATCGGCTCCAAAAGTTGGTGTACTAAATACACTGTTTGGATCGGGACATTGTCCCAAACCCCAACATAATGACCAATTTTTTTGATATCATGTTAATCCACCGAATTTATATCTAAAGTTACTCGATTTGATCCAACCAAAACTCATATGTTTTGCAACCTTAACTATTAGTGTCTCCTCAACTTTTTCAATTGAGAAAGGACGCCCATTAACTAATGAACATTTCATTCTCGAAGTGTTTGACACAAAACAATTCATAACAATACATCACATTACATCTTCCTTTATTTTAACAATAATTGATGTTAATTAGAGTCACTAAAAGTTGATTATACCTAAAGCTAATCATATATGGCATTATTCAATGTTTGGTAAACAAAATAGCCTGATCTCACTTTAATATAATATACTCTTGGCTTCTAGAGTAAAAGGTCGAAGAGTCAAAACCATGCCCACTAATTTGGTATAATATCTTGTTAGGCTATTAATTTATAAAATAAAAATAAAAATCATGAACCAATATAATATATTTTCATAAATCTATAAGAATGATAGTTTCTTTAACAAATAAAATAAAAACAAATACTTTTTTGAAAATTATCATGTTAGATAAAGATTTTAATAGTAAAGTTTATTATAAAAAAACCTTAAATCTTTTTTTTTTCCTTTTTGAAAGACAAGTATTATATCATATCTAATAATTTTATACATTTTTTTATCCCTTACGAGACTTAAATTCACCACCTTTAAATTATAATTCAACTCACTCACCGTTTAGTTACAAATTTTTTAGTTAATTTGATACTAGTAATGTTTATATTTAGAACATGTAAGTTTATCTATTTAAGTAAAATGTTAGAATCTCGTTGAATACAAAATATATACAGTCGTGGTGTGTATCAAAATTGTTTTTCTTTTTCTGAATTCAAATATTTCTGGAAACAAACAAATAAATAAAGTAAAAATGGACAAACTAAAGGAAATATGAGAATCTAAATTTTTGGGTTCAAGCTTAAAAATGGATACCTAATTTTAAAAAGCTTGTTGTATGCATATATTTGAGACTATTTTCACCTTTCACTTTTTATAAGTAGGTCCATAGCCTAGTCATTTGCTGGAAATACAATCTTATTGAAAATGAATAAAGATTGTGCACATGAAGTTAAAGATGTTTCATGGAATGTGGCCTTTTTGAATTATTATAAACTTTAGCATAAGTTGCACACTTGCCCTTATTCTTGTTACACTAAACAAATTATATGATCGATCAATCTACGTGTTTCTTGAATTTAGTAGGGAATTAGTGAATAGTATGGATATACATCCTAGCGACGCCATTTGCTTAAGCAGTAGGAGGCTTAAGTTCTATGTGTGTGCGGGTGTTTGTATATAATAGATGTGTCTAGTATGAGGTTTTTAGAAACTTTTATAGGAGGCTACAAGTATTTAGTTTGAAAATTAAAAACTCATTTTAGATATAGTCATATTTGATAGCGAGAGCTTTAAATTTTTAATTTGAAATATATAAGTCTCAAATTAAAAATCTTTTCAAAAAGTTATATTCTTTTAAAAAAATAATAGCCTCGAAATAAAAGCTCAAGCTTCTAGCCTCTAGCTATGATCTAACAGTTTCTAGTCCTATTTACGTCAAACACACTGATAATGTCTAAGATTAGGTTAATTAGATGAAGCTCGATAGGCACATTTAGAGTCGATGAACTAATTGATTAGGCCAGGCAAAAATATTTGGTTAACCATAAAATAGATTATCAATAATTAAAACATGGTATTATTGAAATATATGAAACCTAACAAGGTGTACAAGTCACTTCAAGATCTAATTCTTTTAGTTTTGACGAAACAAACAAAATAACTTATATATAAAGCTTTTTTATATCATAAGAAAACATTTGATTGTGTATGTATCTTATAGGGAAATGTTTGGTTGTTAGATGTTTCAACCATGCATGTTTGATGATATTAACTAATTAAAACGAAGTCGTTTCAATTTAACGAATCATGTGCATGCATAGAGACATATTACTCTTCTATTCAAATCCCGTCTTTGCCTATAGAATCGCGCCAGGGTCGGGTTCGGGTCGGGCTGGGGCTCCGGATTTTGCAGTGTAGAAACATGTGGATTCGGGTCGGGTTGGGTTTAGGGTTTGGGTTTGTTTAATCTTCCTGCACGTGTCCTCTTCTTTTACACGTGTTTCCTCCTTTTTGCCTCTGTTTCTCCCGCCTCTCTGTTTCTTGTGTACATAGTGTTCTTTCTTTCTTTTTCCAAGGTGAGACTCTTTCTCTTTCCGAGGAGAAACCCTAATTTTATGTCGAAATCGCCGCCTGCTGTTCCGATCGCCGGCTGGTCTTTGTAGCCCCAGCCCGACCCGAACCCGACCCTGGCGCGATTCCATAGGCAAAGACGGGATTTGAATCTTTTTCTTCGAGGTAAAACCCTAATTGCATGTCGAAATCGGTGGCCGGTATTCGGGTCGATCGCGTATCGAGGTCGCCGGCTGGTCTTCTAGCTGTTTTACTGGCGACTTCCTCCGGTGTCGGTACATCTTCTTTTTATTTTGATTTAACTCTAGATCTGTTCAGGAATAGTCTCCGACGAGTAATTGTTGTTATGTTTTTTTTAATTACTTTGTAGATGCGAAGTCCGACTGCCTTTGCTGTTCCTTCGGAGGTATGGAAACATCGTTTATGGTTTTGGTGTGTTTTTTATTTATTTATGTCGAACTTGAATTACAGAGTGTTTGTTCTTTATGTTGATTATCGATGTTGTTTTGTTTCTGGTTTTGGTGTTTTTTTTTTAATTTATGTCGAACTTGAATTACAGAGTTTTTGTTCTTTGTATATATGAATGTTGATTATCGATGTTGTTTTGTTATGCATGTTGATTATTGATGTTGTTCTGTTTTTGGTGTTGCTTTGTGGTGGCAGAATAGTAAGGAAGCAGAAGGTGATCAATCTGTTTCCCAAAAATTGCGAAGGGGCAGGTGAGAATATCAATAATTCGAATTTGTGTTGTTGAATCTGTTAGTGTTTTGACATTTCATTGGTTTGTTATGATTTTGCAATATCGCAGTTACTTCTTTATCTAGAATTACAAATATTGATTTGTCGTTTGATTATTGTCTGTCACAGCCCATGGCTAGACGTGGCTTGGCTACGAAAGGGCAAAAAGCCCAGCTGCTGATCAATTACGTCGGGGTCAAGGTCTCTAACGTTGATGGATGTTTTTTTTACTACAGTGTACGTTCTTCCTTTTCATTTTGACAATGTGTTTTTTGTTGAAAAGATGTTGATTATTTTGTGTGTTTAGTGTCAGTTGTTTGTGATGAATTTCAGGGTAATTAATTTGTTTTTTATTACATGCATAAATTGTTCCATGTATAATTGTTTTTAAATAACATAATTATCCGAAAACAAAATATGAAAAGGTAGAACACAAAACACACAGAAATTGAAGGATTGAGAAAGATGAATTATCAGTTTGAGCTGAAAATTTGGGTTTCTCAAAAGAGTTTCTTCGATTTGAGTATTAGGGTTTTGGGTTGGAAAAACTTGGGTACAGAGTTGTTGAGTCAGCAGCAAAAAAATTGTCTTCGGGTTTCCGTCCTGCTGCGGGATGTGGTGTGTCTTTCACATTATGTAGCAGCACGGATATGACGAGACAATTTTTTTTGCTGTCGTCTCATTGATTCTGTACCCAGGTTTTCCAAACCCAAAACCCTAATATTCGAATCCAAAAACCTCTTTTCCGAAACCCTAATTTTCAGCTCAACCTGGTAATTGATCTTTTTCAGTTCTTCGATTTTGGTTTGTTTTATGTTCTTCGTTTTCATGTTTTCTTTTTAGACAATTGTGTCAGTTAAAACTGAGTATCTGGCCGGAGTTGGAGAGAGAAGTGAAAGCTGCTAGGAACGAGGTACAGGAACGACGTATGTCATTGGGTGCGGTGTACTCTATGGCTGCGGCGGTTGCTGTTACTCTTTTCGACCATCCTTCACTTCTTTCTTTAACTTCGGGCATATGCTCAGCTTTAACTGAACAGTGTGTATAAACGATCTACTTATGTCATCTTATATAAAGTGATTAACGGAGTTTAAAGTCATATGAATTGCTTGGAGAAAGTGGGAAATTTCGAGCTTAGACTCTTTACTGGCATGTTGACGAGGTTGTTTGAGATTTGTTGAAACCAATATCAGTAGCTACCGAAACTCGTGGATGGGATATGGCAGGCCAGACATTTGGATGAAAAGCTTTTCATCTATTTGTTTGACCTGCAGTATTCTGCGAACAGTCCACAGTGTCGGCAGATATTGATTTTCCTTCCAGCCCACCTCGCGTAACTTCATTGACATGTAAGGACGAAGTTTAACCTTGGAATTTTCCATTTTCTCCTAGCACCTGATATGGTTTTGAACAACGTTATTCACTAGATTTTGTGGTAGGTAAGAAACAAAGTTCAAAAAATCTGAAACGCTTTGGAGAAATGAAAATACCTGCTGACATCCTTATGGAATAAGTCCAGTTTCGTTGGCAGCCATCGAATGTGGGGAGTGGAATGCCAGATGTCTGGCACTTGGATAAAAGTTTTTTATCCAGCTGTCGGACCTCCGGTATTCCATTCTCCAGGTTCCATGACTGTTAACCTTACTTTATGCGAAGTTCCAATAGGTCCATCAGCATGTAGGTATTGGATTTTTCTTTAGAAATTTCTACTTTAACCGGGTAATTGAAATGGTTGTTTTACTCCTTTTGACGTAATTTTTCGACTGTGGATTTAATAAGTCTTGTTGTTTAATTGTTAATTCAGGTCTCTGTAATTTCAGGTTGTAATTAATTGATTGTTGTCTTTCGAGTTTCAGGAATACATTTGATCTATGATCTTTATAAAGAGGCTATGATGATGAATTTGTTTAACACGTCTGAGTGAATTAAATCGGAGGTGAGACTATCTGTATCTTGGCGGGGCAGGTCGGATGGTTATGTGAAATTGCATTGCAACCGATAAGTAAGTTTGCAGCCATGGCAGATTAGTCCACTTTCCACTGTCTGTATCTTGGCGGGGCAACTCGGGTGGTTATGTCAAATTGCATTGTAACCGATAGGTAAGTTTGCAGCCATGGCAGATTAGTTCACTTTCTTTGGTTATTAAAATATCTGAGCCTCATAATGATTACATAGAAGTCGAACCCATACGTCTATTCAAATTCTGTCTTTGCCACTGGGTCGGGATGGGGTTCCGCAAAAAGGAGGAAACACGTGTAAAAGAAGAGGACACGTGAAGGAAGATTAAAAAAACCCAGGGTTTTCTTATCCGGGTTTGGTATTTTTTTTAACTTACGTGTTCCTATCCTTTCCATATGTCCAGTACGTGTCTTTCCCGCAGAGTTTTATATTGTCTGGTCTTCTCCGATTGTGTTATTCACTGACTGTTGGTTTTTTTAGTGGAGGTTATGATGATAAATTTCTTTAACACGTCTGAATGAATTCAATTCAATCAGAGTTGAGATTATCTGTATCTTGGCAGGGCAACTCGGATGGTTATGTCAAATTGCATTGCAACCGATAAGGAAGTTTGCAGCCATGGCAGATCGGTCCACTTTGTTTGATTGTTAACAGATCTGAGCCTCATAATCATTTTCCTGAGACTTTATGAAATTGATCTTCTTATTATTCTTCTTACGGAGTGAGTGAGTGAAAATATAGGACTTTTTTCTTCGTATTGATGTGCGTTAGTACTCTTGGGCAAGGTGTTAGATGGCCTGTCATTTGTGTTCCTGAACATAGTCAGCCTCGACGACGTTCTTGTGTTTCTCAGGTTCGGGTTTCTGTTGAGTCGTCTTTGCCTAAGTATTATTGCGGTCGCTGTGATGCTCTTTTCTGGTATGACAAGATGGTTTTTCACTGGTTTCTTAGCGATAGCAGTAATGGAATGCACCAAGCTATTGTACTAGTCCAATTACGTTTACTAATGTACATGTGGTTGTTTACAATTCTGATTCGTAATTTTGTCTATCTGTTGAAGATCCAAATGCAATAAATATCATTGTAACATTTGCTTCTTAATTGTAGCAGAACCATGGTTAATATATTCGAAGAAATTACTAAAATGTTATAGACATATTAAAGTGTTTATTGTATGTTACAAAAACACAAATAAACAGTTAGCAAAGAAATTTAGCAACATAAAAACAAAGACTCACTCGCCCTACCGGACCTCGTGCAACGCACGAGTGTCCCCTAGTTATATGTAAATTCACTGACATATATAATTGATTTAAGTTATTATGTTATTTTAGTGTTATCTACTCAAAATAAGTCAGTTCATTAACAAAAATAAAGTGTATACAAGAAAAGGTGAAGGAAACTTATACAAATTGAGTTTAAGCGTGAGCATACATATTTTTTCCATTTTTCTTAAACTCGCATAAATAAAATGTACATATCAAAGGTCTCATTAGAAGAATCACAAATGTTCATTGACCACTCGATGATACATTCTGATTCAAGCAGGTAACTATAAAGAAAACTTTAAAATTTTGGATCGTAGAGAACATCGTTTTATAGGTTATATACACGTGTAATGGAATATATGAAAAAAACGAATAATTTTACTTTGGTAAAGGTATGTCATTATACCAAAGTTGGTAAAAAGAATCATCTTAACTTGAAAACTACTCCCTCCTAATCATCTTCATCGTATCTTTCACCTTTATAATTATTTAAACCACAAAGTTTCTGACAAAAATGTTTGAGCAAATTACCAAAATAATCACCTATCACTTACACTTTACAAAAATAATCACCTGATACGCGACGAATTTTTCGAGATATTTTTTTAGTCGCGAAAGTACACATATTTTAACAGACCAATAAAAATTTGACATGTTGTCGCGACACTATTCATTTTCCGCGTCAATATTTATTTTCGCGACGATGTGTCTGATTTTTATTGGTTAGATTTGGTTTTATGTACTTCTCGCGACGATAAAGTGTCGCGAGACATTCGTCGCGAATCAGGTGATTATTTTTGTAAAGTATAAGTGATAGATGATTATTCGGATGATTTAGTGTACTTCAATCATATATTCTAAAAATTTAAATTTCTTTACTTTCAACCATTCATACTAGTTTTAAAGTTAACTATATAAATTGTTCATAACGTTTCAATTTATCGATATCATGCTCACCTTAAAAGTCAAAATTGACTCCATGTTACATCTAAATGTAATTATAATGACAATCAAGTGTTAAAAAAAATGATGAACAAAAAGAACAAAGAAATGATTTAAGATAAAATAGAATCTAAATCAAGACAAGAAAAATATCTTAACGAAACCATTTATCAAGTAGTCAAATTGTAGATCTGTCCAAAACAGAATATAATATCTTAAATCTTAATCGACAAGACCATTAAACTTATTTGAATTTGGTTAAAATAGATTAAATGTGTCTTGAGTAAAACATATATTTAGAAACATTTATTTATGTCAATTCCATGGATAACAATATCAAATCGAAATTGAAAATTTCAACGACTTAAATGTAAGGCTAGTCCAAGACAAGAACATTTATCTAACGAATTTACTACGATCTAACTTCACAAAGTCAAGTGTCATATTAGGTATATAAGGATATATTTGACGGTTGACTATTTTATAACGTGCTTATTAAATATATAAATTTTAAAACAATAAACTAATTAAAATAGTTTATAAAAAAAGACTTTATTGAAAATAATAACAAAATAATTCTATTAAATTTAAAATATCATCAATTTCGAGGTTTAATTTCAAACTTTATCTACTTAATCAGATAGAATCTAAATGATTTGCAATGAGTATAACTTATACTCCCTCCGTCCCATATTTATTGTCCAGTTTTGACTTTCTCGGTCTTTGCTTTTTAACTTTGACCTTAAATAACTTTTTTCGTGCTATAAATTTGTTGATAAAAATTATATCATTGAAAAATAATTTTAAAACCGAATCCAATCATATAATTTGTATCAAATATTGTATAACACAAAAAAAGTTATTCATGATCAAAGTTACATATGAAAGACTTAAAAAGTCAAAAGTGGACAATAAATATGGGACGGAGGGAGTATCAGCTAAGCATAAACCTTATAATGGTTTAAGACCCTAACAAATTCATTGAACTTTTAGATATAAATAAAAAATAAAAAATTACTAAACACTTAATAATCATCGAAAACCTATTTAAACTACATAAGCATTAAATATTCATATATAATGGTCTATAAAAAGATAATTCTCATCCAAAAATTAACTCATATCTTTAAACACACCATTGAAGATATTTTTAATTCCTACAGGCTTGGAAGACAACATACCATTCCTTCCCCTCTTAATATTATCCTTGGTCCATGTCTGATATAGTTAATACGGAAAAAGCGAAACATCAAATTCTGAGACCCACCAGCTTTTTTAATTTTTATTTTTTTTCTTTCTACTCATATTATTTTTAATACATTAATAATAATAAAAAAAAACTTAGATTAACATTAAAAACTATAAAAAACGATACAATAATACTTAAAAATAAAATACGTTTACAATAATTATTAAAACCTAATTGTTACGTTCGGCGGCGAATTCGGCGCGTATTTCGGCCTTAATCCTCCCGACTTCGGCCGGTCCTCTGGCTCCATATCATGTGTTGGCATACGGAGAAATTTCATTTTCCGAAAACGGCGTTTGTTTTGGCGATCCGAAGCTAGCGAAGTTCTTTGACAACGCCGTCGTTAAACTCGTCCCGCTTTGAAGATACATCAGAGGACGAGGAGGACCGCGCAACCTTAGCTGCTCGTGGTTGATGGAATGATTGAGTTTGGGGTTGGTAGAATGATTGTGTTTGTGGTTGATGGAATGATTAAGTTTGGGGATGTTGTTGTTGTCATTGCCAAAACTGAAATTGTTGTCATTCGTTCATGGTTTGTTGATGGGGTTGAGGTTGCATGTTGGTGTTTCCACCGAGTAGTGAAGTGAAGCACCGTGTTGTGTTTGGAAATTTGCGAAACCCGGGGAGGAAGGCGAATTGGAATCGGATGGCGAAAAATCGTTGTGTTGCGGCATTTTTTCTTTTGTTATGGTTTTGTAGAGAGAAAGAATATGATTTGGTTTTGTAGAAAGAAAGAATATGATTTGGTGTAAATAATTTGTGTTTGTGGTTGGGTATTTATAGAGTTGGTTAAAAAAAAAATTAAAAAAACAAAAAAACGGCTATTTCAACGGTAAAAAAAAATTAAAAACGTCTAGCCAACGGCTACTTTTTTAAATTAATTAAATATTTTTTTATTTTTATTTTACTAAACGGTCAAAAAAAAAACCACGATAACGTGTGTTATCGTGGTAACGCCGGAGGAAAAATGCCACCATAACGGCGTTATCGGGGACAAAACGTCGTGAAACTTTCGTCGGTTGGAAGCGCTCTTATAACGGATGATGTAGAATTGAGATTTTGAGGGTAATTATGACGAGCATTGATATGGTTATAAATGAGGTGTCCAAACTATTACACCAATCATATTCAAGCACTAAATATCTATCTAGTTTTTTCATTCCATTCATTATGTCATGTCATTTTATATATATTTTTTAGTAAAATTTTTGTAACTTAAGCATTGCTTCATATTACACGGTACAAAAACTTCAATTTGAGTTAATCACAAGGTCAATCTTAATAATCTAGCCTTTAATATGTAACCAACTATACTACACGTATTAATAGCCACGCTAAAGTGGTAGAATGTGTGTGGAATAAGATTAGAATTCGAAGCCGTCACCACCACCGCTAAGCTTTAATCTTAGAATATTTTGGATTTGAGTATCCTAGTAATTTAATTTAAAATATGAAAATTTGACAATCTTAGAGTATGTAAAATCTTCTAATTGGCAGTAGACTATTTAAGATTATTTATTATTATTTGTTTTTGCTTTTCGTTTCTTATAGCCGATTTACTCTTAGTTGTTAGTATACACAATAACACATAAAAGTATAGGTGATATGAAATGCCTTTTTATCCTGTTATGTGACATATTTAAAAAGATTAAATTAAAATTTACTAAACTGGATATTGAAATCGCTTATGTTAATAAAACATTATACATTTCTTGTTCGTTTATAGTTATTATTTTGTGCTACATTAAGTGACATTTTTATCTACATTTTTTAAATTTGAAAATAACAAAAATTAACATAATTCAAATGAAACAATTTTTGTTTCTCTCAAACCAAACGCAACCACTAATTATATAATTTGATGACATCATTGCTTGTGTCATAATGATTTCAATAGTAGAAAAGTATAGCAAATAAAAAAAAACACATAAAAAAGATAAGATGCAAAGCTACCATTCAAGGAAAGAATAATAAAAAGGTAGCAAAAGTTTCATAATGTACCCAAACCTTTGAGGACAAACTATTTAAACTATTTTCAAATACTATTTTCAATGTATCTAAATAGTTTATTGTTGGGATAGGGTATTTATTGCTCACAAGGGAATGTCCCTTCGTCCGGCTACACACCGATGGGCCTTATATTTAGGGAGCAGAGGCCGCGGCAGGACAGAAGGGTGGTCAAACATACCAGAGAGTGGGAGCATTAAAAGAAGTGTGACATTAATGATGGACAAGACAGAGTTGGTCATAGCATTTAATGAAGGATAGCGTGGGAGACAAAGCGTCGTTCACGCGCTTGCATTAAATGACTGAGGCAACTGACTGAGAGATGTGGAAGGAAGTGAGCCACGTCGATAACAAGTATGGGAACTGACTGACAGAACAGGAACGGTCCGGTCCATCGGAATTATCCTCCGGGTAAGGACCGGACACTTACCATATAAGTAGAGGACAAAAAGGAATAGAACACAAGTTTTCTCTGTAATATCAATCATTCTTGTATAACCAAGTTCTTCATTAATACCATTCTATGCATTCAATTATCAATCATTATAACATTGAATGCCTTTGTGAACTCATTTAATTCAACACCCGTGTATACCCTTTATACTCCCTTCGTCAGCAGCCGGACGAAGGGTTACAGGTGTAAAATTTTACTTTAACATTGGCGCCATCCGTGGGACCTTGTTGTCAATCAGCGATAGATCGAGGGAAGACATGGAAAAAGTACCCATAGATCAGCAAGAAGAAGGGCGAGTCCAATCCGTTACCCAAGAGTCTGCTGAGGACACGGGGCCACCTCCGACATTCACCCCAGGATCAAACGAGCAAACAAGTCCGATTACGCCGGAATTTGTAAGCAAAAACTTCAATAACCTAAGAGCCATGATGAACAAACATGCCCAGAAAGAGCGCAGAAGAGGAAACCCTGTCGAACTTTCATACGGAGATGCAGAAGAAATAGAGCATGAGGAAAGCTCAATCCCGAATGATCACTCGAATCAAAGCCGGATGTTGCGATCCAGAAGGGCGTCAGATAGAGAACCGACGATCGCAGTGCCCAACAACAGGGAAACAGGGACGTTCGCTAGCCTCCTTAACGCCCAGCACCCAAATGGGGGCAATCGGCCCGAGGCAGGAATGTTTAATTTTGGCATGTCACACCCTCAGACGCAATTCCCTCAGTATCAGCCTTTGCAGCCCCCTCAGTTTGGACAGCCGTTGTATGGGTCTCAACCCAACATGGGAGGTCCCCCTTACTTGTGGCAACCACCCCAAGTCATCCAGCAACCTGTCCCTGAAGTGGATGACCTGTCTAAACCGTACCATAGGTCGAAAGATACTGTAACGCCCCGACTTACAAAGCATACAAAATGATATCGAAAGGAACTTAAAAGGCAAAAGGGCGTTAAACTTAAGCAAAAGCAAACCGAATATTCAAAAGACAAATTTCCAAAATGAGGTACTAAAAGATAATAAATATTCTAAGGGAAGCGTTCTAAAATCCTTAATCTCTCTACGCTCGACCCCATTCCCCAAAGCCACTGAGTACCTGCCGTTTAAGAAAGAAAGAAAAAGAAAACGGCTGAGCGAATGCTCAGTGAACAGATATATACAAATGACACGGAATAGGTATGACATGCATAATAAGTAAATACAAAACTTATTTAAAAATACAAAGTTGCAAGACAAAACTTATTTTCAAACCAAAATACAAATATGTAATATATCGACAACACCCAACGTCAAATATATCAAAGTAATACAAACATATATTCACATTTTAGAAAGCCAAATTTCGTAAAATAATGCACCAAGAGTCAAACAAATAGGTAACAAATATCAAATGAAATCCTAGGGTAACACATACCACTAGTCTTTCCAAAAGGTGCAAACGTTTCGTATGACACTACGATAAACGTCCACCATCAAACACACAAAGTTCCTAGGATCGATCCATACGCCTCTTATAACAAATAATACTTAGTGCACCTTACCACAGTCCGGGTAAACAAAAAGAGACGCCGTAGATATAGCAAAATACACCGCTACGGTCGATGCCACATTATTGGTGTCACAATAACGCGCCCATGGGACCTCCATGGATAGGTTACTCTTAGGCATATCTTACAAAACCGTTTTAACCGACTTATATATAACAAATTTAAAAATACTTTTACAAATTATCAAAGTGATTAATAGACTCCAAAATATGTTTAAAAAGTTATTTATAATGTACGTAAAGTAGTTTAACCATAAACATAAAATATTATGTAATATAACATTTTATTTATTTAGAAAATCACGTGTCTACCCAACCGTTCGTTCTAATCTTGTCACGAGTCACCATGACAACATTATCAATCTATTTATGAAATAATAACTTAACGGTTCCTTATCGGGACATGTAAAGCCACACGGAATGAGTGACACTTTATACGAATCACCGTACCAATTACCACAATCACACGTGTTCTTTACCGAGTTGTTTCGGGACTTTTCGGGGCTGTTTTCGGGACTGTTTTGAGACATATTAGGGGCTGTTTTCGGGGCTGTCTCGGGGCTGTTTCGGGAGCTGATTCGGGGCTGTTTCGGTTGAAGGTTTTCGAGACACGGTTTTTTATAAAATACTTTTCATTTTCAAATCTACACATGATCACAAATTCTCGTTAGTACACCAAATGATCAATATAGAGTAATATGATTTCAAAACAAAACTTAAACAACTTTTATGCAAACATACATGTCATACCAATAATATTTCAAATCAATCAACAAGATTTTCAAAGAGACTTATACGAAATTTGTACAAACGGCCAAAAGATACACATACGAGAAAAACGATGAATTCATATCTATAATCACAAGAAACATGTATCGAAGGAATTAGGAAATCAATAAGGAAGGTTACGAATAAAAAGGATGTTTAAGAAAGACATATGTGCAAATATATTACGAACAAAATAATACTTATTGAAAGATAATATATATGTACAACTGATCAAAGAAACATATACATCAAAAGAATTACGAAAATTCACATAAGGAAGCCATGAATAAAAATGAGGCACATAAGATGTGGAATGAACTATATACGACTGAAATGAATACTAAAAGGAAAGTTAAGAATATCGGAACAATCAAAATAATCAAAATAACAAATAATCAATCGAACGTAGACACCAAATATACATATAAATGTATCGAACATTCGTAACAATAATCACAATAATAATCAATCGAAAAATGACACCAAATATACATATAATGTATAGAATATCCGTACCTTATTTCCAAACAAAATAATTGCAAAAACGAAAGAACCACCGAACGAATGCGATCAACGAACCAAATCTAACATATAGAAAAGTATGAGCACCAAACACATTGAAATAGGTAGTATGTAATATCCTTTATTTTCTTAGATTAATATATGATTCAAAGTGATTATTTATATTATCCAAAAGTTATAAGTATGATTAAAACTCCCATCATTTACCCTATATTTTGACAACAAAAGTATGTAATATTAAACCAAGTTTAGACATGAATTTTATTTCCTTGTTTGAGGTTTTTATTTAAGAATTTTATAGTTTAAAAAATGATCATATACTTTTAAGAATGTAGAGAAAAAAGATAGAAATATTACCTTAACATTTAGACATCACAACAATCTTGCTTTTCCATCAAAGTGAATCAAAATCCTTTGCAATTTAGTAATCAAAAGATGGAATAATTTTGGGGCTAGAAATTGATGGAAGATAGTGTGAAAATTCAAGAGTTTCTTTGAAATTGTAAAAAAGATAATGGATGGTCTTTAATAAAAATGGTCATTAGTTTAGAAATAAATAATGATTAAAAGTAATAATGAAGTTATTAATTTATGGCATCCAAAAGTCTTTTATGAATCTAGACATGTTTAAAATGTAAGATTAAATCATACATTTATTTAGTTGTTTAAACTTTTAGGCTTATGATAGAATAAGAATCTAAGGTTGAAAGTTGGTAAAATACATGGTTTAACATTTTATTAAACATGAAACAAAGTTAATTAAGTATTTAACTTAAGTAAACTTTATTATTTAACAACTTAGGATAAAATAAATTATATTAAACTTAAAAAAATATAACTATAATGATATAATCATTATTAAAATACTTAGCTTATGACTTAAATATATTTAGACTCAAACTTATCTTATTGCTTATTTCTCAAAATATGTATATAAAATTATGGGATATTACAAATCTACCTACTTAAAAAAAATTTCGTCCTCGAAATTGAAGGAAGTTACGAAACGAAAACATAGCAAATATCAATCGAGACAAGATAAGAACAATTCGAAGGAGTAAATCGTGAAGTGATTAGAACGATTTATACCAAAGGAAAGATTCAAAAGTAGAACGAATTTATCAAAATACGAAAATGAAATCCTAACCCAAAATCTACCCAATCACACAGGTCATTACTTAAGTCTAAGTTTCTACAGGAAAGAGCCGAAGCTCTGATACCATTCTGTAACGCCCCGACTTACAAAGCATACAAAATGATATCGAAAGGAACTTAAAAGGCAAAAGGGCGTTAAACTTAAGCAAAAGCAAACCGAATATTCAAAAGACAAATTTCCAAAATGAGGTACTAAAAGATAATAAATATTCTAAGGGAAGCGTTCTAAAATCCTTAATCTCTCTACGCTCGACCCCATTCCCCAAAGCCACTGAGTACCTGCCGTTTAAGAAAGAAAGAAAAAGAAAACGGCTGAGCGAATGCTCAGTGAACAGATATATACAAATGACACGGAATAGGTATGACATGCATAATAAGTAAATACAAAACTTATTTAAAAATACAAAGTTGCAAGACAAAACTTATTTTCAAACCAAAATACAAATATGTAATATATCGACAACACCCAACGTCAAATATATCAAAGTAATACAAACATATATTCACATTTTAGAAAGCCAAATTTCGTAAAATAATGCACCAAGAGTCAAACAAATAGGTAACAAATATCAAATGAAATCCTAGGGTAACACATACCACTAGTCTTTCCAAAAGGTGCAAACGTTTCGTATGACACTACGATAAACGTCCACCATCAAACACACAAAGTTCCTAGGATCGATCCATACGCCTCTTATAACAAATAATACTTAGTGCACCTTACCACAGTCCGGGTAAACAAAAAGAGACGCCGTAGATATAGCAAAATACACCGCTACGGTCGATGCCACATTATTGGTGTCACAATAACGCGCCCATGGGACCTCCATGGATAGGTTACTCTTAGGCATATCTTACAAAACCGTTTTAACCGACTTATATATAACAAATTTAAAAATACTTTTACAAATTATCAAAGTGATTAATAGACTCCAAAATATGTTTAAAAAGTTATTTATAATGTACGTAAAGTAGTTTAACCATAAACATAAAATATTATGTAATATAACATTTTATTTATTTAGAAAATCACGTGTCTACCCAACCGTTCGTTCTAATCTTGTCACGAGTCACCATGACAACATTATCAATCTATTTATGAAATAATAACTTAACGGTTCCTTATCGGGACATGTAAAGCCACACGGAATGAGTGACACTTTATACGAATCACCGTACCAATTACCACAATCACACGTGTTCTTTACCGAGTTGTTTCGGGACTTTTCGGGGCTGTTTTCGGGACTGTTTTGAGACATATTAGGGGCTGTTTTCGGGGCTGTCTCGGGGCTGTTTCGGGAGCTGATTCGGGGCTGTTTCGGTTGAAGGTTTTCGAGACACGGTTTTTTATAAAATACTTTTCATTTTCAAATCTACACATGATCACAAATTCTCGTTAGTACACCAAATGATCAATATAGAGTAATATGATTTCAAAACAAAACTTAAACAACTTTTATGCAAACATACATGTCATACCAATAATATTTCAAATCAATCAACAAGATTTTCAAAGAGACTTATACGAAATTTGTACAAACGGCCAAAAGATACACATACGAGAAAAACGATGAATTCATATCTATAATCACAAGAAACATGTATCGAAGGAATTAGGAAATCAATAAGGAAGGTTACGAATAAAAAGGATGTTTAAGAAAGACATATGTGCAAATATATTACGAACAAAATAATACTTATTGAAAGATAATATATATGTACAACTGATCAAAGAAACATATACATCAAAAGAATTACGAAAATTCACATAAGGAAGCCATGAATAAAAATGAGGCACATAAGATGTGGAATGAACTATATACGACTGAAATGAATACTAAAAGGAAAGTTAAGAATATCGGAACAATCAAAATAATCAAAATAACAAATAATCAATCGAACGTAGACACCAAATATACATATAAATGTATCGAACATTCGTAACAATAATCACAATAATAATCAATCGAAAAATGACACCAAATATACATATAATGTATAGAATATCCGTACCTTATTTCCAAACAAAATAATTGCAAAAACGAAAGAACCACCGAACGAATGCGATCAACGAACCAAATCTAACATATAGAAAAGTATGAGCACCAAACACATTGAAATAGGTAGTATGTAATATCCTTTATTTTCTTAGATTAATATATGATTCAAAGTGATTATTTATATTATCCAAAAGTTATAAGTATGATTAAAACTCCCATCATTTACCCTATATTTTGACAACAAAAGTATGTAATATTAAACCAAGTTTAGACATGAATTTTATTTCCTTGTTTGAGGTTTTTATTTAAGAATTTTATAGTTTAAAAAATGATCATATACTTTTAAGAATGTAGAGAAAAAAGATAGAAATATTACCTTAACATTTAGACATCACAACAATCTTGCTTTTCCATCAAAGTGAATCAAAATCCTTTGCAATTTAGTAATCAAAAGATGGAATAATTTTGGGGCTAGAAATTGATGGAAGATAGTGTGAAAATTCAAGAGTTTCTTTGAAATTGTAAAAAAGATAATGGATGGTCTTTAATAAAAATGGTCATTAGTTTAGAAATAAATAATGATTAAAAGTAATAATGAAGTTATTAATTTATGGCATCCAAAAGTCTTTTTATGAATCTAGACATGTTTAAAATGTAAGATTAAATCATACATTTATTTAGTTGTTTAAACTTTTAGGCTTATGATAGAATAAGAATCTAAGGTTGAAAGTTGGTAAAATACATGGTTTAACATTTTATTAAACATGAAACAAAGTTAATTAAGTATTTAACTTAAGTAAACTTTATTATTTAACAACTTAGGATAAAATAAATTATATTAAACTTAAAAAAATATAACTATAATGATATAATCATTATTAAAATACTTAGCTTATGACTTAAATATATTTAGACTCAAACTTATCTTATTGCTTATTTCTCAAAATATGTATATAAAATTATGGGATATTACAAATCTACCTACTTAAAAAAAATTTCGTCCTCGAAATTGAAGGAAGTTACGAAACGAAAACATAGCAAATATCAATCGAGACAAGATAAGAACAATTCGAAGGAGTAAATCGTGAAGTGATTAGAACGATTTATACCAAAGGAAAGATTCAAAAGTAGAACGAATTTATCAAAATACGAAAATGAAATCCTAACCCAAAATCTACCCAATCACACAGGTCATTACTTAAGTCTAAGTTTCTACAGGAAAGAGCCGAAGCTCTGATACCATTCTGTAACGCCCCGACTTACAAAGCATACAAAATGATATCGAAAGGAACTTAAAAGGCAAAAGGGCGTTAAACTTAAGCAAAAGCAAACCGAATATTCAAAAGACAAATTTCCAAAATGAGGTACTAAAAGATAATAAATATTCTAAGGGAAGCGTTCTAAAATCCTTAATCTCTCTACGCTCGACCCCATTCCCCAAAGCCACTGAGTACCTGCCGTTTAAGAAAGAAAGAAAAAGAAAACGGCTGAGCGAATGCTCAGTGAACAGATATATACAAATGACACGGAATAGGTATGACATGCATAATAAGTAAATACAAAACTTATTTAAAAATACAAAGTTGCAAGACAAAACTTATTTTCAAACCAAAATACAAATATGTAATATATCGACAACACCCAACGTCAAATATATCAAAGTAATACAAACATATATTCACATTTTAGAAAGCCAAATTTCGTAAAATAATGCACCAAGAGTCAAACAAATAGGTAACAAATATCAAATGAAATCCTAGGGTAACACATACCACTAGTCTTTCCAAAAGGTGCAAACGTTTCGTATGACACTACGATAAACGTCCACCATCAAACACACAAAGTTCCTAGGATCGATCCATACGCCTCTTATAACAAATAATACTTAGTGCACCTTACCACAGTCCGGGTAAACAAAAAGAGACGCCGTAGATATAGCAAAATACACCGCTACGGTCGATGCCACATTATTGGTGTCACAATAACGCGCCCATGGGACCTCCATGGATAGGTTACTCTTAGGCATATCTTACAAAACCGTTTTAAACCGACTTATATATAACAAATTTAAAAATACTTTTACAAATTATCAAAGTGATTAATAGACTCCAAAATATGTTTAAAAAGTTATTTATAATGTACGTAAAGTAGTTTAACCATAAACATAAAATATTATGTAATATAACATTTTATTTATTTAGAAAATCACGTGTCTACCCAACCGTTCGTTCTAATCTTGTCACGAGTCACCATGACAACATTATCAATCTATTTATGAAATAATAACTTAACGGTTCCTTATCGGGACATGTAAAGCCACACGGAATGAGTGACACTTTATACGAATCACCGTACCAATTACCACAATCACACGTGTTCTTTACCGAGTTGTTTCGGGACTTTTCGGGGCTGTTTTCGGGACTGTTTTGAGACATATTAGGGGCTGTTTTCGGGGCTGTCTCGGGGCTGTTTCGGGAGCTGATTCGGGGCTGTTTCGGTTGAAGGTTTTCGAGACACGGTTTTTTATAAAATACTTTTCATTTTCAAATCTACACATGATCACAAATTCTCGTTAGTACACCAAATGATCAATATAGAGTAATATGATTTCAAAACAAAACTTAAACAACTTTTATGCAAACATACATGTCATACCAATAATATTTCAAATCAATCACAAGATTTTCAAAGAGACTTATACGAAATTTGTACAAACGGCCAAAAGATACACATACGAGAAAAACGATGAATTCATATCTATAATCACAAGAAACATGTATCGAAGGAATTAGGAAATCAATAAGGAAGGTTACGAATAAAAAGGATGTTTAAGAAAGACATATGTGCAAATATATTACGAACAAAATAATACTTATTGAAAGATAATATATATGTACAACTGATCAAAGAAACATATACATCAAAAGAATTACGATTCACATAAGGAAGCCATGAATAAAAATGAGGCACATAAGATGTGGAATGAACTATATACGACTGAAATGAATACTAAAAGGAAAGTTAAGAATATCGGAACAATCAAAATAATCAAAATAACAAATAATCAATCGAACGTAGACACCAAATATACATATAAATGTATCGAACATTCGTAACAATAATCACAATAATAATCAATCGAAAAATGACACCAAATATACATATAATGTATAGAATATCCGTACCTTATTTCCAAACAAAATAATTGCAAAAACGAAAGAACCACCGAACGAATGCGATCAACGAACCAAATCTAACATATAGAAAAGTATGAGCACCAAACACATTGAAATAGGTAGTATGTAATATCCTTTATTTTCTTAGATTAATATATGATTCAAAGTGATTATTTATATTATCCAAAAGTTATAAGTATGATTAAAACTCCCATCATTTACCCTATATTTTGACAACAAAAGTATGTAATATTAAACGTTTAGGACATGAATTTATTTCCTTGTTTGAGGTTTTTATTTAAGAATTTTATAGTTTAAAAAATGATCATATACTTTTAAGAATGTAGAGAAAAAAGATAGAAATATTACCTTAACATTTAGACATCACAACAATCTTGCTTTTCCATCAAAGTGAATCAAAATCCTTTGCAATTTAGTAATCAAAAGATGGAATAATTTTGGGGCTAGAAATTGATGGAAGATAGTGTGAAAATTCAAGAGTTTCTTTGAAATTGTAAAAA